>JAZDUH010000157.1:22887500-23487500 GCA_036419115.1 Scarus forsteni | reverse complement strand
AGCCGCATTAAACCATTATGAGCACTGTGACTATGTGGTGTTATTTTGTCCTCAATGACACATCTACAGGCAGATTCTTCACTTCTGTTTAAGCTTTTGGCACGTGTGTATAATTCTGGCTTTCAAAGCCTGACCTGTCAAACCATTTGATTTCTTATCCTGGATGGATCAGGATGAGGGTGTATTTATCTCAGGTTGGAGAAGGTTGGAGTCATGTTTCCCAGAACAGGTTTCAAACACATCACACCATGACATAAGAGGTGTGAGGTAGCCGGGGCAGAGGGAGTGACAGGGACATTAGTGTGTATTTGTGTGTGTAAAATAGGAGGTAGAGAGGTGGGTATAAATAGAGGCACAGCACCTACCATCATGCTTTTAAATGCAGAAGTGTGCTGCTATACTTCTTTCATGGGAAAAAATGGCAGGTACTGGATGTTGTACAGTAAAATTATGCCACACTATTGCTTCTGTTCCCTTTCTGCGATATCACATCTCTATTTGTTTTTGTTCCTGCTGACTGCCTCTCATAGAAGCGAAATATTCTTGATTTGAATGGCCTACAGGACAAAGTGGAGGGAATTGACAAGAGCATTGCTAAGCATTAAGGCCAATTACTTTGATTCTTTAAACTAATTATTACTGATTCTAAACTGAAACTATTTTTTGATTCCTACCCCTGGTTCTTACAGGCTTCTAAGAGTGTGTTTTGTAATCAATGTGGCAAACTTTGGCACATGGATTTACTTGAAGTTGTGATTTTGGGCAAAAATGTTCTCACTACATCTTTATAGGCCAAGTGTTTGCATTTCCTCGTATTTCTATTCCTCTTCAAAGTTAGGATTAGTGATCACTATTGTTTAATTTTACTGTTTGGAAAAGACAGTATATGTAGTAGGGCTGTCACCTTACAGTCCTTATTAGAATATCCACTTGAGCAGTGAGGCTAAAAGTACAAACCAGAACTGTAAATATATATATTCAAATATTTACAATACAGTTCTTTAGCACATTAGGGCACCTGAAGTAGTGAACTGCTCATTCCAACAGAAGGTGGTCAGGTGTTCCCAGGTGTTTCCTGACCATCATTTGTTGTCTTGCCCTCAACAACAGGAAGTACAAATCAAGGAAGTGGTGGACAGGCAAAGGCATTTTGTGGAAGCACTTTGGGCTCCACATCACAGATCAAAGAGCAGGCTGTGTCATTCTGTGCAAAGCAGCTGGTTTACTCCCCATCTACAACAAATTTGCAGGCCCATTTGTGAAGGAGAAATTATGTCCATGTGTGATTTGGGTATTTTTAAGTCAAAGCTTGCAAGGCCTTTGTTTTTATTTAGAGGTGGGAAACAAAAATTTTGACACTGAAGAGGGGAGAGCAAAATTTAAAAAATGAGAACCACTGCAAGGAAGCAACAAAATTTCATGCTTCAAAAGCAGCTTGTTCACTCTTGATGTGATCAAATACTCTTACTTAACTATACATGATAAAAGATAACACTAATAAGAAAGAATGCATTTAATGTGCACAATTTTTTTTGGAAATGTTTTAATATAAAATGTAATAGTATGATATAAAGCTAAATAAAGTGTTTCTCTTCAAATTAATAAGCCCCCATTGTACAGGGGGCTCTGAAGTGCTAGCTCCCAACAAGTTCCTCATTAAGAGTTGGTAACAGCCGAGGGTCAAGTAACTTACCTCAATGATAAGACAACTATCAGAAGGAGAAATTAGCTCCTTATTTGGTGTTGGTGTCATTATTTAAAGTAACAATCTTTGAAATACATAACTTTTGAATTCTACTTTCACATTTTAACACTGCCTGCATACTGCATACTGCATGTTTAAATCATGCAAGAGATGCGTGTGAAAAAGCAGACACTATCCTTTCCTGAGCCCATTGTTTTACTTTTGAGATTAAAAACAGCAACAAAAAGAGGGTAATTTGCAGTAAAAAATATATAAATATGTATATTTCATTAATGATTTATTTCATTGTCTGTGTATATTTATGATATGATAAATGACTTTTGTGTTGTGTTGTACCTGAAGGAAGGCATATATGAATTTTCAGGGGCTCAAGTTAATTTATCAGATAGCTCAGTGCTGTGACTCAGACTGTAAAATAATTATTAAATCTACTTGAACTGATAAGTGTCTATCTATTTATATCCTGGGGAGGGGGGTATGGAGTGGAAGAAATTGTTACCATGACTCCCTGCTACCCCGTGATGCCATCTTTTGTTATTGATTTGATTGACAGCCCCATAGTAGCTGACTCTATTTGAATCAGAAGTTCCTCCTTGTACAACATAAACCAATCCTGTGTCATTCCTCTACATTTTTCATTCTGTAGTAACCCTCTTGAATTGTCTATGCATACAACTGGAGGTGGATGAAGTAAATCAGACAATATGTTTACGATTAAATCTTGTTAAAGCATATCATTAACATGTTAGCTTGGAGAAAACGGACCTCAGACACCCACGCAATGTAGCTTCAAATGGATGTGGTACTCTCTCTTTCTCTCTTGTCTCTCTGTCTCACCCTTTTATTGTTCTATGTGTTTGTGTGTGTGCTGCTGTGCTGCACATTTTTTGGTACTTACAGGTTTTGTGTGGGCAGGTCAGCCGCTGCAATGCACAGATAGGTCATCTCCTAAGGGACAAAGTGTACTAGTTACCTGCCTGCAGCAGCAGCAGTTACTTCCTCTAATGCACACAAATCAATAAACAACAGGTAGTAGATTGATCCACGTGTAGCTCTATGCAAATACAAACTGTGCTACAATATATGAGAAAATAAAGGTATTTTAACATAATGTAGATTCATATAAATGTTTGGCATTCTCATACTGAAAACAACAGTTGTTTCATTCTTGCACAGAAACTTTCCGTCCTTATGATTATCTTAAGAAATAATAGTAATAAAGCAGAGCTGCACAGTCCACAATGAGTGAGCAAGAACAACCGCCCACTCTCAAACCCACACAAGTGCACAATTCAGGACACTGACCAAACCAACTGTTGTTGACTGGCATTCTTCATGATTCTTCAGCTATCACATGAGTGAGAAACTTCTCCACTTGTTGTAAGTCCCTGAAAACTGAGAAGTGTTTGCTCAGTTGAGGAGGCAGCGTGATGGATCCTCATCCTGCATGACCTGACAGACCGGTTTGGGTTCTCTGCAGAGCGGTGTGCCATCAGGGTTCCCAATCTTCTCCAGAGATCATTTTTCAGGACTTTTCCAGGGCATTTTGAGTTACAGTTTAGATCTAAAAGATGTGCAGTCTCTGGCTTTAACAATGAACTCTTACAGGCCTACAAATGAAAATGAACTGATCATAAAATATTCTAAATAAGCCTACAGATGTAAATCACTTAGAAGTACAATACTATACTAACCTTATGATAATAGATTAATAGATCTCTTCTTTTCTCTAAAATGTGCTCGTTACTGTTGTTCATTTATGAGTAGCCTTGCTTTTTTATTTTTAGGGCCACATAGGAAAAATGTACAGATGACCTTGATATAATGGGCTACATTGTAATAAGTATCCACCCTTTTGTGTATTAGATTAAGTAAAATCAATCCAACATAGGTTAAGATATCCTTAACTATTTCAAATACTTAAAAAAAGCCTTAATCACAGGACCTTTCTGTAAGCCAAATTTAATTGACAATGGACTGCAGGTGCCACCTTTAACTGTAGTGTGGACACCCCTTCCTTGTTATAACACTGTCTTCTGGCTTGGAGAGCTCTGTCCCTCTTCACATATATTCCCTTGAAATTTTCAGGAGGTTTCAGGGGTTTGTGCACAAAGAGAATATTTTTAATCCCTTTTAAACAAAGCAACCTTATAATTGTCCAGTTCCCAGCGTTTCTGGGGCAAGTAGAAGGGGATCTACAGTTACAGACAACGAAGGTCCTTGAAATCATGTCCAATCATTTGTGTTTGACTGACCACGCTATTATTAATGATTAATGAGAAGTCTGAAGACGTCACCTGAGGCAAAGATGCCATGCATAACAAAGAGTGTTCCTCACCTGTAGGATAGGAGCGGCGCTGTCATGAATGGACAGGATGTGTGTGATGTTGTTTCTGGCTAACTGTTCCCGGTCTCTTGCATCTAAAATATTTAAAGAGAAAAAAATGTGTATTTTAGGAATGCATGTTATTTGGTGTTTGTAGCCTTCAAAATGCAGATCGTCCCGATCTTCTTCTAGTTTTCACTGAAAAGCACTCTCGCACTTTGTGTCTCTGTATTATGATTCACCTGTTAACATTATTCTGACAGAGTATTTATTTTAATAACAGACATACAATAAGAAAAACACTATGTGACTCCACCACAGATAACCAGAAGTGTCCCCAGAGCACAAAGCTCAACATAGACATCCAATATTGTTGAAAATGTGGAAAAACCGCCTTATTTTGCACTTGTTAACAAGTTGTTGAGAAAGTTCCAGAATAAACATACATCATTGGATTACCAACTAAATTATGTCACTTATTTCTTGTTCCATGATCAACATTCTCCAAAATATCATCAAAATCAGTTCATTACTTTTTGAGTTATCCTGTTAACAAATTAACGAACTAATGCACAAATGAAGGCAAAACACAACATTAAATACTCACTGGTAGAGGGAAATAAAGAAATAAAAACATGTGTTTTTTTAATAAAGCCAAACATTTAGGGTAAACAGAAAGTAATTTCTTGACATATTGTGTATTTATTTCATCAATAACATTAACTTTAACCCTCATGCAAAGTATTGCAAGCTATAAATAACCCAGTAACAACCTGATGTCAGTCAGAGCACTGAGCACTCACTGGAAATCTAAACATGTTTTAAAGAACTTACAGATTAAAATTACTATTAGTACTCATAACAAACTAACAGTTGTTTAAACCAGTACATCCTGAAGTTATCCTGACAATGCAAATAGAAAGAAAACTGTTTCTGTTCAGAAAACCGTTTCCAAATTTCATGACTTTAAAACTTACTTTAAGGTATAAAGGTGAAAAGGGTTTGGCTTTGTTAGTCTGTTATTTCTGGCATATATCTTAAAAGGTAATCCACGGCGGTGCATTGTGGCAATATATTTGTCCAGAGTTGGTTTTAGGTAACTTTATGGGAAACTTTAAATAGAAATATTAAAAGTACCATGTGTTATGTTTTACACTGTTACACTTTTTTTTTCTCTAACTCATTAGTACGGATGTTTTTGTCATTAAATTAGTTTCAGTACATAATTTGCTAGTAATGCAGCACAGATCAAGCAGGATATGTCATGCTCCATTTCCACTTCCAGCATCATAATCACTTAGTCTAGTAAAGAATGTCCTTTTCAAAAAAAACTTTTTTATATTTCTGTATCTCATGGGGTCTTGAAACACTGTTTCTCAAAAAACAACAAAAAAAAAAGGTTCACCTAAGCTTTTGCGTTGCTTAACTTCAGGGTTATCTTCTGCCACTTTTTTTAAGGATAATAACTGAGTTACCTCTGTCTGTGGTCTTGGAACTATCATGCAAGATATAGTGCTTTTCTTGCAAAATATTAAACTAATATCTTTGTTTCTTCAGTTAAAATAAAGATGCAGTGGGGCCACTACTGTCCAAACGTTATTATCATTTAAGGGGGGTTAAAATGATGTATGGGGGGTGTATTTATTATACAATAGAAGAAAATGTGACATCTGCCATTAAAATACCAACGTTTTCAGTTGAAAGTTGAAAGGATCTAAAATGTAACAATATGGCCATTAGGAGATGCAAAAAAAAAAAAAAAAAAAAAAATTAAAGTTGCCCTCTTGGTTGTTGAAGTTGTCCATCCCTGGTCTAAGCTTTCACTTGTTGAGACCAGTATTGTGCTGCTATAAATGTGATTACGTCATACGCTTAAAAAAAGTTAAGGAAATGCACATAAACTCACCTTTAAAATTCCCCAGATATAAGTCAGGTAAGACCTTTGGAGAAAGAGATTTAGAGTTTGAAGCAGACAGGGATAAATGACTCAGTGTCACGACTAAGCTGCTGAAGTGATCACTTGAAACGCCTGACTAAAATCACAGTTTGAATATGTAGGAATAATCATATATGGGATAGTTTCACGTAAAAGACAACCATAAACCCACATAAACGTGGAAAATATGTAAAACATTTACAATAAAACACTTAACTGCATGCAGCTGGTGCCTGTATAAATAAGCTTATTATAAGAAGTTCCTATGAGGGACACACACAACTTTATTTTAGCTCGTCGTGGTGAAAGTGTTATGATTCTGACAAGCACCCCACCTCCTCAATTGTGTTCAAAATGCCCAGGACTACGTACTCGTCCGTGAACTCAACACTTGCCGAGCAACAGAGGTAAATCAAACCTTATTGATGCCATTCCCCATGCCGAAACTCCGTCTGAAGAAAACCTGGAAGAAGAAATACTAAAACGCGTTCCCTTGCTGTGTAAATTCGCTCTTCCAGCGGATCCACGGCTTCCTAAACCTGCTGTAGGGGAGCAAACGCTGCAGCTCCGCGTCCAGGCGAGCCGAGCACCGCTGCCTGAGTTCCCGCGAGGAATGCTGGGAAATGCAGTTTAACTCGTCATGTGGTTGAGTTCAAACAGAAGAAGGCGTTTTTCTGAAGTGTTCCACATTTCACAACTAAGGCTGCTTCAAGCAGTGCGGGGGAGGATGAGGGATACTGAGAAAAAATTAGACATTGTTTTAATGTCCATAAAAATAGTCAGAATAAGCTACTGTCTTAACCGCCATAGTCTAACTTATTTAACAAACTTTACAAAATCCACCAGCATAGGGGCTACAGATGACAAAATGAAAACAATACAGCCAAAGGAACATGAAATTAAAAACACACTTCTGTGCCAATATCTTGAAACATAAAAAAATAAAACAAAATACAATAAATTTGTGAAATTAGAATCAAGCTGAAATAAATCTAACTTGAATTTAGATAAATTTCAATGAAACAAAAATTAGTATTGTGGGCTATATCGGTGTGAGCTTAGTATAACTATGTTTCCACTCTGTAAAATAGAAACAAGCTCTGCTGAGTGAGAAAGACCAGAGAATGCCAAGAAATACTTCTCGTGCCTTTTCCATGTTCCACATCCATGTTGATGATGGCAAAATAGGGGTGTGGCATCTCAGCAAAAATGATCAGGCTGCATTGACAGGAGATGAGGGGTGGGGTCAGGACACTCTTATAGAAATTATATTCTATAAATTGTAATAAGCCTGATTTTGTCAGACACTCGGGCACATTGTGTCCATGTAGGACATTGTGTTAGGTCTTTGTCTGGCCCACAGCCCGCTTCAAAAATAGGAAACATGTTGTATGTCTGTGCCATGGTAAACATTAGAGCATAATGCTGGAAAGCTAAAGCCACAGTCCTCTTGGGAGGGGTGTGGTCAAACAGCTCATGAGAATTACTATAAGAAGACTTTGTTTGGTATGGTATAAAAATGGAATAGATGATTCTTATCCTGACCTTTGGGGTAGTTTATAAATGTAAAAAACATCTTCTAGCTCACAGGGCAAGAGACAACATGAGATTGTTTTGGTGTAACTTAGCCTCTTTGACCCAGTGTCTGTACAGTGACAGAGTAGAAACAGATCCAGTTACAGTGGGGATGTTGGGCGGATTGGTAACATGAGAGACAATAGACAGTGTACCTTGAGACACCACCCCTGCCTAAGGGATGAACCAGTCAGCCGCTACACTTACAGAGAGGGTTGGAATTCATCCAGTGACTGATATATTGTTGCTGTTTTAAAGACCTTTGAGCACCTTTGAGTTCCTCACTGCCTCTCAAAACATTAAAACCATCAACACAATGTGCCGCTGCTTCCCATAGCCCATTATCAACCACCACAGGCACCTGTAGATTTAACTTCCTAATGATCTGTTGTTCTAATATGGAGCTGTATGACAACAAGTGTACAAGTTTTGAATGGGGGGAGGCAAAGTTATATAGCAGACTTGTAAGGTGTCTGTGGCTTCAACACAAATTTACTGTAAATGAGAAATGGCCTTGTAGGAAAATGCGGGGAAACTTTATGATTCCTGTAAGCAAAATAGTGCCACTATTTTCATCACCAACACCAACGATAACTGACGACAAAATCTTGGTCACACATCATCAAACATTCCTGTCTTTCTTTGAAATTATCTATGTGGAAGGTTCCAGACCATGAACATTAATAAATGGAGAAAGTTAGAAAAAAAGATGAAAACCGGGCAATCAAGACCACAAATCAGCTAATTTTGATACTGTTTCATGTGGCTTTAGTGTGCAAAAGGGGGAATGTGCAGCGTGGGTGCTGACACGCAGGTGGCCTGAAATGAGGGTCTAGATATTTCCCGTGCAGTCTGTGACTTTGGTTTCGGGGTTTTCCCACTTGAGTATCACACAAAGACATTTTTATCAATGAACTTCTCTCCCTGCTTGTAACTCTTCATCTTTTTGTGGCTTGTGTTTTACTTACAGTACTTTTAGTCATTTCCAGCATCCCCCATCAGTCAATCAACAAATCAATCAGCTTTAATCTCTACCTAAGAATTCGCTGAGGGGCAGCCTTCATTTCTAAGTATGAGTCATAAAAAACAGAAGAGATCAATAAAGAGGCGGGTTATACTTATTTTCAACAAGGTTACACTTGCCTGTAAATGTCCTCTGAGTAAACATTGTTTAATCAAACTATTCTCATATACCTTGTTGCCATTGGAATCCACAAAAGTTGCAAAAGATTGCTCTTTTTGCTGCATGTAAAATATAGTTCCCAGGTTAATTTCCATACATAAGGTATTTTAGTTTAGTATTGTTGACTTTGTTCATCTTCATTTGTGAGGATACAGTTAAGAGTGGATCCATGCGCCAATATTTCCCTCCATTAGGAAGGAATATTATTAATATGAGCCCTCTCTTTCTCTTTTTTTCTCATTTTGGGTGTTTTTTAGTGGCAGAATGGGACATTATCAACCCTCTCAAAAAGGCATTGCATGTCCCCAACATAAGTGAGGGATTAACTGATGAATTAATGTACCAATGAAAATGTTTTATCTTTAAAAATAAAGTATTAACTCTCCACTGACAAGTTTAATTGAAAGGGCATTTGAGTTTAAAACCATTATAACACTGGCATGTTTAGAAAGAGTTATGTTCCCAATGCTATAAAACAAAAATGTTTCTAAATAAAAAAATAGGCAAAAAAGGTGTGACATCTATGAGGAGCAGAAAATGGTATTTTATTTTCTAAAATGAAGACTTAACAGCATCATCAAATCCAATATCCTTACAATTATTGCTAAGAGCATTTGTCTGGGAGGATGTACTGTGGAGGAATCCATCTATGAGTGGATTAAATATTAAATTAAAATAGCCTCATACAATTATTAAATCTGCTGTCATTTCTGAAAGCTCCAAGAATATTTGTGAGAAAACCTGATGGATGACCTGGTGGGTTACATATGTGCCTGATTAAAATGTCTTACCCCTGGAAGTTGCCTTTGATAATAATATATGAGACAGAGATATCCTTAACACAACTTAAAAGGAAGGTTCTGTCACTCCACTTCTGGAGTGACACTTCACTCATAAGAATGCCTGTCCAAAATAACATTGTTTTCATTTCAGATGTTCAGCGTCATTAAGATGGGCTTCTTGTATCAGTGCTACATCTATGGTTTCTCTTTTTAAGAAAGTAAGCACTCTCCTATGTTTTATGGGACTCCAAATACCTTTTGTCTTCCATGTTCAAATGCAAAGTTGACTCATTTACTTAAACTCATCAGCATGTACATAAACCTGTGAGTTTCCTGCAAGCAACATTGAAACAGAACAACTGAGCGGTTTTCATACACAACTTTCTGAACCAAATACATATGTAAAGCCAGCCAAAGTGAATACAGGGATGAAAACATTCAATAGTTGGACCATTACTGACAGGGACAAGTCAGCCCAAAGAGTTCATAAAGAAATGCTTTACTTCTTCACATACCATTCACTCTCAGCCTAAAATACTTATGAGTGGCATAGTTACAGTTTTGAGTTTGAATGCAAATAGCAAGACTTTATTAGACAAGCTAAACATAGAATTCAAGACAACTGAAACTGCCTTTTTAGTGCAATAAACATATTTACTGATTTGTAATACTACTGCTGGTTACAAACCTCCAATCTCCAAAATTACTTTTCAGGATAATAAAAACATCTACTACTGAATGAGTAAATATTGCCTATAATCTCCTTTGCACCTGAATTTGTTTAAAGCCTATGAACCCACTTACCAGCATGGAAGCATAGCAATAGCAATTTTTAATGAAAAAGAAAGGAAAATAAAGAAATATATATAGATAGGACGTATGTGCCCGATTAGATTTCTAACAGAAAATTAAACACATTTCAACAACCATAGATTACCCATGTAATGTTTAGATTTTTTACATTTCCATGAGAGATTTAGTCTCTTCTTCCTTAAAGTTTACAATTTAATTGTATTTGAAATTCTAAGTCTATATGCTCAGGAAAATCAATTTCTTTAAAGAAAAAAACAAACAGAGTAAAGCAATGCATAAGCAGATTTTTTTTTTTTGCTTCAAGAGCCTTTGATTTAACAAAAATGTTTAGAAAAGTTATGTGGAGGGGACTTGTATAACTTACGTCAGCTTCAGTGGTTAGGTTGCAAAAAGTGAAAATGAAGCATGACAATCCTGCAAATCCTGAACACGATTTTACAGATTTGAGGAAAAGCTGTCATCAGATTATTTAATGTAGTAAGACAATGAGCACTCCTAAAAGTCAGATCCTAACTTGTGGGCTACATTAAGTGGATAGACAGGCCCCAGAGCCACATTTAGTCCACCCTTTTCTTAGATTGTAAGGTAAATGCTTTTTGCAGCATAATAACACATTAAAAAGCCAAAACTCGAAACAGTTTGAAGTTTGTCTGCATGGACTATTTAGACCAGTAGATGGTAGCAGTGTCATGGGACATGATTACAGTGGGTCTGCTGGCTGCTGTGCCATTATGTAGCCCCAAAGTTTATTTATGGTTAAAACAGCGAAAAAACTGCCCTGTCAAATACACCATGTAGTTTTTTTTGGTCATAGGATTCGTTTGCAGACTTTTTGGACAACATTTGGGAGTTTACGCTAAACCTGCTCTGGGATCGATTTGTAAGGCTGTTAGTAGTTTTATTTCCTAGTTTCGATTTTGTCGGAGTAGACGTCGAGGAAATACCGGAACTGCACACAAACAGGCTTACTTGGACTGTCCAGAAGCTTCAGGTAACTGCTGTACCCTTGTTTTGGTTAAAGTGAAAGTGGTGGTATGCTTGCTTTGTTTACAAGCTTTAAGGGCTCAAGCCAAAGTTTCGAGAGTTTATCTCTTTACCTAAACTTAAAGAAACTCGGGGCCATTGAGCTAGCAGACCTTCTCAGTCAGAGTGTAGCTCCATTCTTACCAACATCAACAGGTTTATGAGTTACTGTCATATCTGACATGTGAATGTTTGGGTTTATTTCCAGCTGATATACTGTGACTGTGAACAGGGATGGCCACCGCGCCACAGCCTTCCTCTCTTCAGATGAGGTCGACTGATCTCATAAAGAAGGAGCCTCTGGCCTATGGAGGATTTGGGGACGTGTACCTGTGCTACCATGTGACCCTCGGACAGGTGGTGTTGAAGACCATGTACACAGGCCGTCTTCATAATGAGTGAGTGTTCAGACTGTGACTGTATGGGGTCTGCTGGGGAATCCCCTAGCTAACAGGAGTCATGTGCCCCCAGCAGGAAACTACAACACAGACACTCTCATGTTGTGAGCTGTGTTCATCTTAGCATTTTAATCACTCCATGTTTATTAACAGCAAAGACTTTGTAAGGTCTACAGCTTGTGATTCCATTCTCATGTTTTGTATATCATGAAATCGCTCTCTACTTCCCTTTTTACTTCCAGTAATGGCCGTTTATAAAGAGGATGTTAGTGTGGTACTAATCATTCAAATCAGAGACATCTACATGTCCTTTCTAAAGTATCTAGAGCTGCTCAATTATGGAAAAACTCATCATCACAGTTAATTTAATAGATACTGAGAGTACGACAAGATAACATGATTACTTACTGATTGAAAACACATAGCCTACCACATGCTTTCATTGAAGTATCTGTCTTTGTCATGACCATTACATATTGGGCAATAGCCTACACAGATAAGCTATACATATGTAAAAAGGAAAATATCTTTAAACCGTGGTAATAATAAAAAGGGAAATAGAATATTTAACATCTCACGTGGCACAGCAATCCTCTGATAATTGCGAAAGTCAGTAATTGAAATTATTATTAAGTTCTGATTAATTGTCCAGCTCTGCTTATATAAATGTTCCCTTGTTCCATGTGCAGTTAGTGCATCAATTTGCATAATTTTAATTGCCAATTATTTTAATTGACAACAGGTTTCACCCACTTCTTCACTTCTTTTATACTCTTTTGATACCTCTATTTTTACTTTGTTGATGGTTGTGCTGTACACTGTGATGTTGATTTGTGCCTTTTTTATTGTTTGTAGTTGTTGGTTGTGCTGTCACTGCAGACAAATTCTCCTAGAAGGACAATAAAGTTCTGAACAGCACATTTTCTTAAAAAATTATATCTCTGTGTTGAGGTAAGCACTGGGGATTGTCTGCTTAGATTTCAACCAGAGTGCAGTAATATAAGATAAGTTTTGCATCTTGTCAAGCTCCACTCCAAAACAATTGTGAATGGCCTAAAATGTGGCGGCCAAATCAGTGTGAATGAGCTGTTAAAGAGATGACCGCAGGAAGCTACTATTTAAACAGATGAATGTAGATGCTAACAGCTTCAGCACTTTCATCAGATCTGGACCGCATTTTTTTATTAAATGTAAAACAAATAACACTTCAAACTTCTCATGAGGAAGGATATTTTCACTACCCCCTTACATGTTTTTGCTGAGAGTTTGCTTTAGAAAGTGACTCACATTCTGTCATTTATGCTGCAACAGTAGCACCTGCCTACTACGTTATCTGATTGGCATGTAACGAATGTGATTGTTGGAAAGATCATCTAGTCACCTGCTGGATATAAGGGCTCTTTCCCTAAACTAGTAAGATTTATTGAACAGTCCATCTGGCATGTCAGATTAACTTTCCGCCTCTGTTATAGCTTTATTATGGGATATTTAAGGTCATTAAAATGACTGCTCATAGTTAGAGCTCATATGTGTATATCTGCCAAATCAGCAAATCAACTTTTGATTCATTTTATTCTCAAAGGGACCTAGTATAACATTTACCAAATGTTTCCATTTGGTGCAATTTAACAGAAGCAGCTTAAAGTTAATTAAGATCTGTTGTCCCTTAGCATGTCACAAAGTATCACTGCCTGTATCAACATTGTGCAGATAATTGTGGATCCCAAATTCATGTGTCAGCATGAGTCAAAATGCATTCATGCAGCACTTCAATCCTCTTTTCTTTTTCATTAGTCTTTAAAACTGAGGCCTAATCAAAGACCATGGAGCAAGAATTTAATGTTAACTGCTGAAATGATTTTTCCTTTTCTCCAAACTAACACATTCTGTATTGTTAAGCCCCGTTTCCACCAAGTGGTCCGGTATGGATCAGCATGGTTTGGCTCAGGCTGGTTCAGGAAAGCCTGATCCTGTTTGCATTTCCACACATAGTGCACCCGGCTATTAAATACAATGAAGAAGAAAACGCGACACAGTAAACCAAGAGCAACAATCAAAGACATCCAGCAATTCTTCTTTTTTGTGATCAGCATGTGGCTTTTTGTATTAACCAGGATTTGAACCTGGACCGCCAGATTGGCAGACGGTAGCTTTACTGCTGAGCATGGGGCTTTTTGTTACGAAGTGCAACCAAGCTTTGTTTTTAGAGAAGGCTGTGTGCCGCAAGAGCTATCTTCATGAAGATCAGTGGAGAATTCAACATGGCGAGGTTATGTGTTGTTCCGCTGTCGCACGGGAAATGACGTCTTCTTCTTCTGACCAATCAATGGACTGCAGTGTTTCTAGCTCCACCTTCTGGGGTCGTATTGGTATGCTTGACACCCCAACAGAAGGATCCCAAAAGTAGGACGGTTCGGTTCGCTCATAAGGGGAAATGGGGCTATAGTGTACCAGAAAACTCATCAGGGTTAGCACATTCATCAGGAGTTTCAATAAAATGTTTCACTTTAAGGTGGTCACCATGGTTCTTTTAAAAAGGGATCTTCTCAGAGGTCTCTCTCAGCAACACGTGTACAATATGGTGGTCTTTTGTGGTTTAATGACCTAATGTTTTTCAGCAGCTTAAACCACTTGCACAGTCATGAGAAATGGAAGCCCACTGTCAAAAGCAGATGTTTGCAGTAGGCAACAGGTTTTAAGTTTCTTTGAAAATGCATTATGTTTGTAGAATTATTGCATGAAAAAGCTGCAGATCTGTTTTACATTTGGGGTTTGTTACATTTGTGGGCTATTGTTAAATTGGTGAATCTCGCAGGGTCATCTCTTAACCTTCACGCTACCAATATTTATTCATTTTTATTTAAATTTAGATCTTAATTCCTTGTTTACTCTCTTGCATTTCACCTTATGTTTTTCTTTAATGCCCCATTCACCTTTCTGTTTGCCTATTCTTAAATGTATGTACGTATTTTTTAAGGGCCACTACATATAACCTGCATAGTCCGTGTGCTATTCTTCAGTGCTGGTTTTACCAGGATCAAATTTACCCTTAAAAACTATCAAGTTGATGCTGTATTCTCATTTCCTCAATTTTCAAATTCTCATTCTTTGTGCTCTTATTTCCAGGGAGAGTAAAAAGTCTCTGCTTAAGGAGGGAAACATCATGGCAAGCCTGAACCATGAGCGAGTGGTGAAGCTGCTGGGCGTGATCATGGAGGACAGAGACTGCTCCCTGGTGATGGAGCTCATCCCCAGAGGCAACCTGTTGGTTATGCTAGAGACTGTAAGAGAGTTACAAATCTGTTATTACATTTTTGGCGATCACAATATCTTTAAATCCTTAAATGAGTAATATTTTGACAATTTTTATGATAAGAGAAGTCTATATTCTTAATTTTCTTCATCCCCAGGTTTCTGTGCCAATATCCATAAAAGGTAGAATTATCTTGGAGATTTTGGAGGCCATGGTTTATCTCACAGAGAGACACATTTTACACAAGGACATCAAGCCGGAGAATATTTTAGTGGACAAAGATTTTCACATCAAGGTACATAATAACACTTGCATAATTCTGACATTGTTCATGTCACCATTGCAGGGTTCCCGCTGTGCCTTGAACACCAGTCACACTTGAAAACACTTGTTTCAACTGCTATTTTTAGTTCTATTTCTGATCCAGAAAAGTTTGTACTATTATCTGAGCGAAAGTGGGTCACAGGTCCTCCCCTGCAAATGAATCCACATGGAGCACTGATGCAAGAGTCTGTGTTAATGAGTAAGCAACCTCTAAATGCCAGACAAGTGAATATGACTCCATAGCATTTAACATTAGAATGCCCCTATTTCACCTCAATGGGTCCAAAGTAATCCAAGCCAATGTTAAAAATAGATATTTTAAAATGTATTTACATCTACATAGAAATATTAGTATGCTATCCTAATATTAGTATTAAGAATATTTTTGTTAACAAAAATGTTAAAAGTTGTGTTTTTAAGTTCTAGTTGATTCCATGTTGTTTGGGTAAGAAGTTAAGGTAAACCGTTGTTCCCAAAACGTTATGAACAACTGTTAATTGAAATAAAGTTATATGGTTAGCATTTTCATGAAGGTCTTAAGCCTCACACACAGTTTAAGGAGGAATAGGAATTATAGCTTGGACTTGTATTTTACACGATCCTTTACCTGGTTGCTAAGTTTTCTGTACCGCTTAGGTAGCACTATATGATTATTTGACCATTGATTTTGTGGATTTCTAAACTGAGAGGCATTCATGGCAGTCTAGCAGACAGTGATGTGGTTTAATGCAAACTAGAAATTTTAAGGATAGGTTTGAACAGTAGTTCACAAAATAGTATGTACACTCCTAAAATCATTTTGTCTGCTTGTTTGTTTTTTAAGTTTTAAATTTAGCATTTAAAGTTTGCAGCCATATTGTGTATGCAACATTTGTTGCATTTGTTCCACTGTGTTTCTAGATTGCAGACATGGGCCTAGCAACTTGTCAGACATGGAGCAAACTCACCAGGGAAGAGTCTCGCAGGAAGAGTCGTATGGGACTGTCAGCTGCTGAAAGAGGGGCAGGCACACTGAGCTACATGGCCCCTGAACACCTGGAGAGCATACACACACTGTCCACTGAGAAGTCTGATGTTTACAGCTTTGCAATTGTGGTTTGGGTCATCCTCACAGGAAATGAGCCATACGCAAGTGAGTGCAAAAAATCCACTCAATCATGTGCTGGCAGATGATAGCTCAAGAAATTCATTCGTACTTGAGCAGATATAAAAATTACTCATATTTAGAGTCAGTGTGTATGGGTGTAATCCCGTGTTGCGAATTCATAAAATAATTGTTAACATTATCAGACTGACTAGTTATTCATCTTGCATGCAAACCCCTTTTCACTATCCAATCTCTCTGCTGAAAAACTGTGTTTTCTCTATCCAGATGCCAGGAGTGAGGACCAAATGATCCAGTGTGTTCGAAAGGGGGACCGACCAGCAGAAGACCTTATTCCTGAAGACACCCCTGTAGAGATGACTGAGCTCATGAAGAGATGCTGGAATCATGATCCAATGAAACGACCAACATTTAAAGGTGCACTACTTTATTTTTTTCCGACACTGTGGGTCAGTTTCTGCTGCAGGGTAATGGCACCGAAAGAGATCATTATAAAGTAGATGCACATTATCCTTTTTTTACAACAGACAATAGATAAGGTAGTGCAGTCGTGACCTAAAAAACTACATTTCCCTATGTGCTGCTGAGCCTGCTGGTAGACAAGAGCAAGTGCACACACTGGCAACATATGCACAGAAATTTCTTTGACAAAACATAAAATAAACATAAACACTCTTAATGTAAACTATCACCAGAACAGTCGGCAAACAGCAGTTTAACATGTAACATTCAGGAGGGAGGAGCTCAATACAGATGGAGATACTCAAAACATTGACATCAGATGGGGGAGGCGGGGGCAGGGACAGTTGAGCCACTGAGGTAAGATGAGTAAGCTCCTGCTGTAGGCATTGTATTTTAGTTTTTTTTGTTGCAAGAATAAAAAATGCTTACCTGAAACATGACTGCATTTTAAGAAAACTATATGCATATTACTACACATATTCCAGTGTTACACAGCTTTACATTTCTTTCTCATCTGGGGATTACAGCCCTGTAAACATAAATAGTACATTACATTAAAGATATTATCAACTGAACAGTAACCAACTTTTAAGACCTTAACTCAGACAAAACTGGGATAATCATATGGTCCAAACAAAAAGAGACAGCAAATTCAATCAACACTTACATCAGCAGCTCTAAGGCACAGTGAGGTCAGAAATCTCAATGTCATTTTAGATTCTGACCTTAGCTTTGATAATTATGTAATACCAAAATAGTATTTTACCAATTCAAAGTACAAAAAAAATAAGATCATTGTTAATCCAAAGGGATGCAGAGAATCTATTGTTTAATTTCCACCATGTTACATTACTGTCATTGCTCACTGGGCTACCAAAACTGACAAAAGGGTATCTTCAGCTTATTTAAAACATTGCAACCAGAGTCCTCACCCTCACCCTTACAAGAAATCTGAACATAATCTCATCCTGAACCCTATACAACTCAGGATCACTTTTCAAAATCCTCCTATTGCTTCATCAAGCCCTTCATGGTTCAGATCCTGAGTACATTTCTGACTTGCTCAGTGTATACAGCAGTAATTCCTGTGGGCCAGTCTGTTTCATCCCTGATCAGAACAGTCTGTTTCATCACTGATCAGAACAGTCTGTTTTGGTGTATATTAATGAGCCAGAGTTGCTTTTATCTTGTGCTACGAGTCACGCGTTTTGCATAATGGGAAGGAGGCCAGCAGGCTAAGCCACACAAAATGACAGTTTAGTGAAGCCAATAGCTGAGATTGCATGTCCTATTTAGGAGTTATGGATGAACACATTTATCAATGCGGGACATGTCCGACAATACAAGTGTGAACAAACTATGTGCCCAAACAGGAAGGGCTTTTAGTTTGCCTGTGTCTACAGTGGACTATAGAAGACAGAAGATAGGTACTAACATTTTAATAATGCAACACCTGTATAAGTGTTTCTTTGAAAAGGGATACATTCTCCATCTTAAATGATTAGGATCTAATTTTGGGTACTAAACAAGTTTATGAATCTGTCCATGCTGTTGAGTCCTGTGATGATCTCCTGTCAAGACAGTGAGTAATGTTTACCTGTAGTTTTATGGTATGTTGTGCTTGTGATCAGAAAATGGCTCAATGGGATCCAAAACATTATTATTAAATAGTAAGATGTCATCAGCCAGGGCTGATTGGTGTTATGAGACCACCCATTTCAGATGAGCGTGACGCAGTTCTTTGTAGTGAAACAGGGAGACAAACAAACCATGCTGCAAGATCTCACAAGTTTTAGGTGTGAGAACAACCTAGCACTGTGTTCCTCGGTCATTAGTGACTAAAGAGACATGTCCAGTCTCTGTCTTCTCACTGGAGCTGGTTGTAGGCTGAACAAACACTTCACAAATGACGTGTCTCCAGTCAGACGGAGACGAAGGTAGCATATCCCCTTTTGTTATCATTAGGTAAAATGTTAAGTGGACTGTTTGGGCACACGTTGACCAAAGTCTGAGCATACAGAAAGGTAGGAGGAGGGTTTCCTCATGATTGGAGGCTATGCAAACAGGCTGTAGACATATATTTGTTTAAAACTCATTAGGAGTTATTTTCCGTGAAATGTGACCTTGAAATGTCTGTCATGTTTGCGTGTTTTAACTCTTACTGTGATTTTTCTTTTTTAACATTTCCTTTTCTTGTTTTGCAGAGGCATATGATTTTTTCCTTCCTTTTTACATGGATAAGCTGGAATCACAAGTAGAGGAAGATATTCTTGTGCTGAGGGTTAATATCATATCTCTTGGATTTAATGTTGCACTTTATGTTTGCATACACAGTCAAGATATCAAATACATGTAATATGTGACTTTTTCTGGTCTGTGTTTGATACTTTTTCAGGAATCATATGAAGGCCCAGATGACCTTGTTGAGAAGATGAAGTCTTTATCAATGACCTATGATTGTTTGTCAGCAGGTTAGCAATGTCTGGTGTGAATTTTTGATTACATTGCTATTCCGTATGCATTGATGACATTTGAAGTTTGAATCGCCCAGAAAGTTTGATAAAGCCTAAACTATACAAGTAGCTTTACTGTTTGCACTGTTCTTTTTGTTTTTCAGATTGCCCTGCTCCTTTGCTGAGTTCAGACAGAGGTGCGTCTGTGCCAGTCGAAGCCAGTATTGAGGACCTTCACAACGCCCAGTATGAGCCATATGGGGGGTCTGTTCAGGCAGACGCCAAGGTTGTCAGCAGCCCTTCAGCTCTTGAAGAGAAACTAGAGCGGGAGCTTCAGTACCACAGATATGGTAGCTATAACTGTGAGAACCAGCTTGAACCTGCAAACAGCTACCTTCAAAACAACTCAAATCCTTTCCTACAAAACAACGTCAGTACTTCTGATACCGCCTTAAGGCAACCGGAACAAGCAGGACCTTCTTATGTCTCTTCAGTCCAATCGTGGACTAAAGCTGAGCCGGTGCAGCCCACCAGTCAGGAGGAGCTGTGGCCCCGCCCAACTGCCGGTCTCTATGAGTCCATGACTACTTCTGTACCAGCTCCATTACACCTGCCAATGTCTGCCAGCACCTCCTGTCTACCACAGTATAACCAGCAGCATCCAAACTCCCACTTTGACCGCCAGCAGTCCTGGCCAACTTACCCAGTGTCTGATACCTCTGCTCCAGATGTCAATCCTGGGCGTCTTCTAGCACCTTCCAAGGGCAGCATGTTACAAGATCAAGGTATGCTGAAATTAGGACTGGGCAATAAATTGAGCTTTTAAGATATATCAGTACATCGAGATAAAATCACTTATCTTCATGAAGTTCATGTTTGTTTGAAAAAAAGATGCCAGGTCTGTTGCTATAAAAAAAATAAAGAAATAAAAAAAAAACATGAGTAGACATAGAGCTTGGAAACAAGATAATCTGTTGTCAAGGTTAAATGGGTAATAGTAGTTTTATTCACTGTAATACAGAAGTATTTGTTTATAATTAAATATCAAATAATGTTGAAACCTGTCTTAAGACCTAACGATAATCATCTGAAACCATCCAATGCTAAAGGGGTGGGGATCACCAGTGACCCCAAGATGCAATGTTACAACAATAGCTGAGTCCTAATTCGCTTTTATTGCAATGCATAACATTTGAGTTGCCAGTGGACAATTTAGAGTCACCAGTACCAAAATGTTTTTGGTCTATGGGGGGAAACTGGAGTACCAGGAATGAAGCCCACACATGCAATAACATGGGATAACATACAAACTTCCCAAAGCAAGGTCCCGTCGTCCCCCGACGTCAATCCACCAACCCTCAACCCTCCTGTACCAACCCTCACACAGGTACAGGGTAGGGATGGAAATCTCCATCCCCAAGATGATACGATATGCATCTCGATATGTAGGCTACGGTACGATACACTAACCATTCACATGAAGCATCTACCAATTCAGGATGATACGATTCATCTTCCTATCACGATGCAATCAGGATGCAATAACGATGCAAATCTGTGCAAATTCAACTCAACTTTATTGTTCCTTCAAGACCACTTCAGACCACTTACAGTAGGCTACTTAAGCAGTCAGGAGGTGTTTGTCAACACAAAAAAGTAGACCTATTTCACAAACAGGGACATAGGCCTAACAGTAGTGGAGCTCAGCCTTCAAAGCTGTCATTAACAATTTAGACTAAGCATATAAACAGCACTTTGAAAAAAACAACACTTTCAGCACACTGAAAATAATAATTTTAAATTTTAAAAAATATATATAATAACATGCGATGCATTCTGGTTTCAGCCCAGTTTCTAATCCGATGCACACCACTCCAACCGATGCAATCTACCATAGACCCTGGCATCAATGCACTGATTGCGAATCGGATAAAATGCCCATCCCTAGTACAGGGAGACCATGCAAACTCCACACAGAGACCCTGGTTGACAGGAAAGTCAAATGAGGCCCACACACTGACCTGCTGCACCACAGCGCTGCCCATTACTTACTGTCATACAAAAAGAACATCTAAATTTGCAGGGCAAATGGCCAGTTTATTCCATTTTTAGCTAAATAATCATGCATCTTAACATCTGAAGAAATGTTAAGATGAAGAAAAGTTATTCCTTTGAAGAAATAACTAATTGCAAAGTTACTGTTTTCCGCCCACAGATGAACATGCTTGTTAGGTGGTGACTCCAAATTGTCTCTCTATGTGGCCCTCTGATTGGCTGGAGACCTGGGATAGGCTCCAGTCAACTGCCACCCAGACAGAGATAAGCACAATTGGTGATAGATGGATGAACTATTAAGAAATATGTCATGTTAGATGGCCACAAGCTTTTTCTTTCACATTGAACTCCAAAGTATTTGAAAGAATATGTTTTATGTGTTTGCTTTGTGCTTTAGGTTCCCTCTTCATTCAGCATGCCAGTGGAATTCAAATTGGGAGCCACAACACAATGAGTATCAGGGGATACAACCCAAGTTCGTCGTCACAAACCGCTAACGCCTCAGCTAACTCACGTATTAAAGAAGGCATCCGGATGTATGGTAAATAATAACAATTCTTTTATGTTAATTTCTCACATTTGTACCAGGGCACTGGTTGAGTTTAAAGCCCAAGAAGAAAAGGACAGCTGAAAGACTTCCCTCCAGAAGTAAAAAATCCAGTCTGGTTTTCTTTAAGAGTCAAGAAACACAAAACACAAACCTTAAGAAATCATTCTGCTCAGTTTAGCAAATAAAGTAAGTGAGAAAGTTGGCATGATATAACCGATTGACAAAGTCTTTAACACTTTACAAAATGTTTATACGGAGATAAAAAGATGAACAAAGGAGAAACACAATACAATAAAAATAAAATTATAAACAGTTTGACAAAATAATCACATTAATACATACTGATTAAATGTGGTCAAACATGTTAAAACACATGTGCCTTAAGCTGCTATTTAAAATCATGAATACAAATTGCAGAGATCATTAGCAAGGAAATTGAGTTTCAAAGTGTTGGAGGCACATGATCAGAAGACCTGTGGGCACGATTTGGGTGTAAGGATGGTCAGGGTCAGAGATGTAATCAGGTTCAAGGCTTCATAGACAAAAGCAAGAATTTAAAATTGAATTATGAAATTCACTGAAACAACACGGAAGTGAGGTGAGTGGATCAGGTAGACCTTGTTAATAGCCTTGTGGTAGCATCCTGCATCATGTTTGTTCAAGCATATCCATAATTTCCAGGCAAGATATAAATAATGTGGAAAACTGCCCTATATCGCACTGCTTACAAATTCTTGATTGAATTTCTGGATCCACAGCCAGATTCAGATCACCACCAAAATCTAATCAGTTCTCCCTTTCAACAAGACTAACATTCCCTTAAAATGTCATCAAAATCTGTGATTACCTTTTTGAGTTATTCTAATGTCTTGGTGGGGTAATAAGAGACTATTTTTACACAGCTATGCGGATTCACACAGACTTAAAGGATAAGTTCGGCTTCTACAGCTTTCACATTGTTTATAGAATGAAGTAGAACAATATACTCACCCAGAAGGCTTTCCTGATCCAAACAGTGCTTCGGGAGATATTTAGATCCAAAATCGAGCGGCGGACATCCGTATAATGGTAGCACATAGGGCATGTGTAGCGCCGCTTCTAAAACTGCATTAATCGTCCAAAAACTCATTTGTTTCACCAATATTTCATCATGGTCCGCTCGGGCTACTCCTCCACGACAGTCTGTGTCGCTCCAGACATGTGTGGCTGTGCTGACCTCTGAACTAAAGAAGAAGAACGCTTGCCTCCGCACATGCCCAGTACGGCTCATTGTTTCAGGGGAAGACTGCCGGCTACACAACGACTTTCTTCTTCCAGTTTTGTGCAAAATGGACGAATATCGCTCAGATGAAGATTTTGTGGAGGAGAACTTTGAATATGATGGGTGTCCTTACAGTTTCGAGCCAGAGTTTACAGATGAGGAGCTCATCGAAAGGAGGACGCGGCGGCAAAGAGAAGAACAGCCCTCCAGAGAGTACTGCGCATGCGCGGAGGCAAACATTCTTCTTCTTTAGTTCAGAGGTTAGCACAGCCACAAAACATGTCTGGAGCGACACAGACTTTAATGGAGGAGTAGCCCGAGCGGACCATGATGAAATATTGGTGAAACTATTGAGTTTTGGGACGATTAATGCAGTTTTAGGAGCGGCGCTATACATGCCCTATGTGCTACCCACTATACAGATGTCCGCCGCTCGATTTTGGATCTAAATATCTCCTGAAGCACTGTTTGGACCAGGAAAGCCTTCTGGGTGAGTATATTGTTCTTCTTCATTCTATAAACAATGTGAAAGCTCTAGAAACCAAACTTATCCTTTAAATATTTAACTGTTACATGAAAGCAGGATGTGATATGGTGTCAGAAAAGTTACCACCACTTGTAAGACAAAAATACAAAGAGACACATTTACATCTTTGACCACAGAGAGGCACCAAAACAGGCACAAACCTAAAAATCTTCACAGGAGCTTTAAAAATGCAGCACAGTCTTGAGTGATTGGTTGAGCAGTGCAGACTGTAATAAGGTTGATCTTACAATGAGCATTACAACTGTTCACCTGTGTTGTCAGAAGACCACGCTGTGACCGAGAACCACCTGGATCTGCTGAGGGACAACATAGGGAACAAATGGAAGCTCTGCGGGCGGCGCCTGGGTCTGACCACAGTGGAAATAGAGACCATTGAGCATGACTGTTACCGAGACGGCCTGCCAGAGATGGTGCACCAGATGCTGGATCGTTGGAAAATGAAGGAGGGAAGCATCGGCTGCACAGTAGGAAAGCTATGTCGAGCTTTGGAAGGCAACATAAAGGTAGATGTCATCCAGAAAATATTGGACTCCTGTGGCCCCTCATGAATTTTGGGAAACTGAGGCTGAACTTTCTTGTTCTCTAAATGACTTTTTAGCCTGGATGGTACCCTATTTTTTTTAAACCAAATCCAAACAGAGAACTTGCTGTGGCTCTTTTTTGCCCAGGGATTGAAATAATGTCTTTCAGAACAAAACATTGTTGAAGAACACTTTTTGGTTTCGTTTCAAGATCAAGACTGACAAATGTATTGTACTACAAGTATTGAGATCTGGGCCAATCAAGTATAAAACAGTATCAGTCATTTTTCTGATATATAAGGTAAAGCTTATTCATACAAGAGGTTACATATAAGACAATTTTAAGAAATGTGTCATGTAGTTTGCTCAGTAAAATATACTGAACTTGTTTCATGAAGATACAGTTTGAGGCTTGTAGTTATCCAAACTGAATAATCTTGGTTCCATTTTTTTTCTATTTCAGATCATATAGAGTATGTTCTTTGGTTTAAAAAGGTCATTCACCAAAATTAGCTATTGTTCCTCTAATGATATTGTCCCAAAGAAGGCATTCTCTCTCCCATGTAGAGAAGGCAGAGAGACAGTCAGGAAGGAAGGTACTTCATAATGAGATTTTATACACACATATAAAAATCCATATCAGTCTATTCTCAACAAGTTAACTGTGATCCCAGATCTCCCCAGAACATGCATTCTGTGTTCCTTACCTAAAACTTCTGTCTGATACCGTAATTGGCATGCCCTCGTACCCTTTTGTTTCAGTCCTGCCCAGAACAGGCCATTTTGGAGACACATCACACCCACATCTCTTCCAGAAGTGGGTGTGGCTTTCCAGTACTGTGCTTTAATGTTTACTGTGCTTACACAGATGTGCCTAAACATGTGTCTTGCACCGGAGCCAGTTGTGGTTTGAATAAACACCTGACATTAGAGAGCGTCTCTCATCTGGGGAAGGT
This sequence comes from Scarus forsteni, assembly GCA_036419115.1. Classification (NCBI taxonomy): domain Eukaryota; kingdom Metazoa; phylum Chordata; class Actinopteri; order Labriformes; family Labridae; genus Scarus; species Scarus forsteni. Next base: position 23,462,272 of record JAZDUH010000157.1, on the reverse strand, counting down.
GGAATTTTCCCTTAAGATGTAGATAGGGGAGATCTTTTGGCACATTTTTACAGGGAGGTTTAACTAGTGTTTGAGGGAGAGGACGGGTTTGTCCTCATTTTAGGGATTTGTAATCAAGCCATGGACACTAAAACAATTAAAAGCTGTTTTTTTCTGTATTTTTTTGGCACTTTGTGCCTTAATTGATAGGAGAGAGACAGTGGATAGGCTTGTGATAGGGGGTGAGAGAGTAGGGGAAAACACTCTACAAACTGGTCACAGGCGGGATTCGACCCTGGACCGGCAGAAGCATGTACCTGGGGTGCCTGGTTGCTAACCACTCCGCCAAACCAGCACCCCATTAAAAAGTGTTCTTGATGTGATATGTGACCTTTACTGGTTTAAGCTTGCAAGTGAAACAAAGTTTTCTCTCACCCCATTTTTGATAGGAATTCAGAAAACATGAGTCAGTCATGTTTAACATAATTAAGTTGACTGTTATTGTTTTCAACACAGAGCTGAAATCAACAAAACTGGAGGGAGTTCAGCTTCCCTTTTTATAAAGAGCCATCAGTTAAGGATATATTAATGTTTTCCCTTCTATTCTGGAAATTGTTGTTATTGTACCCCTTAAAGCTGGGGTCGGTAATTTTGGAAAACTAGCATGAATTTGACTGTAGCATCTCCTCAGGACTCTGTCTAGCCCCTCCCACCCCTCCTCCAAAAGGAGGAGGAGGTCCTCCTCATTTTGATTTTTAGATTTCTTGTACACCTGTCTTAAAATGTGAGGGATACTGAAGCTTGGTTGGGGTTGTGGGACGCCTTGTAGCAGGCTTCCCTTATTTTCAAAGACAAAACTTGAAAGGTAAGCATTTTCCCGCGGGCTCTGATCCCTCTCAGCTACACACTGAGTCTGTGCACACCAGCAAAATGTATACACAGGAGGCAGGCAGAATGGCGACGGGATTTGATAGGTTTAAAAATTGGTGACACAACATGTTTATTGGTTGGGGTTTTCCCTGTTTTACTCCTGCTGTAGATAGAGGATATTTTTCGCTCTGTTTTAAGAGCACATTATGAATTGATTGCCATCGGGTCATAAAGACCATTTTAACCGGTATTACAAAAAGTGTATCTAAATCAGATTACCAACCACAGCTTTAACATGTGTTTGCTTAAAAAAGCAGCCTTCTTTTGCTTTTTGAAAAGGGTAAAGCTGATGCAGAAAATATTATTTCATTTAAACTGGTTAAAGGTTTCTTTGAGGCATCATTTGGGGATATAGCTGAATCTTCCCTCTAAAATCATGAGCAATCTAACAATAGTGATTTAACAATATGATCATAAGGGCTTCAGCCAAATAATAAAAAAAGATATGAATGTAAAAATCTCCTGATCTGCCGAGAAAAAGCATATGGGTAACTATTAAACCGCAGAGGCTGACCATTTTCAAAGAGTAACTTTCTTTTGTGCAGTAAACAATGTTTTTTCTTTCTTTTGTTAAATCAACATTGAAGACTGATTTACTTATCAAGAATAGTTGTCTTGTGTCATGGTGGTTAAAAAAAATGGATAAGGTGATGGTTCTTATCATCATGGAAAAAATTAATATCAGCATTTTTTTTTTTTTTAAAAAGGTCTTGTTGAAACATTTTTTCCTTATTCAGTTTCTGAGCAAGGAAGTGTAATTCTAATTATGACATTTAGATGCATAAATTGAAACTAATGTCTGTTTTACATGTGGGATCTACAGTGCTTATTAGACCACCACCCAGTATGATGTTTATGTCACATCTGCCCTAAATTAACAGCACTGATAATAACCAATGTCATATTTCTGTTTCTGTGATATTTAATACACCAGCATGTAAAGGCTCTTTGGCTGAAATGATATTTTTAATGCTAAAATATAATTATAATTGTTCTCCAAGAATTTTTAAAATGTGCTGTTTTACAAAAACACATAAAAAGCATTACTTTGTTATCTCTTGATTAAGGTGTCAACTATAGCTATTTTGCTGAACAGAGAAAATAGTTTTGGTTGTTGAAGCCCAGTGAGCTGGCTCAATTTTGGGTGTAAAAGGTGAATTTGAATTTCCTCATTTCTGTTCAAAATGTATGACCAATAAAGAGAACATTTTAGGTTTAAGTAAGTTTTTTAAAGATTTCTAAAATATTTATGTATTGTGTTTGCATGACAGGGGGTCTAATACATTTGGAGCACTGTAGCTTTTAAGCAGTCAATGAGGTCATAAAGAAGCACACATATATAAGTGTGGGAAACTGTCATTTCAGTCCAAAATCAACACACACATAAATATATTAGGAGCCTTGAAACAAAAGGGGGTGGGTGGGTGAAATGGTAAATGGTAAATGGACTTGAGCTTATATAGCGCTTTTCTAGTCTTTGACTACTCAAAGCTGCTTTACACCGCAGGTCACTCCTACCCATTCATACCCATTCACACCCATCTGCACTCACATTCACTCACTGATGGTTCAGAGTATCTATGTTAGTTATCCATCAGTATCTCTAACACATTCACGCCCTTTTTCATGCCCATTTACACACCACTGACGCAGCAGTGGGAGCAACTTAGGGTTAAGTGTCTTGCCCAAGGTGCTGGATCCTGCAACCTCCTGATCACTGACCAAGCGCACTATCCAACTGCGCCGCCGACGCCTCACCGTCATAAAGCATGTGTATAATGTCCGGTAGGAGTCAGAAGATCATTAATTCTTACTGTTGACCTCCTGACGTGACCACAGTTGAGCAGGTAAAATCCTGTACAGTATATAGTGTTTTTGAGATAACTTTTTTAGCACCCAATATCATCTCATCTTGAGTTTTGTTCTCAGATTGCAGTGAACTGACTTGCAGTATGACAAAAAAACTGTCCACCTGTTCCATACTCTAAAAGCTGTACAAAAATTCCAATAAATAAACTTTGTGTACCAATTTTTTATACATATTCAGATTATTTGATAGATTGTCCTGCAACACCTGGAAAAAATGCCATATGTTATTTGTTTTGCCCAACAGTACTGACTAAATATAAATATGCTTAAATCAGTTCATTAAACAGCGGAACACACCACATACTGACACAATATCTCCATCAAGGCAGTGAAATTAATTTGTTTGTGATAGAATTTTAATCAACCTTTCAAAGTATTACAGATTGGGTGATACTGCTGCATAGTGAACCACACAGTCATAGCTTTTATTTTGTACCTGGTGAGTTTAATAATAATTTAATTAATCCAAAGAAATTTAATCTCATCATGCTGTTAATGAATACTGATTAGATATTTTGAAAGATCTGTGATGAATCTTATTTTGCTATTGACTTATAAATGCTGATAAAAGGCTCCCTGATGATTCAGTAGGTACAAATGTGTTATGACTTCTGTTGATCAAAAGCAGCACACTCAAACAACAGCATTTCAAAGACATGAAATAACATAATTATGATAGGAGGTAATGGGAAAACTGTTATGAAGATTAAAACTGTGTGGAAGAGACACTTAAACAACAGCTAAAGTTATTTACAGAAAGATCTGATTCAGAGTTTAAAACATTTTTACAAGACAAAATGAGTTTACACAGAACAGAGACAGAAAAATAGACCTCACAGCCTTCTTGTACTGATGAACTTATTTACATTATTCTTATTTATTTGTTTTATATGTTGTTGTAAAATACGCATGTTAAGTAGAAAGTATCAATTTTTCTAAGTCCACACCATAAAAAACAGGATTAAATGATCATAACACAGGAAGTCAATATTATAAGTTCAATATTAATATTTATTTACATTATTACAGTCGTGTGCATAAATAATGATATAGCACCGTGAAATATACTTCTGTAGGGAAATGCATTTAGGAAAAAGACTCAATGTTACTAAAGACATCCTGACAAGTTACTGCAACAATCAGCTAAATATGTGTGTGCATGCTCCGTCTGGAGCTGTTCTTCGACTGCTGGTAAACCGTCAGAGTCATGTTTTTGTTATTGACCATGACCATGAGTCAGCACAAGGGATGGGAACTGGAAACTAATTCCTCAAGGAATCAATATCAGTCTTTTTGCTCGTTCTTCCCATTTTGTTCTGTATGATGTACAAATCAAGGATATCATGCTCTCATCAGAGGCAGTCAGCAGAAATGACAGCAAAGAAATCAAACTTCATGGCAGACAGGGGGCTGGAGAGGTCAAAATTGTGCCTCAATTTTTGACAAAAAAGAAACTGACTGCACAAATTTCAATAAGTTGAAGCACCAACACTTGCAGAAGCATTTATCTTTGCAGCACTGCATTAGATATCAGAAGTGTCATGTGTTTGACTTTGTTGTCACTAAAAACATTTGTTGTCCAACCTTTTCCACACAGAAAATCAGCAGGAATTGATTAGAATCATAAACAATTCAGATTGATAAGCAGAGTTATTAATGGCAGTGGTATCAATGAAACTGTAGCAGTTCCCCTCCCTAGTGAGCACAGGATGCAAGATTTCTTTTAATTAACTTTTTCAAGCCACACAAGGTGAAAGAAGCCAACCAAATCCTTTTTTGTGATCCATTTAAGTCCAATAATACAATCCTCTGTTCAGAATTTTGACTATTAGTCATTAAACATGAAGGAGCTGTCTCCTCAGAGATTAATTCAGGCATAGTCACAGAAGTTTTTAATTAAACAGGCATTTCATCCACATGGTTACATCGTCATCCATATGGTGGGAAACATTTTTGAAATCGGGTCTCAGAGTGGATGAATCTCTGAGACCCGTTTAGACACCAAATATAGATAGTTTGAGAAACAATGACGCCATCTCTTCCTTAGGTTGCCTGAGTCAACATAGATGACAATAAAAACAATGGAATAGAATACAGCACTGCCTACGTGCTGCAGAAGCTACTGAGCTTGTTGCCTTTAACATAGAAATCTTTTACTCTTCTACGAACCGTGAGCAACAATGGGACATGGAGAACGGCATATGCCAGTGATTGTTGATGTTGCTTATGATGTAGGCGTATGCTACATGTCTTCTTCTGGATTTGGTGTATGTCTGCAGCATTGTTGCAGCGCCACTCAGGCCAGCATTCTACAACAGTGTTTTCAGTGTTTTTGTGCAGACGGACACATTTCTCAAAACAGTGCCAGTTTGAGTCTCTGTGTAGACAGGGCTTTAGTCACCATAAAGATAAATTTCCTTCACCTGGTATCCCCACCCGTAGATGTCCACATACAACTGTACTTGTGTCAGCTCACCCCTTGGCCAAGAGGGGCTCATGATAGAGCTCATCTGCAGTCAGAGAGACTCTCAAGCTGCGTTTACACGGTGCTGAAAACGGTCAACTCCGATAAGTTTTCGCCACATTTTGGCCTTGCGTTTAGATGGAAATGCGTTGCGTTTTTTCTAAAAATGGAAACTTTTGAAAACGGGCTCCAGAGTGGAAAGTTTTGAATATGCTATCCAAGCAGCTCTGTGTAAACCCATATCAGAGCGTTTCAGGGTGAAACGCTGACGACACCGCATGCGCAGTACACTTTCACATGAAGGCTGTGCACGCATACCAGGAACAACAACAGCTTCAGCCATCTGATGAATAACGTGTGAGCCTCTTACCGTGCTCGGTTTGTTATCCAGACAAAACTATCGAGACAGATTTGTTGTCTGAAGTGATATGTTGTCCAGAAAATAAACTCCTGTGTCTCTGTGTCTATTCGCCATTGTTGTTTGTGAAAAGTTTTTTTTCTTCATTCATGTGTTGTAGCAGCGCTGCCTCTCTGCAAACCTACACCGCCATCTACTGAACCGGCATGCACACTACAGCGGGTTCACTCGTCTCCAGCGTCGTCATCTGAACGCAGAAGAATTTGAAAATGCACAGGAAAAATCTTGGCATCTTTAAGTCAGGAGTTCACATGTAAACGTAGCCTCAGTGAGCTGCGAGTGCTAAGAGTCGGCTTTTTTTCTTGACAAGCTGTTAAGACCATTGCAGAGCCTTTGCACTTGTTGGCCAGTTATTGATGAATATCAGTAGGTTCTCAACCAAAATGTCCTTTACACCAGCCATCTTCATTCAACATAAAAGCTTGTTTTTCACATCAGAAAGAGTAAAGCACATAAGGTGGAAAAAAGTAAGTCAGTGGCTGCTGCCTGTATATTTTGCATATAGTTAATTCCTGAATAAAATGATCATACCTGAAAAACAATCTGTGAATTATGTCCAGTAATATGTTGTAAGCAAGAATAAAGGGAAATGTCAGGGCCATGCCACTTTAGCATGCCCTGGAACCATCTCTAAGTTTATTTGGAAATTTTCTATTTCTGTAGTTCTTTTTGCACACAGGCTGGCCAGCAGAGACTTCTTATGACCAACATGTTGAGTCTTATGTCTCTGTGTTTGGTGAGCTGGACTGTCATGATCCTTTGACGAGACTCTGTTGGCTGCTGGGTTTGTGGCCCCACAGATTTGAGGGTATTGTCTGAAGCATTCAAAGGCATCATTACACTTTTTACAGTTGTAGTCCTTCAAACTTGCTATGGGGGGCTGAGGAGATGAGTTTGAGGATGGGAATCTGTTGGTCTGTTTGTGGACTGTGCAAAGTTTGACCCTGATCTCTGGCTTGAAGCAGCACTTAGATGGTCCCTGGGAGCAGAAACAGCCCTTCATGCAGCTATGGTAAAGCGTGCCCAGGTCTTTACGCATCACCCTCCTGAAGTTTGGCCTCAGCATCAGGTAAATGATCGGGTTGTAGATGGTAGAGGACTTTGCAAACATGGCTGGCATGGCAAAAGCAAGAGGGGGGATGTTCTCAATGTGTCCAAAGGCTGCCCACATGGACACTACAGCATACGGACTCCATGCAGCGAAGAAACCAATGCAGACAGCAACACTAAGCTAACAAGTAGAAGAGAAAAGAAAAACATGTTAGAGATATCAGGATAATGAGATAAACACCGATAAGCTGATACTGGTGCTGTCTTTTTCTTTTTTGTCCCATTATGTGCACCAAACCCTTTGGTAAACAACCCACTTTTGGGTTAAAGCAGCTGGCTTGCTCCTCATCTTTGACAAATCTGTGAGCTCATTTGTCCAGCGGTGCTTAATAAAGTATTAAACCCCATCTGTCTGCATCTTTTTTGGCAGGCCTCTCATCAAAAGTGCAGAGAAGGCCATCACAGATAAGAAAGAAGACCTGCACCACAATTTGAAGCCAAATGAGATTCAAGGAACTTAGGTTAAAGGAAGTGGCATGGCCCTCTCCAGACTTGAGCAAACTGCAGCTCAGTTTAATAATAATAACAATACATTTTATTTTTAAAGCGTCTTTAATGACACTAAGGATGCTGATTTTAGGTGGTCTGGCCAACATAATATGCCAGATTGACTGTTTATAAAATATACACAGAATTTATTTCACCAGTCCACCATGGAACAACCCATAAAACTGCTTAGGGAGGACTGAACCTTCCAAAAGCATAGCCAGCAGTTAATAGGATGATCATTCTGTGTATCAGATTCACTACAAGTAAGTCAGATGTTGCAGGAGGTGGGTGCTACTGTTGCAGTGTAAAGTACAAAATGTGAGTTGCTCTGTAGAATCAACTCTCTCCAAAACAGGTCCAAAGAGGAGGAAAAGTAATATCTTAAAACATTAGGTTTTAAGGTTAACACTTGAAGAACAAAAAGTAGGAATGTTCTTATTTGGATTAAGGGTCGGTTAAAGGGTTTGGTGATGATGTCCATTTATCAGCTCCAGCAGTTAAATCTTTTCATCCATCACAGTGCAGTCAGAGTCATTTGCTGCTAATGAGGAGCTGCATCATCGGGGGATCTATTGAGGTCAACGCCAATTTCTACAACAAATGGATGAGAGAGTATCTCTCTGGGGACTGTTTTTAAAAGAGGTGCTTCACTCATTCAAGCCTTAACCAAAGCACACAATCCCAAACCTCTGGCTCATCCAATTTTTTTTAAATTTCAAAGATATTACACAACATTTAGAGCCAAACAGTATCTTCAAAATGATGCAAGTAACAGTTTCTGTTGTGTCAGACTTTACTCTTACCTTCACAATAATTGTCTGGATGCTGCTCATCTGTGTTTGCCTCGTTGCATGCTGCTCCATGTTCTTTCGCGATGCTTGCACGGTGACCAAAATACATGTGTAGGAGGCTACAATAACGCAGCATGGCAGGATGTAGCAGAAGATGAACAGTGCCACGGTGAACGAACGTGCAGTGATGTACTGATTGGATAGGCGCCAGTCAATGCAACAAGCCGTGCCATAGGGCTCAGGTCCATATTTCCCCCAATGAACTAGCGGGGAGCAGGCGAACAGCAGGGCATAAATCCAAGCACAGGCAATAAGCAGATATCCATGAATTGAGTTAAATCTGTTCCCTGTGAAAACAGATAATATGCATTTATGGTTTTCTTTCTCCAATGGGAAAAATACATAGTTCTGGCTAAGAAGTTAATTGATAGAAACCTTAAAGGGATAGCTAAGTGTTTTTGAAGTAGGGGTGTATTAGCTGCAGTGATTTTAATGCTCCTGTAGGAAAATAACTGGTACAGAAGTATGGTTTTATATTGCTGCAGAAGGAGCCAAGCGCAGTGTCATTTATTTATTTTACGATGAGAGCAAACTTAATAAAAAATAAACACTAGGGTGGTTGCTACTGTACTGAAAACATTTACATTGTTTCACTTTCCTCTTGCAAGCCCCTTTGCTAGCAAGCACAGAAAATTTGTCAATACAGTGTGCAACCACCCAATGCTGTTATTTTGGTTTGTTCTCATCTAAAATTCAATAAATGACACAGAGCTCTTGCAACTTTCTGTAACGATGTATAGCCGAGCCTCTGTGCCAGTTCTTCCCTTAACCCTTTGACTGGCATTGTAACCGTGTGGTTGACTTTTTGCCACCGCTGTGTTTGAAACTCTTTAAGTCCATCTTTGTTTGTTTTTCTTTATTCACCTCTTTGTTTGTAACACCAATACATATCCACCGGATGGCGCCGCTATGCATGAATCTAAATGTTTGAAAACTACAAAAAAATCATAAGTGAATTGTTGCTACATAGCTCTTGAGAAATCTAACAGTAAGAGGGCAAAATTGAGTCAGAAAAAGTCTTTTCACATATTTCTGGATCCCCTACCAATCAAAATTCTGCTATTAAAAATGTATCTATGCTTCTTCAGAAAACTGAGTCAGAGGCTAAATATCTAAATTTTGCTCTCTGTGATGTTTTCATATGGAAAAAAAAAAAAAAAAATGTTGCAGAGATCAAATAACCCATTCACTTCTACCCTTAAAGGACAAGCCAACCAGCAGGTTGACCAATATATCTGCTTCCTGATCGGGTCATCTGAAAAATAAAATCTAGAATGTTTCTAAATAAAGAAGGAACACAATTGCACCAACAAATAAGTCATTCAATTGTACTTCTGAGTTTGGAAGTCAAAGGGTTAAGGGGTAGAACTGACCAAAATCACTATGGCTTAAGTATTTTCCATTGAAATTAATTCATACAATCTAGGGCTGTTACTTTTCCAAAAATTCAACCTGAAACTTCAGACTAATATTTAAAGATTTTCAAAGCCCCCTGATGAAACACCTAAATGCACTGAAGTATCTGGAACACATTGGTTCTCTTTACCAACGCAAGGGGTTGCTGTCTACATTGAGAGGAGTCTCCCACATGTAGGTCTACATCTCTTTAGTGTTAGTCACTACTTCTGCCCGAGTAACTCAGTTTGTTGGAGCTTCCAAAGACAGAGCCCATCGTTCCAAGGGCAGCTGCCTTCTTGTCTTCTCTGGGTGTATAAATGGACAAGTTAGGCTGAGCATGCCTTCCATTCAATCAAATGGTTTACTGTTCCAGACACCCTAATGTGCAGCTGCACTGTATATTTTCAGTCTTATTTTATATTTAGTGAGAATATGATTTTTACCCGCAGGCTTGATCAGATATTCAAATAGCGAGTATAAAGTGACAACCCAAATTGAATCCCATTTCAAATATACTGAAATACCCCTTAAAACAGAATAATGAGTTCATAGCTTGAAACTAACACCCCATCATGAGGAAAATAATCCATATCCCTCTATTGCTTGCTTAATCTACAAAAAAAACAATGATTGCACACCTGATGCCTAAAGTGAAGTATCTCCTGTACAAGGAAACAGTTTTATTGTCTATAGTCCAAAGAACATCATGTAACTCAAGAGAAAGGTAAAATTGTGTTGTGCTGTTGAATGTATAGAACTGCATTCACTGTTCTGTCCTTGAGAAGAGAAATGTTAGGAACTTTCATCCTACAGGCCGTGTCAATTGATTTGTAACACAGCCTCAGATACAGTATTGTCTGTGTGACTTGGCTGACAGCTTTAGATGGAAGAGGGTACACCTGCTGGTTTGTGTCCGTATCACCATCCATAATTTTTAGACCATGGCTCTCAGATTTGATATCCTGCTGAAATATAGACTGTTCATGCTCCTGTTATTCTAAACAGAAAAGTATTTTAAAACTTTTCTGTGACACTGCCTGGGAAAACGCGACTCCAAGAGTTCAAATAAAGGGCTTCATTGCACTACATTAATCAACATCACAAGTAATGCGTATTGAGTGCAGCCTAGACTTGTCAGCCCTCAAAGAAAGGCTAGTTTGCACTGCTTTGTGGAGGGATTACCACTTCGTTTCCCACATCAGATAAATCAACAATCAGCCACTTAGGGATGTGATGGTTAATCCTTTGTCATTTCAGCGAGCGATATAAACCCTTTGAAGACTTACCATAGAGCGGATAACACACTTTCACGAAGCACACCACGCTCAGTAGGGTCAGAGTGGTCAGACTGCAGATGCCAAACAACATGCCACAGAAGGCGTAGACGGAGCACACCGTTTTCCCATACAGCCACCTGTGTAGGAGAGCACGGGGGTGTGAGAAAGTGAGAGACGTTGGTGCAAAGAAGAAACAGAGAGCAAAATCAATGAGGGAGAGAGTGAGACAGGGGAAGGAGAACATCATGAGAGTGACACCATTTCTGTGGGCCAGCAGGCAGTTCAGCTAACCAACAACAGCACATACTCCATAAAAAGTTTTTTTTTTTTATCATTACAGTTGATTATTTTTACCTTTTATTAAAAACAATTGGTGTTGTATCTTATTTATAGTATATATATGTACATGCATGCATTTGGATAGATAGATAGATAGATAGATAGATAGATAGATAGATAGATAGATAGATAGATAGATAGATAGAGACAACTATTGTTGGAAAGCCTGTTAAGTCACCTTTACAATGACATAAAACTTGTAAGGATTGGCATTCCTTTAATGAGCAACACAGCTAAACATGTGGATAGTGCACAAAAAATGTGTTAAAAATTCCCTCTTCCCCTGGAAGAAAGTCTCTGGTTTCTCAGTGAGGGACAGTGAGGACCTTGTCTTCTTTAGGTGTTGGTTTCACAAGATGCCCACTTTGTAGTCTTTCTTAAAATTCACCAGTCTAATGGAACTAGTCTTAAGTTTGGAAATCGCACCAGAGCTGACACCATATGCTGGCATTCTGTAAACCAGAACCCCATCTTCTAGCTGCAGGGAATTTTAACACTTTTTGGGGCACAAACCAGATGTTTAAGCTGTGTTGCTCATCCCACAAATGCACAATCCTTACAAGTTTACCTCATTGTAAAGGAAACTAATCATGCTTTCCAATGCTATAAATGTATTAACAATTGGTATTAAAAGGGAGAAATAACAATCTAAAATAACATTTTAAATTCTCAACTCAAACTTTGTTTGAGGATTTCTGTTAAGCCATAAATAGGTGTGACTTCAACGCTCTGCCTTACACTAGCATACACAAGCAGGATGCAGGGTTTAGTACCTGTGATAGGCGCTTGAAGTTATAGCCATGGGGTATAAGGACAGAGTCAGGCCCAAATCACTTATGGCCAGGTTGATGATGAAGTACTCTGCAGGTTTCAGGAGGTGCTTTTTCTTATAGGACACATACAGTAGTGTGCTGTTTCCAAACAGTGAACACACCCCTGGAGGAATCACAGACAAATATCTTGTTTGCATTTTAAAGAGGCATAGGAAAAAACAAAATGCATTATGTGCATTATACAACATATCTGATTTAGACGTCAGGAGACTGCTCTAAAAGATGAGTGTGTTTAACATGTCTCCCTCACGAGAAATAGTACTTCTGTGCACAAGACAAAAATGTATTTCCTTCTTCCCCTCTCAACAGCTACCTTAAACAGGTGACCATTGTAGGACGTAACACTGGTAGCAGCACTAAATTGACAAATCAATTACTAGTCAACCAATCAGAGCTGAAAGGCCCTTGTGGGGAAGAAAGCCTTTAAGGCCCTGGACACTCGCACAGGTGTTTTGTAATCACTGTTGTGTATTAGACCAGGAGAGGTTAAAAATGGTGGGACTTTGGTTAGAGTTTTTTTATATCATAAGTTAAAGGAACAATTGAAACAATAACAGGTCAGCAAATCCTCCATAAAAATTCTACAAATGCCTCAGAGCTTGGGCGGAAGCAGTAAAATAAACTCTGCCAAAACTACACAATAGCTTGTCTAATCAAGGGCTCTCTCACTAATACCTGTGTGGGTCACCAGAGCTTTTAAATGAGTTCTAACAGAGTGTCTCGGACTGACTGAGAATTCAGGGGGATCAGAGGTACTTCACATAGTATACAAAAACTTTTTTTATTATGTTTCATCTACTTGTCACCGCCCACCTCCCTCCCTTCACTCACACATCCAACACAGCATGGTATGTATTTGCTGTTCATCATGAGACTGGGATCCACATTCAAGATTTCCTGCTGCTTAACAGGTTTTGTCTTGACACCACGATGAGGGACTCCTGATTGGTTATTGGATTTGTGTTGGGTGTTGGATGTACACACGTGTACAAAATTGTTGGTTCCGTTCTGTTAAAGAAAGAAAAACCCTCATGGTCACTGAAATAACTTGAAACTTACAAAAGTAATACTAACTAAAAATGTACTAATAATCAACCAACGAAAATCTGACATTGCTTTTGAATTGTGAGTCAACATAATTATTTTATAAAACAAACTAATCAAACTGACCTGGACAAAAATGATGGTACCCTAAAAAAGATTAATAATGACCATTGACCATAAGGACATGTTAAACTAAGGTGTGTCCTGTAATTATCATCACAGGTGTCTCCAAGCTTGTAATCAGTCAGTCTGCCTATTTAAAGGCTGAAAAGTGGTCACTGTGCTGTTTGGTATCGTGGTGCGTACAACACTGAACATGGACCACAGAAAGCTAAGGAGGGAGCTGTCTCAGGAGATTAGAAAGCAAATTAGAGACAAGCATGTTGAAGGTAAAGGCTATAAGACTATCTCCAAGCAGCTTGATGTTCCTGTGACTACAGCTGCACAGATTATTCAGAAGTTTAAGGTCCACAGGACTGTAGCCAACCTCCCTGGACGTGGCTGCAGGAGGAAAAACTGATGACAAACTGAAGAGAGGGATAATACGAATGGAAACCAAAGAGCCAAGAATGACTTCAAAGAGATTAGAGGTGAACTCCAAGGTCAAGGTACATCAGCGTCAGATCACACCGTCCATCACAGTTTGAGCCAAAGTGGACTTAATGGAGGACATCACTGTTGAAACACAATCATAAAAAAGAGAGACTGGAATTTTCCAAAATGCATATTGACAAGCCACAAAGCTTCAAGACAAAACTGGAGCTTTTTGACAAGTCACATCAGCTCTTTGTTCACAGACACAAAAATGAAGCATACAAAGAAAAGAACACTGTCCCTACCGTGAAACATGGAGGAGGTTCAGTTATGTTCTGGGGCTGTTTTGCTGCACCTGACACAGGGTGTCTTGAGTCTGTGCAGGTACAATGAAATCTCAAGACTCTCAAGGCATTCTGGAGTGAAATGTGCTGCGCAGTGTCAGAAAGCTTGGTCTCAGCCACAGGTCATGGGTCCTCCAACAGGATAATGACCAAAAACACAACTAAAAACACCCAAGAATGGCTCAGAACAAAACATTGGACTATTCTGAAGTGGCCTTCTATGATCTCTGATCTAAATCCTGTTGAACATTTGTGGAAGGAGCTGAAACATGCAATCTGGAGAAGACAGCCTTCAAACCTGAGACAGCTGGAGCAGTTTGCTCATGAGGAGTGGACCAACATACCTGTGGACAGGTGCAGAAGTCTTATTGAGAGCTACAGAAATCACCTGATTGCAGTGATTGACCCAAACGGTTCTGCAACAAAATATTAAGTTAAGGGTACCATCCTTTTCGTCCAGGTCAGTTTCATTAATTTGTTTTTTAAAATAATTCTGTTGAACCACAATTCAAAAACAATGTCTGGTTTTCATTAGTTAAGTTTCAGTAATTTTTTATTTATTATTACTTTTGTCAGTTTCAAGTTATTTCAGTGATCATTGTGGGCTTTTATTTCTTTAACGGAAGGGTACCAACATATTTGTCCACGTCTGTATGTACAGTATTTTTCTACATATATATGTAAATGTGTATTTATAGATGTATTTATGCATATACATAAAACGAAGGGTTTGTCTTCAGCCTGCTCTGCCATAAAGTGTATTGAGATAACATTTGTTATGAATTTGCAAGATACAAATAAAGATTGATCGATTAGTGATGCTGAGCCTACTCTGGAAGTCTCCAAAAATCAAATATGAACCAGAGTAAAGGCAAAAATATGCACTTTTTAAAATATAGTCATCAAAAGGCTATCAGCAATCAATTGTGACAAGTAATTATTATTGCTATGTATTATATATAGATTTACCTGCAAATGAGGGTAGATTTTTCTCAAGCTTTCCTTTGAGAAGCAGTCATGCTGTTTCCTTCAGCAGTTTCTGGGCTTGGTGCTAAATTTTACTGAGCTCACAAGCCTTAGCCTTTCCTCCTCTCATTGCATTGTAGGTCAGTCAGTAGTGAATGAAAATGATCTGACAGTAATCAAAATTTCTTTAATGAAAATTTGCTCATTGGATTTTTCCATGTGTGTAGTGCTTTGTCACAGGCTTGTTGTTTCATTTTAAAGCTGGTCTATTATGTTTAAGCACTAACTGACAGTTTTACATTCTAACAAGAAAGTTTTAAGTGCCCACATGAAAATAAACTCTGACAATAAAGTTTTAAGAGCTCTCGAGACAGTTTTTATTCTGACTAGTACGTTTTAGTAGCTAATAAGAGTGACATTGTGACAAAATAGTTTGAAAAGCTCAGAAAGTTTATATACTGAGAACATTTTTTAAAGGTTCACATAAAGTTTAATGCTAACAAGTTTTATATTTCAAGTAATATCCCATCAAGAAAGTTCTTGTTGCTCACAGAAAAGTTATATTCTGAATATAAAAAGCAAAAGGCCTCAATGGCTTTATGTCACATATCTACTGTCATGTGTGACTGGTATCCGTCTATCAACAATAACCATAATAAATACATCTTTATTTGTATGTTCTCTCAAAAAACTTTACAAGAGGTCAATGGAATGATATCTATCTATCTATCTATCTTATATATATATACAGTCATGGAAAAAATTATTAGACCACCCTTGTTTTCTTCAATTTCTTGTTCATTCTAATATCTGGTACCACTAAACGTATAATACAATGAACACAACAAAAAATGCAGCTGGTCACATAATACTTTATGTCCTATCTATCTATCTATTCTATCTTAATTGATTCCCAGGGTATATAACAGGCCATTTCATGTCACAAGCAGCACTGCACATGCAAAGGCCTAGAGTGGTTTCCTGCTTACATTCAAGCCGTAGCACAACTCAGAAGTTGTCAGCTCTCACATAATGCCTAAAACAAAAGAATTATGTGAAGCCACAAAGGCAGCCATCTTGGCACTGCTGGAAATTGGCATGAGGAGAGACAGGTAGCTAAAAAACTGAAGATCTCCAAGACAGCCGTTCATTACAACAAAAAAAAACAAGCTGAACATGGCACTACCACATTGCTACCTGGCCGTGGCAGGAAACGTCTTTCTACCCCACGAGATGACCGTGCACTCATCCGTTCCTATGTCAGGAATCGTCGTCAGACCTCCAGGGACCTTAAAAATGAGTGGGCACTGTTGAGAAATGTGACTTGTTCAGCAAGGACAGTTCGAAACCGACTTGTTGAAGCTGGTTTGAAGTCACACAGAGCATGCAAGAAGCCCTTCATCAATGAAAGGCAGAGGAAGGCCCGGTTACTCTTTGCTCGAGACCACAAGGATTGGACTGTTGATGACTGGCTAAGGTTCTCTTCAGTGATGAATCCAATTTTGAATTGATGCCCACTCCAGCCAACTTACTGGTTAGGAGGAAGCCTGGAGAAGCTTACAACCCAGACTGTCTTGCCCCTACAGTAAAACATGGGGGTGGATCAGTCATGATCTGGGGTTGTTTCAGTCTGAGTGGAACAGGGCAAATGCAATTGTGTGAAGGCCGAATGAACCAGGTCATGTACAGGACTACCCTTGAAAACAGTCTTCTTCCATCAGCTGGAAAACTCTTTCCTGCCTCGAATGACTGGATTTTCCAACAAGACAATGCCCCTTGCCACACGGCAAGGTCAGTTAAAGCCTGGATGGAGAACCACAACATTCGCACCATGCCTTGGCCTGCTCAATCACCAGATCTTAATCCAATTGAAAACCTGTGGAAAATCATCAAACTCAAAATGGAGAACCACAAGCCCAAAAACAGAGAAAATTTGTTTGAATTTGTCCAACAGGAATGGGCTGCTGTGACAGCAGAACAATGTCAGAAGCTGGTGGAGAGCATGCCAAGACGCATGGCTGCAGTCATCAAAAACAATGGTTATGCAATCAAGTATTAACTCTTGTGTGTATCATGTGTTTAAAGCAAACAGAAAAGAAAACATGGAATGCTTAAAAGTAGTGTTTTTGGCGGTACAATGCCATAGCTATTGATGTAAGAATTTAAGTAATTTTGGTTATTATCAAGAAAACCATGGAAAATGAATAGTTCTTAGTTCTTAAATTAAACTCTCATGAGCTATTTTTGTTGTTATCATTATAATTGTCCAAACAAATGTACGTTTAGTTGAGCCAGGCATTAAAATTAACAAGAAATTGAAGAAAACAAGGGTGGTCTAATAATTTTTTCCATGACTGTATATATATATATATATATATATATATATATATATATATATATATATATATATATATGTGTGTGTGTGTGTGTGTGTGTGTGTGTATGTGTGTATATAGATATATCTATATATCTATATATCTATATCTATATCTATATCTATATCTATATCTATCTATCTATCTATCTATCTATCTATCTATCTATCTATCTATCTATCTATCTATCTATCTATCTATCTATATATATATATATATATATATATATATAGATATGTACATATATATATGGAGAGAGAGAGAGTTGGAGATGCTCTGACCCAGTAGTCTAGCCATCATAATTTGTTACTATCATCTGAAGTTCAAGTAAAGGACTGTCATGAAAAAGTAGCTGGAGACATTTAGGACCACAGCAGCAGGCTGGAGGGAGTTACTTTATGATTACTTTCAAATATTTGAAATTATTTGATGAAGGATAACGACATGTCCTAAAGTAAATTGGAAAACTGAAAAATCTTGATGCCCTTTGAAAAATGTGCAAACATTTTACTGGGGCAATTTAAACCCCTATAGCTAAAAAACGCCTTGTGTTTGTCTATAGAAATGTAGCTACACTAGCTCTAGATCATCTTTCACTTATCCACAAACAAATGTGATTCACTGTGGAATCGGATAAACAGCAGATTCTGCAGATGTACTACCTCTAGAGAGTTTTTGCTCATAATGTGCCAATCATCTCTTAAATTGAGCTGTGGCAGATCTGCAGTGGTGTTAACTCCAAATACATGGCTGATGTCTCCAGGTTTCAACTCAAGGAAGTGAATCTTTACAGATGATAGAAGCCTACATAAAGTACCTGTAGCCACTTAGTGACAGAATGACTTTGCCATCTTTTCTTGGAAAATGCATTTTTGCACAATAGCTTAATTTGAAGTTGGCCAGTGAAGGAACATGTTATTTGTAGGGATGAGCAGCTACTGTATTGGAAGGCAATACAGTAAGCATTGTTTAATTGATCAAGCAATGGGATTAATACAGAGCATCTCCCACCAATTGTTCATGTTACTTTCTGTAAGTTGAGCATGCTTAGCAGCAGCCCATAGAAGAGCAAGTGATGTAGCAGAGGCGGTCCAGTGGCTGACATGAGATCTGTGTGGAAAAACTTCACTTTACACAGTTACAAAAGTCTGACAGCTACCCAGAGTATATTTCTACATATAAACCATTCTTAGAATCTTCATTGTTTTAACACATTTTGAGGTAATTAAATAAGGAAATCTTTTTTTTTATTATTATTCAGTTTGGTTAACAAACACCCCCCCCCCCCCCCCCCCCCCCAAAAAAAAACAATGTGAACTGCATTTTGTATATCAATATCAGTTCATGACACTGAATTGGCAGATACTCATTTTAAAATTGGATTGGGATTGGACACCAAAAAAGCTGATCAGGACATCCCTTTTAATATGAAATATTAAATTAAAGATGTATGAGCAGTTTGCCTGCATGTAGTATTGCATCACCTTTTAGCTAATCTGTCTTTGTGTTAAATACAGTTTAACCTGACTGATAAATGTGACTGCATTTCTTATAAAACTGAGAGAAATATCTGTTTTTCCACATACAATTGAAAAATTACGAAGTCAATATAGTGGTGCAGGAATGGCCGACCAGGAAGTTAGCATTGTGATGTAAGGTCATTGCCAACTATAAGGTCTGTGGGGAACAAAAAAACCCCTCAATGCTTTGAAAAATGACACTTCCATGATTTTCCAGGCTCCAAGGTCAGCAGTGAGAGTCAAAAGCTATTATCAAGCAACTATAGAACTACAACATGGCGGTTTGATTTCGAAGCAGCTACCATATTTCCATCAAATGTGACCAGTTTGTAACCTCTTGTTTAAGAATTTCTACTTCATCTACTGATTGAGTTGATACCCATGGTTGTGGCAATAGTGTATGAGCAGTTTACTGAAGGAAGATCTGAAATGATTGTATGAGGGTTTCCAGTCACTTTGTAGTCCTTGTCAACAGTTCCTTTTTAACTATCCTTTAAAGAACCCAAATACATATTGAAATTCCATTTCAGATGCAACATCTGATGCATTAAGCCGGGCATACACTGTACGACTGTCAGCTCGTTTTGAGCCGATTTGCCAGTCGTGCGACTATTTTTTGGATCAGGCCGAATTTCAGCTCAATCGTGTGTCGTGCTTTGTGTAGTATACGTGGGGTAACGACAAGAGATTGATGTCTCACGACGTGCTCCCGATCACAAATCGGTGATCGCAAGAAAATCAAACTTGTTTGAAATCCTGGTCGCTCCTCGTGAAGGTATCACACAGTAGAAGCAGTGCTACGAGCCGACTTGCCTCACCCTCTTACACTGAGCATGCGCAATGCACAGATAAGTGACGTCAAACCAAGCGGACCGGGACCCACTTCCGGGTGCGTCTTCTTCTTCTCCTGCCTATATTTGACGTTGCGGTCAAAACACCATAGAAGAAGAATGATACGGAGTCCGACGTGTGGTATATGGGCGTATTGTGTGAGCAGTGAAGTCGCATCAGAGCATCTGGTCGTGTAGTGTGAGAACATGATTCATGGGCTGCGAACTTTTGGACTTTGCGATCTAGTCGTGCAGTTTGAGATGGAGCTGTGTCAAACGATTTAAAATATCGCACAGTGTATGCCCGGTTTTATACGCTGCAAAATGAAATGTTCAAATCCCATGTGCATGCGTCCACCACAGATGCTATTCCAGGCTTTTATCCAAAACCTTTTCAAAAATCCCATAGTAAGTTTATCTTGTCTGCCAATGGCAAACAGAAAAAGGTTTGAATTTTTGAAAAATAACTCACCAAAAACAGAGTAGACCACAGCCACGGTTATATCCAGAGGTATGGGTATGTTGGAGTGGTATGCAAAATCTTCCAACATCGCCATCTGTAAAAATGATAAAAGACTTTCATAAGGAATCAAGCTGGAAGTGTCTTAATTAAAAACAGCATTTATAGCAGGTCAAAAGTAACAAGTTGTTGGTAAAAAAAAAAAGTTAATAACTGCTTAAATCATATCAAACAGATGGCCACCTTGGAAATGTTTTTTAACGTGTTTTTGCTGTTGAAAACAACTTCTGACCTCAGTCATGTCCTTTAGGCTGTTTCTGTGTTGCTATGTTAACAAAAATGTGATAATCATCCTCAGCATAGCAAGCATATTACTCTTTCTGCCTGTGCTAACAATAGCTGGGCTGGACGCTACTGTATACTCCTACTCAGTGATGCATTTATTGAATTCTGTAGGTTATTAGTTTAACGTTAGAGTCAGTGGGTCATATGTTTATATCTTAGCTGTGGACACAGCTTCAAAACGTCATCAAGAACTCCTTTAAATAAGTCATTTTTAAATGGAATCAAATTCATATATACATTTTGATGACTGCTTAAGTATGTTTACAATCACTGATGTTTTCAGAAAAAGACTACCCCTGATAGTGCTGTATTCTCACACAGTCTGTAGAGCTCCAGCCCCCTAAAGGCTCCCATCCCTACATGGGCCCAGTCCCCTCTGATTAGTTTACAGCTCAACTCTGATGTAATCAGTCAGTTCAGTGTTGCTCTGTGCCATGTTGTCAACAACTTCACATTCATTCTAAGGTTTAAGCTGTGCAATGAGCCTGCAAATGTGGTAGGATGTCACACTGATCGGTCCATTCATGGGGAACAAGATGTTTAAGGTAGCTGCTGAAACCGCAAGGAGGGGGTTAGGGGGAGGTCTTCCTGCTGCAGATCTTTGGGAGTGTTCTACCACTGAGGAGACATGTTAAACACGCCAAAGGGCATATAAAAATACAAAATTATAATGATATGACATCTTTAAACTTTACATAATTTCCACTCTGACTAAAGTACATATTGATAATATTTTGGAGGTTCAAAGTTAAAGTTAATCTGAGAGCAGTACATCATATCCAAGTCCATCCCGAGGAACAGAGTTTGTAAGAATTGTTCTTCGCTGACAGAAGATTTCATTTTGACACTTCACATACACTCAGAAAAACACACCAGTGATATTTGTTTAAAGGATGTAACTAGCTCTTAAAACTTCATCTGGACACATTAATCTCTATTTCCGTTTTTCTTCTGCCTCTTCAGCCTAAATTGGACAGTGATTGACAGACATTGATTAATGTATGGCGTGTCGATTAGTTGTCAAGTGATGTAAGAATCAAAAAATGCTGCCACACATACAGCCTGCTTTTTCAGTGGTAGGCAGGCTGACTGAACTAGGGAGACCTGAGTTCCCCGGCTATTTAAAACTCTGGTCAGTGTAATAGCTTTCTACTGCTAGATATTTGATCTGAGCATACCAGATGCTGAAAGGTTCCCTATAGAAACATATAGTGCTCTTGTGTTACATTCAAATCCATCCATCCTGTATCCACCCAGTCTCAAGATCTATATGTTTAATGCCAATAAAAACTCAAATGTTTTCTCTTTTCTGTTATGCTAACGTCAATTCCAATGAAGTTGGGACATTATATAAAGCAATAAAGAGAATATGATGATTTGCAGATCCTTATGACCTGTATTTAATCCAATACTCTATAAAAACAAGAGATATCCCATATTCAAACTGATAACTCTGCTTTTTTTTTATGTTTTGCAAATATTCATCCATTTTGAATGTGAAGCCTGCAGCACGTTCCAAAACTCTGGAACAGAAACTGAAAAAGTTCAGGAATGTTAAAAAAAGCCCCACCTGTTTGGAAAATTCCACAGGTGAACAGGTTAACTGGGAACAAGTGACTGGATCTGTTTGTACTTCCAAATTTAAAAACTGTATTAACTTTTCGTGTACATGCACAATCCCTCTGTTCTCAAGCTTCTGGTGCTCACCTGTTGTGTTTCAACTGTGTCCATTCACTCTTGATCTAATGAGGCTGATGTCAGTTTAGAGACTGCCTTTTTCTTTGGATATGTTTCTAAAAATCCAAAACAAAGCAAAACAAATTTTAAGGATCAGAGCAGTGGGACATTGTTAATGCCTTTAACACATATCCATCATACAGTTCATTTACAAATAGACACATGAACATGACTAAGAGGAACAGAGACTTGGGCATCCTGGTTATGATTGGGAATTTAAATTATCCTGGTTATGTATGCAGCATTTAGATTTCAGGAATAATGATACTGCAGCTTCCCAGTCTCTAGAGACCCAATGTTGTTACTTAGAGAACCACAATAGAAAAATGTGTCATGTTAATGCCTTATCACCATTTTGAACTGCTCTCTACAACAGTCTGTAAACCTCACAAGCACCTACACAAATGAGATGCTGTGATCAGAAACCAGGAGACTAATATTTATCGTGCATAGCAGGAAACAAATAACAAGGTTCCAGTGTGTGCATGAAAAAGTCCTATCTTGAATGTGATCAAAACCATAATACTGTTCATAACTAAGATGCTTGAGTTCACATAGTCATTGATGGTTACATGTGGAGGTGCCAGAGAACAACCTTGAAACCTAAAGAAATAGTGATAAGGTGAAAACGAAGAGGCAGCATTCAATAGAAAAATCCATGGATCTGTGGAGGTTGAGCTCACTGTGGTCACTAAAGCTTAAGTAATAACTACATTACATCAAACAAAAAGGTACAAAAGATCACAAATGTTTTTTTTTTAACTCTTTTGTTGTAGGCTATTTACTGCGACAATCTTCTTTTACTTTACTTACAAAAAAATATTTCCTTTAGCTGTAGATAATTAGATACAAGCATTCTTAAATTATAACGCTAAAGGACAGAACTCTATGAAGGTTTCTACCTCTAACGTCAAAAGTGAGAACAAACAAACAAATAACTACATAAATAAGTTTAGAACTAATAAGAGCAAGGGAAGCCATAAAAGCCACTGTTGATACCCAAGTAATCTGATATTCTTAATTCACCTCTTTGTTTAAATAGCTCTTTTCATATAAATCATAATAACACAGTGACATTTCGAGTTAGGATCTCTTTTGTTTTTTCAACATTTTTTCCCCGATGTGTTGGGGATGAATGCATTGTGCTTTTAAATCTGTACAATCTATACCCTAACACAGCAGCTTAAGAACAATCCCTGGAATTTGCTTCAGTCTGTGCACAAATGTCCACCTAGACTCATGGATGAACTGATAAGACAAAGGTCAGAGGCTAGCTCAGTGGGATTTTTATTCCCAGTTTATTTCCGTCCTGTAAAAGCCTGACATAAATTATGTACGAGCATGATGAAATCAGTAAGATGAATGGCACAACGAAAACTTCTCCCTTTGATATTAAAAGTACGAATAATAAATGAATGAATAAAATACTTCAACATATAAAATTGAGGTGATATATAAATTAAAAAGCTTCTATCACCAATATTATAGTGATCTTATGTTTAAATTTTTCGTTTATACATATCATGTTTGTGTGGTTGTTTAGATCTAGTTTTACCTGGCACTCTGGTTGCATAAAAATACTAACATATATATACCTGGCAGTTAATAGACATTTTTTATGAATTATTATTAAACCTTAACACTTAACAAAAGTGATAATGCACATAAAAAATGCAAGTTTGCTGAAAAGGACTTACTGTGCATTATGCAATATGTAATATATGAGTATACCATACTATCATATCATTTAACTATTGTAAACTACTTGCACACAAATATACTGAACTTCTTACTGTTATGTGCACTGTAAACAAGATTGTGTCTTAATATCATGTAGGTAGTTGTGCACAGTCTGCATCTTTGTCACTGACCCTGCTTATTATGAACTGTCTGCACCCAATTTTGTCCATTTTTGCAAGAGAATCAGCCCCTGTAACCTACAGATCAATGTCCCTGTCTGGAACTTTGCTTTTTGTCCTTGTCCCTTCTTTTATTTCATTCATTTTTTATATACATTTGTGCATTTTATAACCATTGTCTTATAAAAGAAAAGAAAAAACAGTTTTCCACTTAAATATCAAAAATTTAGAAGCCTATAAACTTTTGCTCTGAATGGGAGTATAAACTAATCCAAATTTGTTTTGCTCTTCTCGTTCAACAGTGCAGCCAAAACTCTAAACACTGATGATGCTTAAACACAAAAATCAAGATTTAATTTTTTTTGTACAAAACAAAGGTGATCATAACAAGAAAAAAGTAATAATTCTTAAAGTTATAAATAAATTGAAGTAAAATAGCAGTAGGAAATATATACTTCATGTAAAGCAGTAAACAAATAAATTAACAGAGGGATTGTAAAACTTGAAGAGATTTGACACTGAAAATTTAAAACAGTTAAACAGCAGATTAAGTTAAATACAAAATTAAGAATAAACATGTAAAGCCCAACGTGATTCAAAGGAGGACTTAATTTAAAATTGACAACTGAATAACTAGAATGACCTAATATGAGGGAAAAGTTATTTAAAAGGATTTAAAGCTGAATCCTGAGTTTGTTGAGCTTCATATCTCTGAGGACGACATTCATTTTTGATTTGCTCTTAAAATTAGCTATCAGACGCCTTTGTTATAAAGATAAAGAATTAACATGACATATTTTAAATAAATGATTAACTTGTCTTACCTTTAGAACAATCGGCTTATAGTCCGCGTCCTGTGGTGCAGTTTTGATCCAAGTGTCTAAAAAAACGACTTTTAACCTCTTCAACACTGTGTCGATCTCACATCAGATGTCCTTTCCTCTGATACAGTAACACACTGCACGGTCGTATGTGTGTGGACAGAGCTGCACGAGCCGAGGCGAAGACCAATTACTGACGTCATTTACACTTAACGCACGCTCGCGCATTAATGGTTTAATTGGCTCCTGGTTTAGATACAACTGCACAAATATTGAGTATTTCTCAAATATTTAAGGCTTGTGTGAACGTTCCTTTCGTCTTTACTTTCAAGTATAAGAGTGTGATTAAAAACGGAGAAGGTAAAGTGCTGCTCAAAGCGTCATATTGACAGAAACTCATTTGTATGTATGAGCACAAACGCACCGCTAACACTGTTACACTCCTACATGCGCCACACGTTTTACCAGCGTATAACCGGGGATATTAACATTTTAACTGTATATTCAAAAAAGTCAATGCATTTTCATTAGTCTATTTTTCCGGGACATCATGAAACTCATTGGTCGTATTTCTAAAATCCAAATATAGATGGTTTTTCTGGCAGCCCTGAGCCTACTAAAAGATAACTGGTGGTGACTTTGTGGGGTTTGTTATTTAGTAAGGATGAGCAGGGGTATTATTGTGAAAATAATGTGTAAATTAGAGCCTCACGTGATAAAAAAAATAACAGAAAGAAGAGCAAAAAACACAGTCATTCTAAAACTCCTGAAGCAGTTTTAAGCTGGTGATGAAACAGCCTCAAATAAGTAATGGTGCCATTTCATGTTCAACAAGGGGACAAGACAGTATCACAATCAAGAATTAGGATTTATAGTCTACTAACCCGTTTTAATTAAGTTGGGACATTATGTAAAACATAAATTAAAACAGCATGCAATGATTTGCACATCTTTTCTAACCTACAAAAATACATGACAAACATAATATAATGTCTGAACTGATACACTTTATTTGCAAAAATTTACTCATTTCACATTTGATGCCAACAATACATTCCAGAAAACGCTGGGACAGAGACTTTAACACCATGTTAAATCACCTTTTCCTTTAAGAGCACTCAGTAAATGTGTGGCTGAGGACATTCAGTATTGAAGC
Organism: Scarus forsteni; assembly: GCA_036419115.1. NCBI lineage: Eukaryota > Metazoa > Chordata > Actinopteri > Labriformes > Labridae > Scarus > Scarus forsteni. The sequence goes on along the minus strand of JAZDUH010000157.1, from coordinate 23,436,324 downwards.
TTTGAAGGTGGATTTTTTTTTTCACATTCTTGCTTGGTGTATCTTTAGTTGCTGAACAGTACACAGCCCCCATTGTTGTATTTTATGCTTCACAATAAGCTGAACATTTCCAGTGGGAGACAAGGCTGGATTCCAGATAGACCAGTCTAGTATCCCCAGTCTTTTACTACACAGCCACAATCTTGTAACATGTGGGGTGCTGGTTTGACGGAGTGGTTAGCAACCAGGCACCCCATGTACATGCTTCTGCCGGTCCAGGTTCGAATCCCGCCTGTGACCAGTTTGCAGAGTGTGTTCCCCTACTCTCTCACCCCCTTTCACAAGCCTATCCACTGTCTCTCTCCTATCAATAAATGCACAAAATGCCCAAAAACTACATTTAAAAAAATCCTGTAACATGTGCAGAATAGGGCTTGGCGTCGTCTTGCTGATATAAGCGGGGATAGCATTATATGTTGCTCAGATACATTTATGTACCTTTCAGCAGTGATGGTGACTTAACAGATGTGCAAGTTACCCATGCCATGGCCACAAACATGCCCTCATGCAATCATAGATGCTGGCTTTGAACGTGGTGCTAACAACCTTCATGGCCCTTTTCATCTTTAGCCCAGAGGACATGACATCCATAACTTCAAAAGCAAGTTGAAATGTGGAGTCGTCAGACCACTTTTCCACTTTGCATCAGTCCATCTTAGATGAGCTTGGGCCCAGAGAAGCTGGCGGCTTTGTTGGGTGTTGTTAATACGTGGATTTCACTTTGTATGATATAGTTTGGAGTTGCACTTGCAGATGAAGCAACAAACTAGTTGGCTAACAATGGTTTGTATAGTCACAGTTGGCATGGCAGCTAAAGCCATATTTTGCTGCATAATTAGTTTTAGGTGAAAACAAATCACAAAACCTAATGTCTAATTTCATTGATACATGATGGCCCATACAGTATGTGTTCTTCCTCGGTAGCACTGTCCAGGTACAGTTTTCACACGGGGAAACTGCTACAAAACTTCAATAATGGGTGTTTTTACGCCAAATAAGACCGCTGATTACTATGGATTCTCAGGATTACTTGTTTGTACTGAAGTGCAAACTGGAAAGACTTCTGCAAATAGAAAATCCTCAGATTAAAGTCTAAAATGGAGGAACTACAATGGGAACCGGATGGCCAGGAAATCATGTGTAAATCATGAGCTCATGTATAAAACAATGAGTGTGACTATGACAGATCGCTTTGATAAGTTTCAGGATCAGACAAACAGTGGCATTTATATGTGCCCCTGCAGTCTGCAGCTGTTACACACATAGCCTCCCTGTGGTCAGGAACTTTTACTGATCTTCTTCCACTCACCTCATCGTACCACCTGCCTGCTTATTGGCTCTAGAGCCTTAGCCACTCCGCTCCCTGCTTCTGGAACTCCCTCCCACCAGACCAAATCACATCCAAAAAACATCTTTACAAACTGGTATTTTAGTCTGCTAGTTTTTTAATCTGCTTGCTATTTTATCTTTGACCATTTTTGTTCTTTTACCCTGTAAGGTGATCTCCAGTGCTGAGAAAGGCTCCTATAATAAAATGTATAATTATCATACTTACACAGACAAGGTTCACAGTTGCACAAACGATTGGGAAACAACATCTGAGCCTAACAGAAGTTCATCTTTTAGGTAAGCATTTGGCTAATGCTAACTTTGTGATACTTTACTGAACTGACCAATAACAACAGAGTACACCGCCCAACAAATCAGTGCAGACTTAGCTCAGTGGTAAACGGGGGCTAAAAGTGACAAGAGCTCTAATGAGAGCATCTCAGACAGGGCGAGAACAGAGGTGGATCAGGGATACTTATATGAAAACAGGTTTCTTGAACAATGGTAATTGTGAACATGCTCTGACAGTTATTGAAACTGAACATATGAAACCAAGTTTGGGCAAAATATGACCTCTTAAAAATAAAAGTAGATAAGATTCATTCTATAGCATACAGCAGAGAAAGCCTCTCTCTATAAGAGTGTGGCATCCGTCAAAGTAATGATGAGAAGAAATGTTTCTTTTGATGTTTGGCATTGTAAGAATTTGTATTACTTTATCTTACATCTTTGGGAAGTCACTGAGAAGCAGAGTCATATGAACACTGACCTTCGACAGTTTAACATTATGAGTCATCTGCAATGAGTTCAATCCAATTTTCAACAAAACAGTCTTGGATAGCATCCTCCTCCATCCTTTGAGCAAGATGATGACAATCACACACCTTCACTTTTGCCATTTCTCCAAGTGATGAATCCCAAACCAACAAACCATGTTTGAATGTACAAATACTCAAACTATATTATTCCCCACAATCCAGCCTGACAGTCAGAAATATTTAATCTCTGGAGACCTTTTGGCTTTCACTAGAATTTAATTTAAAATTCTCAGGGTCTGAATAACCTTGATTTTCAGATGCCATTGTTAAAGTGGACCAGCCAAATGTTCCCAAGAGTTGGAGTGGTTAGATTTGAGACAGTATCAACCAGGCAACATGGTGCTGTAGAATCATCCTATTTCTCATGAATTACTCCTCAAATCAGCTATGTTGTTTTTATCACGACATGATGTTAACTATCTTACACCCAATGACAAAGGAAATAAAATTCTAATCAAACAGTCAGAGCAAGTCAAGGCACATATGGCACCACTTGAAAATTAATTCTGAGTTTGTCTCAGAGAAAGCAAAGGGGAAACAATCTGGTTTGTCACACCTTGAAAGCAGTCGTGATTTATCTTCAAAAGAATTACACACAGAGGAAATATTGCCATTTTCTCTTTTCTAAATTCACATGCACACAGGTGCAGGCCAACAGACAGAGCCAAAGCCTGAGATGAAAGCTGACTTCGAGGAGTAATGTGATGTAGGTGAATTAATTGTCATGGCCACGGAAGGAAGAAAAAAGTGAATGTTCAGGATAAGATAAAACACAGCATGAACATCAAAGTGGTCTGATGGGAATACAGAATAAGCATTTAGCACACTTTGACTCATAAAGCAAAGCTACAGAGAATGGGACAGAATACAAATCAGAATTCAAAGACATTCTTTTTAGTATTACAAGATTCCTCGTCATGAAAAGCAAATAACTTTCGGATTCAAGTTATCACTGCAATGTTTCAAAAACCCCTGGGGCAATTTGTCACCTGCTTTTCAAAATATTCACTTCAAATTGCCCTGTAGCTGTTTAATAAACATATTTTAAGGAAAACTGTTGAAACAGTGCGCTTACTGCAGTTACACTTTGACCTTGGTTTCACTGTTTGAAAAAGCAGACTTACACAGAGCAGTTCATCTAAAGAGTGAATATAAACATGTGTACTAGGGGTGTGCGATATGACGATATTAAATCGTTAAGGATTATAACGTGGGGATGATCTCATAAAGCAGAAAGATCGTCAGATCGTCTGCATGGGTGCAGAGAATTTGACGCGCACCCAACTAGCCAATCATAGCACATTACGCGCAGTGCATGGTGGGATCTCCTGTTTGGTTACGTAGCTTGAAGCCATGGCTGAAAGAGCAAAGGAGATAAAAGCTTGAAGATGTCTGAACAAAAATCTGTTCTAAAGCAGCTGTATTATTCACTCAGATTATAGACATTGCAGTTATTTAACATTTGTTTTAAACTGTTGCGCTTTGAGAGATAATGTTGATATTGTTGTTTATTACCTTTTATGTTTACATTTATTGCACATTTTTATAAAAACTGCACTATTTAAATTAAAAACCTGTTCAGAAAGTTTCTTTGGCTTTGGGGTTTTACATGTTTTATACGTTAAACTTAGGAAAAAATTGTCAAACATGCAAATTAGTCTGGAAAAATCAACAAAAAAGAATTGTTATAAAATCGTGATTTTATTTTTTAAAAATCGTGATATGATAGTTTTGCCATATCGCCCACCCCTAATGTGTATTATATAAAAAGGTGCAATTCATTACAAGTCTGTTCATTTCTGTCCCCATGAATTAAGCATAAAGTTATCCCACAGAGTATTTTTGTGAGTATAGGTATGAGTATGTTTAGAAGTCCATGAAAGTTGTCCAGGTCAGCTAACAGACTGTGACAACTCAGTTGTAGAAGTAATAATAATTATAATAATTCGTAATAATAATAATAATAATATGCCAGTAAAGATATAATTCTTATATCAACAATAACATCAACAACAATGATAACAAAAATTATAATGATAATGTAATTAGATATAATAAAATCAATAATAATCTATCAATCTGTCCGTCATCATTTATACTGCATACAGGGTCAGAGGGCTGGAGCCTATTTCAGCTGACATTGGCCAGCCAATCACAAAGCCACATAGAGAGACTGAAAACCATTCATGCTCATACTGACATCTAAAGGCAATTTGGAGTCACCAGTTTAACCTGATGCAAAGGGAGAACATGCAAACTCTACACAGAAAGGCTCAGGCCAACAACATATAAAACCAGCAACCTTTTTCATGTATGGCACACACACTACCTGCTGCACTACCGTGCGGCTTCAATAAGTATAACAAGAAAATTCACATTTTGTAGCTGGAATTCTTTTCCGCCAGCATGCACCAGCTCTGTCATGCAGTCATGAAGAAGTGGAAAAGGATTCCAGTGTCAAAATGTGAAGCTCTGGTGAGCTCTAAGCCCAAGAGGGTTAAGGCAGTGCTGAAAAAACGCTGGCCACACAAAGTATTGACACTTTGGGCTCAATTCAGACACTTTCACTTGGGGGTGTACTCACTTTTGTTGCCAGCAGTTTAGACATTAATGGCCGTGTGTCCAGTTGTTTTGAGGGGCAGTAAATTTACACTGTTTTACAAGCTGCCCACTCACTACTGTACACTGTATCAAAGTGTCATTTCCTCACTGTGGTCCTATAAAAACATCAAATGAAATATTTGGAGAAATGTGAGGGGTGTTCTCACTTTTGTTTGATACTGTATTTTTTCACAAAGTCCTTGCTGATACACATGTCAATTTAGATTTTATAAAATCAAAACAGATCCAAATGCTGTGACAGCAGATAAAGAAATACACCTTTGGTAATATCACCTATGATGCAGTGTGCAAAGAAATTAAAGATGCCAGTAGACTAGACTACAAGAAAACATGATGCTGTGGACCAGAATTTTAAGTGTTTTAAATTGTAGGATCCTTCAATCACTGACCTTGCTGCTGTTGTTTTAGTAAAAAAAAAAAAAATTCTGTAAGAGGCTTGAATCGCAATATATAACATGATGGTCTTGTGTTGGAATATATACAATGTGGGGAGTTCCTGGAAAGTTTCCAGCCTGTGTTTTTGCTCTTTTTTGGCTTTAAAAAATGAATTTGAGCAATTTAATGGGAACTGCTGTCGCCAGCCTCTCCATTACCTATTCAGACACCAAGAACATTATCACAGAGGCACTCTAAAGACTGTGAACAGAAAAATCCATGTAACAGTAGACAACTGTTGCCTGAATTTCTTCATACCAGAAATGATTATATGACTCATTGCATCTTGAACATCGAATGATTGAGAAGTTTGCCGTGATCATTGTAAAATGTATTTGCATTTCCTTTGTTTTATCATGAAAACGCTGCATTAAATTGTCTTATTTGGACAATATTACTATGTAGCCCTGTGTTTTTTATGTTTACAACATTACTGGTCATTGAGTAAGATGTGTTGATTGTACAAATTAATCAATGAACAGCCCTTGGGAGCTTCTTCCACTTGTTTGCACTATTGAATTTTAACAGTCAGCCATGTAAGCTCAGAGTCTTTCATTCAGATTTCTGGAGCTCCCTGAAAACAAGAGTCCTGTTCACATTTACACAGATTTTCCTTTGGTTTGCATTGTATTGAATTTCTATCCCATACAGAAACACTTCTTTGAAGACTGATACGGGGAATAAAAGAACCAAATTCATTGTTGGAAACTAATTATTGGAGCACTCAGAGGAGAAGGTTAGTTAATTAAGGAGAATCAGAGAGATCTAAACATTAGTGTAGAAGTTACATTGCATGTTGTTTACACCTTGCGTGAATTGCACATGCAGCCATCGCTGCTCATTGATTATCTGTCGGTAAAGTTGAGTGATGATGCGATGCTACCCCTTGGTGTGTTGGTAGAATTGACTTTATCATGTCACATGTACAATCACTGTGGTCATCTTTAAGAACTGCTTTGAACATAGATTAGCTGTTAGCTCTCAATGTTTGTAGGAGATCAATGAAGTCCCATCTCTGTATTGACTGTGTAATCTGCTGGTAATTGCTTATGAACACTAACAAAAGAGAAGATGGGGGAGGCCTGTAATTAAGGGACAGATTTAGTTGTTAGAATTGAATGAAAGCTGTTATGAAACACATCCCAGCACAAATAATATTCTCTGCCTGCAAGACTCATATTCATTTATTTATTCCTGCTTGAATGTGTTAAGTCTTCAGACCAGTTGGTGGTCTACAGGGGCCCCCTCTCACTCATTTTAACCTGTGAGTATATTTCATTTCTTTGACTATTTTACTATGGTTATGGATGTTATTTGTACATTTGTGTAAACTTATTATTCACGAGCATCCCTTAATTTACACATGTACAAACAGAAGCATCCTCACAGATATACATATGCATATACATACAGTAGAAGCAAAAAAATGCCCATATGTTTCAGGCATGTGTGAAAATGATGTAAAGTGAGGATGCCTTTATAACATACTTTGTTCAAATCAATCTTTCAAAATGTGAAGTGAACAATCTGAAGAAATCTACCTTTGAGTACACTTCTAAGTAAGTCCAGGATTTTGTAGGATTACAGAGGCTAGTGTTTGATTCACGAACATACATAACAAGCGCCAATGATCTGCAGTTCCATATAAACGCTGACTAAAGTGAGCAGTGCTCCAGGGGTACAAACATTTGCCTTGGCAATTCCAACATTGTGTATTGAGTTATTGTCAAAAGTGGGGAAAACTGCACCATCTCACAATGTTAACAAATCCTTAAAACAATTTCTGGTTCCACATCTAGGCTCAGATCACTACCAAAATGTATTCAGTTTTCTCTTCTGGCATGAACATCATTACCTGAAAATGTCAGAAATCTGTTGAGAGCTTTTTGAGCTATTACAACAGTACGCAACACTGCTCTATCTCTATTAAGTAAATAAATGTACAAACCACCTACTAATAAGAAATGCCCTGAGAGTACATATCTATGCCAAGGCACTGCTAACATTGACTGAGTTATTGTCAAACATGAGGAGAACCACCCTATCTTGTACTGTAAACATGTCCTTGGAAAAAAAAAATCCTGGATCTTCAGATTGGTTCAGATCCACACCAAAATGTAATCACTTCTTTCTTGTTCCATGGCCAACATTTCCTGAGAAATTCATCAACATATGTTCCTAACTTCTTGAGTTATCCTTTTTGCAATTTAACAAATAACCAACAAACTCCTGTAAAAACACAACCTCCTTGGTAGGGGTAAAAGTGACTATAAAGATGTTACAGACTTGTATCTGAGGTATTAAGCTCGTTTATTTTGATTCACTAACACTGGGTATACAGCTGGCTATGAGAACAATTGGTAGGTCACTCTCTCTCTTTTAAAGAAAGTCAACATTAAGAATTCAAAAAATACAGCTTGTCAAAAATGCAATTATGAATACACATAACAAAATATGGCCATGGAGGATTCCAACCTGCATGTTTTGCAAGCAAAAAATGCATTGAGACATTCTGCAGTAGAACATAAGATATGAAACATTTCTATCTTAATCTTTGAATAAAATGATATGCGTGTTCTCTGGAAGTAATTTAAACTTTTTTTGTGGAGCAACCATAACCCTTTGTTAAAACTGAATCAATATGCTATTAATTTAATAGAGTATAGCTTGATTTCTTTTAATCAGTGGTAAGTAAGATAGGTACAGCTGTAGAACTCCATACAGACAAAAGTACAAGAAAGAGTGAATGTGGGGCACAGACAGCTGACCTGTTTGGTGTTGTGTTCCATGCGCAGAAAGGCTGACTGTCTTCAAACATGGCCTTTTCTGTTTATTGTCTGTTGGCCCCCTTCTCCTTAATATATCTTGGTTGCTAATTCTCCTCTATCAAAAAAAGCATAGAAGCAGAAAAAAGAACTGTGATAATTTGGGAACAAAAACTTGAAACTTTCAAACTGTGATCATCAACTGGCAATTTTGAGGCTGCATCAGCTTCCCATCCACCTCCAGAATATTATAAAATTCCTGGAAATGGAAAAAATCGGTTGTGGTTTTAAGCAGCTCCTTTTGTCCAGTGTTGGAAAACAAGGCAGTGCCACATAAAGGGAGACAAAAAAATGCAAATATGCCAAGTTACTGGCAGCTTTATGGGTGATAGAGACTGATCACACATTTAATGGCTGAGAAATACATACAGCTTTGGAAAAAAAAAGAACTGCTAGTTTTTTAATTTGACCAAAATACTTATTTATTTAGATGTTTTTCTATCCAGCCACTTCAGTGTATGTCAAGGACAAAATGGCCCATGTGAAAATGTAGTTGATGACCTCTGGTTTTAAAAGATGTTTGATAACAGAATCGAACCTATCCCCAAATTCATAAATTGCAAAACCACCGTCAATACTGGGTAAAAGCCAATATGCAAGTGATTTACCTAACTCTGGAGGCTTCTGCACGAAAGTCTGTTTATTCTTCTTAAGCTGTTGTGTGTTTAGAATAAACACTATTAAAACACACTCCCATTTAGTCCATTATGTTTGCATACTAATTCCAAAACTTTTGTCCATCATACTTTTTTTCAGAAATGAAGAATGGTTAATACAGGTGTTGATAGTGAAAATAGATCATAAATGCACTGTGGAGACAGACAAATTCACTTTAATTCAGAAGTACTGTAACATTTTTAAAGCCTTCCCTGAATGAAAAATATATCTGCATGCAATGCTCTGTTTCAACAAATGTCTGATTTTTCAGTTCTAATCCACATCTTTACCTTAAAAGAAATGGACACGGGAGAAATGTAAATACAGGCAGCTTGTGATCATAAGATCAATAAAGGAGGGAGCTTGTTATTAATGCAGTGGTGGAAAAGCCAGAGCCTTGCTGTGCTGAAACGCTCACAGCAGGTCTGATCAGCAACAGCACAGCCAGGGTTACTGCTCAGAGATTCACCATCTACAAACATCGGGGAACCTGATTGCAAGCTGAATTTGAATTTTTGAGTTCTTTGATTAAGTATGAAGACATTTGGAGCATATTAATGTAAAAATGAAACTCCACACCCTGAGTAATAACTTACCTTTTGTTGGCTTTCTGATAGGAGCCATTGATTGGATACTTGAACACAGTCTGTGCAGTGTATCTGTGACTTTAATTTAATTACTTTAGGCTATGATTTGACAAAGTGCTTGAGGTTACTAAGGGTGCTTTCACACCAGAGCTGTTTGGCTCAGACTAAACCAAAAAAGTCCGTGGTGCGGATCTTTTGGGCTGGTCTGAATACAAACCAGCGAACTCTGGTGCGGAGCAAACAGTCGGTCCGAGACCTCGCCGGAGAGGTGGTCTCGGTTCGCTTCCTAGTGAACCGTGGTGCGGTTCGTTTTATGTGTGAGGGTGTATTCAAACTAGGAAAGTCCATAGTTCACTTTCTTTGGTCCGGACCAAATCAAGCGAACTATGGACTTTCCTGGTTTGAATACACCCTAAGATTGAGCAATTTACACCTCATTTACTAAACCAAAGATTCTTCATGGAAATGACTTCTTTGGATCAGACTTCTTCAACTCAATCACAATTACAAGAAATTTGTTAATAAACTTTTTGTCAGTGCTCCTCAAATGCTTGCATAAAGACCCACCACCCGTATTTAAGGAGAGTTCTGCCTTTCTTGGTGCCTGGTTTTAGGTAAGACATTATCTTTTGAAAGTTTGTGCCTAAGGTCAATTTTTCTATGTTCAATACAGGTGAAGGGCAGAACGGTGGCATAACAGGTACCCTCATAATAAGAAGATCACCAGTTTTCTGTGTAAAGTTTGCATGTACTTCCCGTGCATGCCTGGGTTCTCTCCAGGCACTCTGCCTCCACAGACCAACAACATGCTCACTAGGTTGATTGATGACCCCAAATTACCCTGAGGTATTGTAAGAGTGTGAGAGTGAATGGTTGTCCACCACTCATTTTAGCCCTGTAATCAGCTGGCGACTGGTTCAGGGTGTGCCCTGCCTCTCGTCCCATGTCAACAGGGATAGGCTGTAGCCCCCCACAACCCCGAAACGGATAAGTATAGAAAGTATTGAAAATGGATGGATTGATGGAATACAGGTCAACTATTTAAAGAGTTGAGAAACACTGCTGGTGGATTATGATGTGTCTGAATGGCCCCTTGACTAATTTTAAATGGTGACTGTCATAAATGTAATGCAACATGGAAACCTTGACCTAACAGAGCTTGGTGATGCTGAACATTGAACAAACCTATTGTAGTGGTATCACTCAACAAATGCCATATAAAGGGGAGGTATAGGCCATTTACAGCTGGTCTCAGTATTCTGACACTGTACCGAGAGGACAAACTACAGCTGTCCCCAAAATTGAGTTGTACAACAGGCCTGAGATGGAAGCAGCTGGGGACACATGGTCTGCTCTTGCTGGCACTTATAAGCACGTTGGATCAAATGTTTAAGATTTTTAAGAGAGCATTTTTTTCCAAGCACCTAAGAAACATCAGCATTGCCCAGCTAACATTAAGATAGTTTGATGTGGTTTTACATGTCCCTCTATATCTGCAAAAGCACAGTGTGTGAACATTGGTTTGGATTCTGATGGTTCTGATGTTCTTGTCTACTACAGTGCTTCTCAAACTTTTCAGCACACAACTCCAAAATTTTAGTACTAGAGGATGGGTGCCCCTACTGTCCAGGCACGTGGTCAAAGCATGTGCGTTGGGCATACTGCACACACTTGGTTGCCTTCCAACAAATATATGAAAGAAAGGTACCTTTTATGGATCATCTACACATTGCTTTTATCTGAACATGAGCCATTTTCATACAATATTTTATGATAGCATGAAGACATTTTATAAATTTACTCTACAAAAATGGATCGAAAAACATTTGGATTCTTTTTAAGTCCTTTAAAAGAAAACTTTGTGTGTTTGAACAGAATAAAAACACTATTGTCTTTTAATGAATGCCTTGTTAACTGAAAACAGTGTCTCAGCTTTGATAAATATTCTTTTCAAATACCTTTTTGGCATTTTGTAGAACAATTTGTACTGCTTTTAAGTCTCCTAAAGAATCATCTATATTAATTTCAATCTGTCTCATAGGCAGATAAATACCCCTCATGGGGGCTCTAATGATTGCAGTCCAGAATATGTTTCTACTGAAATATTTACAACTTCCCAGCTCTGTGTTATGCAATTCCTGTGATGCAGCTTGTCATAGCTCTCCAGCTGCAGGCTAGCTACAGCATTAAAGCTTCTATCAAAGAGCAGATAACAAGCACTTTTCATATACTGAGGCTTTCACACAAATCAGAATAACTCCCTTTGGATGTTAACTTTAAATATTAGAGGCCCTAAAGCAAAGCATGGTAACATCTCGGTAAACCCGGGAGTTACACATCCTATTAATATTTCAGTGATACCAAAGCATGTAAAAACCTGGAGGGCATAAGTCAATGAAAATGTACCACTTCTTGAAGTCTGAGTTGATTCAGCAGCTAGCAGAGAAGCTGTAAAATGTGAGGTGGATATGAGGAGTTGACAGCTTAAACTGACCAATTTTCATGTCTATAACAATCAAGACTCAATCTGTGAACAAAAAATGCTGATGATCCCCTCTGCAGGGAAGATGAGAGCATATCAAATGTCTTACCTGAATCAAAGCAATATCTTAACCGTTGTACAAAGTGTTAGTTGGATAAGCTTACATCAAACATGATAACATTTAATGCATCCTAAACTTGGTCTATTTTAAGTGACATTACAAGTATGTCATCTTAGTTTTTATCTTGTTCTGTGTTACAGTTGTGTTAAAGTTTTGTGGGCTGTCGTGCGCTTTTCTATGTGTTTAAAATTTGTTGAATATTTTTGCAAGTACAAAACCCAATTCCAATGAAGCTGGGATATTGCTTAATTTGTAAATTAAAAGAATACAAAGTTTTGCAAATTCAATTGAATACACTGCAAATACAAGATATTTAAACAGATGAACTTCAGGGTTCCTTTTTGCAAATATTCACTCATTTTTAATTTTTTGTCTGCAACATGTTTGAAAAAAGCTGGGACGAGGCAACTAAAGACTGGGAAAGTTGAGCTCAACCAACACCTGTTTGGAACATTCAATAAGTGAACCGGTAAATCAGAAACAGGTGAGTGTCATGATAAAGTATGACAGGAGCATCCCAGAAAGGCTCAGTTGTTCACCAGTAAGGATGGGGTGGGGATCACCAACTTGGGAACATTCGCGTAACCAAACAGTCCAACAGCTTGAGAACAATTTTTCTTGACAGACATTTGCAAGCAATTAAAGGATTTCATCACTTACAGTTCATAATATCAGCAGAAGATTCAGAGAATCCAGGGAAACTATGTAGCAACTTAGGCCGAAAATATACTAACATTTAAACTAAGAATCAGAATGGAGAAGACACTGTGGGCCCCGTAGTGCCACATGAGCATCACTCAATGCAACAGCCTTCCTGAGTATTGTTGCTAACAATAGACTGTAAAAAACATGGACGTCATGTCCCTGGGCTTGAATTGAAGTCGCCACAAAAACTGCTCCCCCTGGGGACTGGCTGCAGTATGGGTCAACTCTCCGTCTCCCCCATTCATCTGAATGGGCCGTAGTGAAACTTCAAAAAATTAATACACCTCGTAGAAATATTTCTCCCATCCTTATGCTGTGGTGATATGAAAGTATTACAGGCTGCGTTTTTTCCAACTCCTCTTTTTTCTGAAAATTTTCTTTTTCATCAGTTATTAGAGTTTAAAAAATAACCGCGGTTTACGGCAGCATCACAATGATTGTGTACAGCGTATGCTGGGGAGTTTTGCGACAGTTCACGACAACTACCTCCAGATATGGTCCAGATTTTCTACTGGCTGCACAATGGCGGCGCCCTGACGGGGGAAATTATGGCTTCAAAACTGTTGAATGGTAGAAGGCGGAGCCAGGCTATCCAGTTCTTATAATACATCCATGTTGCTAACCATGTCCATCTCGCTATGAACACAGTGTACCAGTCTGTTAACACACCATGTCACAAAGCTCAAATCCTCTCAGGCTGGTTTCTTGTGAGTTCTTTGTAATCCAGAGGCCTCTACAGTCAACACAGTTGGATTGGATCTCAATCCAAAAGAGCAATGTGGGTGTGCAATAAATATGAATTTAAAAAAAAATTAAAAGGTCCCATATTGGTCTAATTTTTCGCAAATTTTCCACTGGTCACAGATGTCTCATGAACACATATTCAAAGTTTCTCGCATAAAACAATCACCCAGATATAGGATTTTAGCATGCATTTTGGTGTAAAAACTTAGAAACTATGTCTAACTACAGCCTTCTCAGACAGTGATGGGGTTTAAGCCTTCCGGTACTGTGTCCCAATGTTAGAGCACAAGACCTGTTCCTTCACTGGAGCCTCTTGAGGGCTGCATTTCCGAATGGACTGTTTGAGCAAAAGGTTTCTGAAAGGTAAAGGAACCACAGAGGGAGGTGATGGATTTGTATGCACTTGGAGAGGCCATGGTTACTTGCTATTTTTGTATCAGATAACACTTAAAGCTTGTATTTTTCATAATGAGGCATCTTTCACGAAAAAGCATGCTTTGATAAGATTTTAATTTAGATTAGGGCAAACTCACCAAACAACATATACACGTGTGCAGCAAATCTGTTTGCCTCAACATAGAAAAAGAAAAAACTGAGAAAGAGCAAAATATTACAGCAATCACCTGATTTTTAAAGCCTGATTATAATTACAAGGTCAAAGTCGTTTAGAATAATTTTCCAAATGTGGTTTGGTACAATGTAAAAATGGAAATTTTCTGAGGAATCTTGGATATTAAATCAAACAATGACAAAAAAGAAACCAACACTGGAGGACATCTCTGCACCCCTAAACACTATGTCCCTCAATAATGTTTTTGGTGGCATTTTTTTGTCTGTCCGTTTGTCTCTTACAAAACAACTGCAGAATGTTTGAACAGGTTTTGATTTTATTTTCAGGGAATGCTGGTTATGGCATAAGGAAGAAGTGAGAAGAGTTAGGTAATGATCGGATCTAGGAGGTGTTTTTAAGGATTTGTTTACAGTGTGAAATAGAGCGGTTTTACAAATATTTGACATTAACTTGCTCGACAATGTTGGAAATGCCTTGCAGAGGTTTGCGCCCCAGTTGCACTCACCAGTCCATGGAAAAGAGTCTGAAAGTCCAGCCTTTAGATTCCTTCAGATTGGGTTCAGATGGTCCTCCTGATCTTAAAACTTCTTCTGTTTCTCCAGTGAAGGAGAAACCGTAAAATGAAGTAATACTTCAATTTTACTACCTTCTTCAAAATAGCCTAATTTCTCTGCTATCCCTTTCCTACCCTCCAAACAATTCTCCCTCTCCCTTTGTGCTCGAGCTGCCTCACAATCCTGCACACCTGAGTGTACCTGGCAGAAGCAGGTCAGCTGATCCTCCTCACTGCAGACTTTAAATTCATGTATTTCAGGCTGATAAGGAGCAGCTCAGCCAAGCCAGATGAAACTAATTCAGATAATTGCGCGTTCACTTTTTTCTTCAGAAGGCCGCGAGGTAGATCACAGATTTACTGATCGTTACTGGAAAGACGCATGCGCAAACAACTTCAGATGGTCTACAGCCGCGGATAAGAAAGGGAAGAAGAACGCCTGTAAGCAGCGTAAAACATAGGCTTCTTTAACTAACCAGTACAAGTGTATAGCCTAGCACAAATTCATACATCTTAATTTTTGAAAAGAACCAAGGAGAGATAAAAGGACATAAATATTACGATTAAACACAGCCAATGGCTCATTCTACAGAAACAAGCATCTGTCTGTCCCTAGCCTTAAGAGATATATTACTCCTGAATAAAACAGTTTGTGTTAGATTTTGTTTAAAGTATTTTATTTAATATTATTTCAACTCTCACACTATTTGGAGCCATCAGCTTGGTAATATTTGCTTTTTAATCAATTATTTAGAACCCCAACCGCAACAAAAGTGCTCGTCCCCACAGTCATTGATGGAGAGAAAGTGCTGTATTTTGAGTTTAAAAATAGGTTTTTCTAAAAAAAAAAAAGTACAAAAATGTTTAAATAACTATCAAATATATGATATAATTTACATTTTAAAACAAAATGCCAAATAAGTATTGTAAAATATATTTAAAAGTAGTAGTCCCCTGCAGTCATGTCACTGGTGTTACCATGTGACAAAAGTCTTTTATTTAGGAAAAAGAAATCACCCTGATGACATCACTTGACTTCTTTTGACCTCTTTCTTGAAGATCTATAAAGAGGGACCCTGGTAAGAACATTGTCCTTTTTCAGTTTTAAGAAATATTAACATTTATCTCAAGATTTCATATGAAGCTTTTAGTTGACATCACTGGTGTTACCAACTTTATTGGAAGGGAATTGCAAACAAATAAATAAAAATGTATTTAGAAGACATAATTTAGTGAATAGATCAACATTAGTAACATGCTGTGTCATGCTTTGCAGCAGCTATTTTGTTAAAGGGCATTTTTTGTGAAACTGTCACTGGTGTTACCTTTCCTATGGGTAACAATAAGGAACACCAGTGACAATCAGATGTGTGGATACGCTTTATTAAATGGTGTTTTGTGATAAATGTACAAAAAAAAATCATTAAGCTCTCATTTTTGTGTATTCATGAAGTCAATGGCATATGTAACAATGTAGCTGAAGTTTAAATGTTAAAAAAAGACATTTTGCCATCCCAAAAATCCACGTTTCTATAGAATGACCCCAATACTATATATATGTTCTACTCAGTTTAAAATATAGTTTTCACTTTCCCAAAGATTACCATCTGTGCTGAAAATGGTCCACATCAGTCTCATGGAACTTGGTCCCAAGTTTGGTAACAGTACCAGAGCTGACACTAAACAATGCCGCCACTCTGTGTACTGGAACGTGCTTTAAGGAGGGTTTTGACACATATTTTTGAGTTGCTACCAACATGTTTAGTTGTGTTGTTCTTTCCATAAATGCACAGAGAGGGTCTTCTGGGCAAGCATGTGAAGTAGGGCTCCTTGAATTCCTCTGTAAAATCTTGTCAGTGACTGGACAAATATAGCTGGATCCTGCAGCATATCTGTTCAGCTCCATTACTTTCCTCCGTTGCATGAGTCCTTTTGTTAAGTATTATAAAGCAGATGCCGGAAAACGTCAATAAGTAATCACCACAGACCAAAAGCAATGGCACTATAAATGGCTCACAGTTTACATGATGTGACGGCTCTGCTGTATTGTCTTTTTTGTCCTACTTACACAAACATCAAGGCATAAAAATGTTTTGTATTGTATGGGACAGTCACAATGCATTCAAAGGCATAGCTGTTTAAAGGTGTAGATTCAATCTTTAGGTATGCTTGTGAAATTGTGTTTAAGAACACATTCACAAGAAAGGCTGATCAAAAGATTTAATAGGCCAAACATTTTCAACATTTCATTTGATCGTTCTTGTGTAACAATGGATGTGTGCAAAGTTTGATCAAAAATCCTCATTGCATTCTTAAGATACAGCAACCACAATTAAAGCATATATAGCTGTTACTGCAAACATGAAAAAAACTTTTTATCAATGGTTGCTACTGATGATATCTCAATGATAACTACCTTTACAACCATGAAAAGAGGAGGAACCACTTGAAACTTGGGGACCGTTAAGTGTGGAAACCATTTTTGGCTTTGTTGGATAAAGTTTCAATGTATGATCTGAGCTGCTATGTTATGCCCATATTATGTACGAACTCTGTTGTATTTGGCATGCTCACTGATGATTTTGATGGACTCCCACCCATGTGTGTGTGTGTGTGTTTGCTTTGTTTGTTTTGTACCCAAGTTTTTTTTTGTTTGTTGAAAAAGGGACAATCTCTTTCTGAATCAGTTTTTGCTGGAAGTTTTGGACATCTATATTTCAATTGTATCCTTGCCCCCTTTTTTTTATCTCTATCACTGCTGGTGATACTACTGGGTGTTCTTGTTTATCATGTGTGTCTGTATTATAAGACAGCCTTGAATAAAGTATTAAAAAAAAGAAACTGAGGGACTGTTTACACGGGCTGAATACATTCAGATCCGATAAGTTGCGTTCTGGCCTTGGGTTTACATGGAAACTCTTTGCGAATGTCTGAAAATGGTAACTTTTGAAAACGTAAACCCATATCAGAGTGTTTTAGAGTGAAACATTGACTTCACCGCATGTGCAGTAGCCTACTCTTTCATATGAAGGCTGCACGCGTTTACCAGGAACAACAACTGCTTCGGGCGTCTGCAGAGTAATGTGTATGCAGCTCACCATGCTCGGTTTGTTATCCAGACAAAACTATCCAGACAGATTTGTTGTCTAAACTGATTTTTTGTCCAGAAAAGAAATTGTTGTTTGTGAAAAGATTTTCTTCTTCATATGTGTGTTGTAGCAGCGCTGCCTCTCTCTTCAGACCTACACCACCATCTACTGAACCAGCATGCATACTAAGCGGTTTCATTCGTCTCCAGCGCCCTTGTCTGAACGCAGATCGACTTTGAAAATGCAAAGGAAAAATCTTTCCGTTTTTAAGTCAGGAATGTCCGTGTAAACGTAGTCTTAGATGCCACATATAAAGGGGTTAACCTCTAATAGTTTCCAGTTCAATAGCGACAAATATGATAGTGCCAAATTTATGGTCTGGGCATCCACAAAATTTATCGCTATCATGAATTCTCACTTTAGTTTCTTTGTCTTGGCCCACCTCTCTACCTCAACCCACTCACACACAGCTTGCTGGCAGAAAAGTAAAGCATTGAAAATGTGTTCAGAACTGAACTCCCCATCTGTGGCACTACACAGTCAAACTTTGTGCCTGGTCTCTCCTCACAGGGACAAAGCTGACCAGTCATGGCTGGTGTACTGTCTTTTGACAAAAATAAACACTTAATGAACCACCTTCTGAAATATAATGAACCATCCTTTTAAATATGTTGTATTGCTCGAGAAAAATTAATTAAAAAGAACTGAATTGTAAATGGACTTTAGCTTATATAGCGCTTTTCTATCCTTTTTGACTACTCAAAGCTGCTTCACACATCAGGTCACAGTTACCGATTCACACCCAAACACTCTCACATTCACTCGCTGATGGTTCTGAGTTTCTATCTGTATGTTAGTTATCCATCAGTATCAACTAACACATTGACGCTCTTTCACGCTCATTTAGTGTCTTGCTCAAGGACACATCACCGTGTGTCACCCGGCGCTGGACTTGAACCTGCAGCTTCCCAATCACTGTTCAAGCGCACTATCCAAATGTGCCACCGTTACCCTGTGCCACCCATGCAAGTGAACTGTACACTGGTGCAGATAGGGCCGAGAGCTTCTGGTATTTAGGTAGATTTAAAAAGAAAACAAACCCAAAAAACAAACAAATAAAAACAGTTCATATAACTCTAAATTTATACTGTGTAGGCTGATTTACTTTTCTATTGTCAAGCCCCTGTGGCACTTCAATGAAGGAGCATGCTAACAGGAAAGCAAAGCCCTGATTTGTGCTCAGAATATTGAATAGTTGTCCCAAAGCTGTGTTTTATAACTAATATTCACCAATATTCAAGGAGCTGTTGGCCCCAATCATCAGCACAAATACGGACAAACTTCTGTGCCTGTTCTCTCTTACAGGAACAGAGCTGACCAGGCTAATCAAGGCTAATGACTATTAGAATAAAAATGTTCCCACAAATGCTGAGCTGTCCCTTTTAACTATGTGCCCAATAAATGTCTAAACGAAAACAAATGTGAGTTTTCTGACTGAAACAAGCATTTCACAAATGAAAGCCTCTGTTAACATCCATGGCAATGGTTATCAATAACAAGGATCAGCTGAACTTGTAATGACCTTTGAACTGCTTGTAAGAGCCTTGAGAAACACAACCACACACCCAATCAAGCATTTCAGTTGGCATTTTTTTAAGAGACAAAATACTGAAGAGAGAAATCATTAACTCACATTTTCGCAACATAAGTGATTGTAATGCCAAAGGAGTACACAACTGCTGCAGTTCACAAAAGTTCACTGCACAAACAAAGTGTTATATAGGATTCTGGACAGTGAGGCCTGATACTCTAAGAATTCATGAAAACTACCTCAGTATCTTATTGATTTGTTTCATACATACAAGTTTGAATGACTGTTTAGTTGGACCTGTCTGAGACGTCCTTGCAGCATATCTACAAATGTGTAAACACCTGTTAAGAGACCCCAGAGGACTCAAGTTGTCGTATAACTCCAAGGCCTTTACAGCTCTATTAACTGATAACCTGGAATCACGTGTAGCTTTTATTCCCTGTCTGTACCCTTCTGATTTCAACAAACAGACAGAGGTATCACTGCTCAAAGTCATTGTTTCATGTGGTGGGACACTCTCGGACATGGCATCAAGAAAAGCTGCAGGTGGACTGGTTCTTTACCTTGTCCTTTTATGTGGCTTTACTCTGAGCTTGGTGAGAAAGAAAATATATTTTAAAGCATATGGTCATTTATAAAACTTTTTGAATTATTTCATATTATCATTTCAATTTTCTTTTGTTCAGCCCACAGGAAAAATTAAAGGTAAGTATATTTTCATCACCATTTTTCCAGCAGTATAGTGACTTCATTGCCTTTTTGACAGCTCCTATTTTAATCTCTTACCAAACAGATCGTATTCTAGACGCAGGAGGGGACCTTGATATTTTTGACATAAATGAAGGTATGAAGTCGAAGATGCACAACAAACACTTCATGTTTGCAAGTTATAGAGATGTATCAGCTAAAAGCCTTAATTCTGTTTCACAGCTGCAGGGCTCAATCTTGTCGAGGGAGATATCATGCTTGATCAGGTATTTTCATTTCACTGATTGGATTTTTTTAATTTAATAAATCTTTGTTCGTTTTTTAACTGATATTATCTCGACCACAGAGGCAAACCCGCAATTCAATTTTAGGGAATGAGTACAGGTGGCCCACCACTGTCCCATACTACATGGAGGATAGTTTAGGTAAGTGTGTCTTTTACAATTTAGTCAATCTGTCAATAGGTTTTTAAGGTTCAGTTGAATATTAAGAGTTCTTCAGATATTTGTATGGATTTTACATCTAAGATAATTCATCTTAACAAATTAATTAGACCACAGCTGCCCTAAATTAATAGTGCTGAGAATTACCAAAATCATTTCTTGTGTTTCTGTAATGTTCAATATATCACCATAGAGGCTCTTTTACAGAAATTATATTATTGATGCTAAAATGTAATAAGTATTGCCATCCATGAATTTTCACATTTACTGTTTCACACAAAAAGAGAAAAAAATAGGAACACATTAACAATCCTTAATTAAGTAGCCAAATTATAGGGGTTTACTTATAGTCTTGACAAGAAATTTAGATGAAGTGGTTAACGTAATGCTTTAAAAATGTATGACTTCTTAGAGAGGCCCAGTGAGCAACCTAAATTTCAAGAAAGATTTCTAAAATATTGATGTTTTCTTGTTTTTATGACAGGTGGTCTTTTAACATTTTTAAGCACTGTAAATATCCACCCCTAATCTTGATTGTTTTATCAAAGGTAATTTTGCAGCTATATTTGGATTTCTTAGCTGTTTATGAAAAAGCTGAAATTGAAAATGGAGACTCCACATATCTTAAAAAGCAGGCAAGACCATCAAGTGAAGAGCATGATATCTACTAGGGATTTTCTTTTATCAGTTTAAAGCACCATCACAGGGTAAATGTCCAAAGGCTGTCAAGCAGACAAAATTCTATCTAAATAACTCAACTTTAACTCAGCATTAAGATAAGACTAACTCCATAAATATGCCACTTTTATTTTAGCTCCATACTTTGATTTTTCAACACAAAAATGCTATTTTGGTCTGATGTGAAGTGATGTTGATGAAACAGATAAGAACAACAGAAACAGAATAAACCAGAAAAAAACATAAAATCATCTTCCAGGCTGTAATAAGATAACATTGGATCTAAAAGAAATACAGAGAGTAAAAGGAACGGAAGACCTTGAGAAGGAGCAATACAGAAAAGAGCAATAAAGATTAGGATTCAATCTAAAAAGATAGTAAGGATATAAGATCAGGAAGCGATAACTTGGGCAATAACAGATATATGATGATTGTAAAAGCATATTCATAAACCAAACAAAGCAATAACACAAAGTGGAAACAGAGTGAAAGGTGAAATATTATGACAAACTTTTTAAAGACATTTCCTTTACATAATGTGTCTATGGCCTTTATACAATCTTCCCAATTTGTAGTTTTAACTTTTATTTCTTTACTTAGTGATTACACAGAAACAGAAAAGTTGATTTAAAATGGAAATAATCAGGCCCAAATGATTAGAATGGAGTTGTGATGTAAAAAAAAGAGTAATCTGCATTTTGGAAGTTGCTCTTCAACATTTTATCCAGTTTTAATTTTGATATTATTGATTCCATTGTATTCTAACATAATTCTCCACCTTTTGGCTTTATTCTTGACATTTTGACCTTTCATAATATTTTTCAGATTTTTTAAGGTACCTAAACTTGATTCTCAGCACTTCAACTTTAAAATTGACACTTTTTTTCCCTACATTGGTCTTTTTTAAGTTAAACAAGTCATGCTTCCATTATTATTTTCACCTGCCTGCTAATAATATTATACATTTCTGCACAATTCTGACTGAAGACTTCTTTTTTCATCATTGCAAAAGCTGAGAGGACTCAAAAAGACAAGGAATGAAAAACCCAAACAAAAAAAATCCTTAAATCAATGTATAGCTTTCTGTATTAGCTGCTGCTCTATCAGCCTGAGTCTAGAGGTAATTTCAGATTAGAGAGCAGAGGACACGTACTGACGTCACTGGTGTGATCTTCACATTTAATATTCAGATATTTCCTAGTGCTGCTGTGATTCGTGCACATAAACCTTTAAAGGAGGAATATGTTTATTTTTTATTCAACAGAATGCTGAATGAACCTTTCCCTCCTTAAGTTGAATCTGAAAGGGAATTGTGAATATGTAGTTCTTTTCAGTTTGATTCATCTGCAGCAAAATCTCCTCTGTAGAAATCAATGCTAAAGGTGTCATACTGAAGGCCTTCGAGCAATACCGACTCAAAAGCTGCATCGACTTCAAGCCTTGGGAAGGAGAAGAAAACTACATTTCCATCATCAAAGGAAGTGGGTAAGTCAAAGAAACCCTTCTTTTCATGGTCTGATAATACAAACTACAATCATTATGAGGCTGGGATATTGTGTAAAATCTACATAAAAACAGAAAACAATGTTTTAACCCTATGAAGCCAATTGTTTCATATTTGATACATACTTTTATAATACCTCTATCTACTCAATATGATCAGCAAATTACAAAAAAAACCCCCATCTGAATACAATCAGATACATGATAAAAAAAATTCCTCAAATGGATTATCAGTTGCCAAAAACACTTAATGTATCAAATGAGATACGAAAAATCTATATGTTGAATTTTATGGACATTTAGATTTTTTTGGATTTTTGCAGAAAGTGAGACAAACATTTCAGCTCCAAAAAAGTTGAATTTTCTGGCTATAATCTATACTCTGGGGCCTTAAAGAGTTAAAATCATTTCCAGCTCAGTGTGAGAAAGATCTTGACCACGCGCAGGACAATCTAGTATCAGCAGTCTGTCACTACGGAGTCTCATTGTTGTGACGTGCTGTATGTGGCTTTATGTTATCCAGCAGAAAAAAGCAAAGATGTCCCTGAAAAATACATCATTTGGATGGCAGCATATGCTGCTCCAAAACCTGTGGGTAGCTTTCAGATCCACCTGGTAGTTTCACAGGTGTGCAAGTTACAAATGCCATGGGCACTGAACACCCCCACACCATCACAGAATGCGGCTTTAAACTTTACACTGATAGAAATCTGGATGGTTCCTTTCCTCTCGAGTCTCGAGGACTTGATGTCAGTGATTACCACAAACAATCTGAAATGTGGACTCGTAAAACCACAGCACATTATTCAGCTTGGCCTCAGTCCGTTTCAAATGAGCTTCGGTCCAGAGAAGCAGGCATCATTTCGGGGTGTTATTGGTATGCTGCTTTGACTTTGCATGGTTGAGGTTTAACTTAAAGATGTGAATATGGTTACAAACTGTGTTAACTGATGATGATTGTGATCCTGATCCCATGTTGTAATATCTTTTACAGAATAATGTCAGTTTTTGATGTACTACAGCTTGATTGATCAAAGTCACAGGTGTTCAGTGTTGGTTTTCAGTCTCACTGGTTACTTGGAGGGATATCTCTGGATTCTTTGAATCTTTTGATGATATTATGGACTGTAGATGATGAAATTACGGTGGCCTGGAGAGGAAAACCAAGAATACAAGATCCCCAACACTTTTACAAAGCTTGAGACAAATTTACATTTAGGAAACACATTTACAAGACACAAAACATATGTACATTTCAGAAAACAAATTAACATGACACAAAACACTTTTACGAAAAAAAAAACACATTTACATTTCAGAAAAAAAATTAACAGGACACAAAACACTTTTACGAATCAAAACACATATACACATTTCAGAAAACAAATTTACAAGACACAAAACACTTTTACAAATAGAAAAACAAATTTACATTTCAGAAAACAAATTAACAAGACACAAAACACTTTTACAAATAGAAAAACAAATTTACATTTCAGAAAACAACTTTACAAGACACAAAACACTTTTACGAATCAAAAAACACATTTACATTTCAGAAAACAAATTAACAAGACACAAAACACTTTTACGAATCAAAAAACACATTTACATTTCAGAAAACAAATTAACAAGACACAAAACACTTTTACGAATAGAAAAACAAATTTACATTTCAGAAAACAAATTAACAAGATACAAAACACTTTTACGAATAGTCAAACACATTTACATTTCAGAAAACAAATTAACAAGATACAAAACACTTTTGCGAATAGTAAAACACATTTACATTTCAGAAAACAAATTTACAAGACACAAAACACTTTTACGAATAGAAAAACATATTTACATTTCAGAAAACAAATTAACAAGACACAAAACACTTTTATGAATCAAAAAACACATTTACATTTCAGAAAACAAATTAACAAGACACAAAACACTTTTACGAATAGAAAAACAAATTTACATTTCAGAAAACAAATTAACAAGACACAAAACACTTTTGCGAATAGTAAAACACATTTACATTTCAGAAAACAAATTTACAAGACACAAAACACTTTTATGAATTGAAAAACAAATTTACATTTCAGAAAACAAATTTACAAGACACAAAACACTTTTACAAATAGAAAAACAAATTTACATTTCAGAAAACAAATTGACAAGACACAAAGCCCTTTTCCAAATTTCTAGCAACCAGAAAAGGAATGTACCAACTCCGGCATTGAACCAGAAGTGCTTACAGAGAGCCGGCAATGCGAGCCAAGTTGTGAAAGAACAAGAGAAGAAGTTAATAGTGAGCAAACTCTTAAGACCGACCACATGGCATACAAAACCACTGTAAGGGGCTCATATGTTTTCCACAAAACTGGCAAAACGGCACTTGGTGGTGGTCCATCTTTGCTTACCATTCTTCTTCTCTTGTTCTTTCATACCATGCACTTTACAACTTGGTATTGTCTGCTCTCTGCTAGCACTTCTGGTTCAGAGTTGGTACATTCCCTTTCCGGTTGCTAGATATTTGTAAAATGGTTTTGTGTCTTGTTAATTTGTTTTCTGAAATGTAAATTTGTTTTACCATTTGTAAAAGTGTTTTGGATCTTGTACTCTTGTTTTGCCCCTCCAGGCCACCATATGAAATCCCTAAAATCATATGCAATGATACATAGAAAAAGCATTCATAAACTGTAGGACAATTTGTTCACAAAGTGGTGAACTTCACCCCACCCTTGCTTGTGAATGACTGAATCTTTTGGGGGGGCTCATTTGAATCCTAATCATGACACTAATTCTTTAACTTTCCCGCCCTTTTGTTGCCCCTGCTCCAGCTTTTTTGGAATGTGTTGCAGGCATCAAATTCAAAATGACAGAATATTTGCAAAACATTTAATTTCAACAGATGGACCTTTTAACATCTGGCCTTTGGACTGTATTTGCATATCATTGTTTTCGGTGTTGATTTACATTTTACACAATATCCCAACCTCATTTAAATTGAGTTTTTAGCATGATATTCCTTTGTCACAGAATGTATGTATTAAAGAAACTATGTCCAAACATAATTTTAAAAAAAGTTTTACTTTAAGTTATGTTCATCCCTCTCAAACAGATGTTGGTCCTACGTGGGGAACCAGAGATGGGGGAAGCAGGAGTTGTCAATTGGGACAAACTGTGACCATATCGCTACCACCGAACACGAGTTCCTCCATGCTCTGGGTTTCTGGCATGAGCAGTCCAGATCAGACCGTGATGATTACGTAACAATCATGTGGGACCGAATCTTAGACGGTACTGATCTTCCTTCTCTGTGATATACTTGAATTAATTGAAACACGCCACATTCATGTTGCCACATCTGATTTATCACTTTTTTATGGCCTCCATTTTCATGTGACTTAGCCTGAGACTCAGTGTTGCATAGCATTTATACATTTACATTTAAATAAGCTGTTCACACAATTTCGCATTCTATTATCATACATGGGGAGGTTTGTTGTGTTGGACATGATAGAAGGCACTTCACTTGGTTTATTATCGCTCGTGTGATAAGCATGTGCATGTCCTGTTTTCCTGCTTAAGAAACCTGATGTGTGTGGATTCACGATGCTCCACTCTGAGTGTCTTTCCTTCTGATGTAATTCATCTGACTCAGTGGTTATTTTGTAAAAACCTTAAATATGATCTTCCAAAGAGCAGCAGATGTGAATGACATGTGAGCTTGTTCTAGTGCAACACAACAAATGGGAACAGTCAATATTCACATTGAAAGTCTTTTTGGGACATTTCATTTAACTTGAAACAAATCAAACGATCTTAGTTTTGGCTCTTTCAGGATTTGTATTCAAAAATATTCCAGGTTTGCATTTGTCCATCTCTGTTTCAACAACAAGTGCTTTAAAGCTATATTGACCATGAAATGGTGACACTCAAATATCTACAATAAAAAAGTTTGTCAATAGAGCAAAACAAAAAAAAAATCTAATCATGACAAATGTAATTCTAAGTTAAACAACAAAATCATGACATTGAAAAGTCAAAGTTATTTGACATGAAGTCATGATTATAAAACTAAAAATCAATATTAAGAGATGTGATAATACATTGATAAAAAAGTCAAAGTAATTATAAAAGACCAAAGCATATAATCAAATGAAAGGCAAAGGTATGCAACAGTATTGAAAATCTTGAGTGGAAAGGTGAAATTTATAACTTTATAACAATTAAAAACATAATGAGACCTCTAAACACTCTGACTTATCATTTGATAAATCAATTTCACTTTTAATCTCATATTTATTTAATTTTGGCTATTTATCCAACAATTTATTTCACAGATAAAACATTTAATCTGCTAAATAGCATTTTTTATAAAAAAGGTTTTATTTGTTTTACCTTACAGTTTGTCATTTTATCTCAGCCCTGTGGCAAAGTATCTTAAAATTTAATCTCTATCTTGTAATTTTGACTTTTTAAATTTCCTTTTTATTTTTTCATTATCAGTTTAAAATTTTGGCCTGCTATCTCATGATTCAATTCATTTGATTACTGACTTTTTGTCCTACCATGGCAATTTTCTTATCTTATTTATGACTCTTTATCTCAATACTATGATTGTTATGTCAGTATGTTGACACCATGTTTAAAGTTTTAACTTGACAATAAAAAAAAATATTTGTTTTTTTTTATCTCAAAATTTAGATCTGGTCAGTGCCAGAGGTCAGAGAGTTCAAAATGAGCTTGTTCATTGAAATCCTATAGCAAATTTTTGAGTCTTGGTCAGTGATAACCCATTTCCATTTGTTTTGATTGTCTCAAGCATTGCTTTGTCTTCTTTAAATTACAAATGATGTTCAATGTCCAACTGTTGTTGAACTCTAGCTTGACTTAGGCAGCAATATGCAATTTTCTTCTTTTAAACTTTTGTTTCAAAATGGATCTCATGGAAAAACAACATTCAGCAAGGAGGATGGAGACTAAACCCCATCGAGTGCCTTACTTGCCTAATCTAACATATTAGGATCGTTCAGTATATTTCACTAAAGTTCATCTGGGAAAGAGCCCACACAAAGTGTTTGATAATGGGTAAAACCTTTCAAAAACAGATGACGATGGCAGGTGCTATAGCCTTAGTGTAAATGACGAAGACATGAACCACTACTTAAAAAAAACTCTTGCCAAACATTTTGGAAGTGAAGCACATATAACCTTAGTACAGAGAAATTCGTAATGTTGTTGTTTTAATTTTCATTTAATAAAGTAATGCCACTCCATTCTTATAAAATTTCTACCGAGGCTGTTAGCATCTATGCTAATCTCAGTGAGCACTCACTTCCTGCTGTTGTTGTGCTTGTATTTCCCCCCTCTTTCTGCTTTTAAGGATGCTGAATGGCTTGTTTTACTTTGGGTTGCAAACAGTTGCTGTAGATTGGAGCATGACAGGATGACTCAGACAGATTAAAGATTTTAAATTGGGCAGATCCAGCAGCACTGCAAAGTTAACTTCTCTCACAGTTCAAATTAAAAGCCCAGTTAGGCGTTTTGACACAGAAATTCCCCTAGTTTGTCAAAGTTTTCACTCAGTTGCACAGTGAAGCAGTACACTTGCAGCGAGGCTTGTTGTGGCTTTGTAAAAAACATTATTATCCCACTGAATGTAGCATATTATAGAGACCAGTGTGATGAGGATTTCATTGAAGTGACTCCTTTGTTCTGTTTTTTCTCTAGGTAGAGAACACAACTTTGTATCCTACGATGACACTACCTCGAGCAATTTAGGTGTACCCTACGACTACACCTCCATGATGCACTACAGCAAAACCGCCTTCCGAAACGGCACTGAGCCAACCATCGTCACCAAGATTGAAGCCTTTAGCGATGTCATTGGACAGCGCATGGAGTTCAGCGACAGCGACATTTTGAAGCTGAACCGCATGTACAACTGCAGTAAGAGTCAAAATGCCACACTCTCGCTGTCTTTATCTGTAGAAGTGCTGAATCAGAGTACATTATGGTTTTGATGTCTAACTGCTGTCAGGTGGATGGTTTATCTCCTGAACTCTCATGACATGGACATAATCTCAATTTATAACTGAGCAAAGTCCCTTACATGTGTTGTGTGTTGTGTTGTAGCTCAGGGCTCCACCTTCCTGGATTCATGTGATTTTGAACTTGAGAACATCTGCGGCATGATCCAGGGTCAGGGGGACCAGGCTGACTGGGTGAGGGCCGACAGAGCAGAAGGAGGTCCTGAAACTGACTTCTCCAACTTGGGTAATTGCGAAGGTGAGGAGGATGACACTGCAGCTAAGATATACATGACATGAGATGAAGGTGCATACAGCTGGGGTTAAGGTTGACTGTGTGTCAAGCCCAACCTTTATCAGTTTGTGGCCCTTTAAACCCCACCCCCTAGATAACTGTTAATAGATTGAATAAGTGCATAGCAGGAATGAGTCTACAGGGAGTTAGCATTTGGCACGTCCTGGTTTCCAAGCCCGAAAAAGTACATGCCAGAAAAATGGCTAATGATGAACATATGAACATTAAATTTTGATGTTTAATTTTAAATCTAAAAGATGCATCGTATACCAACACTGGTATGTTTTCCGTAAATTAGCCTGTGGTTACTGAATGTTTGCAACATATCACTTATGTTTAGTTTGTTTCCTCTACTTTTAGGCACTTGTAATCTAAATATCTTAAGTGATTGTTTGCATTAAATAGTCAGTATGGTCGTTCACTGACTTCGATAAAACTAAATCATTTTTGTATAAAAACCCCCCACAAATATTACCACCTCATTAGGATTGAGATATCTTTAAGTCGCTCTTACAGAGACTCCAAGCCCAGCTTGTTATCTAATAAAAATAATTTTCTCACATTTCATTGGAAAGACTTTGTCCTGGCAAAAGGTTGTTTAATATTTTACAAACAGAGGTCAAAAAAGTTGTAAGCATACATAAAAATTCCCAATGATTGATCCGACACACCTAAACCCCACCTCCATTTGCCTTCACTATCCTCAGTAACTCCCGTTTAATGAGTTGAGATGCCGTCCTTTGTCCTGTAGGTGTCAGAACACTGGGAACAGCTTCACATGGCGAAATTGCATACATGTATATAACACCTTATATGGCTTTACTACTAAGTTACAATTATGTTGATCAACGTAAAATCTATCAAATATTAGTCAGGGGGCATCAGGAAATGCTATATTCCACCAGCCTGCTTCTCTCCACTTTAGATACGTTGACCTGTATGAAACAGCAAAATTGACCCTGGAAATGTCTTTCACCTGAGTTTTAACAATTTCTCAACATTTTATACATAGATGTGTGAATGGGCCTTTACATTTTCAGCTATAGCCCTGAGGGTAGCTGATAGTGAGCTTGAGTTGCATCTAACTGCAAGATAATGACATGAGTGTTAATAGTAGCTCTTGTTTGCATTAAATTTATTCTTTATTTTCTGCCAAAATTAAAACTGTTGTAAGAGCTCATATTGCCAGGAAGATAACAGTACATTTTTTTTACACAGCTTGACATTGTACTTGAATAATTGGACCTCTATTTTGAGCTTTCTTTTCCGTAGCTCACTCATTCTTAACGACTATCCTAATGTATGATGACTTTGCTAAGAGGAAATTGTCATTTTGTCCTTACAGGATCGGGGTACTTCATGCACTTTAATACCGGCACAGCTAACAACGGAGACATTGCATATCTGGAAAGCCGCCTCCTTTACCCCAAAAGAGGATACCAGTGTCTCCAGTTCTTCTACTACAACAGTGGCAGTCCTGCTGACAGTTTAAGCATCTATGTCAGAGAGTATGATGCTGCTAACCCCAGTGGAACCCTGCGCTTTATACAGAACATAGATGGTGACTGCTACCTTCATTTTTGCATGTGAGATTCATCAAATTAGTGATTCAGTACCTTCTGTTGAATTAAATGCATCCTTTTTGTGCTTTAACAGGCCCCCCTGTGGATGAGTGGCAGCTGCACCACGTGAGTTTGGACGCCACAAAGAAATTCCGCGTTGTCTTTAAGGGCACGAAGGGAGATGGTGGGTCTTTGACAGGAGGGCTTTCCCTGGATGACATCAACCTCTCTGAGACCACCTGTCCAGAGTTTGTATGGCGAGTTAAAAACTTCAGCGAAGCTATGGATAACACCCCAGTGAACACACCCATGTACAGCCCCGTGCTCACCTCTAAGGAGGGTTACAGCTTCCAGATAGGGCTGTATCCCAACGGGGTTGTTGGTTACGAGGGCCAACTATCGTTTCATGCTCATCTGGTGGCCCGTGAGGGGGACACTGGGCAGGAATGGCCGTGCCCTTGGAAACAAATGACGGTGATGCTCATGGATCAGAACTCCCACATTCAACATCGGATGTCTAATCAGCGCAGTGTCACGACTGACCCAACATTAAAGGAGGAGGATGGTAAGGACAAATTCACAGTCAAAGATAATGAACCATTCCAGGTTCCACATCAGTGCAACTTATGAAATTCTTTATTTCAGGTCAGTTTTTCTGGGATGACCCTCGTGTTGTGGGCACAGAGGTCACAGATTCAGATGGGTCCAAGTATTTCCGTGGGCCAGGTGGGGAGTATCGACCTTATCTCACCCACCTCAGAGCAAGGAGCAGGGATTTCTTAAAGGGAGGAGAGGCCATCTTTCTTCTTACTATGGAAGGTAAAAGGAGTTTGGTATCAAGACCGCTAAATCAAAGTATGTTTTAATGTATGAGGCAAAGATTGTTTATAAAGATGGAAAGATCAATATCTACACTCAAGCAAAGACAACATATTTACACCCTCAGTACCAAAAACAAAGTGTATGTATCGTATGAGAACTTTATCAATAGTAATTATATTTGACACAGTGATTCCAGTCAGCTCTGCCCCTGTAGGGAGAAAAATATCACACAAGCTAGGCTATAGATTTCTACAGGCAGGGCCAATTGCTTTGGGTGAGTCCTTCAAATTTGAGTGCAGGATTTATAAACACAAAACAGAATCGAAGCATTTTAAAGCTGCTGTGTTAATGCCATGAAAAATGAGTGTTTACAAAGTACACATATTTTGCCAACATTTTTCTTGCTTATACTTAATATCAGTTACTTATGCCTTATGTAAGAGTTTTAGAGGAAGAATTACAGGAATCTAAGTTCACAACTTATTTTCAAAAAAGCTAAATCTATAAATAGTTAAGCCAAGACAATGTATGAGTTTTCCATTTAATATCCTAATTTGTGCATGACATAGGAATGGTGTATCAGATTATATCATTTTCAGATTTGGATATGTTTTCTCCATGTTGAATGGCAGGGTGCATTGAGTGAGAGGAAGGTCTGCATGTGGCCCCCAGGCTGCCAGTTGTCAAACATGCTCCTCGGCCCAGACGTGTAAGAAAGCAAAGGGACATACAAAAATACCAAACTATCTGTTTAAAGTGAGCTGTGGCTAAATGAAGAATGGTGTCACTGCAGACTTATGGTTCAACAAGCTGTCTGAGCATACCTTGGCTCCATGTTTCATAGCCAACACAATATGTTATGTCCCAGTGTAGGGGTCTTTGGCCTCACTTCTGTACTGTACAGCTGCATTATCAATAAAGTAACAGATGCTTTTCACTGGATTATGTACCCCAGCAACGAATCTAGAAATATTAGAGCTACTTCACTGTTATTTACTGCCTGGTCATTGCATCTCTGCTCAGATTAAACTAATATCCGTTTTGTTTACTCCCTTTTCAGATCTGTCTCATCTGACAGCGTCCCAGCCGCTCCCTTCTCCAAAACCCACAACAACAAATCCAACAGCTACAACAAATACTCCAGAAACAAATCCAACAGCTACAACTCCCCCCTATGATGTCTGCCAAAATGTGAACTGTCAAAATGATGGAGTGTGCGTGGAGGAAAGTGGGGCGCCAGTTTGCAGGTTTGTGATCTCTGGCAGGACTCACTTTTTAGACCAGTGGTTCTTACTTACTTTCTGTTATGCTGCCACTTTGAGGTTAGTTTTCTTCAAACATGTTTTTGTGGCATTTAACATGTCCTGTAATGCAGGATGCGCTAAATACTTCTTTGTCAACAGGTTATAATGATCTGATACAACAAATATGATTGTGATGAATGAAACTGTCATCCAATTCTATTACATGTAGAAATATAGTTTCTGATCCCTTCACCAATATTAGAATATACTACATGTCAGTAACATCATCTACTAAAAGTCTGTGCTGTACTTTGCAGGCTTCAATAACAATTTGTTACTTGGCATACTTTGAGATCCACTTTTGTAATATTAACTTAGTATGTAACATTTAGCCTTGCAAAGGGGTTCATAAATTAAAATAAAAATAATTTAAATAGTCTCCTCACAATGTGGCATGATTCAAAAACAAAGTTCTTTACTCAAAAAAAAACAAAAAAAAAACAAAAAAAACAAGCAAAATCCAAACAAAGGCAGTTCCAAAAGTTAAAATCAAAATTCTTTAAAATCCCCAAAGACCAGGCAAAGAAATACACAAGCTGCAGGCCTGGAAAGCAGAGAGCCACTGACAATCTGGCACAGAGCTGCTAAAACCATGGTATTTATACACAGGTGAGGGTGATTGCAAATCAGACACAGGTGTGTGAGCTGCTCACTTCACAAATGCACAGTCCTTATAAGTTGTACCTCATTGTCAGGTGACAAAAATGTGATATAAAACGCAATACTAATTAGTATTAATACAAGAAATAATCAAGCAAAATACCGTTTCTAAACTTGTTGTAATGTTGTCTTTACCTGTTTGTACATCAATTGTTTTTATTAAAGGGGGAAAAAATCTTTGAACTATTTGGAGAAGCTTACATTTGACAAAATATATATTCAGCTACACTCTTCACCAGCAGTCTTTCCTTCCTTCCAGCCTCTCATCAATATTATTAAAAAAAAAAATACATGAAATTCTCTGAAATATACAACTTCAAATAAAAAAGGGGCAATTTTTTTGTAGGTACAACACAAGAAAAATTGATATTAAGCACTTTGGAGTTTGTAAGCTGACTTTAAAATTATCTTTAAACATTTTTAGAAATTGAAAAAGCAGTGAGCTAGAAAACTTATTCTGATGACCCAGTAACATGATGAGTGTATTGTGGGGCAGCACTGTGGCGGAGCAGGTTAGTGTGTGTCGCATTGGTCACATTTATACACTATATAAATCTCTGGTTTATGTCATGTATGACTGAAATCTGTCTTGTTTGCTGATTAAACTTTAAGGTCATTTTGAAAATACTTATATCTGTGATTGAGAGGGAGATATTAATGACAACTAGATGTAAAATAAAGGAGTAGGATTCCTCCCTTCTGTTTTTCTCAGCCTAAGAAGTTGAAGTGTTTATAGATGGAGTCTGTGTTCTTCTCCTTTTTTTTAACATCTACCAGTCAGTGACACAATCCATCTTTTATGCACCGTTTGTCAGAAATACAAAGGGGGTTTGATTAAAATACTACAGCTTAGGATAAGTATTGAGCATAGTTGGATATTTAAGGAAGCTTTTCCAGCAATCATGATGACTTCAGAATCACAAGGAAGAATAATATACCGAGTTTTTCTAATCCTGATGGAAACATTTATGTAAAACATATAAACACATTTTTTAAAATGTTTTAGAATAATCATCACTTTGGTGAAGTGATAAAAAAAGTGGACGAATCAAAGTTTGTTTATTCCCTGTGTTTTCATTAGCTGTGTTATGCAAAGTTAACACTCGCTGGTTTAAGCTATCAAAGCACAACAGCATTCATCAACTCTTGATGTAAAAGTCAGCTCTTTTTAAAGGTGCAGTGAGCCTTTCAGAATATTTGGTGATTAAATGTTGAAAAGTTTGTTTCACCTTTAGGGGAGTCAAATATGTCTTCATCAGAAATAAACTTCTGATCAAGAGACTCCTAAAACCTCAAAATGAATAACTTTTAATCATGGCCCATAAGGCTGAGTCCTTTTTATGTTCAACTCTCAGTAAATTTGCTTCACTCTCATCGTGGAGTTCCTCCATGTCTGATTTTCTGCTTCTCCTCTGCAGATGTGTGGTGGGAGACAACTGGTGGTACTACGGTGACCGCTGTCAGTACAGGGGCTCAAACAACGATAAAACCACACTGGCGCTCGCCTCGTCTCTGCCTGTGTTCGCAGCCATGCTGGTGATCCTCTTGATCAGCGTCTTCTGTGTGAGGAAGAAGTATAAGAAGAAAGGGAGAGACCAAGAATTACAAATGAAAAATGTCAGGATGTAATGACAGATTGAAGATGTACAGAAGTGGAACAAAGTTTTTATTTGTCATGTGTACAAGCGTGGGCTTAGCATTCTTGTAAAGTGTTTTTTTCAGATTTGAATATTCTGAAGTTTTAAGATGAAGACCCCCTCCCCCATACTTAACATGAGGGACGGGCAACTTTGACATTTTTTACTCACAAATTGCCAAATTGATTATCATTATCAGAGAACCATTATACTGATTAGACAATATTAACATTTTATGTCACAAAAAGGAACAAATCAATAGCTTTGATAAGAATAGATAATACCAATGTTCTCATTTTACTCGAATACAGGAAGTACTGCTTAAACAAATGATCTAAATACAGAACTGCAGACGATATAAGCTCCATATTTCACATATATAAACAGACTATTTACAGTTTGTTATATTATATCTAACTTACATCCTTTATTAAAAATGCCACAGTAATGCTTCATAGACAATTATTTGGGTAGCAGTTAGTCAATTTTATTTCTTACATCTATGAAAGAACTACAAATATAGGCTATCAGAAATCCAAGTCAAAATTATTAATTTTTTATTTTCACAATTTTTTTCAGAACAATTTGTCATTTTTTGGTGTGTTTAGTTTTTGATATTTTAAATTGCTTAATTGGTTGTACTGAGAGGAGGAGGAGGGCACTTCCCTTCTCTAGATTATAATGTAAGATGAGACTGCCCCCCTGTGGTCATTGAATGTAATGTTAAAGCTAAAAAGTCTTAAATTTGAGTCTTTTATTTCTTTGGAAAATTAAATCAGCTGAACTTGCAAAACAAAAGTCTGTGCAGCTCATTTGCAATAAAAGTTTACAGTGATAAAGTGTTCATGCTCTGAGGCACTTTGATGTCATGTGAAAATATTTTGTTTAGCAGTAAAAGCAAAGGATGCTTTGCATAAAGTATTCCATACAGTATTACTGTGTACACTGAGCGGCCATTTTACTGAGTGCACCTGTTCATCTGTTTTAGGCTAATGGCTTCCTTTGCAGGTTCGATCAGATTTTTTTTTTTTTTTTGGCATTTTGTGCCTTTATTGATAGGAGAGAGACAGTGGACAGGCTTTTGAAAGGGGATGAGAGAGTAGGGGAAGACACTCTGCAAACTGGTCTTAGGCGGGACTCGAACCTGGACCGGCAGAAGCAAGTACATGGGGTGCCTGGTTGCTAACCACTCTGCCAAACCAGCACCCCAGGTTCGATCAGATTTAAAGCTCTTCCTCTGGCTTACAGAACAGATCCATTTTACCTGGAATCCCTGAATGATGCTCGGTGCTCCCATCTCAGCATGGCTCAAAATCACTAGACTCTTCTCCTCCGCTGTTCCCAAGTGGTGGCATGAATTACTTAACTTCACTTGATTTGCAGAGTCCTGAATTTGAAGAGAAAGTTACTAAGCTGTTTCAGGAACACTCGTGCACTCAGTGGTAGAATGAACTCCACTTTCACCGCTCAGCTCTTGTGAATAACTCAGCGCTGATTATGTTGATGTGACTTGGTCATGGTGCTGCTGATGATACTGAAGTGATTTGACTAAGTTTTCTGTTAACTTGATATAAAAAGGAAAAAAAATAGGAACTGCCTCGAGAACTAAATGACAGCACATGTGTCCAAACAGACTTGAAGCAGTTCGTTACACACACCAATGTCGTTCCCTCTGGTTCATGCTTGTGCTGTACTTACTCTCAGTTTGTCCCTTTGGACAAAAGTGACATTTTAACATAGTGACATTGCAACCCAATCACTTGGCAGACACTCAATGCATCCAGGTATGCAGACAGTCAAAATTACCTGCTTGTGTTTTAACTCAAAAATCAGAATAAGAAATAAAGGTTATTTAAATGAGTTTGAATGCAGCATGGTTGTTAATGCCAGAACACAACACACAAGCATCTCTAGGGTTTAAAGTCTGAAAAAGAGACAATACCCAATGAGCAGCAGTTCTCTGGGTGAAACTGTCTGGTCAGTGCCAGAGGTTAGAAGAGAACAGCCTGGATTGCAGAGGTGGATCTAGATGATAGAGAGGCGGCAGTCACCCAAATGACCCCTAATTAACCTATAGCATGCAGAATACTGTTTCTGAACACGCAACACATTAAACCTTGGAGCAGAGGGGCAACAGCAGTAGAAGACCTCACACCTGGTGCCTCTCCTGTCAACTAAGGACAGGAAACTGGTAGTGGTGGTGTAATAGTAAAGGGTCCCGTCTCCCAACCTGGGTTCTGGGCACTTCTCAGGGGGAGCTGGAAAGCTCAGGGTTGTATCATGTTTGTTTTTGCACCTACTAACTTAAACTCAGGATAAAAAAAACTCATAGGATGATTGGTGAGACGGCATTTTGATTAGAACGATTTTGCTTTCCTACTTGTCAGAGCTTCATCACTGAAACAGTGAAAATAGAGGACACGGTTTTCTATAACTTGACTTTTTTTGTTCCTGTTGGCCTGGGGGGTAGGGGGTGGAATGGGGGTTCAATGAAATATGTTGGAAACCAATGGTATAAGGGATATTTCTATGGCATACTTTGTGCCTCCTGGAAACCAAATGAGAAATATTCATACAGCTCAAATCATCCCAAATCAGTTTCCTGGATGGTGAAAGATGATGAGCTCACTGTACTTGAGTGCTCTCCACATTCACCAGATCTCATTCTATTGTAGCACCTTTGGGATGTGGTGGATAAGGAGACAGTTCATGATACTGACAAATGTGTAGCAACAATGTGAAGCTTTCATACCAATATTGACTAAAATCTTGCAGGAATGTTTGTTGAATCTATGCCATGAACTAAGACAGTTCTGAAGGAATAAAGTTGTCCAACATGCTACTAGCAAGGGATACCTAATAAAGTGGCCATCAAATGTTATTGAAGAAGCACCCCTTAGCTGTGATTGTACCTCATTATCTCAGAATGCATTTATTTTGGTGAAAATGCTGCATCGTGAATACACCGAGAAGATATGTATTTTTTTAACAAGCAATCAGCAACTTCAAGTTGGCTTCTGATTGGTTTTGTTTGAAAATATTGTAGTCTTTGTTTGACTTCAGTTATGACTGACATAACATCTCTACCATGAAAGTTGAATTTCAGATGTTTTAGCATCTGTTTTACGTGTCTGTAATGTCCTGATGGAGATTAAGTTAAGTCAAAGGCTTGTGCATATCCCTGTTAAATAAAGAAGTTTTATGATGTATAAAATTATCAGCAGGTTTAAGAGCATCTGATTATCCACATTTTCATCATGTTTGACTCTTGCCCTCTTCGATTCAGAAATATAAATATACCGCTAAATCAGATCCGAGACAGCAGGACTTATATTCACAAATTTAAAATTTATTATACCAAATACAGGAACATCTGTGTTGTCTCTTTTCCATGTGGATATATTTGTTTGTATTACTGAACTTGACACAGTCATGCCGGTGATAACAGTTACTGCAGGAGGGAGGTGGGACTAATATTAAGTGTGCATGTATGTGTTTTTCTTTGTTTGTGTGTGTGTGTTTGTGCATGCAAAGATCTGTCTGTTAGTGTTCATTAGGTAAAGTGATGACTACAGAACATCACAATCAAACAAAGTGGAGCAAACCAGAGCATCTTTGTGTTGTTATTTTGCATGGAATGTTGTGTTTTCTGACCTGCAATTGCACATTTACATTTGTATGTTTGTGTTTGTGTTGTGTGTGTTTTATTTGTGGGTCTACTTTGGAAGATAAAGAGGAAAAATGGGGTGGGGGTGGGGGGTTCCTCCATAACAGCAAACTCATGTTGAACCAAACATCCTCCTCTGCACTGAAACCTTCACCGACATACAGGTATGCAGTTCCTTTAAAAGCATCAGTATACAACATTTCTCTTATTTACAATCATTGGGAAAAAAATCACCATTTCTCTCAGAGAAGATTAGTAAAAGTGACTGAGTCACCATAAAGAGTATGCAACTCCTAGGAGTTAGTATTCAAAATTTCTACAAAAATTTTCTATGCCATTTTACAGGCCAAGAGCCATGATTTACTGAAGAAATACAGTATTTAAGTGCCCTATCTACAACAGTTAAGTGTGGTATTACTGGTGTACCATTGGACATAGTTCACTGATAATAAAAAGATTATGTGTCTCTGTTTTTAAAAAGTTTTTTCAGCAACTTCACTGCTTTCACATTAAAAGATATGGTAAGTTTTTACAAAACAAACAAACAAACAAACCATGGAGTTGTTATCCATATTAACAAGAGTTGTGGCGAGCTAATGCTATTGCAAAGAGACTAGTGTTGATTACATACTCAGCTGGTTGCCTACTGTAAAAACGAACGGTCCACAGTCTGTGAGAAGGGCACAGCCGGGGTGGAGCTGCGTCCACAGGCTTTTCAAGAGGGTTAAGTTTCATTAAAGGGCTCATTTGCTTGTTTTGTTCAGTGGGTTTCTGGGTAAAAACAGGTGGATTGAGTTACAGTGCACGGTTCTTCGGAGGTGAGGCCGTGCCAAGGAACGAAGGCTCATAAGAAAAAAAGTATGATCAAACTTCTTCATGTGCGTCTTACAGCCTCCTGAGGAAACTTGTTTGTTTGTGTGGAGATCGTTGAGGCTCCTGTGCAGGCCACAGCCAGGAGGAGGCTGTAGTTTGTGTTATTGTTGATGCTCAAAGAGGGGTGTCGTAGTAGTCCGTAGGCTGATCGCTCCCAGGCGGCTTCTGCTGTTTCTGCTGATGCTGCTTCATGATTTCCTTCACCTCCTCCTCCAGCTCAGGTGGGATGATGAACTGGTCATCCGGGTCGGGCTGCGCTGGAGCTGTAAAGTAACCCCCTGGCTTCTTCGAGGGCGCATCGGCAGCTACTTCGATAAGGTTGTGACTTTTTTCTTGCTGTGCCACAGATCCATTAACCCTCCTTTTGCCAGCCTTTCCCTCCCCAGCTCCTGCGCCTGCTCCCTGCCATGACTCGTCTCTTTCCATACCGTTCTCTACCTCCCCCAGGCTCATGTCCACGCCGTCTTCCAGGGGCTCTGGAGTGGATGGCGGTGGAGGAGGAGGTGGAGGAAGGGTGAGCAGGGCGCGTTCCTGACTAGAGGATGAGGGTAATGGTGTCTGAGGTGACGAAGAGCAGGAGGAGTCTGCTTTAAGGCAGTGGATGTCCGCTTCGACCTCAACACGGCTGCCGTTGGAGAAAACCCCGGCGATAGGCTCCTCGTCCTCGCTGTCGAGCCCGTTGTCAGAAAGGGCGCTGGAGAAGGTGGCGCTAGAGAGCTGCCTCTGGAAAGAGCCGGCCAGGCAGGCAGGGTGGAGGGCGCAGCAGCTGCGGGCAGAAGGCAGCTCCGCTCCAGGAAACAGGAACTGGCAGGGCTGAGTGTTGGCGTGGGCCTGCTGGTGCTGCAAGGACATTGAGTGGGCCTGGTGGTGCAGGTGGAGATGAGGATGGTGGGGCTGCTCGTGCAGCAGCACCAAAGAGCTCTGTGGTGGCTCATCAGACGACGCTGTGGAGCCCACCTCACTGCTCATCTCGCTGGTACTGATCTCACTGCTGATTTCACTGCAAGAGGACGGCGGCACAGGCAGGGAGCCATCTGAGGGACGCTCCTTGATGCCTGAGGATGATGGTGGGTAGGGTCCTAGGCCAGGGCTTGGAGGAGGCTGGGGTGGCTCAGAGCAGCAGCAGGAGCAGCAGTCTTCGCTCACACTGAGCTGGACGACGACAGCGCTGAGGCTATCAGTGCAGCCGTAGCCTTGCGCCAGTGTGCACAGCTTTTTAGCAGCAGCCAGGCCATCAGGGACGTTTCTGACAGCCTCCACAGCCTCTGTGGGAGACACGGCATCCCACAGACCCCGGCTGCCCAGAATAAAGAACTCATCCTGGGGTGTGAGAGTGACGGTTTGCACATAAGGACAAGGGATGACAGATGGGTAAAGAAAGGAGTAGCCCATGATTCGCGTAGAATCAGTCACTCCGTTCACCTTGTTTTCCTGTAAAAAAAATAAACAGAAATAAATTAATAAAAGTACCGTCAGCTGCTCTGACACAAGAGACATCTTCTACTACATGATTACAAAAAAATCCTCATGAAAGTGACTATTTCCTCATTCATGCTTACTGAAAAACCCCTGTTATCACCTGGGTGAGCTGCATGTGTGAAAGCATTTGTTTTCCACTCTAAAATAATCCTGAAATGTACCTGCTGCCCCTCTAGTTTGCCCCCTCAATCATTCCTCAGATGACTGACCTGCAAACTACAGGCATGTTTCCTGCTGTGACGGGCAAAGTTTGAACAACAGAGTCAAAGAACTATCTGAATATTTCTCTGAAACACCATTGCTACATGTGTGAAAAGTGCTTTTGATAAATGCATAGATCAAGATTATTTCACACATTTACAACATTTGAGGTATAGCTGTATGTTTTAACCTTAAACCTAAAACCAAAACAATAGGAAAAAAGGACCAGTTTGCTTTGCTCACTGTACCGTTTAAACAATTCAAGAGGGACTGAATGGCTGATTACCATTATCCAGTTTAGCCTTGTTTAGCGACCATTCCCTAAATTTCTTATATCAAAGCCCAATTTCCTCAAACTTGTGTTTCTATTTACTTTCATTATCTCCACCAGGAGGTTATGTTATTGCTGGCGTCTGTTTGTTTTTTTGTTTGTTTGTTTGCTTGTTTCTCTGTTAGCAAGATAACTCAAAAAGTTACGGACGGGTGTTGATGAAATTTCAGGAAATGTCCAGATTGGGACAAGGAACAAATGATTTGATTTTGGGATCACTGGATAACCGTCTGGATCCGCCATGAGGAAAAATGTGATTTTCGTGAATAACTGCTGAACTAGAATAGATATAGTTATGAATCCAATTGGTAATGGTATGGTATGAAATAATGGTAAGACAAATGTTTATGGTGAAAATCCCAACAGGGGTAAGGACTGTGGCGCCGGCGGAGGTCCGAGTGCTTTTTCTAGTTAACATTTTGTGAATACTGTGGTTATAATAACCCTGCAAATGTAAATGTTACCTTAACTGCCAGCTGTTGTCGCTAAAACGACTTAATTCATAAAAGAACCAGCTGAGAAATTGTTTATGGTTATCTGGGCTGAGATCAATAAGATTTTTGTGAGAATAAAAATAACCCTTGCATGGACATCTTATGACATGCAAGGGTGCATATGCATATAATATACATGCATATAATTACTTGAGCTTTACCACTTAAACATTTACATACTTTTAAGATGAATAATGACCGCTAAAAATGAAATAAAAATACCTAATAAATAGGGGTGAAACGAAACTTAGCGAAATAAAAAAATGACGAAATAAAATCCAAAGATGCAAGAAATAAAAGCACGAAGTAAAAAACGCGAAGATTTTCTATAATCTTAATTTTGTATCGTGAGTATTTCGTATCATGAGCCCTGTTTTGTATGTCGTATTGTTTCGTGAGTTGACCATTTCGCTACACCCCTACTAATAAAATAAACATACTTGCATAGTCCAGGAAAAACAATGCATAATAAGAGCATCAAGACCTGAGTGACAGTTTTCATGATGTTGAAAATCAAAAATCC
The DNA here is from genome assembly GCA_036419115.1 of Scarus forsteni. Lineage (NCBI taxonomy): Eukaryota > Metazoa > Chordata > Actinopteri > Labriformes > Labridae > Scarus > Scarus forsteni. The sequence goes on along the minus strand of JAZDUH010000157.1, from coordinate 23,393,944 downwards.
CAACTGTAATAAAAAACGATTTCTATTTCCAGCATCATTTTTGGTAGTTTCAGGATTTAGGGTGTGTCGGATGCTTTGAAGGATCTTACCTCAGTGATGATGGCCCTGTGCTGCCTGATCCTGCGGTACTCCTCTTCCAGCCCCACATTTTGCAGCAGTGACAGTGACAAAGGCTTTCCGTCACGGCAGAGGATGGCCTGGCACTTGCCCACATTAGCAGCTGTGAGGGTGAAGCAGCCACCGGGGTCGGTGGGGTCGTGGCGAATGTGACACAGAGCAGCTGAACCTCCCAGTTTCTGCCCTGCAGTGCCCAGTTTTCTGCGACAGAGAGGAAGAGAAAGCAAAGTTAACTTTTAAAAGTTTCTTCAGTTTTGCCACAGACAGTGATTTGTAGGGTTATTTTGGGTGAGTAGTGCATGTGGTGCCGGCTTCCTTTACCTCTGCATGACGAGGAAGGTGTTGGTCATGTAGTCCTCCTCACTTTTGGTCTTGTGGATTTCTTCAGCTAACACGTCGTTCATCGTGCACTGCAGCAGGTAGGGTACCTCCACATTCCTGTCCCCATCAAACACTCCGTACAGAGCCTCCCGATTCCCACAGAAACTGTTTACTGAGAGAGCTGCAACACACAGTCTGGGAGGAAAAAGCAGAGAGGGCATACAGTCAAAATCCTGCAAGAAAACAAGCTCATAAAAAAAGCTTCAAAGAGAAATGCTCAGTATGACTGTAAGGAAAAAAAAAACATCTTTGAAAGTTCATGTTTGGTTTTATCAGGTATCAAATGTCTGTCAATATTAATAGCCAGAATACTGTTTTTCTAATTAGCAGTATTTGCATGGATCAAAAGGTTGCTTTGCCTTGTTTTGTATCATGACCAACCTGTCGGTAACTTTTCTATTTTCATCTTTTGGTTCCAAAGACTGACAGGTTAGGTTTGAGCTACATCTTACTTTTTTTTTTTTTTTTTTTTTTTTTACAAAAGTAGAATATGTGTGTATTTTTAAATGTTATTTCAAGCACTATATTAAAGTTGTTTGAGGAACCACTCTGCACACCTGTTCTTAAATCCTGAGAATTAAAGATAAAACATGTACCGTTCATGAGTGTCTAAAGAGGCCATTCCAGGCCTAAAAAAAAATCAAAACCTCAAATGACTTATATTATATTTACTGTTTAATATTTTCCCCACAGTGTTTGTAAAAAGAAAACAGCCCATGACTCTTATGATTTCTTTTCTTCTTTGTTTGCTCTTAGTAAAAAGGAAACCCAACAACAGATTCACACAGCATGAGAGCAACAATAACTTCAATACCGTGCAAGAAAAAAAAAAGACAAAGAAAAATCTTAATTGAAAATCAGAAAGCATTTTTATTTCAGAAAAAAAGGGCAAAAAAGCTTACGATCCTTAAGAAGGTTGTTACCATAAGACTGAATATTGTTTCTGAAAAGAACGGTTGGTAGATATATTGTTGATGCATACATGTGCTGATGTTATACTTCAAAAAGATTACTTTTCATTTTTGTCGGCTGTTTGTTTAATTTGATTATTGGGCAGGGTAGCTTATGTAAGCATATTTGCTTCTGTGTATGCCTGTTCAGTCTCTGCTTAATACATGACTGTTATCCTTTTTGTTGGTCTGTTTGGGATTGTTGGATTTAGTGTGACGACTACATGAAAATACTACCACTACAACTAAGGACAATGAATGACAAACAAGCATGGATTTACTGTTTCTGAATAAGTAATGCGTTTGTCACATGATGGACAAGCAAATTCAAACACAAAAAGGACTCTATCAGTTTTCCTTTTTTTGTTACTTTTGTTTCTTTCAACTAGAATGTGACTGAATATATTTCAGAGAAATTTTGCAAATATGGCAAATTTGAGACTTCTGCGTAACTTTTTGAGACAAAAGCAAACAAAAACAACCAGCAATCAACACAGAAATGATGTATTTACATTTCTTCAATAATGCATTAAAATGCTGATTTATAAAAGTTAGATGGTTATTTTACAAAAACAAAATAAACCAAGAGGATCAATGTCAATTTCACAATAAAATGTGAAGTCGCATGTATCAAGTTGTCATCCTAATTTTCCAGTGTTTTCTGAAGCAGCTTGATGTAGCCTAAATTTGATTTGATGAAGACGATTTTTGTCAATGTGTCATCTAAAACCGAAGACTTCATGCAGAAAAAAAACATTTTTGTTGAACTTTTTTTGCCTTGTAAAGGCAAACATCAGGCTAAAACTCAAAATTGTAAACCCCTAACTTTCAATTTATCAAACAACTTATACTAATAATACTGAAGAGAATACCTTCTGTGATTCATTTGAGTATACAGCACAAATTGCACAACAAAAACAGTACTAAACAGTACTACTTGAAATGTGAAAATAATATATACAGTCTGTCTGTCTACATGCACATTTATGTGTTGAATCGGTAATTTGACTCACACAGAGATGTTTTGGCATGTAAGCCTACATGATTCATGTTTTTACTGAGCCCTGCTGATGTTTCATTTATTTGAGTCATCTAGCTCTAACAATGTGTTTTCTCGAGAGGTTTGAATTAGTGAGGCCTCACCGGACGAGTGTGAGGGTGGATGTTTTATGTTTTTATTTTTCATCATTGACTGGGTTGAACTCACTTGTTTTTGACGCCCGAGGCCTCTGTGTAACCATGGCTCCACACAGCAGGCCCACCAGATGCCTCATTGGAGAAGGTTGGAGGCGGATCAATGCGGAAACAGCGAATATTACTGGAACACAAAACAACAAGAAATAGATGAAGATCACTGTTTACGAGGTATGCGAAGCTAATTTTCTCACATCAGCATACTGCTCTGAGGTTTTTATTTCTAATTTTTGTAAGGTCATGTTACCACCACGAGGTTAGTGGAGTAAATCCACTAAAGTATTATTGGAGAGATTTGACTGTTACATCCTTTAACAGTACAACTACAGCACATGGAGCTCAAAAGTGTGTCAATCCTGTTCATCTTTTATATTAGATCAAATTATTAGCCTTCATGCCCTAAGAGAAGCAGCCTGGGTGTGATGTCTTTATGCTCCCATAGGCACAGAAGAGTATATAATTTCAGCCTTGTGTTAAGGAAAGTATGGTTTAATTGTGAGTAAAATGTTGCAGTGACAACTTTGATAAGTCAAGCAGGCTGTTAACATAAAAATGTTTACCTTTCCTGTAACTACATACCACACTACTGAAAACAGACTACTTCAAACTCTTCAAACTCCTGTACAAATGTTTTTCCTGTTATGTAATGAGCAAGAATGCACAATTAATGTATCTTTAATTCAGCAGGTATTTTGGTTCTTAGTTGCCAATTTTGGTTTGATTTTGTTCCAACAGATGAAGCCTTGTGAGTTTTATTTTATGGAGCGTGAAGTAAAGTAACAAGTTGGGAACAATAGAATAAGCAAACCTTTTCTTTTCTTTAAAACTTTTTCAACCTTTTTAGAGAGAAGAGGCTGAAAAGGGACATCATAATTTTTGAATTTTTAAGCTGCAAGCAACAGGTGGAGCAGATGTTTTTTTTTTTTTTTACAAGTCAATGGTTCCAAAGGCGCAGCATTTCGATTTATTTTGATTCAAAATGTTGACGAGCTTGAAGCCTACTTTTTCCTAACCTGCCACACCAGATGGACTAGAAATGCTAAGAGGGGATTTTGGCACATTTTTGGGGGGGTGCCACCCACATGTGTAGCTTGTTCCTTACAAGTCATAGCTCCATGTAAAGGTGAATATTCAGGTATTCCAACAATATAAAAAACAATACCAACTGGATATATTAAACATAGGCATTAATCAACAAAATTATGTTTTCACACTTTTTTTATAAGTATAAACAGGATGTATCTCAAATCCATGTGGGCACACATGACATTGAGGTTATTGAGAAACCTTAAAAAAACACATGGAAGTTAGCTGAAAAATAATCATTCTGGGCCGGTCAGCAGCTTGTGGGCCTTTCTTGCTTTCAGCACAACACCGCCGATTAGTCTGGTTGTTTTCTGACCAGGAACAATCATTTCAACCTAAAGCTTTGGGAGACAGATGTGTCTGATGTCTTGCAAGAAATCTGGTGGATCCAGCTGCTTTGCAGGGTTATTTTTTTCCCTCTTCAAGGACTAATAAATGATTGTGCAACAGAAGCTTGATAAAAACATATTATGTAAAAAGACTTGAGAACCTAAAATATAATAAATTTTCACGTTTCCATGTCAGTAAGGTGTGAAGTCTGTCTCCAGCCTTTGTGCATTATGATCTGACACTGAGTCGTGGGCTGGAGTTCCCTTATTACAGATGGTGTGACTCACAGGTCCAGAAAAAGTGGAGCAAATACAGAGAGAAATATAATGCAGCAAAGCTACCGTGTTCCAGTTTGCAGGTGCGATTGAACCCTGGTTGCTGAACTTAATGGTTTAAAATGATATTGAGAACTGTTATGAATATTTAGTTAACTGGTTGGCTTGGTTTCAGGATAAAAAAACACTTTAGAATAATTTCTATAAGAGTCAATAGATGATATGAGCATGAATATTAACTTCATGTATCAGAGCTGCCAATAAAGTTAACTATCACAGACTAACTCTTTTTAGATCACAATCAATGAATGTAAATTGCAAAAAACACAAAGATCCCCTGAGAAGCTGGTTACTACCTGACATACAGGCAGAATCACAACATCTGAGAGACTACAGAGCTTAAGAAAAACGGCAGCAGAGACAAAGACATACTTGAGTTGTTCCAGGGTCTTGTGGTCCAGGTTGAGTCGGGGATTTCCGGTCAGATCGAGTTCCTGAAGCTTTGGAGGCAGATTTTCTGGCAGTGTGATCTCACTCAGCTCGTTACAGCTCAGATCCACACACTGGCAGCGGAGAGGAAGAGATGTGAGCACAAACAAACATTTTATGGTTACGGGATTGTACCTGTAAATAGACATACGAGATGCGCTGCTACAACCGTCTTACTTTCATCTCCATGAGCTGCATGACCTCAGGAAAGACCTCGATTGAGTTGGAGTGGGCGATGAGTGTGTGCATTCTCCGGCAATTCATGATGGTGGTGGGCACAGTCTTCAGCATGTTTCCACTCAGGTCCACCTCCTCCAGCTCCTCCAGCTTGGCCATTTTACTAAGGGATAAGCAGAAAGTAGCAGATAAATTTAGAACTTATGAATTATGGATTGTTAAAAGAAACGAAAGGACATCTGTCAAAGCCTAATGGCAATACATTATGCCTCTGATTTAGAATAATATTCAGTAATAATATTCAAATGAACCCTATCTTGGTTTCAGACTGCTTATGCGAAGAAATATGTTTACAATTTTATATCATAGCCACATAAATCAAAACTTTTCTTTGGCTACAAATTGAAGCTTTTGGTATCTGTGAATATTTGGTATTATAGTGACGACACTGCATTTAAGGAAATGTGGACACAAGAATTTCATATATACTGTTTGTTACAAAATACAGTTTAAGCATTTGGTCAGGGGTGTTGTAGACTTTTTAAACCAGGCTTAAGTCTATTAAAAAACTATACCAATTAACAGAAAATTGTATACATTTTTGCAACCTGCAGCATCTGAGCTCCTCTGATTTTATGTGCAAATACACAACTTAGATTTTCAGGTTAACAGCCTTTTCCTAATATTCTACATGTCATTTCTGCTTTTTTTGGTTCTGCCAGTCATTACCTAAAAGTTGCATTTTGATGCTAATTCCCCTAAACTTGGGTATTATTATTTTTCCCTCCTTTCCCTTTTGTTCAGGATTTAGGAATAAACAAGTGATACGCTGCTGTTAATGCAGTGCAACTGTCCCACAAGCAAACAATAAATATAGAAATGTTCCTATTAACATCGAAGAAAGTTGATAAACTAGAAGTGCTCCAAGGGCACAAACTTTGCCAAAGTATTTCCAACATTGTCTGATGAGTTGTTGTCAAAAATGTGCAAAACTGCACACTGTGAACAAATTCTCAAAATCTCACACTGTAAACAAATCCTTGACAAATCCTGGATCCACATTTGGAAACAGATTGCCACCAGATTCTAACTACTCCTCCAATGACCGTCCAAACTCATTGGGAACATATTGAGTTATTTATGAAAATATGACTTTTCTCACGTTAACAAATCCTTAAAAAACTTCCTGTATCGGCATCAAGGTTTGGATCACCTCCAAAAAAATGATCACTTTTTCTTTGTGCCATGACCAACATTCCCTGAGAATTTTGCTTTTGTTTAGTTATCTTGCCCACAGACAAATCGACAAACTCTTGCAAAAGCAGACCATAATGTCATTTTAAATTTGAGATCTGATTTTGTAAGAAATATTTTGACAATGGGGCGGACATTAGCTCAGTTGGTAGAGCACCTGCCCTATGTACGGGGGCTGCCAACCCCCGGCTGTAGGTTTGAATCCCGGCCTCTGCCCTGTGCTACATATCATTCCCCCTCTCTTCACCCGCTTTCCTGTCACAACTTCAGCTGTCCTATCGAATAAAGGCCATAGAAAGCCCAAAAAAAAACTTTAAAAAAAAAAAGAAATATTTTGATTATAAATTTTAAATCATCCATATTATATGTAGTTCAGTAGTTTCTAAGTTCTGCAGGAGCAGTGAAGCTATGTGCTTTAGAGGTGTAGAAAAATATTGATATCGTAATATATATCGATATTTTGACTCCCGATATAATATCGCTATCTCAAATCTTAGTAATGATATTTTTTGTAAAAATAAAAACTCATATTTTATCAGAGTTGGGAATAAAATACAACTTATAAAGATGTATGCACGTGTTTTTTTTTCATGCACTATTCAGTTCAGACAGTGACAAGAGAAATATGTGATTTTTTTTTAACTTACTGTTGTTATGTCAGTAACTCAAAGCACTTTGTTCCTCATGGGTTTGATTACAGTTTGAACTGGACTACAGGTTAGGATGATTTCAACACTTTGTTAAAGGGAAAACAAGAACAATTTCTTTGCAACATTAGTTTAATTGACTTGATGCACTCTGTGTTAAGTGTATGTATGTAACGCTGCATTTGACATATTTCAATAACAATAAAATAGAAAAGTTACATATTCACTGTCTCTAGGTTTTTCCTAGTTTAATGTAGAATATCGCAATATATCGCAATATTGTGATATCGTGATATTATCGTATCGTGAGCTGAATATCGTGTATCGTATTGTATCGGAAAATAAGTGTATTGCTACAGCCCTAATGTGCTTGTGTAAAAACTCTAATAAAAGCCAGAATCTGTTAGGAATGTAAGAGCTTAATCTGCCAAATATCATCATCAACTTGATTATCTATTCACAGAACAATTGCCAAATTCATTAACAGAATGATGTTTTTTGTTAATAACAAAATCATCCACCACCAAATGATAAATTGACTGAACACATTCTACAATTCTACAATTTCATTTAGCATTTAGCTTTTGTCCAAAGTGACGTACAACACAAGTAAGAATTCGGACTGAGGGGAAAAACCTTAGCAAGTGCGTCGAAGTGCTTCAAGTCAATTGGTCAATTTTTTTTTTTTTTTTTTTTTATAATGCAGCTTATCACAACAATAATTCAAGTCACAGCAAATGTTTCAAGTCAGCAACAAAAATTCAAGTCAACAACATCGATCAACATTCCAAGCATTCAAAATTCATTGCTAAATATTCATTAAGAGCTGGTCTGAGACCTTCTGATTCATTCTACCTCTGAGGACAAAGAGGAGAAGATCAGATTAAGTGCCAAAGTGTTCCCTGAACAGATGAGTCTTCAGGACATCACTTAAAAGTAGAAAGGGACTCTGCGGATCCTATGGAGTTAGGAAACTCAATCCACCATTTGGGAACAACAGAAAAGAAGAGTCTGGCTAGAGATTTAGAGCCATGTTTGGCTGGGAGCACCAGGCATCTTTCGCAGGCCGAGCGAAGTGGGCGAGAGGGAGTGTAGACCTGGATGAGGGAGTCCAGGTAGGCAGGAGCCATTTTTGACACTGTTTTGTAGGCCAGAAGAAGAGCTTTGAATTTGATTCGAGCTGCCACTGGAAGCCAGTGTAGAGAGATTAACAGCGGGGTGACATGAGCTGTTTTGGGCAGGTTAAAGACAAGACGTGCTGCTGCATTCTGAATCATCTGAAGAGGTTTAAATGTACATGCAGGGCGGCCTGCTAGCAAAGAGTTGCAGTAGTCAATGCGTGAATGTCAGTACATGTCATGTACTTGTGAGTTTCCAACACTTATAAGTTGATAGGTATGACAAGCCTGCTTTTTTCTTTTACGGCTCGGTCCTGGACTTTGGGAAATGTTCTGCATTCCTTTCCTGGCTCTGCAGATAAAATCTTCTATAAAAAGGTCCTTCACAGCACATGTTCTAAATAATCATCCAACCAGCAGAAATCAGCATTAATAGAAGATATTTTTCCAAAAAGTGCTCCACTTAGATTATCATCAAAGAGAGGACATGAGAAAATTAAACTGGTTCTCCATTTAACCGAACTTGTTCAACAAACAAACTCTTTCCTCTCTTGAAGCAGCATCAAACCTGCTGTTCACCAAATCTACTGCTGAAGTTCCTGAAAGTAACTGTGCTTAAAGGGATCTTTGTCTCTGTTAAATTTTTCTTAAGGTGATTCTGTACTATGACTTTTCTTTGTGAGACAGCCAGCTTGTCATTTAGTTGACACCATATGTCAGCAGGCTATTTTTGTCTCTCCACAAGAGAAGCTTCCTCCAAGCTGATAGCTCTTGTAAAAGACATGTCTATGAAGAGCATTCCCCCAATGTATTTGTTTATTTTTAGTAAAACTGATCAGACATTGTTACAACTCTGTTCCAAAGCCAAATCGTTTGTGTCTGATAATAAGATGCTCCCACCTCATATCTTCACTTAAAGTCAACATGGACTCAATTTTACAGACTTAAAAAAATGAACAATATCTCTGTGATCAAGTAATTTACAACTTGCTCTCTGAACCCCCAAATACCTGAGACATAACAGTAATTGAACAAATCCTGCCACGACACACTGGCTTGAATGAAGAAGAGGGGATAGTGGAGTCTTTACCTGGCTGGAAAGGTCTGCAGGTGGTTGTATGCCATGTGCAGAACTCGTAGGTGTGTGTGGCCAGTCAGCATGGGCACACACTTATCTGTGAGATGGTTATTGGTCAGGTAGAGCTCCTGCAGGATGCTGTGGCTCTCCTCTGAAAGGGCGGAAGGTGGCAGGTGCTCCAGTTTATTGGCAGATGCATTTACGCACCTCAAACTGAGAGAGAGAGAGAGAGAGAGATATCTCTTTAAGCATATTAATACAATTCTTTAGGGACAAGACATTCAAGAATAATGAGAAGCACTTTAGGTGATCAGTTTTTTATTTATACTTAAGTTACAAATTATTCTCTTGACAAAAAAATCATGAAACAATTACATACATGTGGCCAGTCAAAAAATTACCAAGAGTTGATCAATAACAAACAGCAAAGTTGACTTAAATAAAAGAGGTATCACCCACCACAACCAATAGATAGCTTTTCTTCAGATTCACAGAAGGATATGTTCAGTTATTAGAATGTAATGATCCACAGGAGGGATAAAATAGCAATGTGATCTTGTCTGGATAATATAATGACTTTTCAGCAGCAGGCACTCTGAATTCTGAGAGGTCTAAACTTATAATAACCTGCACGGTAGATAACCAAAGTTATTTTATGTGATTATGTGGCTGCTTCCAGACTTACATGGGTATTTATTTTGCTGTTACACCATCATAAAGGATTTGTTTTCCCAAGTTTATTTTGTGTTAAGTGATGAGTAATGTTGGGAACAGTTTTTCCCCAAGAATAAAACCAAATGGTTCCTGAATATACACATATGATAAAAACACTTATGTACCCTCTAATGCCTGTTTCTCTACTGCAGTGCAATATTAAACAGTCAACACATATTCTAAAGGCAGAGAGGGTTCTGCATCTTTGGCTCCTTAACCAAGTTAACAAGCCAAAGAAGCACTTTGAGCTACATATGTTGTAAAATGAAAAGTTCTATATAAATAAAGTTTGATTGAGATGGATTGATTAATGAAAAAAGCCCTAAATCTGTGCTGCTATGTGTGACAAGTGTTGGATGTGTTGGTAGCAGCTCCACAATGATACCAGGATTTGATATCCACTCCTTGGGAGGAGCAATCAGATTGATAATTTGTACACATTAAGGAAATGTGCCAACATGGCTAAGAAAACAAGACAGATACTAACTGCAAAGATCACTGTCAATAACTTGAATCTGGCAGAACATGGAATCTCCAATAATCAGGGAATTTATTGCTTGAAAAATACTATGTCCACGAGACATCCTGCTTACAAAGGTGAAAAGATTGAAAAAGAGTTTTACTATAATTGTTAAATTTAATATTTGAGTTTTAATGTATTTGTATTTGTGTTCCCTTTTTATTTGGAGAATTGAGGACTAAAAGGAATTCAATGACAGGAAGACTGAAATAAGATATCCAGAAACAACACAGATGTTCACACACCATCATACTTATCTTTGTCTTAACTTTATGGTATCATAATTGTTCTTAAAAATATTCAATGAGGACCATATGTGTCGTGTTTTGTTTGCTGTCTGTTGTATCTTATTTCTAAAGGAAAAAAATGATTAAAAAAATGAGTTCAGAAATGCGTAGCTTCAATTACAAAGTCCTGTATAACTTCCTATTGTTTAACCTCAGTTAAACCCACCCTCCTCTCCCGTCCTTATCCTGATTGGTTGACTTTTTTTCCCTTGTCATCCTTGCCCTTGGATATCCCGTCCTTGATTAAAATCTATTTTATAATTTCCACCCTCTGTCTTCATAAAACCTTTATTTCCCCTACATTTAATCTCTTATTCGATGTCTGGCATTTCATCCAATAAAAACAACAAATGACCTTCAGGAGGTGATTAATGCTACCTGTCAGATTTGAGGAACAGGTTGCAGGGAAGCTCCACCAGTTGATTGTGCTGTACATCCAAAACCTCCAGCAGAGGGCGCTCCACTCTTTCAGGCAGCTTCTGCAGCTGGTTATGTCCTGCACTCAGCTTCCTCAGACTGTTGCTGCACAACAACCTGCGGCACCAGAAGCAGCACAGATGATTGGGTCAGTACTTGGACATTAAGGGAAACTATAATCCTACCAATGTGTAGAGATGTGCAGATAAGTAAAAGAGCAGATTGACTGACAGAAACAGGGATGTCAACAAAATCCTTCCACACAGTTTATCTGTATGTGAACGTAATAGCAGCATGAGACTGAGGAAGAGGAAGGAGTGAGGAAGATGAAGCCTGCAGCTTGGATTCTGTAAAAATGGCAACACTCAAATGTAAGGGCAAAGTATTCATCATTGACTTATTACTCATACAACCAGCCTACTAATAAGCAGCATGCTGACTGCCTTTTAGTCTTTTCTCTTCTTTTTTAGTTTTCACAGCCACAAGCCAACAGTCAGATAACAAAAAATAAGAGAAAAGCGAAAAAAAAAGTAAGGAAAGGTTCATCCAGGTTTGCTGCTGTCATATGAACTACACAACATAAACATACATGGTTGAAGGGTATAATGAAGAGTACACCAAGAAGAGAAATAAGATTCAGGGGTTTGAAAAATCACACAGGCACAAAGAACACAGAATGAAGGGATGTGTCCCAATCTTCACTGAGACCCCTACCAAAATCCTTCAATAAACTCGCTGCTCATTCCATGTTGAGCAAGTCAATGTATTCTGCCATGTCTCTTTTGTGAAGCATGGAGGCTTTCTCTCTTTCCAATTAAGAAGTGCCAGTCTTTTAACTGAGCAGCAGTTTTATACCCGAAGGCGTGAGGTCACTGCCCTAGTGTTCTCAAGCCTACAGCCCAAGATGCAAACAAAAGGAGAAAAAGGAAACGCAGTATTCAGTACTTCTGACATGAAGACGATAAGTTCTTCACTATTAATAACTCTCAACAAGTGTTCTGTTTTCTTTTAAAAGCACAACAGTTACCGTCAAATATTGTAAATGATATTTAAGTCCTAATATTAAACTGTTTATTGTGAAGGAAGAGCTTTTAAGTGATTCCCTGGTGGAAACAACCTCAATATTTAAGATTTGGTCCCTTTTTTTATACAGTAAATATAACAAACAACTGGTAATCCAAGAGCACAAACCTCTGCCAAGCTATTACCAGCATTATCTGGTGAATTATTGTTTAAAACGTGAACAACTGCCCTATGTGCCAAATCCTGGATCTAGTTTAGTTTAGTTTATTTGTTTATGATGTCATAGATAGTCCGCTTTAAAGAACTGCAAAGTAAAAGAGGTAGCTTTAGCCTTTACAGCTGATGTCCAACTGGAGTCCCCGGCCAGTTGTCAGTAGGCAGCCAAAAAATTGAAAACACAATAAAATACATTACATTTATAATCACATCAGGCCTAAACAAAAAGAGAAGAGACACAGCATGTCACACACAGATTGAGCAGACACACACAAAGCACATCAAATCAAATCTGCATCTGGATTCTGAATACAACCGGAATGTAATCTCCTCCCCTTGTGCAATGGCTGCCACTCATGACAGCATATTGAGTTATTAGTAAAAATGTGGAACACAGCCCTATCCTGCAATCTAAGTCCTTTAAAAAAGTACCACCAAAATCTCACTTTTTCCTTGTGCCATCACAAACAATCCCTGAAAATTTAATCAAAGTCTGTTCAAATCTTTTGAGTTATTCTCTTAATGACCTGAAAAAAAATAGAAACAAATAGACTAACAAGTATTGGAAAAGCCTCCTTGGTAGAGGTAGCTAATGCTAACGTGCAAATCACAATGAGATTATAAACCATGCATAACAACTGTCCCACTTAATATCAATAAGCAAAAACTAGAAAGGTATTAAAAAAAACTACTGAGGAATGTAGTCATGTAGAAAAATAAAAAAAAAACAAGAAAAAATGTCAATAAAAGAAAAAAAAACAATACTAGGACCCATGCTGAGACCGTCTTTGAAGAGCAAAACTCCTGTAGTACTGATATCAACTGCAAAGTCATTATGTTGATTTCAACATAAAGCTACCCTTAGAAATATATATTTAAGGTTAGTTCAATTCAAGACGAGCCATAGTCCTGAGACAGTGAGTAAAAACAGTCATCATTCGTAACTATTTTACAATTTAAAAAAAAGAAGAAAAGAGGGTTTCCTGGACTAATAAAATATTTTTTGAAGTGCTCTTGAATTGGAATCCACATATTCATTAACTATTACAAATGCATTTTAATTATGGCCTTGGAGTCTTTTCTTGTTCATTTAAAAATAACCTATTTCTGGGGCGGACATTAGCTCAGTTGGTAGAGCGTACGCCCCATGTACAGGGGCTGCCAACCCCCAGCAGCGGCTGCTGGTTCGAATCCTGTCCTCAGCCCTTTGCTGCATGTCATCCCCCCTCTCTTCACCCGCTTTCCTGTCAATCTTCAGCTGTCCTATATAATAAAGGCCATAAAAAGCCCCAAAAAATAACATTAAAAAAAATAAAATAACCTATTTCTGGAAAGCTTTTACTGACCCCACATCTCAGGGTCTCACAGGTTCAAGGAGGTCTCGACCTCACTTCGGGGTTTAGGAGCATATGGGCAGCCGCTATGCTACTTGTTGGCAAGAATATAGGTGGATATTGTGCCCCTAAAATCAAGTATCACCTAAAAACAGTCTGTCCAGAGTGAGGAGAACAGAAAAAGAGAGAGTAAAATAAAGAGTAAAGGGTTGCCAGAGGGAATATGAGACAGAGAGGATAAGGAGAAAGCAGTATCTGAGCTGACCTTCTAAGAGACTATATAAAGAGGAAGAGAATGGACGAAGGCCACTGAGGTTACAGGCTATCTGTGTGATTTATGAGGCTCCATGGGGGATAGACGACTGGCCGGCAAAGGGCAGGCAGAATAATGCAGCACAGTAGTACATTTACAGACTTAGGGACATGTCCACTGAGAGACTTACCGAGCAGGGAGCTCAGTGATGAGGTTGTGGCTCACGTCCAGAACTTCCAGTTTCTTCGCTTCACACAGCCAGTCTGGCAAAGACTCCATATGGTTCCTACAGGAGCAGAGAGGAGCATGATGATGATAAATGATGCATGGTTTGTAAGGCGAGATACCTGAACATGTCCTAGGAATTTTTTGAATCCCCTACAGCCCTGCTCTAAAAAAGTGGACAGCAGCAACTTCACTTCAGCTTGACTGTTTTTCATCATTTTTATTTCAGGCGAGCTTTATCAGTTAATTGAAATCTAAGCTTTGGAGGGGCGCAACAGTTTAACAATAAGAACATTTTTGGACTGAAATTTCTTTCTCTGAATTTCCTTCTTCCATTTTAAAAATTACTACAAAGTAAGGTAATACTAATACAGTAAGCATAAATTATATGATAGAAATACTAAAATATAAATATATTAAGAATTATATTAATATACTTAAACTAAACTGAAAAAAAAAAATACAATCACCTGCCAGGTATGCTTCTGATAGTATCTGCCTCCCTGAACACGTTGTATTGGCTCTTTCCAAGATGGATGAGAGAAATAACCCACCCATCTGGTGTGAAAGGTTAGCATAAACTTATGTATAAGGTTTCCACACTGTTTTCTGAGCAGTACATCTTCACCTTAATATGAACAGGCTCTTGCCTTTTTGAAGACAGAAAAATAAGAAAAGGTAACATTAATGATGTTACTCCATCTCTTAGCAAAGACCAAGCCCTATTTCTCACAGGCTGATCTTGAAAAGACTATCCATGCCTTTATGATGTGTAAACTGGGCTATTGTAACTCCTTATACATTGGCATGGATAAGTCATCCATTAATCGCCTTCAGCTCATTCAGAACGCTGCTGCTCGACTCCTCTCTGGCAAGAAAAAGCGTGACCACATCACACCGGTTTTAGCGACCCTCCACTGGCTCCCAGTCCGCTTTTGCATTGATTTTAAACTTCTTTCAATCGCTTTTAAAGCCCTCAGTGGCCTTGCCCCTCTTTAACTGTCTGAAATCCTACATCGCCACTCCCCAACCAGAGCCCTAAGGTCTTCTGACCAGCTGCTACTGAAGGTCCCCAAAACCAGACTTAAGTCGAGGGGGGACAGGGCCTTTGCAGCGGCTGCTCCTAGACTGTGGAACAGTCTCCCCATCCATATTAGAGCCTCCCAGACTACAGAGATTTTTAAATCTTCCTTAAAGGTCCACTTCTTCTCCCTGGCGTTTCATCAATGAGCTAATTCAAATCACAGGCACTTTTGTTTTTATACTTTTATTGTTTTATTACAATGTTTTTCTATTTTATTGTTTTTATTGTTATATTGATTTCTATGTATTTGTGTACAGCACTTTGATCGACTGCTGTCTTCTTGAAGGTGCTCTATAAATAAACTTGACTTGACTTTAGAAAGTAAGTAGCTGGCAAAGTAGTTTTGTTGCTTTTTAAAAAGAAGTGAAGGGTAATGACTACTCAAGTCTTTAGAAGTTGTACTTCTACAACTGCTTGGAAATTATAAAACGTGTAATACAAAGTTCACAGTATTATAGCAGGGCAGTATTTGGACAGTATAGTACACTGTGAGTCTTCCTAAAGTCAGTATTGAGATGAGGCTATCCTGTTACGGCGATACATGAGGGAAGAGCACAACACAACTACTGCTAACACTTCCACTTATGCTAAAACACAAAGCATTCGCATGTGTTCCACCTCCAGGTCAAAGCCCAGTGCAGAGACAGTGGACATGAACAGAGTGCTAGGTCAAGTCTTGTCTGAGTAAGACGTATATGAGGAAGTAATTCAATCCTAATTAACCAAGTTCCTCAGTCAGGCCAAGAAAAATCGGAGCCAAAACTTTTCACTTGGGTGATGTGTTTGAGTGCATTTTGAAAGTCCAGTTTGTCACCCACTAAAATAATTTTCTAATTGCATGTAAACATACTGAGATGGTCACAAAAGACTGCTCACACCAACATTTGAAAACACCTTCAAAGTGACAGATAAAGCAGCCCATAGAAACCAGACCTGCATTAATATATCACCATCCCTACTGAACTACTAAAGAGGAAGCTTATGAGTTTGCTGTATCAAAGAACTGAATGTCAAACCTTAGTGTTGAATTTTAAAGTAATATACACTCCCCAAAACTAGAATATTAGACAGAATAATGGCTGAAGGAAAATTTGTTGGAGGTCAGACTTAATATTTATATATTGATTTGTGTAATCTGTGTTAATATATTATGTGATGTGGGCTGTACATGCTATTGTTGAACTTAAAAGACTGTATGATCTCCCAGAAAAAATCAGACTATTTCTACATTCGAAGGCAATTAAAAACTTAATTTTAAAAACCTTTTCCCAATTAACGCTGTGTTGCTTTCTAATCTGTGTGCACACTTTAATAAACGTCTCTCACCTCGAGATGTCCATGTAGCTGAGATTGGAGGGCACAGGGGTGACATCGAGTTGCTGTATCTCTGCAGAGAGAAATCCAAACACATTAACCTACAGCAAGGACAGACGCGCTCGATTACAAACGCAGGTGGATGGGAAATGGAGGGGAGCGTCAGGAGCAGGGGAGGGAGAGACATGACAAGTTAAAGATGTATGATTGAAGAGGGACAATCAGACTGTGTGCGGCACTGATGAGAAAAATGAATGTGTGTAGAGAGACGGGCACTGAGGCAGATGAGAGTTGAAAAAATGAGTGATATCAGGTTTGGGCAGAAAAAAGATTCAGTGATGTGAAAGAAAAGAGTCTTCTCACGCTGTTGTTTTAAACCAAACCCACCGTTGTTAGAGGCGTAGATGCCTTTAAGCAGACAACCCTTGGCCTTCAGGTTGGTGATGCGGTTCCTCTCGCAGTGCAGCACCTCCAGCCGGGGGAATACTGAGGCGTCCAGCTCCGTCAGCCTGTTATCCCTCACATCCAGCTGGGTCACGTGCCGCAGCAGGTCAGGCTCATCTGGCACCATGCTGGAGATCTTATTCAACCTGACAGAGGGGGAGCAGGGAGGGAGGCTAAGGTTCAGCTCCAATTGGATAAGGTTGAACTGCACAGGCTGTGGCCTTTCTTGTAAAAAGCAGGAACACGCCTCAGGTGAGGGCTGATATATTGCTGCTGCATTGTGCACAACATGGTTGGAAAAAAAGTGAGTTTGTCGTATTTCGAGGGATTTCTATTATGTGATTAACTTGCAGAAGGTAATTCACAAAATGATGCAGAGGTGTCTAATTCTTAAACATGTAATAATATCTGACAAAAATGATTGCTTCAAAAAAATCTTGGAAAGGTTTATACTTTATCATCCTTGACTATTATCTATGGATATAAAGGCATGGCTTAATCACTGTAAAATGACTTTAACACAGGGGTCCCTGAAGGAGGGTTTACACTGTCGAATCTGAATAGTCTTTGTATGTATCTGACTATCAATCAACTAAAAAGAAGTCGGCCGGGAGACAAAATATGTGTTATATTTTAGTTTAGTGTTGAGGGGCTGGTTAGGTTGAGTGTAGGGCTGGGGCAGTGTGTCGGGCAATTAAATTGATTTTAATTAATTTCCGTTTAAATACTACATAATTGATCCATAAAATCTAAAGATTGATCTTTTAACTTAGGTAGTTTTTTCTTCATTGGACATGCATAGAAGTAGCCTGTGTTATCAGCCCTGCTAGTCTCACGTGATCAGTGTTTAGCGTTGCTTTCCACTGAACAAGATCTCGTGAGATTTTAATGCAATCAGTCAAACAAACATGGCAAAAGTGAGAAGCACAATAGGAACACCAACGGCAAGTTTACAAGCTGATGTTAGGAAGTATTGCGGATTTAAAAAGCACAAAGGAAAGGCCAACTTTGGACAGAAAACAAGTAATATGCAAAAATGCATCAATGTATATCATCAATAGAGGATTAATGTAACTGCTTTGGGTTCCATTCTTAATCCAGAAAATCTGAATTGATACCCAGCCCTAGTGGGGTGTGTAGAAACCATGCACATACCACCTATAAAGGCTCTTGCCTTGTGCAGGCACCCCCAGTTTAATCTCCTCCTTCTCTCCCTCTTTCTGAATCTGTCTCTAACCTGTTAACAGAGGGTCCAAATGCCCCAAAATGTCTTGAAAAATAAATATTTAGTAGAATATATTTACAGAGAAAGAGCTGCATCGAATTGCAGGAATGATTTTGTTGACATTTAAACCCAGTAGTTAATTATAACTACTTGCAATAAAATTAATACAGTTTCATTTATTGAATTGAATTAATTTGTTTTTTCCATGTCAATCTTTTTAAATGTTCTCTGTGCTCCACTCTATCAGTGAAAGTTCTGAATCAGTGCTACTGGTAGCACACTGTAAATAAATGTTGGCATTGAAAAGAAATCTTGAAGCTGATAAAATTAATGTTGGCACTCAAACGCTTTCATAAGTGGTATCGATGACTCTTCCCCCAACAACGAACAAATGATCAAACCCTGTACATCTGTGTTTGTGATACATTTTGCGATTTTTAAATTCTTATATTTCTATATAGGACATTTTTTATGAGCATACAGCTAATGCCTTGTATACTAGATTAGTCTGAAATTAATTAAAAAAAGAGAATCTGCTAGAACGGTGTTTAGTTACAAGTAGCCACAGGCTAGTCAACTGTCACATGGTAGGTTACAATAGCACTGGTGGTCTTAGACAAACTTTCCATGAAATGAAGCAAATGAAGAACAAACAAACACCATAAAGCCAAAAATACCCAAGTAGAAATCAAACAGTCTGAATACCTGTTTTGTAATCAATCTTCATTAAGGTCTTCATACCCCCACAGAATCTGACTACTGGGTTGTAGGAACATTAATGATGAATAAGGTATCGGCAAATCTGAAATAAGGGCTCAAAGCATTATGGAGTATTGCTCAACGTTTTTAAAGAGGTCTTCATTCTCTTAGTTTTCTTATAAACATAAAAACCAACTTAATGAATGGGAATATTTTAGTTTTAATTCAATAGTACTTATTAATATTTAAATAACCATTATTGGTGCTTTTTAAAGTCACTGGTGTAAATTAAATTCTATTTTAAAAAATCAAACAAATAAAATTACAAGACAAAAAATGAAATTATTAAATGGCGAAAACTTTGTCATAACTGAATTTTAAATGTTTTTAACCTCACAAAATAAAAGTGAAAATACTTGATAATGTGTGACAGAAGCAATCAATCAAGTGTACAATTCCTTGAACTATTTTGTTTGTTTGTTTGTGCTCTGACTCATGAAGTCAAATTAAAAGATAACTAACATGCTTCAATGTCTCAAAAACTAAGAACAAATCTTAAATTAAAGATACAAAGTGATCTTTAGCCAAACAGGTGAGAGCTCTGGAAGATGTATTGACTGACACTGTCAAAGCAAAGTCAGGAGGAGTGAAGCATTAACTGGAGAAATAGTGCAAGTCATTGCAGCTCTGTGCTTCAAACAGTGGTTAGACACCTGATGGAGCCACGACAGGCAAATCATTTCCTGACTGCGTGCTGTCCTGCCATCTACCTGTGCTTTGGCTTCCTCTTTGTGTTTTTGTTTCTATCATTAAAGGGATAACATGTGTCAGCGAGTGTGTTGCTTGGGATAAGGATGACTCAGGAGTTCAAGTCATTCTAGTTCTCACAAATAAATAAATAAAGTAATTAAATACAATAAAATCATTTCACACTTATGGCTGTGTAAAGTTGCAAAAGCAGAACTGAGGGTAACAGGAAATGCGATAAAGTAAACACACAAAATTGCTTTACAGATTTTTTTCATTTTTAAATTTCTGGATATTGTAAATTCAGGGTAAAGTAACTAGTTGGTCTCTAAATTCGATTTCTATGTACAAGTTAGAACATAATACTGCCATGGAACCTGGTCAGCTTTATTATGTTACTATTCCTCTTGGACAGCTCATAATGCTGCTACTGTTTAGAGTCGCTTTATAAAGTGGGTAATGCTTGGCCAAGTCACACTAATGATGCTGCTTTTGCTCTTGGTCACTTTTTCATCCTAGCGTTTGATGCCGACATGCTATAATGCTGCTTTTGATTTTGATCACTTTAAAGTCAAGCAAACGCTCTTCTCTCATTCTTTACATGTAACATTGTTCACTTTGTCACTTTTAATGCTGTTTTTCTCATCTTGATCATGGTAATATAACTATTGAATTTCCTGTAGCTATTGCATCTGGACGATATATAATGTAATTTTGTGTAATGTACTGTTTTCACATTAATTGTGTTGCCACTAAAACTAATGTATTTCATGTATCTATGTATTTTTCTGCATGGCTTGAATTACTTCCTTTTACATTTGTGTTAACAATTACATATTTATGTACACAGTATAATGTTTATGGAAGTTTACACTGTTCTTCAGTCTTCATATATGCTGAGTCTGTTACATTAGAGGCTTACCAAATCTGGTGAATCCTTTTCATTTGCATTAATTCATAATGTCACTGGACAGCAAATGTCATCAAAATCGGTTCAGTAGTTACCAGCAAAAATGCGGAACACTGCCCTGTCTCACAATATTAAGAAAGCCTTGAAATAAGCCTTAGACCCACACACACAGACGGATCACCACTTGCTCCGCGTGCCATGTCTGACATTCCCTGTAGTAACAACAAAAAAAACATAACCTCCTTGGGGGAGGTGAAAAATGTGTGACATTTCTGTCAAGTTAAAAAAACAAGTTGTGGGATATGTTCCCTTGTAATTCTGTTACCATTCTGAAATGCTAGGGGTACTTGGATCTAATGGTTTCCTAATTTAGCCTCTAATGTTACATAACTTAATACTTAATCGGTCCTCCATTGTTTGTAAAATTCTGCCCATGTTTGCATACCTCAGATCAATGTGTTTGACTCGCAGTAGTCTGAAGTTCTGCAGTCTGAGCGTTTCCAGGTTGTTTCCTGCCATGCACAGTTTCTCCATGGAGGTGAGCTGCTCCAGCACCTGGGGCACGTGGCTGAACTGGTTGAAGGAGAGACCCAAGTAACTTAGCCTCTGCAGGGAACCAAGCTCACTGGGCAGCTCGTCTAGGCTGTTGCCATCCAACAGGAACGTCTGCAAACTGAGAGATTAAGACACAAGATTAGACAACTCACACCAGCAAGGCAGTGATACACAAGTTGACATTTGAACAAAGACTTTTCTTTGTTTGCACTGATACTGTGGCTAAATATCAGTTACATCGTTCCAAAAAGGGCTTCATGATTGGTACAGCTCATGTCCAGCAGATGGCAGTAGCAGCATAAATGCCCTACTGGACACTTGAGGAATTTACCGGCATACCCAATCATTCCTGCAGATTAAAGTCTCATCTAACCTTGTGTAAGGCTTTATACCTGTATGTTACATATGAAATGAGATCTGGAGCACATGCATCCATATGTCAGTGCTAACCCACAAGCAACATGGCTCCCACAACTATTGTTTCTGTTGTGGTGGGCTGAATGCTAAGAAAACATGCACAAAAGTTCCTGATGATTTTGTAGAATGAAATGTTCATATGTTCACACACTTTATTAGAGATTGGGTAATGGGGATTTTCCACAATCAAAAGAGACTGATCCTGGCACTATACCAAAAAACACAATGCTCTAAGAATTCCCATGAGAGAAAAATGTGTGCTGGCCCGCGACACTGGATTTTTTTCCCCCTCTTGGAAATGTCAGCCCAGAAACGATAAAATGATGAAATCTCACAGGTAAACCTGATAGCCCGAAACCACACCGAAGCCAATGGTACAATTCATTTTGAAAAGTTATGTAATGCAATGGTTCATGTAAGAGATTTCAATATTTTAATTGCTGCACAGTCCCTGGGGGGAAACGAGGATAAAATGGAAAGCTTAATACACCAAAATACAAGAAGAGATGCTGGGAGCTGGAAATTATTCACAACATTTTAGCCTGTTAAGATGCTGAGCTGTTCTGACAAAGACTACTTAAATTAATGTTTTAACACCAGGGGTGGAAACAATGCTCATTTTGGCAGCTAATTTGTAAGACAGCCATGGTCAAGAAACGAATCAAGTGAATTAGGTTTAACCAAAATTAGGTCAATGCTACCCTGTGAAATTTGATTGTTGTCAACATGATGATCAAAAACATTTACGCTCAGCCTGAGCTTGTTAAAAAGTTATAAGTCAAACCCAAACCAACTCAATCAGCCAAATGTGAAACGAAAACAACTGTAGTTTAGTCATGCAAAGTCACTTAAAATACTTTAATATATTCAAAATACAATGATGAACTTAATTACATACTGAAAAGGATTTAGTCTGAAGGATAGATTTCAACTGATTTCGATACCCTTATTGATCCCCCTACACTAACATACATATCATTAATGACATCAGCTTCATACTTTCGTATTTACATACATACATGTATATATACATGTATATTTATGTATATATGTATATATATATATATATATATATATATATATATATATATATATATATATATATATATATATATATATATATATATATATATATATATATATATATATATATATATATATATATATATATATATATATATATATATATATATATACATATACATATATATACATACATATATATATATATATATATATATATATATATATATATATATATATATATATATATATATATATATATATATATATATATATATGTATTTATTTTTGGATTTATTTTTTATGTATTTATTTTCAGATTAATATCATATATCATTTCTTTTCTTGTGAGGTTAGCCAAAGAGAATAGTATTCCTTTACTTTTTCCACTCCTGTTTAACACCTGAAAAATAGAAACCACTTGGCAGATAGAAGTATGATATATTCAAGATATATTCAGTTTTAAAGTCAAATTTAATCAAACCTTTGACCCAACCATAATAAGGATTTATAATATAATCTGCAGACACAGGCATACTGTATATGTCATCTCAACCAAACGTTAGTTCAGTCACCTCACAGACAAAGAGGTTAAGCTGAGGCAGATCATGAAGCCATCTGACCAATGGCAACACCTTGCGCAATGTATCCACATCAATCATATCCCTAACTATTCAAAACCAGGAACTTCTTATAAAACAATATCAGGCATTATTCAAATAATTTACTCCCTACAGTGAGAGCAGACATATTAAATATTCAGACCATAAAGCATTTGAACCAGGCTGTAATTTTTTTTTTTTAAGGATGTAAAAAGCGTCTGAACCCTGAACACAATAATAAAACTTAAAGGTTACTTGCATTCAGCCTCAAGCAGACACTTTAGGAAGTGCATTTTTGGTGCTTCTACATTGGCCTCATTTTTCAGGGCAGTAGATTGCTGCTTAGCCTCTGCACAACCAGTGCAGTTGAATGGGGCACTATCTGGACTCATTTCTTAAATGAAATGTGTCCCCACTTAATTTGTTTATCTTAATATAAATGTAAGTTCAGCTTTGTTTTTACCTGCATGACAAGACTCAGTACAGATACTTGGACTCTGCAGCTAAGGGCTTATGGGCTTTAAAGTAGACAAGAGACAAAAACACACAGAGTAAAATGTATTTAATCAAATCTGCCCTCTATTGAAGGAAATCTTTGTAAAGATTGATATGCTTCCTTGTCTGTATAAAGTCTTCATTGGGCATGCTGCCACTATCTTCTTAGCATACATAAGCCAACCTTTCAATTAGCATAGTATAGCCAAACTTATGGCTGCAGAGGTCCACCAACTTTGGGCCCACTTTAGGGGCCACTGAGGTGAAGTCATGTCTATATCCTCAGTTACTGTCTTGTACTGTGCTACTCACTTGTTCATGGCTCCCACAGAGCTGGGGACAGAGGCCAGGTAGTTACAGCTGAGGTGGACCTCAGTCAGTGTTGGGATGTCACAGATTGCCATGGGGAACTGACCGAGGTGGTTGTTGGACAGGTTGAGGCTCCGAAGTCGAGAAAATCTGCAAAAACATGAAGGAAGAATTCATTTGAATTTAGAAAAGATGAAGAAATCCAGATACAGGCGGAAAAAAAGAGAGGATGAACGAGTGATTGAAGATGTTGTATCTTGTCAACATGAATATTTTAAGAGTAGAAGATATTCATGAATATATTGATGAATATGTTTGCAAGCAAAGTAGTGAAGTATAGCTTGCAGAGAACTTGAGTAAGCGAGAAAAACCCCACAGTTAGATCAGCTATAAACAAAGCCTGCGTTAATACTGGGACTAAACCTACACATGTGATTGTTGAGCAAACAAGTGCAGCATTAACGTCTGTGTTGTTCATTCAAACAACAGTGACCGCTGGCATTTGGCGAGGTGTCCTATGGCAGCCCGGTGACCTTCAGAGGGGTTAGCCCCTCGGGGGAGGGAGGGAGCCAAGGCAACAGGCTGTGCAAAGGACTCTCTCTGTCTTTATTTATCTGTATACTCACATAGAGGAACACATGCAACCTGCTATCACCTATCACATGCACAAAGAATGCAGATATGGCAAACCGGAGATGGGCAGTTTGCCATGACGGAGCCGGCGCCACAGGCTGCAGCAGCTGCTCAAACTGGCACTACTTGATTTTCTTCTTATGTACACACACCTACACACGCATGAACAGTGTGTCATGGTGATGGATAAAAAGGCAACAGGGACGTCAGGAGTATTGATTAGGATGTCTAAGTAATTTCTGGTTGAGGGTGACTCCTGCAGGCAGTGCGTGTGTGTCTGATGGCAGTGGCTGCGTGTGGGAAAATGTCATTCCAACCATTAAATCAACCTCTGCAATCTGCTGAGTAATGCTCATGCCCCCTCCTCAGAGTCTCTACCTGCCTGTGTCATGCTGCCCCATTACACCATGCTCCAGCTTTATTCTCCTCTTCTTATGAGGACCCTCCTGAAAACAAGATGTAGCATCTCAAGAGGCTAACATCTAATTAATTTGTTTACAGCAGAAATAAATTTGGTGACGACAGGACTATGGTTCATGGATCTGTCACTAACATTAGTTCTTACAATAGTCCACTTGTCTCCCTTCCTTCACCCACACACCCAACACAGGCCTCCATGATGGAGGGATTCATGATTGGCTATATGGATTCATGTTGGGGGTTCATATCTATGCATATATGTGTATCCATAAAATGAAGTTTTTGCTCTATTGTAAAGCATCTTGAGATAACACTAGTGATGAATTGGCACTATACGAAAGAAGATTGATTGATTTTATTAAGGCTTGAAAGATAGGGACCAGAAATCAGAACCAAAAATGTTTAGTTTGAGATGTGATCTTTTAAATGGTGATAAACTACATATCTTTATTAATGAGGCATGTTTGGCCAGCTAAACGCCTGAAGCCAGATAACGAGTCAGTCGGCATCAAACACAGTTCAATAAGTTGACTACAGTGTCGAGCAGGGTTATGCCTATTTACTCTCAAAATGAACTAGCTCAGTTCTCACATCCTGAAATGAAGTTCACATTAATATTGCATTATTGTCAATCATAAGAAAGATTCACACTCTAAAAATTAAACTCCATTTTTTCTTTTTGTGACTCCGAGCTTATCAAGTTTTACCAAAAATGAAGTCATAAAAAAAATTATTCAGTGCAAGTTATATTTGCAAGATTGCTTTTTGGCAGAAAAAAAGAGTGAGGACCCTGTGTTCCAAAGTGAATCATCATAAAGTATCACAGCTCAGTTCTCTCTGTATTCAGAACTCTCGGGATATACACTAATGCTATACAGTGCTGAACATGGTGCCAAATATTTTGCATAATTAAAAGAACTGCAGGAGAAGACATTCCACAAAAACAACGTGGGGTAATCACACACATTACAGTTTGTTTATGGCTACTTAATTTCCCACTACCAAGCTGCACTGATTAGGCATTATTTTGGGACACAGCACAGCCTACGTGTCCTTCTGTCAACACAAGAGGAAACAATCACCATCAAATGGGTAAAATTGATGATTTTTGCAAAGAATAAAACTGTTGTTTACTTTAGAGTATATTTTTGAATTGGAGTACAAGCAGGAGAAACTTCTGTAGACAGTGTCAACAGGCCTGATTAAAAAAGGGAGGAATCTGTTGTGGGGACTGGGAAAAGAAACGGTACCTGTTGATTCAGGTGAGTAAATCATGAGCTCATCAATTGGATGAAATAAGAGCATGACGAAGAAAAATCCCCTCAGGATGGCTCGGAATGTTCGGGATCAGAGGATACTAGCTTTATACATTTGTTTGCGGTGAGTAGCTCTCATCAGGCAAAGCCTCAGTTGCGTTAATGGACATTTATAGTTGTACAGACCAGATTCCCTGTATTACAAACTCAAAGGACAAAATAGAGGAAGAGAGAAAGTTTATCTTCAAAGTAATCATTCGGCTTACACTGATTGATTGTTTTGTAAAACAGAAGCCACAGTTTCAATGATAACAGTACTTGTTAATAGCCCTAGGTTTGTTCATTCTAGTGGGGTAACTGAACTATAAAAACATTCTTTGTCAAAATGACTGTGCCTAATCAGCAGGATAATCCTTACAAATTCATACATTTGGCTAATCTTTATTTAGGATGAAGTATTATTTATGTATTTAGCAAAATTCAAGTATGACCACAGTTTGATCCACATGCTGCTTGCAGAAGGACATGTAGGCTGTGCTATTATAGTCTCTAATCAAAGCAGCTTCGTATTGGGAAATTAGGTGGATATAAACAAACTTCAGCATGTAACGAGCCCACACTGTATTGTGGCCTGTTTTCTCCTGCATTTCTTCAATCGCGCAAAATGTTTGGCACCAAGTACAGCAATGTAAAGGATTAGTCAATATCCCTAGATTTCTGGACAGAGAGAGAACTGAGCTGTGACACCCGGGCAAATGTTCAGGCTCATGCCATGTACCTCACACAACTCCACTTCAAAAAACCTTAACTATCGCTTTAAGTTCAAAGCAGTACAACCACATACGCTCCCGCTCAGTCTTATTTACTGCTGCTGGAATACAACTCTTCAGTTCTTCAGTTGCTGCTGGCATACAAGTTTTGAGTTGTATGCCAGCAGCAACTGAAGAAGGGTTTTGCCTCAAACGTCTGTGTTAAGCAATTAAAAGGATACAATACAGTTACTGGAGTGCTGTCCTACACTTGATTTTTGATAACAACAGCAAGGCTTTACCTTCACCTTGATGCATGAGAAGACTTGATCAAAACAAAAGTTTATTCCACTGGAAGAACCCCAGTGACTAAAAAATCACTTGAAAATATATATAATACAAAACTACAACATTATGTTCAAACCTATGCAGCCAGCTCTTCACTTTTCTTTTAATGTGGCATCAATAATATGCCTTATTCAACTTTAATCTTCACTCTTGGCCTTAAATAACCCTTTCATGTTATAATTTGTGTTTTGGCCAAAACTTCTATATTAATTCTGTCCCTTTTACCTTCAGTATCGTTACTTTTATGTCCTTCATAACTTGCAAAATCTGCCATACATATGTAAATAAACAGGCCAAAGGTTCAATCGTATGCATGGAACATTTAATATCCCCCCACAGTGAGTGGTGACCTCTGTCTCAGAGAAGAAATGCATGCTGGGAAGAAAGTCCCATGCCAGGGGATAAGGCTAGTATCCCAGACAACTGATTATGCATATCTGATTGGCAAATCACCCACCAGTTAGTATTTGGCCGGAGAGTAGAGGGAAAAAGAGAGAGGGAGAGAATAAGAGAGAGTGAGGGAGTGAGGGAGGGGGGAGGCATGGAGCAGGTTCACACATTCCAATCCTCTTGGAAAAATACAAAGCACCCTGACCCCATGTTAGATGTCAGAGAGTGCCGGTGTTTATACTGAAACAAAAACAGACTCTAACACAACTGTCCGCACCAAAACACATACACCCACATCCACAATTCTGTACAATTGCTTTTTACTCCAGCTTTACAGCCGCAGTGTCTCAGGGGGGAAAAGGCAAATACTCAAGAAACTCTGCTGCACGTTTCTGTCAAATCGCCTCTATTTTCAGCTAACTATTCATCTCTTTCTCATTACTGACCTCTTTTCCTCTCATGCTGGGTCAAATGCGGATGAGCCTACTTAGCTTTGGCAGCACTGAATGGATGCTATCTCCCTCGGCCGGCAGGGGAGCTGCACATCACTCACTCTGATTTAAAAAGTAGGTATTTCCCATTGCATTGTCATCTTTTTTGACTCCAGTGTCCATCAGAGAATGACTTTATGATGGTGTAACATAAAATCCTGACCCCCTGCTCAATCATAATTTCCTCCCTGAAGGACACAAATATGCAAAGACTGCACATGCACACACAAATACACATTCCACTCAGTACACTCATAAAAAAAGGAATGCCATACTGTATCAAGACTTTGTCTGCGCTGACCTTAAATCTGTAGCCTGCTGCCAGTCTCTCTCTGTTGCAAACAAGCAGACTCTTCCTCTCTCACAAAGAC
Source organism: Scarus forsteni (assembly GCA_036419115.1). NCBI lineage: Eukaryota > Metazoa > Chordata > Actinopteri > Labriformes > Labridae > Scarus > Scarus forsteni. The sequence goes on along the minus strand of JAZDUH010000157.1, from coordinate 23,365,377 downwards.
ACACTATTCTCACACTAATCTAGAAATCATCTTCACAAATAATGGTTGTGGCAGGCGTGCTCATGCATCACTGTGTATGTGAACATAAATACATGTGAACATACACATAGGTCTTGGCTGTGGGCATTAATTTGGGAGCAATGATAAGCACGCAGCAGATGGTGCACACAGAGAGAGAGAGTGAGGGAGGCCAGGCACATTAAAAGCTCCCCTGCAGACGCCATCTACCCTTCTGGGGCTCTGGGCTCGTTTGGCCTGGCCTGGCACGGCATAGCTCTGGCTAGCCTCTTTGGTGCTTGTGTGCAAATGGCCCTGGTCCTAGACTGCTTGGGTCGATTGCTTGCAAATTGCCGGCGGAATCTAAAGCTGTCCAAAGCAGCCAGCCATGACCTGCTGTGTCCAGTGAAGCCTCGCAGTGTAAGTGTCTCGTCTCTGCCCTCCCTGTGCAACAAGCTCCTGTTGTGCTCAAATTATGCTAAGCTTTGCTAAAACCTCCTCAAGTCTCATCTTGCCTGAACAAGCCCTTTCAAACTGTCCCAAACCGTCTCCTCACCTCTTCAAGCCTGTCCAACCCTTTATAATCTTCCATTTCCTCCCGCCCCTTCCTTAAAGTGTGCCTTTAGGTGTGTTTGCTGTAGATTTACAGTGAAGTTGTACCTCTGCAGCTGCTGTAGCCGCTGGTCTGCAGGCAGGAAGTTGTGTTTTAAGTTGAGGTGGGTGAGGTCCTGGCTGTAGAAGAGGTTAGGGGGAAGTTGCTCTAGGCTGCAGCAGGACAGATCGACAGAGTTGATTCTCTGGGACACCATCTGAGGAGAGTAAAGAAGCGTAGAGAGAGGGAAAGGAGAAACGTGGAGTTAAACAGGATTATCTCTGCTGCACATGACTGTGCTGGTTTACTGTGAGTGAGTGTAGCCTGATGCTAGCTGGTCAAATGTCATTCAGTGGCCAATCTTCTTAGGATTAGGGAGTAGTCAAGGGAAAGTCCTACAGGTTAGCGACCTAACATCTCACGTTACATGATTGTGTAATGGAGTTAACTGCAGGTGTGTAGAGCTGTACACCCTGCCACAATTTCCTAGTCAAATTAACAGGCTTGCACAGGCTGAAATCTAAAATGAAAGACAACACTAACATCCGCCCTGTCTTAAAGGGGGAAAATCTACACTCCAGTTTTTCAGAGCAGAGTTAGCTGGAGGCTCAGCAGGACTCACTGCAGCACGTGCTGCTTCCATCCGGGCTTCTATTCTGAGTGGCCCTCTGGGTTCTGGTGACATGCATGTCCCTGTTAATATTTAGAAAAGAGGTTTTCTGGCTATGGCCTACTTGAGTTCAAATGAGAAGAGAGGGAGTCATGAGTAGTGTTTGTATTAGTGAGTGCACCCAGTAACACTTACACGGATGTAAACCACAAAGTGGACAGTAGGGCTAATGTAGAACAAAAATACACCAATATTTGATTGCAGTATTTAGCTAGATGGTGACACAAGATAAATATCTAAATACTTTAAGTAAATTAATAAAATAGGCTGTCACATAACCTGATTAAAAAAATAAACAAACATTGGATTGGAGAGGAAAAGGAAAACTTTCAAAAAAACCAAGATAGCTACTGCTACCATTATAAGCAAATCTGTTTAAAAGTCCTCTCCCTGAAAGAGGCTGCACACCAAAATGCACTGAAGTACATGTTTTTAGAACCATGCTTTATTGAAAAATAACAGTGCAATAAAGGCATGGAAATTAATTTTTATAGAGATAAATAGCATTGTTTCATTGATTTTTGGCAAGATTAACATATATAATTATGTGATTCTGAGAAAATCAATTCTGATTCCTCTTTAAACCAGCACAACAAAAACAGTTGTCCTAGACACCAAATGAATGGCAGTTTAAAATGTACTGAATAAATACAACCATGACCCACTAAACAACTTTTACCTCCATCAGCAGCTCAGAGCTGACATCATCATGATTAACCATGTACAACAGCTTATATTCAAAGCCATTGTATCAGCCACATATGCCTTGTATCAGCTGAGATATGGGCATAATGCATGAATGTGTCATAGTACTTCACCCTACTATCACTGAATGCTACATTTAAAAATCAGTAGTAGCCTCCAAGAATGAAAAGTTTCTCTTGTTACACATCTGTTTGAAACACATAAACACAGTGCAAAGCTGCGTTCATACCAAATGCGTCTATGGACTGTAGTTACACTTAAATGATCTCAGTCATATGTTAGGTGAAATATAAAGTGCACTCTCTCTTAATTGTACAAATGTGCTGGAAACATTTAAAAAAGTGGGCTAAAACTGGAAAGAGGTCAGAGTTTGTTCATTGTTTTTACATTTAAAAACAACTGCTGATCCAAAATTGAATGACTAAAATGAAGACCGCATTGTTGAACAGTTATCAATATTCCTTGATTTATTATCATAAACAAATGCTCCTTCAATAAAATTTGATAAATCAAGACACCCAAATTAGACTGGAATTTTGAGTACATTATCTTGTGGTTGATTAGCATATTCCAACTGGTTCTTTTTGTAAGTAATTTCTTTGTTGAGCCTTAGGCCTTACATCCTTTTTAAATGAACATCAACAAAAGCTGTGCTGATGAAAACAATATCCTACCAAACACCTTACACCTAATTTAAAACTATATCAATACGTCTTAAAAATAACACATTCATATATAATGCATGTATTGCCCAGCGTTACAGGACAGTAGTGAAATATGTGCTGCTTTCTAATCCACTCAGTTCATACAGGCAGCATCAGGCACGGTGCCATATTTTCATACTTCAGTTTGCAGTCAGGCATGTTCTGATATACAATGCAGCTGACCCGAACATAACACACGAGAGCATATGCTGATGGTCTTCTTCTCTTTCTGTAACTACTGCACACACTAGAACACACAGTCAGCTGTACCTTAGCAGCGTGTCGATGCCAGCGCAGGTGCTCCGTGAAGCTGTCAAAGCTGACGTAGTAGGTTTGACTCTGAGGCCCTGCTGAGCTGAAGGCCAAGCAGTGATTGTGCTTCTTCACCTCCTCCACCTGCAGAAAGACACGCGCATGGGAGAGATGTTACTGTCTTGAGATCTGACATCTCTGCCCCACCTCTAAATATAAACAATAACCCCCATGTCTTTGGAGAAAGAGCTGGAAAATGGAGAAAACACAGAAAACCCAACACATGAATGTCTCAATGGATTTGTCTTACTTGATACAAAATTCCTTAACAAACATCTCTGCTTCCCTCCCACTTCTATTTTTATGGTGTTGCTGCTCTCTAACGTATGACTTACAAGACCTTTCTCCTACACAAACAAAAATAATAATAATACAATCTCTCTGTGTGCTTTTCATTTTAAAGTGGCAATCAGCAGCTTTGATTCCTATTGTGTATAATATAGGAGCTGCTTTGAATATCTTAAAGATTGCCTTATTATATTTGTTAGCCCCCTGCCAAGTGCTCCCTGTAGTTTTCATCCTAAAGCCAAAGTTACTTGTTTAGCTTTTTATATTCTCTGCTCTGTTCACAGTTAGTAAATAAGAATATAAAAAAATGCTGCTCAAACTGTTGTAAATTGTCACTTGAATGAGCTGTTCCAGTGAAAGGAAGCCCAACACCAATATCGATTATGTTTCTTTCTTTTTTTTTTTTTTAATAATTGGTCAAAAGGTCTGCATAGAGGACCAACACAATATCGGGCGGGTAGTCATAATGTTATAACCTTGTAGTGCAGATAGATCATCTGGATTCAATGTCTGGAATCAGACAGATCTATCTTGACAAGCTCCAATCTACAATGCCTGTGAGAGGCCCAAAGCAGCACTGTCCAATCAATCTCCTTCAAAGCAGGAAAAGATGGGAGCTCCGAGTGAGATGACAGCAGGAAGTGGATGCGTGTACCCAGAGTAGCATGGATGCTAACAGTTTCTGAAGCAGTTTTATAAGATCTAGCGTGCATTTCTTAATTAAATAAAAACATAATTATATGAATGTCTCGATAGAAAAGTCTTTTCTCTCTGCTTCCAACATATTTTGCTGAGAGTTTGCTTACAAAGTGGCTCACGCTCTGTGCTTTAGACCCAGGACGTAGCACCCACCAACTACATCATCCATATGGCCCGTAACGAATTTGTGATTGATGGAACGATCGTCCAATCACCTGTTGGATTTACTTTTGAAAGGTCTGCCCATTTTCAAGCACTTTCTATGGGCTCTTTCCCTGATGGTCTATGGAAATATATTGAATGGTCCATCTAGTGTGTCAGGTTAATAATGTTGTTCCCGATAAATGAATAATGTCTGGCAATGAAGGTTCCCAAAATCCCTGATATTTAAATATTTGTAAAACCACATCAAATCAACATAATCTTAATCGATGTTTATTGTCAAGACCATAATCAAGTCCTTAGGTTCAAATAAAATTCTTCCCCTATGAAATGTATAATTTCTCAGTCCATTATACGCCAAAGACATAGCTTTTACGTACTGTTCAATAAGATGCACAGAGGCTTTGGTTTGGCTGGTGTGGAACATATTTTCTTGTGATTTAGTTGTCATTAACAAGAATTGCATTTTCTGAAAATATCACCATAACAAAGCAGATTAGAAAAATGTGAAACTTCTGGCTTTTGAAGGTCTGGCCTTAAGAGGGATAACAAACAACTTTTTACAATAATTGCTATCAAGGTCATAAAAGACTCCTCTGAAGCATTAAAATATACTAACTTCAAATGTTTCTGTACAATTTAGACTGTGGGCAGGTATTTGAGGTTTTTGCAGTTAAACACGTACATTTCGTGAAATCACAAGAAACATTCTTTTGTTTTAGTTGGTCAGTTAAAAATTGTTAGGCGTCATTGAACCTGAACATTAAGTATGCATAACACATAGTTACTTCATGATGAATTTACGGAGACATTTAGGAGTGGGAATTCTACACATTTTTATTCCAAAACTGCTATCCAAGTCTTTCAAGGATCAGCTGGCACCCCATTTGAGAGAAGAGATGCTTAATGGCTGCAGGGCAGGCAAAATGATTCAACCCCAAGCTGACTCATGTACGTACACATGGCTTGCATGATCATCTAATAAACACATGTCCGTGTCATGAGCGAGAATAACTGTATGTGAAAATGCTTGTTAGACATGCACAGTCACACACACTTCAGCACATGGCCTCTGTGAATGAATGGCTGGCTAGTAATGGTACATGAATAGATTTCTAGCATGCATGCACTCAAGCTGTCCTTGCACGGGCACATGCAGAGGCAGTGAGTGCATGAATGGTTGACTAGAGGTCATGTGTTGTGTGCAAAATGCTTATAAAGAGGGGTGTGGCGGGGCATGGAGTGTCCTTTGTGCCAGGCTTTTCAGGTGAGTTTATTCAACAGCCTTGCAGGGACATAAAGTAATCGAAGGATAAAGGTTATAGTTTTTAGCATTAAGGCACCTTTGGACTCTGAGCTAAAAATGGACAAAACGTCCCTGCAGACTGCTGAAAACATTTGGTCTAATAAAAACCTGGCTGTCTTTGACCTTGGGCTAATGTGAACAAAGCAGGAAGCAGCTCTCAATGTCACTTTAAAGGACAAACAGTTGGCTGAAGTGGCTTCATCAGGTCATACTGTAATCTTGGCAAACACAAAAACAAAAAGAAAGATCACGAGATAGAAAGTCGTGTCCTGCTGTGGTGTGAGTTTCACATACTTTTCCTCCAATAAGCGGCAGGATGTGCATCTTCCCAGTCTGACTCTCCTTGATGGAGGAGACGATGAGGCAGGTGCCGCACAGGATGACCTGCCGTCTGGTCCAGCGGTTCACTGGTAGCTGGAGCTTCCCTTTGCGAACGTTGTATGTCCCTGACAGCTGGACCCGCTCTGAACTCTCAATGCTCTGGGGCTTCCCTGGAGCAAGGAAAGAGAGAATTTGTTTCGTTAGCGCAGAAGACGTAACCTCAACACGGGTCTGTTTAATTATTTGGTACTGTTTGGAGGGAAGAGTGATCTGAGTGTATGAGCAAAGAAAAAAAAACACAAAAATGATCTGAATACAGCTTTGCTAGCAGCTTTATTAGGCTGTACGTAAATGCTAATCCCAGCATGTAAATAATTCCCAGTCTAGCACCTTGATGTGATTAGTATGGATGTTGTTTACCATGCCACTGCTAACCATTAAGGATAAGCACATAAGCATGCTAATCAGGACATTCCATTGGCAAGTTGTTGTTTCTGATTTATTTATTGGATTGTACCTATTTTATTTTATTTTTCATTTTTCTTTATATGTGGCGTGTGCTGCTGACCTCTTGGCCAGTTCGCCCTTGTAAATGAGATCCTGATCTCAATGGGATTTATCTGGTTAAATAAAGGTTAAATAAAATAAATAAAATTTGAGCACACTATAGACATGACAGTTGTTTGGTAATAAGGAAGGCCGCTCATTAGAGGGGATAAAGGGGACAGCTTTCCTGGTCCCAGCCCCACAGAGCTGGGGGGCAGCCAGAGAGAATAAAAAAAAAAGCTCATACTAATTTTAACCTAAATTAACTTTGAACACAAATACTGAGATTTCATATCAAAGGAACAAAATTGACCATTTATGATTGCTCCGGTTAAATATTGGTGCTGGTTTCAAAGTATAAACTTTTCTTTTGTTAAAACTCTTCCGACCTTTTCTATAAAATTAGCATTTTAAGATGTCAGTTAAACCAAAATGTTTAGCCCAATGTTGGACCACGTATTTTCATTTGAACCAGAATTAAAGTTGGGTTTGCAGAAAATATAGGAGAGTAAGATGGGGAACTGGGTAAAGGATTGGAATGTGACAATAAGCAATATGAAGCCATGTAAAAGAGGGAAGTGTTTTCCATGGATAGGCACCAGCACTTCTGATCCAGAGCAAGGGTTTACATGAGTAAATCCCATTTGCAGGGGGAAGGATGGATCACAACTTTCATCCAGCAGTTGAAAGTGTTTCTTGTGGCACTCTGTAGTTCAGGCAGCCACTTCCCCTACGCTCCCTCCACCTTGACAGCTCTTCAGGGAAAAAAAAAGATTCACCTCTCATGTGTCTCTATTAGAGACCAAACAGTTGCTCATATCATGGTGCAGTCCACACTATGATGTGACTCTATCACGCTAATATGATGCTCTTCAGTCAAGCATTTACTGGATCTTCTTCTGTTTTGAGCACACTATCAAGTAATAAAGCAGCAAACCAACACTGAAAACATGTTAAATTTTGTTTTATCACTACTCTACACGTTGACTTTGTATGTACATGTAAAGACCACTTTACTAGCTTAAGAAATTACTGGATGTAGGCAATTACAACCCCCCGCCTCACTTTACTTATGCTGTTCTTAAAGGTCAAAATTTGCACCATGAAGCAAGCCAGCAGTCGAGCTACTGCCTAAAATGTAAAATTTCTTGCATCTCAACCAACACTGGTTGTCGATTGAGATGCAGTTTCAAAGCTAACCAGCCATTTATCACTCATGACTGCGCTATGTGCCTCAAAAACAAGTACTAATTTCTTGGTAAGTCTGGTAAAGCAAGCAATTAGCTTTGAACAACCAGACAGCACTTCTTTTTCAGCTCAAAGGGATCATTTCATGGTCATTACAGCCTCAATTATCAGTTTGTCTTTAGTTTTAGTTAAACGGTAAATAACAGGTTACATCAGAGCTTTAATGTGGCTCGCTGTTGTATGAGGCTCATTAAAAAAATAAAAATGAAGAGAAAAACACAATTCTTATGATTAAGTTGTGATAAACAGTAATTCAGTTTGCCAAAACAACATCATGAAGAGTTTAAACAGTAAAAATACAATGTGTCTGTCCACGTAAAGTAGAGAGACTCAACATTTGATTCATATTTTAATGGAGGTCTGATGAATTATTTCTGACACATTTTAGGTGGTACCAGAATACAAACACTGATTGACTGTTTTTTTTGTTTCTGTTTACTGTCCACTGTAGCTGTATTTTTTGCATACACCAAATTTGCTGATAATTAATTTGAAAACAAAGCCTGAACAACGAATAAACTCCAACACACCCTGAAAATTCAGATCCTTGATTCAAGATGGTAAAAAAATAATTCGACATAGCTGCGCAGTCACCCAGCTCGCCCCAGGCATAGGGCTCCTCGGTTAGTGCGTGTGCAAATCTGGGCCTTGGCCCTGTGTTGCAAGTCTTCCCCCACTCTCAACTATTTTCTTTTCAATTGACTTACACTCTCTCTCAGCAAAAGGCATTGAAAGCAGAAAAAATAAAACTGAAAAAAACATATTTTTACATGTCATTTAAGGCATGATGAGGTCATCTCTTAAACTCCCTGATGGAGCTCAAAGGTGGGTTTGAGGTTGTTGAAGAGTTGAAAGCAAGAACCAAGTACTGATGCATGGCAGAGCTGGCAAAGCAGTCAATGGCGTTAACCTCACGACAAAACAATGGTTATACAAGTCACTGGTTCGTCTATTTAGGGAGGGCCAGGAAAGGAGACGTTTTAGAAAGATGCCTGAGCTGCACAGAAGGGGTCTTGCTGCTTCAGATATTTTGTCTTGGTCATAGATGTGCTCTATAGTGTGAAGGGAACATGTTTCATACACTAAAAAGTATTTAAAACTCGAAAGAGCAAAATTCATTTGAGATGTTAGTGCTATAATGACTAGTGAGGAACATCAATTTGTAAATATGGCAATGTGCCCATTCTTGGAGGAGTTTTGCAAAACAAATACATAAAATAAAATAAATAAAATAAAGGACAAATGTTAGAAGGATGTCATCAAAACCTGTCATCAGGGAATCATGACTGTCAAAGATCAGGCTGGCAGAGGTTAAAACACTCAACTGGATAATAAAAGCTTTAATCCACAGGTATGGCTGGAAAGCAATCAACATCGTCCAGGGATAATCAATGTCTGCATAGACTTAACCATAATAAATGTAAGGCTATTTTAACTGGGCAGATTAGAGCATGGTTTAAAGTAATGTCTTCAAGCCCTAAGCTACATAATGCCTGAGATAAGAGATGCACTCACAGTGGTGTGCAATGAGAGGTCCCACCATAATGCCATAACAATGCAGAGTTAGCATAATATAAAGAAGTCAGTCTTGGATGTCCTTTCAACATATTCAACAGAATTTGGTTTGTATTCACTGCAGCGGCCCTAGATGAATACATTAATGTATGTTCAGATAAGTATTGGATTAGGCAGGAGAACATGCTGGTGCATAAGGTCAAGTCATATTTGACTTGAAAATGGACTTATGAGCATTGCTCCTTCAGGTTACATTTTGGAAAAATGCTCTCATATGATGTTTTAGCTCCTGGACCCCCCAAAGAATATGCTAAAAAGGGTTTTTGGGTCCTTTTCAGGCAGGAGAACATGCTGGTACAGAATGTTTGGTCATATTTCACCAAAAAAAAGATTTTTAATAATTTTTCGTTGGTGAGATCCTTGAAAAAAGCAACCTGCTTACATATAACTTTATTGTTAGAGTCTCACTTCCAATACCTGGCTCACCTCTCTTGCATTACGCTCCTATTTTCTGAGGTGTCCTTATTCAGTTTTTACCCATCTGTCTCACTCTCCTCGATGCCCTGTTCCCTCGCTCCAGCACCAGCCTGCCAAACCTGACAGTCAGGCTGCTTATCAGGCGTTCTCTCAGCTGGGCTGCCTTATCGTTCTGTCTAAACATCCACCTGCTTTCTGTCTACCTACACCTCTGCAAAAAAAAGCTCCCCAGGCTGGAAAAACCCTCCAACCTCTCCCCTATCTGACCAGCTGCATAGCCTTCAGTTTCTCTATCCTATCTGTAGATATGGTTATTGGGTTTTTGCTCGATTTGTGATTAAGTTTCTCCTTTCCAAGCGACAGATGGCCTCTGAAAATGTCTCACGTCTAGTGGCCTACTGTAACCCAGCTGCATCCATCTTGCTGTGTGTCTTTCACACATAATTCAATCTACTCCTGACTGAAGCAGCAGGGAGGTGGAGGTGAGTTAAACAGAGGAGGATGGAGTTTGTAGGGTAAGCAAGTGTGAACTAGCAAATGCTCTCATGGCTTTAAATAATTCAGTTCTTTCACATGCCAGCTGTAAGTCCAACACGCTGGAGTACTCTGCTGCATCCATCATATTCAGCAAAGTTTTAAAACATTGTGACCGAGGTCTACGTCTTTGAGCTGACCAAACCTGAGGTCATGACAATGCATACAAATTTTATTCTTATCACTACCACGAACATATACCGAACTGCTTTCACCTTGAACAAGAGGCAGTGCTCAACAAAGCAGCAATCATACATAAAAAAACAGCAAAGCCTCTGACCATTCCTCTGTGCTGCAGAATAAGCTTGTGTTCACAATAGCCTTGTTTGCAAAAGGATATTGACTTTAAGCTCAGTGTGTATAACATAATAAACTTTAGCTAAATCACCATGACTCATGTTTGAGTGTAAGAGGGCCGTCTTGGTGTGCAAAAACACAAGAGAATGACAACATGCTAGGATCTGGAGCCTTTGATCGCTGCACAATTTGCTAACCATGTTAATGATTTAACAACAACAAAAAAAATATATTAGATACCAAGTCCACCACACTCTGAATGGGCAGCTCTTGTTCTGAAGAATGTAAGTTATCCTCACTGCCAAAGGCCAAAATTTTCACAAACTGTAAATTGCTCTCAGTTTATCTAATATTAAATTGCTCAATTTCACTTTAAAAGGTATGTAATTATTAACACACTTTAATGCTAACCCTTAAAAATTTCAGACCTTCCATGATGCTTGAAAAAACATATCAATGAAAGCCTTTGGTGCATGTTCTTAAATCAGTGCGTCACTGTGTTTCATAGTCGTGATCTCAATATCTATTTAAAAAACTCAGATTCTGATGTTTGCCATAACTGAACACCTCTAATTGAAGCAGGATGGTAGCTAATTTAATAAGCTCATCACACACACACACACACACACAAACACACACACACAAACACACACACACAGAAACTACTGAAGCTACTTTTGCTAAAAAATGGTGTTTATTATCTTGACCAAGAGGAGTTTGTTTTGGCTTGATGGTTTGTATGCTACATTGCAAACATGATAACTCAAAAATTTATGAAGAAAATGTATTTCACTTCACTTTTTAAATAATAGGTCATAAATGGGCCAAGGTCTTATCAATTGCATTTGAGAGGTTTTCGAAACTGAATGTGGATCCTAGAGTTTTTTTCAAGGATTTGTTAACAGTGCGTGATACAGAAGTTGTCCACATTTTTGACAATAACCACCCAACAATGTTGGAAATGCCTTGGAGGAGGTTTGTGTACTCAGAGTTCATTGCTCATTGACAATTGTATTATAGACAAAAAAAACAACAAATGAAGGAGAGGATGCATCTAATGACCCACTCTGTCTTATGACACTTTATGTCATAAGACACAGATCATTAGGGATGTATATCGTTATGATTTTATCGATACCGATACAGATACCGATATTCCTTACCGGTATTGATACTTTTCAATACTCTTATCGATACTACAACACGTAATTTTGTGTAAAAAATAAAGAATAAAAAAATTCAACCTTTATTATTACCACAAGGTAATAATACAGCTTCAACAGAATAGAAGTAATGCGATACAAATGCTTCAAAGAGGCAAAAAGAAAGCTAAGGAGATGGCAAAACCCCTTCACGCCGCCCAACAGACTGCATGTACAGACATACCCATATATCTTGTGCTGCTAAAATCAATGCTGTAATGATGACTACTAGGGCTCTCACTTTATATTCAATATTCGAATAACCGTTCGAATATGGGGGATAAATATCTGTAACCGAATAGTAAATAATCAAATGCGCTGTGAGCGCAGCTTGACCGTCAGTCACATCCGCAGCTCTCTTGACCTCAGTAAACAAAGAGTTTCCACTCCGAGCGGACATTAACAGCTCTGAATCATCTGAGGAGAGCTGTGTGGAAGTGGTTTTGCTTCTGCACCGTTGATGGCAAACTTAAAATCAGAGGCCAGGCTGTGTGTTATGTGAAATGCAGTTTAGTCACTCGTCCTCCACGTGTTTGCGGGCTCAGCCGTCGGCTTTTCATCTGTTATACGGCCGAGTGCAGCAACAATTTGCCAAAAGTTTAACCCCATGTGACTGCGCAGTTTTCGGCAGGCTCTTTACTGAAGGGGCAGATAATAGAGTCTCTGTCCCTTATTACATGTAGGACAGAGACTCTTTCGGCCATGGCTTCAAGTTGCATAACCAAACAGGAGTTTGGTTATGCAACTTGCACTGCGCGTAATGTGCTACGATTGGTTAGTCGGGTGCGCGTCAAAGTCTCTGCACCCACACAGACGATTTGACGATCTTTCTGCTTTATGAGATCATCCCTACGTTTTAATCCTTAACGATTTAATATCGTCATATCAAACACCACTAACTTACACAAGCTAAGGTTGGAGTCAGCTAATTAACATAATGGATATGAACAGAGCAGGTCAAATCATGTCAAGGCAGGGCTCTGAGTCAGTCATTAATAATTTATGAAACTGATAAAATAACTTATCAATCCTTCAGTTCCAACTACCATTTGCAAGTCTCAAAACCAGACACTTGGAGTGGCAGAAAGAACACAACAAACTAAGCAAACTTATGAACTCTTTAACATCAAAAAGTAATCCATATGGAAAAAAAAAAACTCCTCAAATCACACTTGATGTTTCTTAAAGTAACAACAAAGCAAATGTAACATCCACTTATGTCCGAGCTAATTCAGTGCAAGTGTGTGTTTCTGGGGACAAGATGCTTGTCTCCCTCATTTAAAGCAAAGGTCTATTAATAGATCAGCCTCAAAGCCATGGCAGCTCAGATTTAGTCTTTCAACAGCAAATACAGCTCAGAGTGTGCACAGAGCTTTGAACCAATCAAAAATATAATGTAAATGATATTTTATGTAGCATTAGCCCATTGCTCTTTAATCATTCCTCTCTGTGGTTCTGGCAGTCTGCCTCCACTTCACAGCACTAATCAAAAGCTGGCAATCAAGCATTAGGGATTTATAAGGATAAATATGGTTTAATGAGCCATCAGGATATGAAAGAAATCTGTTACACTGCAAATTATTTGGTCTTGAACTACATGCTCATGGGTCAAATTCTGCCTGAATTTCAAGCTTCTCTCCCTCTCAGTCTTAAATTTCCAGTCTGAAATACTGCCAAGTCTTAGTTAACTGTTTGTGTTACAGTTTTAAAAAGTCAAATTTGTCCTGTTTTCCTCCCTTAACCCCCTCCTCTTTTTATGGTTATCCACACTTTTGTTTAAATGCACTCTGAAACAAGTGGAGTGAGGAGGGAGTGAACTATTTTATCTCTCTTAAAAGGGTCATCATCACCATCCACTCCACATGAGATGCTATTAAGTGGCTGTGTATTTGTATTTCACAGTGACGGTGTTGCACTTGTGCGTTTTGCAGGTGCCCCTCGAGAGCAAAATGCTGATATGCTGTTTTATGTGATATTGTTTAAGGAGAGGGGAAACACTAAATATAACAGAAGGCTGAATTGTCTTACCGCTAGATTCTAATAGTTTTGATCTTGTTTCCAGTGTTTTGACATGACTTCTGCCGGGAATGGTGACATTTTTTCAAACTCTACTTATTTTCTTAAAAGAAGTGCTGGCAAAACAAGGCCCTAAAAGAACAACAACATAGTCAAAGTAAACCAGATAGCCTTACAAAGATAACAAGGGCTCGCTTTCATTTTCACTTTAAAATGAGGGGTCAAGATAAGTGAGCTAAACTAAGGACTTCAGATAGCTTTAAGAGGAAACACGGGAAAGGAAAGATAAAGGCAATGAGACACTGAAGCTGTGGATTTGAATTTTACAGGGGAATTGAACAAACCTTTAAATTTATGTAAGCATCGACAGAAAACAAATTTGGTCTTTTACTCAACATCAACAACAATGTTATCTCAGAGTTCCAGAATAATGAAGTAGATCATTTAGACATACACTTTCATTAAAAAAAACATCAAAATCTAAAGAAGAAATCATTTTTTATGCCATTTTTAACTTTAAATTTACATGAAAAAGACCCCATGACACATATGGGCCCTAAATTATAATTATAGTTGTAGTAACTATTTTCCAGAAATTATAAACGTGTCCGAATAAGCTTAGAATTTCTCACATGTCCTATTTTTGTTTTAGTTGCAAAAAAAAATTATCGCTCAGGTTGCCTCCATAAAGTCAAAAGCCCAAAATAAGTTGGTTGCCTGAAACTGGCCCAAAGGCCACGAGTGCATACATTACAGTTTAATTCATATTTGGTCTGTTTCATTGAGGAAAGAGGCTAAACAGTGGGTAGTTTTACGTATTTTTGACAATAACTAAGCCAATCATTATAAAAAAATGCCCTGGCAAAGGTTTAAGCACTTCTTATTTCTGTCCCCAGGACACGCACTAAAATTTCTAACTGATGCAGTGATCAAGCTTTGTGTTAACACTGATTAGAAACTGTATTTTGTTGTTTACAATTCTGTGGTTCTGTAATGCCATAAAATAATTCAAAGAAAGACATTTTAAGGAAAAATATGATATGACGTGATGTATTTCTCTGTTTATGGTATCATTATATATTGTAATATATTCCATCCCACAACATACATTAACAGATTTTTGTCAACACATTGGCTCTAAAAAATAGACACAAATGGAACATCTACTTAAGAATTCATTTTACTGTCTTTTCTGATTTGGCCATAATTTCTTTTGATGAAGAACAATGTTGTGAAACAACAGACAGAACTTGGTGACAGGAAAATTGCTCAAGGGAAATCCTAAATCATTGCTGGCTGTTAGTTTTGGCCCACCTTATGTCACACAAATCGATGGGATATCTTGCTGACAAACCAAATGGCTCAACCGAACAGACTGGTAACCACCCTCCAACCTTTCTGGCTCCCGACCAGCAGGCACACGTTTTTTACGATCTATCCCAGGAAGAGGGGGTATGTGTTGCATTAGACAAATTATTCACAAGCTTTTAGCCTCAATATGTCACATGGGCATATTTTTACTATTTTTAGGTCTTTTGTTGGAATGTGCTCCCTCCCACACGAGCATATGCACAGACACGCACACACACACACTACACCTACTCCTCCTACCCTTGCCGAGCTGACATCCACACACACACACACACACACACTGAGACAGTGACAGTGATTAACCATCTCCATATGTGCATCAGTCTAATTGCCCCCCATTGAACGTTGATAGACTAAAAACAGTGAGAGACTCTGCAGAGGGAGGACAATACAGACAGAACGAGTGGGCTGCTCAGAGCTGCAGTAAGAGAAGTTTGAAAAGCCTCTCCTGTTTGGATGTCATTGTTTACAACCATCACACATGGATGTGGATGACTGTGGGGAGGCAGCTGTTTGAGTCTGGACAATACGGATCAAAAATTATATTTAATATATCATATCTATCGGTTCAAATATGAATCATATACTTCTCGTTTTTTTGGAGAAATGCTTGTAACAATACCAGTTATAGACGTTAGGTGATCCAAGTACAAAAGTCAAACAATATTTATTTGACTTTTTACTCAAACAGAGAAAAACAAAATCCTCTTAAGGGCCAAAGCAACAAGTATCCTACAATAAGGATGAGTTAATAATTAAAAGACTGGAAAAAGCCTCTCCAAAAAGGCTTAACAGTGCAAATAGCCTCATAAATGAAATGAAAAAAGTATCATGGTAATACAAGCTCCATTAACACTCCATTCATGCAAAGTGCCACAAAAATGCTCCATTGTTGTTGCAACCTGAGACATTCATGTTAATCCATGAGGACACAATATCTGTGTTAATTCATGGTGCATAACTTTGAAGGAGAACATGAAAAGTTTTTTATACAGCATTTGAACCCACAATAAAAATCCAGTTTCTAATCAGTGTTATTTATATAATGCATAGTCCCTGCATAAGCTTTTGTTTGTCTATCCCAAAGACAGAAAAAACAGATATAAAGAGAGAGGGAGAAAAAAATGGCTGAATGTCTGTTGCCAATCAGAGGGCGGAGGCGGCATTAAAATATGAAACAAAAGTCCCATATTTCTACTAATTATTTGACAATGAAATACCATAACATCACACTAAAAATATTGATACAGTAATGCATAAAATATCACAATATATAAGCATCAATAATTTCCTACATCCCTACTTAACATGCAATCTCTTTCATCTTAACTTAAATCTAATTAGACAAATGCATTATTATACCTTGAAACTTGGCCATGGCCATGGGAATACATAATGTCGGAAGCAGGGAGATGGGTGGGAGTCCCACGTGAGCTTCCTGTTTACAGGGTTGGGTCAGAGAAAAGCAGGATCTCTTCGTAATAATCCACCTCAGAGAGGAAATCATAGGAGACAGTTTCTCTATTTCAAATATTCCACAGGCAGCCTACACCAGGAATATTCTCAGCAGCACACCCCTGTTAGTCATGGTGGTCATCCTGTAATCTAAGGGTGATGTGAATTTAAAAATAATGGACAGGCACTGCGAAGTGGGTGTGTTCATGTGCAGAAGTCGGTCTATTCTTGGACCTACTGTAGGAGCAGGAGTACTACAGTGTGTGTTTGTGATGGTTACTGGAGATGGCTTCCTTCCTTCTCCCCAAGTGCAGGAAAGGAGTGTTTCCGCTTAATAGTCAGCTCCAATACTCATGCGTATGTACCCAAACACACACACAGACACATGTCAAAACAAAGAAGCTTTCAATCTCAATTGTGTCCCAAAGCAACTTTAAGAGTTGAACGATGAATCAAAGTAAAAACGAGAAATAAAGGGAAACTCCTCCAATGAATCACATGAGCTTAAATTTAGAAACTTTTGTTACACTGAGCCAGCAAATGAAATCATGCTGTTAAAGGTCTCTGACTATTGAAGTAAGTATGTCCACGTGTCTGGAGTGAATTTACTACGAACTTTACTGATTAAGAGACAAACTAACCTTATTTTTACTTGTGCATCTCATTCATTTGAAGTGTTTTCTCTGGTCATCCCAAATACAGTAGAATTATCCAGAGTATGTTCTTGTTTATATAACACAATAATAGGACAAAACACGGCATGATACTGTAGGCTAACACAGCTAAAACACCAGACATGACTATACTAGTTCAACAAATGACACTATACAATATCAGACAATAGGATAAAATACCACATGATATTTTTCAATATGATACAACATGATTAATAAGATAGGCAATTTTATCCCAAGAGTATTATGTTGATTAAGTTAATCAATTTTACAAATAGAACTGAAAATCAGGCTGTTTGGCTGTGAGACAACATGATACAAAAGAAAAAAATGAACTTCATTGTTCTTTGAAGTGAAGTTGTCTTATATAAGTTCAGCTGCAGCCTAAATTATTCTACTATATGATATGTTATAATCTGACATATAATATGCAACATACAATACAATATGATATTATACAATACGATACAGTACAGTGCCATGCAATAACTCATTGTCGGACCTTAAAAAAAACGCAGTGCGTTATCATAACATGGTCCCACTGCCCTTAATCTAGTAATTCAACATGTACTGCAATAAAAGGAGGCTATTACAAGGGACTTGGAGAGCAAAAGAACATGAAAGCTTTTACTAAACTCTCAGTTCACAAAGATATTGGATATGCTTTATATACAAGGACACACACTTTAATAATTGAATATCTCCAGTTATCAATGTGAATGTTGAGATCCAATTGGGTTTGATTTTTTGGAATAATGACAGCCCTAACCTATGTGTTTTCTGCTTGTCCTAGGTAGACACCAAGACTACTATGAGATCCAAGTGTTTCCGAAGAGGAAGGAAAAAGAGCTGCATCTGATCAGCTACAGAGATTATATTATTATTATTTTTTAATTTAAATGTATCAAATCCTTGCAACAAAAACATTTAAGATATGATGTAAACAGTCAAACACACCAGGACATGAGACCTTTAATTGCATAGTTCACAATGATAATGTTTAATGTGTATTATACACAGGAGCTTGCCTGAGACATCTAAAGATAAAAAAAAAAAACGTAAGGCTTTCTTCAATTCTTCAAAAAAAGTAAATTTAAATACTGTTTTATCAGAGCACGTATTAATGTTGACTTATTTTCCCACAATCGTATCAAAAGTCAAGATCCTGGTATCATGACACAACTGGTAAATAATTCAAAGACTCCTGTATTTTTTCAGGAACATATTTATAACTCTGACGGATGTTTCTGAGTGCAGCATGTCTGAGTGAAGGACAACCCCTGGCATTAAGCCTGCAAAGCAAACTGTTTGAAATTCATGCAAGATCCATGCTCCCTGCTGATAAGCTGCCATCATTTGCATAGATAAAAGGGAAAAGTTATGAAATGGTTGAAGCTGTTTTTTGTGTATTGCTACTGTATGTAACAGTGCCTCTGATAAAACTGAGCTCTACATTGCTATTTTAAGTACACACATTCAGCCCATGAAAGAAATTGTTGATCCAGCTTGTGGATGCAGATCTTAAACAGCTGCTTGTTGCACTGTGAATCTTCAGCAAGCATTACGAAATAGCATGACCACAAACATTTAGAGTGAATATATGTTTGGTTAAAGTCAGTGATAATATTTCAATCCCAGGCTACTAAACTGATTCCCACATAGCAAGCTGCCCCTGTCATCCATCATTGTTAGCGATCAGCACCCAAGGCTGACCTCCCTTCATCCATCTCCTCTTAAATGGACCCACACTTCTTTCTTCTGGCTCTTCTCAGTAATAACAAGGACACATCCCTGGTTAATCATGCTGCCCCGCTGAATGCAATCTGACATCAGAACACCTCCGCTACAGGACCGGGCATGCCGTACCGTAGGGCACTGATGACCCACATAAGTCACAGCGGAGCACAAGCATGCGTAGAGGCTTGCTTGTGTCTTCCCTCTATAGGCGGTGACAGATGTGATGCACCGGATGGCAAGACTGTAGGACTTATGAATGCGTCTAAGCCTATACTGTGGTCTGATAACTCCCACATCTGTTTTTTTCCTGCTTCTTTTGAAATGTATCTTCACTGAGGCGTCTCATTAAAGATGCAACTGCTTAGAAAAACCTATGAAAGCGTGCCTAAGTGAGCCATCAAGTCAAATGTGTGGAGTAAGAGATGTTCAGTTTAACAGAGCAGAAGAGAGTCGAGGTAAGTTGGGGAGAAGGGATCTAGAAATAGATGTTAAGACAAAGGCTGCCAGATGTTACTCTGCGACACAAATAACTGCACTGTCCTCCACACACATGCGTGCTCACACATTGTCAAAATGCATTTATAAAGATTTGAGGTTGAAGGCGAGGGAAAAACTCATCTCCTACTGTGAACTAGTGTCTCTCTACCCAAATTGCTAAACCCCTTATATGTGTCTGCATCTCTCCTCCCTTTCCTTTCTCTCTGAATTTTCAGTGGATGATTTGAGGTGATTCCTCAGATCCAAAGTGACAGGCCATGTTAAGCCAACTGTCTGATCCGGCTGCAGCCAACAGGCCTTTTGCTGGAAGGTGGCAAAGGCCATAATGGGTGATGGGCTGCTCACTGCACCCACCACAGTGCTGCACATTACACTGTACCTCTCTGCATCTCTTTACAACTACATTCATTTGGGCACAGGTTAAGCATTGCCGACCAAAATACAGCTCAAAATGTTCATTCACTAACCTCATCCCATTACAAAAAAGTAAAATAGCAAGCTGAAAATTAATTCACGATACAGATGCAGCCATTTAAAACATCCCCACTTCTTTCTTATAGGGTCTTAGCTGATCCCTGACAGGTCTATGACAGGGCCTGCCCACCCTGTCAGTTGTAAATTGTAAAGTTTAGGCCATGGTTGTGTGAATTTGTTGTGTTAAGTTTGTTTTCTGTTCATTTTGCAGCTACTTTATTAACCAAAGAAAAGGTTTAGGCTATGTAATCTTGTGAGGGAAACATCATTTTATGAAGACACTGTAAATGAATGGACATGTTTTCAATGGGTTTTAGGCACAACACCAGAACATAATGCCTCAGCTTTTAACTAAACAATAGAACAGAGTTTGCATTGGTATCAATAAAGATAACTACAGCACATCCACACTTTCTGCCAATTTTTCAGCCGAAATATAAAGGATATAAGGATCTGTATGACTGACAAACAGTATTAGGTGTAAGTAGTAGTTGTAAATATCGCCAAAATGTTTACATTTGCAGACAGTGACATTGAATTTTTTAAGCTATTATGTGTCAATACTGATCAATTCTTTAACAATACTCTATCAATTCCTGTGATTTTTTTGTGTGGGGAAATAGTTGGCCTACACAAGTTCTTAGTGGCAACAATGTCAAACACATGACACACCTGATATTTGGTGCTGTACTTGATAGACAACTGTCATTTACTGTCTTTTAGATTGTACGTTAAGTGTAGAATACATCTGTTGCTGTTGTTATTGTAAGTAATTCTGCTAACTGTGCTGCTGCCTACCTTGACCAGGACACTCTGGATAAGGAGATTTTTCATGTCAATAAGTTTATTTTCCTGCTTAAATGAATGTTTAATAAATCAAATAAATACAACAAAAAATGGTTCTGGGAGCATCTTTATGCCAAAATTAAGGCACCATTTGTCCACTGCTGCTCCCTGCATAAAATGATGCTTGACTTTCTTGTTATCTTCTCTACCAACTGTCTCTGATGAAGAACGTGAAATTCTTATTTGCAGGGCATGCAGAACAAAGTGGAAGGAATTATTGATTCTCAACTGGAGTTGGTTTTTGTTTGTTTTTGTATGCATAGGGAATCCCGTCCCTATGCATCACTAACACTGATGTAAGTGCGAGGTAATCTACCACAACAGTTAAAGTCCTTCATTCAAGAAGAAATGTCCTATATTTCTGTGTGTCTGTTGTGAATTAATTTAATGTTGTTATTCCCAACTTTTATCTTTGGAGGTCCTCTTTTACTCAAGATCAATACTGCCCCCAAAAGGGGCCCGGACCCCGGGTTGAAAACGAGCTAATCAGAATATTGATAATCCAGGGCGGTAAATATGCAGCAGCTGGAGCCTCAACCTCAACGACTGAGGGAGGATATTTATTCCTCACACTTTCACAGTTTCTGACACAAGCGATGCCTAATTAGTAACGTCTTAATGCTACAAACATCCTCACTAAAAGTTCCCAGATGTTCGCACACAAATGGGTCCACAGAGAGGTGGAAGGGGGCTGCGTCCCCCTTCTGGGATTGCGAGGGTGTTGATGTGTGAAATGTGTCAAGCTGTCCTTTGTGTAGAAGTGATAAGATGATGAGGTGTGTGTTTGCATGGGAAATAAGTGAGATGTACATGCATTATCACTGTGAGATAGCATTAGCATGTACCTAAAAGTGCCTGTGTGCTCTCACATTCACTGTGTTCTTTTCACTTTTAACTACCCACAGTGGTACACCGCATTTTATTCAGTTTAATGTATTTTGACTGCTAGGAGGTGAAAAGTCAAACAAACATTAGCAGTCAAAACATGAGTCAAGGCCAGACTTGGATTGTTTTATTAAGTTTCAGGTGGTGGGGCTTTAAAACAGTAATACTGGCCTTAAATTAAAGCTGACATTACCCAGTAGACTGAGATACAAAACTTGTAACAATCGCACAAAAGCAATATTTGTTTAGATTATACAAACACAAATATGTAAGTCCAGGCACCCAAAATAAGGTATTGAACATTTATTGATTATTAACAGAGCTCTCTTCATCAAAAAAGAACAGTCTAGCAATTATGCGTTGAGTGTTGTTTGTTTTGTCCTGATACCAGCATTACACTGGTACTTTTAAAGCAGTCCTGGCACTTAAAGCAGGGCACACACTACAAGATAAGATAAGACGGCCTGGTTTTGGGCCAGACCTGTTCAGTCAGCAAAGGCCCAACCAATTATGTGACTATCTTAATAATTAACTCACCCAATTTTCTTGTGGCATGTGGAGTATTAAGAGTGATTTTATCCTTCCCTATGCCCTATCAGATATTGTATCCAAAAACCTCCACTTTCATGACCAGACAACATGTTGTGTTGGCCCTCTGTGTTGTGCCACAGGAGACAGAATAGCCAAGAAACACAGCTAGGACAGCAACAGTGAACCTGAAGCATAAAGTGGAGAAGCAACATGTCATTTGAGTTACAACACTAGCATTCACACAGCATGACCTATAATAAATACCACATCTAATGTCAAAAGAAAGAGAGTTAGACCAACACTGCTATGGATGACCCAAGTAGCTAACAGTCACCCAGCTTCAATTCTTATGACCTGCAGTGTCTGTTTACTCTGAAGTCCTGTTTAACACAGAGATATTGCAGAAAGCGAGAGTGGAAACTGTGGTTGTTGGTGGAAGAGTGTTTGCTTGTGGTGTGCTGTGCTGAGCGTCTGATTGTACACCACATATTCATGGTGTGTATAAGCAACAATCTAGCAATAAATTCAATATCCTAAAACAGGAGTGACAATTAGATTAATCATTTTTTTAAAATACTATGGGTGGTGCAATATTTCACAGCTTATTATTATTATTATTTTTACAATTTATTCTGTTTTCTTGAGTTTTCGAAACACACATGGTTAAAAGCTATAAGATACAGCATCTAATTAATTTCATTTATTCCATCCTTGGTGCAAACAAACTTTTTCAGATTGGTTTTCATCTTGTAAAATGTTAAATAGACTTAAGCTGATACAGCACTTTTTTAGTCTCTTTTAACTACACAAAGCAGCTTGTCAAATCTACCCTCAACAACAAGGAAGTACACATTAAAAAGATGGAGGACAGGCAAAGCTACTCTGGACAGTCAAGTCATACCTTCAAATATTAATGTGAATGTTACAAAACCCTTTTAAATTAGATTTTAGGAAATGTGAAAGCCCAATGAAGTTTTTCAAAATTTCTCAATGCTCTGGTGTATCAATAGTTTCTCAGCCTGGAAGACAACGTTTATTTTTTTTTTTTGTATGGTCCTGGGGCCTCTCATAGTTTGTTAAAAACACTGATGAGTTTGCCAAGCTGAGACAATTCCCAAATCAATATTTCAAATAGAAAGACAAGAGCATTGGAGTGATGTTTGTTCTTGTCACAGTTGATATGATAATGCCTTTTGTTACCTGTAATGTTAGTTCCTTCAGCTGGAAGGCAATGTTGTATAGCATACTGAGCGGAAAGGCTGAGAAGATTCAGCATCTTTGACTCTAGCTTTGGTGAAAGGTTCCATAATGAAGCAATGATATCTGTAGTTGCTATTAAGTATGCCGGAACTAGGGATGGGAATCGAAAACCAATTCCAGTTGCGAATCGTTAACAGCTCCATCAAAGAATCAATATCATTAATCTTTTTGCTTATCAATTCCCTTATCAATTCCATTCAATTGACAGGGTTTAGAAGCGTCAGAATTGTGGCTTAATTTTAATTACACCTACTGCACAACCTTAAGTGAGTGGAAACACCAGCAACTTGCAGAAGCAGATATCTATAATGTGATGTATGTGATGTATGTTTGGCATTGTTGCCACTGAAAATCAGACGATTTGCCCACATGCAAAATTTGCTGGAATCGATAAGGGAATCATTAAAGAATTGGATCGACTAGCAGGATCGTTAACAGCATTGGTATTGATAAAATCTTATCAATTCCCATCCCTAGCTGGAACTTCAAAGTTCTCAGATTTTGATGCCTGTCCCTATGCAAAAACCTGGTTGGATTTTTGTACAAATTTTATTTGCTGTTAATGCTCATTCGGGAACTGGTTAAAAGTAGGTTTATGGTTGACAGCACCAACCAAAATGTTACTGTAGCGTCAGAATATTCTCTTAGCTATGTTTGACTTTTTATTTAGACAAAGTAAACTGACCAGACTGTCACTGAGTTTATCACATCTTCGGAATAATAATGCAGAGTCACCTTACAGGTTCAGTCAACAGTGAAATCATGATAAAAAAACAGTGTATGCCCTGCCATTATTGGACAGCACCAAAGCAGTTGATAAGCTAGATGAGTATTTATTTAATCATCCGTGCCGCAGCTTGCTTTCATTATCTCGTAAATTAATAACACAATTAAGCTGTGGTGCATTTTAGATGGACAAAGAGTAGGGACAGTGTGCAAGAGTACAAACCAAAGCCATATCTGGTAGTACTTCAGGATAAGGTCATTCCCTGTTTTTGTGCCTGCGTTGTTTTGTCGTGCTCTCAAGAGGGTGTTACAAGAGTCCTTTAGAAATCCCTGTAAAAGAGTCGAGTGACACTGCTTTGTGCTACTGTCAATTGTCAGACACTGAGCATCCTTCAGCTTAAACAGCTCAGACGAGTCGTTTCTTCTTCTTCTTCTCCCCTCGTCATGCGCACTGTGATGTAGCATTAAGAAGCAGACACACAAGACAAAGGCGCCCAGGGAAAATATGTTGACCATGAGACGTCCCTCCATCCCCGGAGAGAGAAGGTGTAGCAGATAATTAATAGTTTGACGTATGCCCTCAGAATGTGATAGCTCATCTCTCTTAGGCATGTCACCAGGAAGGACACAATCAGACACACACATACTCACACACATAAAAAACCTTGTCTCTCAGTTCCGGTGAAACACAGCCTGAATCCAAATGAGGTCACAGCCTGCAATATCTTCCCCATCAAACCATTATTACCCTTTGCCCCCTGGGGAGAAGGCGACTAAACAGCCCTCTGCTATTAAAGGCATTGTATGACTGGGGTTATCAGGTCAGTGCAGTGTCATTCACCACCTGTAGGGGCAGTATGCAGTTATATTATGGCTGGGGGATGACCTGAAGCAGAATTTGTAGTGAGTTCTGTAATGCTGAACCATCCTCCTCTTCCTTTTTTTTTATCCAGAATATGACCCACTTGCTCATTCGGTTGCTCCTCTGCATTTTTAATTCCTGAGATGACTTCATGCACAGCAGAGGACTCGCCTCACTTCTTATCGCCTCCTATCAGGGGTATGTTAAAACCAGAAATCATATCGCAGTCATTTCAAGCCTGATGGCAGTACATAATGGATGTATTTTCTGTTGAAGAATAAAAAGCCAGTCAGCACAACACAAGAACTATAAACTCAAAAATGATCAAATGCCACAAGAGAACTGAATTCACACCCATTACAGTGCTTTTTGTATTGTCAAAAAGCAACAAAACTCTCAAACACTGCCATTTTTTTAACTAAAAAGGCAACAATCTTCATATTGAGGTTTAAAAATATTTTTAACTCTTACATACCATGTGCCTGAATAAGTACAGAAAGATAATGCTCTTCAGTTATTGCGTAAATTCAGGAGAAAGTGCTCAAAAGCCAGCTAACTGATTAATTCAAATCATTCAGAAGCAAGCAGAGCACACCATCTGGGTCCAGTCTAATCTCTGGAAATAACTCTGGGTGACTGCTGTCAGTTATGTCAAAATAATGTAATAAAGAGTTAACTAGCGCTTACAGCCTTTGTCCACAGACAGATACACATGAACAACATGGGACAACTCAACAGTGCCTTTGTAATGAACAGACCAAATCATTTCAGCTGACAGAAATCTAAAGCGAGCAAGGAAGTCATCACATACTTCAGAAGGATGCTGTCTATAATGGAGAATAAACTACTGACACTTAGCCTCCCGGATCAGCAGGTCCACCTTATCCTTTAGATAACCTACTTTTATAAATGATACTCCATGCCATTGGCGGTCGTATTATAAGGTTAACTTTACACTCTCTAGGAGCCAGGTGTAAATTTAAAAGTCATAACTTAAGCCTACATCAAAATGATGTCGCTATTTCCAACACCTCAAACAGTAGTAGACAGAAAACCCCACCATAAGGAAGAAAACTTGGCCTCATGCAAGAACCGTTCGTACGAGCAAATATGTTCGTAAGTGTTGCATACGAATGATTTAGGATAATTTGTCCCATTCAGCATTTTTTTCGTATTTAGAATTTTCTTTCAAGTACGAACACAAATCACGAGCGGTCCATACTAGTCTTAAAATCACAACAAATTAGTCTGCTCTTTTCAAATCAAGTGCCTTACATACTGATTATACATTTAACTAATTTCAAGCATTTTTAACAAAATATAGCATAAGACGAAATAAATCTGAGGATCTCAAAACAAAGAATACATTAAAATCTATTAATTGAAGGTTTATTAGACTGGCCAATATAAAACGCGTCATGGCTGAGCTTCTTCTTTTGGATGCCCTGGCACGCCAGGTACTTGGAAGAGAGCGTGTGTTTGGCGCCATCTTTATGAATGAAAACTCCTGTTTTATGGTGTGGGAAACGTATCCTTATATGGTATTCTTGTGGTGTTACTTATGCAAATATGCTATCCTAGTGCATGTGCGCTTAAGTACGCACAGGTGGCATTCATCATGTTTCTGCGGGTCATTTAGACACTTTTCTAAAGATAGAAGTGTTTGTTGAATCTGACGGAGCATGTTTGTACGAACGCGACATAGAAAAAAAGGTAATAAAAATTTAGGATGAGAATACGAAAATGTTCTTGCATGAGGCCCAATGAACGTGCACACAAATGGTGCAACCCAGAGATTACCTATATGTTGCAGCCAACTATTTTGGTTACGTCCCCTGCATTGATTCAGCATGTTAGTTGTACATGTCGTCCAGAGTTAAGACAATGCAGTCTACATGTCACCAGTAGGATCAGTGTAGAGGCAGGTAGCGATGACAGATTGATCACAGCAGCAGAAACAACTTTCACAGGTTTATAAGACAAACTGATAAATCCACCACAATAATCAACATTTACATAATGTGAGACTATATGGATACAAACCTAACAGTTCATCTGACTGGTGACAGATAAATCCTCATTTAGAAGTCGGAAAACAAGAAAATAGGCTTAGTGTGTGGGAATTCAACTACCATATACATTGGTGACTTGGAGTTGACACCATGGCTTTGTCAATAAATATGCTTGTTAGTTTTGCTTCCTTGGCTTTAGTTTTGCACATGTAAACCATTGAAACTTTGATACAATTATTAATAAAAGTAAAGTATTAAAGGGTACATGTTCTGCTTTTTCCGATGCTCTAACTACAGTATCTATCAGCACAGTTATCAGTTAACACGGTAACTCATTACACCCATACACATATAATACTGTAGGAACAGAGTTCAGAGGATTCTGATAGTAAGACTGACTACTGCTCATCAGATCTCAACAATTATTGGTTTTTGACATTGATTACTGATGTTTATTATGCTTCTTTAACTCTCAGAATTACCACCATGTTTACAGTTTAATTCTGACACCACAGATTGTCTCATACAGCCTGAGGTCTTCTGATGCAAATGCAGCGACAAACTGCAAGTATATCTCTGGCTTTAGGATTAGAAATCTCATCGTGTCCATGTACGTGTTTGGTTATGCGCATATTCAGTAAAGAAAAGTAACATCACTCTCTCATTTGAACATTGAAAACCCTCGTCGTCTTGGAGTCAGTCATTATAATATCACTGTTGGTGAATCTTTTTACTGGCTTTTTTAAACTATATTGATCCAAACAATACTATCTAACCACAAATCCAATTTTAGAAAACATCTATATAAACCCAAAAATGTCTTTATGTTTCCCAGCTCTATGTCAACCTCACACAAATCCGTGTTTGCGAGTGAAAGCAGGAACAGATAGAAGTGCTGTGTAAATATGCCATCATGATAACTCAAGCGGCTGACGGCTGGAATGAGGAACCACAATGAAAGAGGCCTCACGGGATATAATAAATCAGGTTGTAAGGTGATAAATTCTGAAATGCACGACTTGTGTGCCCTTAAGTGAGGGAAATAACAGCCCCCTCCATCAGCTGCATGCACCGTCCTTTACACCACCCGCTGCACTGTGAACATGCTCCATCATGTAATACAATCAATGCAAGTTAAAAATAGAATCCAGATGCAGCAGACAGGAGAGGCAGATTTTGTTACTAATGCTCTGGATCCCAGGTGTTGGTAGGAAAAGAAGATCCCCCCCTAGTGATTCCCTCTGTCGGTGGAGGGGTGGAAGTCTGACGTGGATGTGAGTCCGCTCCCTCTCTTGGCCAACTCCCCCCTTTCTTCATGGCTCCACTCCTGCTGCTGTTATGTAATGTGTGTGTGTGTTACGAAACCTTACATTGGAAAACACGAGCCCACTGATCAGCTAGCTCAGAGCACACACACTACCACACATGAGCTTTGTGGATTGTTATCACCCTCCTGGATTGTGTGTGAGTGAACATTGCCCCTGCAGTAGTGTATGTGTGTTCGCCCATGCATGTTTCATGTGCATGAATGTGTGTTTATTTGTGCATGCTACAAATTAATTAAATACATGGGAATTATGGTGAGGCTGTGGAAGCATGCAGCGCTCCCAAATGAATTATTTAGTGTGTTTGTTGGTATGCGTGTGTATAAAACACATTTATAAAAGTACTGGGGAAATAATGAGGGCCATGGATGCGTGCTGCAGTTCAAGCGTGAAGACTGGGAGCGATGCTGGTGTACAAAGAGCTACAGCAAGAGAGAGGAGAAGAGGGGGATGGACAAGCAGGCTAGTCTATGTTATGGAAAAGGCAAGAGAATAAAAGATAAGCTGAAGCAATGAGGAAGAAGGATGGAAAATAGTACAGTATAGATAGATAAATAGAGGGATAAACAGACAGCAGGGAAACTGGCTGGGGGCTCATCCTGTCACCTCAGGCTGAAAGACTCAGGAGACGAGAGAGCTGTGAGGTGAGGTAAGCTAATCTCAGTCAGCCGTAAATAAGGAAAACTGACAGAATACTCGCAGCCAGACACTAGATTTGTCCTGTGCTGTTAAGGGAGAATCACAGTTCATCATCCTGGGCTTTGAAATTTTGGCTGTGGTTTTTACAGGAGTCAAACACAAGTGTCCGTCAAATCACATCTCCAGAGGAAATTAAACTTAAACTGATACTTCAATGGCAAAAGCTATGACTCAGAACTTCACAGCGGTTGGTTGCATTTTGTGATATTGTAACATGAATGAAACAATCTGCACTTACATTAACATTTTAGCTATTTCAGTTCAATCTCATACAATTATGGAAAAACTGCAGAGCAAAATATTTTTACTCGCAGAGTGCAACACCTAATTACACATAGAGCAGGAAAATTAGCCCGAATTTGCTTCTTTCAAAAGGGGGTCAAAGTTGATTTTTCTCAATCTGGAATATCTCAGTGGCAGTGCACCTAAATATTTCATTTTGGTCTGCTTTTATTTTAATTGGAATGTTCCATATAACAGTTTGGTTGAGGGATATCACTATTCGGACTATTCGGATATTTGCAGCAGATACTCATCATGATCAGTGTCTGGGTGAGTGTTTGCTTGACAAACTGGTGCAAAAAGCCCTTGGAAACAATGCAACAAGTATTCCAGAGAAAGAACAACTGAACTATACAACGTGATGTTTCATTTGTTACCCATGCTAAATATGGCTTTTTCCTTTTTTGGCTTGATTTTTAAATTTAGGAGATTTTTATTGCTATATCTATGTATACTTCCTTCATTATTTGTACACATGCCCCTCATTTAATTATAACTATTTATGTTTGTAAATTTATTTTATTCTTATTTTATTTTTATTTTTTCTAACTGCCATGTGCTGTCATTGTTTTAGTGTGCTTTCATATTTTATTATTATTATTGTCATCATCATTACTATCATTATTACTTTTACTTATTTATTTTACTTTTAATGTACACAGTGGGGAGATGATATAGGGCAAATATAAGGTGATGCTGATGAAATGCATGGGGGTTACAGGGAACTGGAGCAGGCTGAGAAGATGGGGTAGACTGCAGGGGTGGGATTCTGGGTGAGGACAGTTTTGGGCTACATGAGATTGCTTTATTTCGGATAGTGCTATTTTTTCTCTTAAACTTTGATTTCAATGTGAAGGCAGAGCACTGGTTTATTGTTTTATTGTACATGTTCTGAAAATCAATAAAATGTATAAAAAAAATTATGAGATTTTTTATTATTTTAATACAATAGATAGCTTTTAAATTTGTATTCGCATTTATTTGTCACATCTAAAGACAATATATATTAATTTCAGTAATCTCACTTTTGAGCAAAGACATGTTATAAATATTTTTTCAACTTTGTCGAAGAACTCTTATTCTTTTCAATTTCTTAATGACAGTTATTGCTTGCATGTACTCTGTTATGGCGCTTTAATTTCAATACATTTTAGTGACTTATAAAAGTTTATAAGTAAGTGACATGGTCCATCACCCTAAAGAGTTAACAGATCTCACTGATAGTTGTTTAACTTCTGTGCCTTCGTTTAAAGATTTTACATGCATACATCAATGAGTTACTTTTACGTGCGCATTGAATTGACAGACCATGACTCAAATGTGTTTGGGCAAATTTAAAAATTTGGTGGTTTCACATGTCTGAATTTCACATGGTTTGTGTTTTATATGAAAGCCCAGCTCTTAATAAACAATGAAAAATGCAAAAGTTATACAAGAAAGATTTATTGACCAAAAATGTTGCTTCAGTACTTTCCTGGCCCTGCTGTGTCTGCCACGCTATTGGCATCTCCTGAGGCGTTTTCTTTCCCCAGAGATCAATAAACATCTCATTTAAAAACAAACTGTAGATGTTCACTGCCAAGATTTCTTAGCACAATCACCAGTAACCACAGGAGTTGCCAAATCAACCAAAACTCAAATCTGAAAACGGCCTCGACAGAATTACACCCTGATAGACAGTCTATATTGTCTCATCCCCATTTTAGAAACTGGGTGAGTTTGACATTACACCTTAAGGAAAATGAAGCCAGAAAATAGAGAAATATCAAGAAAATCTTCAGATACTTCATTCAAAATGTCGACAGACAGACAGGCTCGCTATTATACAGAAAAGCTGTAGATTCATCATCATAATCTTGAGCATTTTTTCATCAACAGAGACACCACAGGAGAAGCTGAGGTCCTCCTGTCCCCAAAAAACATAGATCTCTGGATGTATGCTGGCTGTAATCTTAACGTGATGAAGGAGCTCACTTGTTATACTCAACCACCACCGTGCCACGACTACAGACTATCCAGTGACTAAACTCAAGAGCTGGTCAACAAGTGTCACACAAGAACAATTAATCTAAGTTCAATATGTTTTGCATACAGTCAAATAAAATTCAAACTACAGTGAGTGGCTGTTAGAGCTGCTTTAGTGAGCGTGTTGCAAAAATGTAACTCCAGGGTGGAGAGCAAAGCATGGTGGTGTTGCGGCACCAAACAAGTTGCAGCATTACCCTGGCTTGATTCATAAGTTTATCTATTAAAGTGATCTCTTAATGATTTAATTGGTTGGGACTTCTTTTTTCTTATATAACATCAACAGCAGCACCTTAAGCACTTTAAAAAAAAAATCCTCTATCCATTGCTTTTTGTTCTTCGAGAATATCTGTATCATCTAACAGGTTGTTTCCCACCATTTTCTTTGGTTCAGTTTTTATGTTGCATGTGTAATTCTTCTGAAGTTGGCTGCAAAGCAAATTTCTAACAACAGTTGACAATATACCCTATTGTTTTTTTTGCTTGCATTAACAAGGTTTAATATCACTTTTTGGCATTCCATTGTCAAGTTGACTGTATGTAACATGATGAGGCACTTCCAGTTTGCCTTTAGTGATCAACTGAAATCAAAACTTACTTGCCTTCCATCCTGTATGCAGTGCTAAGGCAAGTAGGTTAGATGAAGTGGAGCCTTGAGCCAAGAGGCTAGCATCACTCTTAAACAGCTTTCTCCTCAATTTGGTAAAAAAAAAAAAAAAAAAGTCTTTTCAATTCAACAGCCATTAACACTTTCCCAAGCTAACTAGTGTTTGGTAGATTTAATCTGCTGAAGCTAATTCAAGACAAAAAGTGGCAAGGGGGTATTGTGTCATTTTTAGAGTTTTGTTTGTTAAATTTGAACTGTATAGAGCCATTTGAATTGAAAAGATACAGCGCAACAGTGCATGAGGGTGCCTGGAGCAGAGAATCCAACAGTTGGCAAAGCAGCTAGCTCAGTTTAACAACGACAAAGTTGTGGGCTCACCTGTTGGCTTTTTACACAAGTGAGGCAGTGGAGGAGGCACCACTGTCCAGTGATGCTTGGTAATATATAAAATACCTTGTGACTGTGTATGTTTTTCCATATACTGATGATGATTTATGTAGGCCATCATGTGAAAGATCTGTTCAAAGTTGATTACTGGGAAAAGAGACAGCTTTAATGCCCATCAACCAACTGTTTCAGCCCTGCTCAGAGTGGGCTTTTTGTATCAATCCTAAGACACTGCTATGACCATGCCTCTTAAAAGGTGAATGTTGCCTTGTATCCGGGGTTGTGCTCTAATGTTTACTGCCGACACATAGTCATGCCTAGACCTGGCTGAAGGTTTAGGGACTGGGAGTGTATCCTATAAGGGGGGAGTTGGCATATTCCCTTTAAACATGATGTACTGTTCGAGGACACATTTTCTAGAAAGTGGAGCAAGCAAAAGAAGTATTTTTTCTCACGATAAGGCGTTTCAAACACAAGGCATGAATATATACATTTGATTTTACAGAAACCATTAAAAGGGTATTTTGTATAATATTTGACATTTGAGGATTGCCACTTCATATCCAAAGCCCAAAATGAATGGAAAAGCATGAGTCAAACTGGCACTTAAATTAATCTAAAGCTGAAGAAACAACACAACAGGTGGGTTAATTTGGCACAAGCCTTTTCAATGCCATCATGATTAATGAAGCCTAAACCAGGAGTACAAGTTTGATTGAGCTGTGGCCAAATGAGGAAGTGCACAGAGCAAACTACACAGTGGGTTTCAGATTAATATACAGTGTGTTGGGGGCCTGCTTCAAAATGTTCATAATTCATAACTAAACCCAGGACATATTTTCTTTGACAACTTGCTTCACATTTTGGGACCTCCCCAACCCCACCCCCCTCAGCTGGTCGAGATTTCAGCACTGGTGAAGTCTTTGGAGCGGAGACAAAATGTTTTTGAGGACCTCAACCAAGTCTAATCACCTATTTGGGCAGATATATTACCACCACCCTCCAAATGTTGATGAAGTCTGAACTTGTGAGAAAATGTTTCACCACTGTGGAAGAGGATTGCTGCTACGTGTTTGGAAATAATTAATTATCAGCAGGTCATGACTGCGTGAGAAACAAATAGTGAGGACGGGCGTTCACACACATAATGAAGCAAGCCTGCACACGTGTGAACGGAGTTACTGTTGTGTGATAGTAAACTGACAGGAGAGCTGGGGTGATTGGGTTATGTAATGTGTCTCTGTCTCGCTTACACACAAACACAGGTTATGAACACAAAGGTTTTTGCTATGTGTGTGCATTTTCGATGTTCCACAGGGTAAGGATGATTACAGCCAATCTGAAAGTTCCTCTCTTTCCTACATATATTTCACCATCAGCTATTCCCTCTTTATATAAGTAAGGTCTCATCATCCACTCCCTCTAACCCCTCTCTTTCTACTTTCTTCTGCTCTGATTTAAATATTGAGTGGTTTAATGTGTCAGCCCTTGCAGGGAATCTCCATTTCTAGCCCAGCTTACTCATGCCCTGACCTCTCTTTCTTCACACCTTTGAAAGCCCCAGCCTTCCTTTGAAATGTGTCAGCGCAGGCTCCATCCTGCTTAAGTGTCCTTACGTGGCACCCAGAGGCTCAGGGTTACCGCTCTGGAGGAGATAATACGCTCTGTCCCAAAGAGGAAGAGTAGCAAAAAAAAGGGGAACTTGCATGAATAAAAAAGGGAACGTAGCACATTAATATTAGTGTCCTGGCACACCCAGGTCCTCTGGCCCCGCCCACATCTCTCCACATGCTAGCCGTCTATGCAGCCTGCCCTCTGCTTGTGCCATCACGTTAAAGGATACGCTGTTGACAGCTGTGGGTCACTGCTGTCTGGGCACAGGGTGGCACTAACTCATGAATGATGCAGCGCTGGCCTTAAGCCCTACAGCTCTCATACTTAAACAT
The DNA here is from genome assembly GCA_036419115.1 of Scarus forsteni. Taxonomy (NCBI): domain Eukaryota; kingdom Metazoa; phylum Chordata; class Actinopteri; order Labriformes; family Labridae; genus Scarus; species Scarus forsteni. The sequence continues at coordinate 23,331,184 of JAZDUH010000157.1, read as the reverse complement.
GAGGACAAATAATCAGGTTTGATCACTGTGATGTGTACACTATGACACAAAGGTTGCCTACAGTTTGCCACTACCAGGCAATCGGGGAAAAAAAAAAAAGCCAAACTAGGGCTTCACGTATCGTTTTGACATTGTAATTGCAATGTGGTCCTGTATAATATCACACTGCAAGAAGTGCAATGTCAGTTACCTGACTAAGAGCACATTACGCTTTCATTTTTGTGTTGATTAACAAAACCAAACTGCAGCTTTTCTCATAGAGTGATAGAGGAATGAGGTCAAAAAAGGCAATTGGGCACTTCCTGGTTCCCAACCCTAGAGAGTAATAGGGACTTAGAATACAAGTTTCGGATAAATTCCAGGAATAAGACTGAGATTTAGGTTCTTCTTGTTTAATGGGAGATGATATAATGCATCTAATATTGCCTGGTTTTGAATCTTAAACCGTTGTTGCAAGATTAACACTACAATTCCTGATTGACAGCTAACAAGGAATACAAAGATAGCCTGGGACCTGACAGAGAGCATTTCTAATTGTTTTTCAATAATCAAATAAACAGTATATAGGACCAACTGAATGAAGTCAAACAATTATGAGGAAACTCTCAAACAAGAGGCCACAATAAGATGTTATACACTGGAAATGTTGTGGTTGGTTTGAAGCTGAACCACCACGTTGAAGTTCTGTAGTAGCTTACTGATAGCTTCTCTATCTCACTAATTATGTGTAGGCTTAAGACATAATAAAAATTGGGTTTGTTTAATAAGCTTATCACAAAAAAAATAACATCTCAGTTTAATAATCATAATTTTTTGCTTGCTACAGAGCATTTTATCAGCAATTAAATCCCATCTGCTTTTAGAAGTTTTGCAGTCCAGGTGCAATTCTCACTTCCGTGTTGGTCCACAAAGATGCGTTGTCCCTGCATCACTTTTTTTCCTTAACTTTTCACTGGGAAAAGACAATAAGGCCTAACATTAAAATCCAAGAATTGTCTCTCACAAGACTCAATATTTTTTCTATTGATTTTTTTCCCCCTCTTCAGTCAATAAAACTTCCCACTAGAGCTGCTGTGCTCGATCACGACAAAAGTCATAAACACATTTATTTTATCAGGCTGCTATATGCACAACTGAAATTTACAGTAAATATCAACCTGAACTCTTCAAGCTTTTAATTCCAGATGGTACTTTGCATCCCTTAATAATCACAAGATATGTTAAAAGGAATGTTTATTGCTTTCCATTTCATGACCTCCAATTGTAAATTGTACTTTGCCAAATAATGAGGCAAAACCTCTGCTTTTGCACAAACTATCTTAAAGTCATCTCATGAACAAAGATTCTTGTAACAATCAAATCAACTGTATACAAAAACTAATTTAAATTTAAGACCATCCTAGATTTGTAGAAAGAATGGCAATTCAACTATTTTTGCAGGCTCATAGGAAAAATTAATTAAAGGAGAATTTACCAAAATAAATGTCTAATCACGATCAATACAGCCTGCTTTTATCCAGTAAATCCAATGTGCTGCCACTGCCAGAGCAGTTGAGATGAGATGTAAATCCATTAAACTATGGAGATCAGAAAGGGATAATAATAATGCTGCACATATCTTTTGAAGATTTAACAGAATCTTGTGAGAACTTCTCAAACACGTTATTATCTCATAATTCAGGACACTGGTTGCTCATCAGCGGCATCACTGTGTCACTTCAGCCTCCGCATTCTGTCACTCAGCGGCTGCTAATGGCCGGTATACAGCAGCAGCCTGTCTCTGCGCCGCTCCATACAGCTCTGATAAAGTGGAGCGCCTCAGACTGTATTGGGGGGGCTTAAAAAGAGGGGAGAGAGGCATTGTCGTCTTAAGCACCGGCACAATAACACCCATCGCACACACAGAGGTTTAGCCTTACCCACCTAACATTCAAAACCCCCTGGGAAGAACATCAGGGGAGGGGGAAACGTGAGAGCCGGGGATGAAGGGAGAGGAGCGATAAAGGAGCCGGCTGACAACACCTTCCTCTGATAGTGAGGCTACAGAGAGGAGATGAGATGCTAATTGGTAAAGCAGCAAAGGTTTGATGTTGCACACACACAAAAAAAGGTTAAAGCGTGGTGGTTAAGTGCATGGAGCACAATGAGGATTTATATGTATGTGTGTCTTTTGAGTGTGTAAATCAGTGATTAATTACCTTGTAGAGACTCCCGCCTGTTTGTCGCTCTGGGCTCCTTGTTCATTTGTACCAATGCATTAATAATGCCCATCGCAGATAGAAACAACGCAGGAACATTTCACTCACATAGCTTGCCACTTTCAATCTGACACTTTGTCTTCAATGTTCTCATAATTGCTTTGAGGAGATCTCAGTCCTCACCAGTACATGACGCCAAGCATTTAACTCCGAAACTAAAAAAATATACAACTATCATCCATCGTTTGCAATTTAAGTCCCATGTGGCACTAATGGTAAATAAACTTTTTTGCCTCCATGTGGATAGTGTCTAAATCTACTTATCAATTTAAAAACAATATTATCATATCTACGGCTTAACGATATAGACAAAATTTCGTATCTCAGTATTCATGCCAGATATCTCGATGTCGATACAACACAATATGACTACAAGAGCTGCCACAAATGACTATTTTTTCAATTAGTCGACTACTCACATCATGCATGAACTGCAGCGTACTGCACCAGCATGCAGCTGGCGGCCCAAATTGCTTAGAATGAGCAGACCTGGCAACTTTGGCTCCTGCGTAGTTAGGCATGCGCCACATGCGTGAGTGTGTTTGGGGGTATGCGAGGTTGATTCCTGCAGGCGTGATAACCAGGAAACCACACTCATATCTTGCTTTGTAGTGGGCAGCTGTGTGATAATCATGTGGGATTCTAGAAGTAGAAGAACCCAAAGTCACTTTTAATAAGCAGACTTGGCAACACAATAACTGTTGTCTTAACTGTTGAGTCTGCACTCAACCTGCCCTCTCACGTTTTCTGCTTCCCACACGGCTGTAGTTTTAACTTTTGTTCTAGCAGACGCACAAAAATAAAAAACTAGAATCGGGCACATTTTTGGGGACAGCTTAACTGGGGGCAGGTCATCTAAAACAGGGACTGTCCCCAGAAATCGGGGACCTCTGGTCACCATACTGTTGACGTTAATGTTAGCAGCTTACTAGCCGATTAGCGTATCGAGATGACTGCCCCTCTTTGTCAGAAACTGAATCAGCGATAAGCTTCCTTTTCAGATGCTTATGCATCGTTGTTGTACTGCCATGAAAGACAAGTTCTGCCTTGCAGATTTAGAATTGCACATTCTTCTCTTTTATTGTGGTAAAATGTTCACAAACCTTGGAGCCCCGTTGCCGGACAGCGATGATACTGTTTACTGACTCTTCCAGAAACATCACGGCTGACCATGATTACCACAACTGTGCATGTGCGTCAAGCGGTGCGTTCAAGGGTAATCTTAAAACTGAATTTTATTGTGACTTCCACGGCGAGTGCGGGGGAAATCTATGTTGTTTAAATATTGCCATTCGATATAAATATCTCCAATGTTCATATCTCGATATCGATACAATAACGATATATCTTTCAGCCCTAACCATATCCTATACTAAATTTGAAATGTGTCTTTACAAATGCCTACATTATTTTTTTTTCCACAAACTGCATGGTAACAGTGGTAAAATCTAGTACCAAAAGGGTGCCATTGTTTTATCACAATTTACTCAAGGAGTGATATTAAGGTTCTTTCTTCTCCAGCATTGCTGCCTAGAGAAATAGACATAGACTTTTCATGCTATTTTGATTATTCAGCAGAATTCAATAATTCAAACAATGTAAATGGAACTGTTTTACAATGCAAAGTGTCAAAAAGCACATAAAATTAACTGAAACATGCAGTCAACACGTCATACTGCTTTTGTGCTGTGTTTAATTACCTTTATAAACTCCAAAGACCATGACTGACCATAACATATAATAACTACTGTGAAAAAAGTCCCCAAAATTAAATAATGAGTAGCGTCACTTAAATGTCACTAGAATAAATTGACTAAAAAGTTAACTTAAACTTAACTTCCCCTCTGAATATTCAGTAAAGCCCTGCAGCAATTCCCATCTTGCTTAATGTCAGAACGGCACTAATCTAATGAAAGACTTTCATCTTTTAAAACTAAAACTATAACTTAAATAGTCACAAACCTGCTATGTGAGCCCAGAGCATAAAATGGATGTTCATTTGAAGATTACAATTCAGAGCGTCACAAAACTGCAAAAGATAATAAGGCGAGTTTTTGCATCCCAGCAAATGGAGGGACAAGATACTATGACATTTACAAAAGTCCAACAAAGCATGAATGAAACACTTTTTTAATCCTGAACTTTGTTGAATTTGCATAGTTCAGTTTTTATTAACCTTTCTGTAAAACACAGAAGGGGTTTATAAATGTCAGGAGACTAAAAATATTGGGATAAGTACAAGTTCTAATTTTGGAGGCATGTGACTTGCTGTCAACACTCATTCATTTCCACCAAAGTGCGACCAAATGACCTTCAACTCTAGCATTTAGCATGTATGACATGTCATCACATCCGTCTAATGCAGATTGATTTATTATAAATGATAATTCCTGTCACCTCCTGATCAAGGATGTGATTTTTTTTCCCGTTCTGAGCGTGCACTGAGCATGTGCTACCCATCAATGTGTAGACAGCTTCCAGAGCAGAGAGAGGCAGATTTAAGTAGGCGGCAGCAACATTTTCATAGATGCGCTCCTAGAATAGAAGTGGTGTGAGCAAGAGACTGGGTGAAAAAACAGATCAGCCCACTATACTGTACTGTATTGTAATACTGTGTAAGTATGATTGGTTGGATGAATATTCTGCTGCAGCTGCTTTGGGCTCCAGTCTCAACTTCTTCTTTTTTTTTTTTTTAGCTCATAAACAAATTCTGACAGTGATGTATCAGCGTAATTTAGATTTCAGTACACCAAAGGTGACACGCTTTTTTAATGAGTGCTGGAGAACTAAAGGATGTGATATTATCTGTATAATAATACCTCCAGGAGTTAATTATCAGTCCTTGCAGATATGGAAGCTTCTGCTGGTAATCATGTCAATATAATGGTAATATGATGTATATCACCAACAGGTTTGTGGAGTTTTTCTAATTGGTTGTTATATTAAAGAATTAAAATCTAATTTTTTGTCATGATTGATCAGATGTAGGCTTACCTGGTGCAAACCGTCAGAAAAATCAGAAGGAAAAGTTTTATTTTTGCTCTGCAACATCAAGTTACTGGTATGCAAGTTTGCCTTGACTGATTATGGATTCGGAATTAACAATTACATGGGGGAATGCCCCAATCAGGCTTTTCTTGGCTGAAATGGATCACTGATCACCTGTTTCTGAGATTGGCCAATCAGATCATGTTTTAGTGCAAATAGTGTAACAGATAAAAGGCAATACACTTAAAAATATTAACTCATTAACATAATGTAACTGATTTAACTGTTTCATTTTACAAAGAAAACTAGTTCGACCCCCCACTAAGCTTTATCTTTTCAAGGTTCAGCAATAATCAAAATCTCCAACTCTGTAAAATACATTAAAACACATCATGTTCTTAGCTTTGTCATTTACTAATTGTATCAAGGCAACCTGAACACATCACAGTGTGTCCGACTGGACCTCAAATGCATCACTAAACATGACAAGCATTTGTTTGGAGCAACGTGTCACTGGTTTAGCTTCACTCATCAACTTTTATGCTGTTTGTCTCGGCAATAATTTCAGTAAAGACTTAGACACTGGATTAACATGCTGGACTCGGTGGGCAGAAGATAAAGTTTTAGAGACTGTTCTTCATAGGGCTGGGTACCGATTCAAATTTTCTGGATCGATTCAATTCGATATTACAAGGTCTCATATCGATTTGATTCACGATTTAATTTGATATTTATTCAGTCTGGGACATCTCAGTTAAGATATTGCTGTTAATTTGAAAAGTGACTTTTGACCTGGCACATTATTTAAAATTGCTTTTATATTAAGAACTGAACCCAAAGCAGTTGCATTAATCATTTATTAATGATATACATTAATGCATATTCTGCATATTACTTGTTTTTTGTCCAACTTGTCTTTTCCTTCGTGCTTGTTAAATCCGAAACGTCAGCTTTTAAACTTGCTGGTGGTGCCCCTATAGTGCTACTCACTTCCACTATGTTTGTTCAAGTGCTTGCAGTGACATCTCACGAGATCTTGTTCAATGGAAAGCAGCGCTAAACGCTGATCACGCAAGACTAGCAGGGTTGATACCACAGGCTGCTTCTCTGTACGCTCGATGAAGAAAAAACTACCCAAGTTAAAAGATTGATCTTTGGTTTTATGGATCGATTACCAACCATTTAGAGGGAAATCTATTAAAATCGAATAAATTGATCTTTTAAACCCAGCCCTAGTTCTACAGTGTTTTTAAGGGGATGACAGAGCATCAGCAGCAGCATGACTTAACTTGAGGTTAATCCACAGGTAGTTGGTGTTAACAGGCTTCAATTAAGTTCAACCAATAAGATTTTTTGTCAAAAATCAGTTCATACTGACCACTGTTGATACAGCTGGGGCACCTTTAATTATGTGTGTGATAAAAAAAAACACGTCTGGTGTGCAAAGGCCTTTACTGTTAAGAATATGTTGTCTGTATATATATATTTTTTTCATAAATCACTATCTTATTGATATCTGCCAAAATAAAACGGAAAATGTCACCATTTCAGATCTCAACAAAGTAAAGTGTTTCCGAAAAAGAAAATACAGAGATTATACTAAATTTTACAAAAAAAAATTACAATATCTGTGCGCATTGATCCATCTGAATTGCTGTTTCAGGCAGAGGAACACATAGCCATGTGCTGCATCATAAAATACTGCCAATCAGTGGAAAAATCAGTGCTCTGAAATCCATCCAGTAGTACATTTGACTCAACATAGTTTCAAGGCTTGATTACTTCTATAGCCTCCTGGCTACAGTTTCTCAATCACCACAATGTATAGTGTATGATGCCAAGAAACAGCCTTTACAGCAGCGTGTGTAGTGACAGTGACATTTCTATTACTGACAGGACTTATTTGTTCTAATCCACAATGAAAGTCAGTCAAACTACTTTCAAGTTTTCCCAAAGGGTTGCTGACATTCTGATAAGCACATCATTGTTATTATTGTTTGCTCTTAACCTCTAATGCTATTCATTATCAGAGGCTATGAAGGACTCTGGTAGCTTAGCTTAATCTGGCAGGGAGCCACTGTGATGCTGCTGCTTTAGGATTTTTTTTATTAGAGGCAGACATGTTGTGGCATGCTTTTGAGTGTAATAAGGAGAGTACACACAATAACGAAGATAAACAGTGGCCATTATTATTGCTAGTTAAGCCATTGCCTCATGCTAAAAAGTATTAAAGTTGCCTGTGCAGGGGATTGGTCGCCTTGGTGTGGTAGAGAAGGAAGTTGTGCAGGGCGACAGCGGCAACAGAGTCAGTTGTTGTTTAATCCCACAGACGAACAGGCCGCAAAGTAATCAGAGCCCAGATCTGTGGTTAAAGCTACAATCAGTCCAGTTCAGAGCAGAGAGAAAGAGAGGAAGGCTTTCACACTACAAGAGTGAAGAGAGAGAGCGAGGGGGGAATTAAAGGGCCACTCTCTCCTGATGATGCACAGGGACAGGGGCAGGAGTGAATGAATGAATGAGATTGTGATGTTGTTGCACATTCTCCCCAGCCCCACGTGCTTACTTTTTCTCTTTCCTCTCCTCCTTCTCTCTCTCTCACCCCTTTTCCTCCCCTCTCTGCTTTCCTTCTTTTGTTTTGTTTAAAATTTAACAAGGTCTGGAACAGTGGAGGGCTGAAGCGGGCATCCGGGGTGTTTTGGCTCGGCTTCATGTCACATGCAGGGGCCATGTGAACACAGTGGCACTGAGAGAGAGAGAGGAGAGAGGGTGAGGGGGGTTGGGGATGGGGTGCTGGAGCAGGAGGGCAATGAGAGACAGAGAAAGAGGAGGAGAGAGAGGGATAGTGAGAAAGAACTAAAGAGAGGAAGTCTTTAAACCGGAGGGACAGGGAAGCAGTGAGAAGTAGAAAAGAACAGGGTGGCGTTGGTAAAACGACTGTATTTATGAGAAAGACGCCACAAGGGAAAACAGGAAGTAGTAAAATAAGTAAGAGCGCTGAGCGAGGGACAAACATATGCATGATAAAACAAAATGAGCCTCAAAGGACAAGGATATGGGAGGAGAGAAAAGTAACTTCCTGGTGCAGCAGGTGACTGCTCTACTTTTTTTTTCCAGGGCCTGAATGATTATCAGAACGCACTGATAACAACAGCACAAGACAAGCAAACTGGCGCACTGACACTGAACATGCATGGACATCTTTCTGGACAAGAAAAAAGCCCATTGGGGATGTTCCTAGGCAGGTAATTCTAAATCCAGCCACATACATAAGTTAAAATTGATTCAGACCTCTCAAAAGTTAATAAAGCACCCAGAAAACAGTCAGGATCAAACACTCTATACATTTTTGAACCACAGAGTCCGTAGGTGAAACAATGTAATGTTGCATTTGGGAGTGAAGTACATTAAATGCAAGTTCCACAATTTTTTCCACAGACTGCAAAAAAATAATGAACTAAGCAATGTCATGTCAGTTTATCTTTTGGGTGACACCAATGCCACTTTACCCCAAACTCAAATTCCATCAACGAGAATGGTGGAATGGAAAGTGATCAGACTCGTCTTTTAATTGAACAGTTTTATTATGGTTGCTATGAATACCAGGGCATGATTCCTCCATGTAGCTTTCTTTTCTGGATCACTTTTCCTTAAATAAAGCTCATATCAAGCATCTACAGTAATTCAAGGAAGTGGTGAGAAGCTTTCTAAAATTGAGTTTGTGAATGGTGCCAGTAGCTATGGGCACAGGCTTTAACCCTTCAGTCACAGTTCTTTTCAGCTCACCTTGAAATAAAATGATTTTTCCCTTTTAAGATATCCCAAAATGTATATCTAAAAAGGGAATAATTACTTGCAGATTTGGGAGAGTGAAACTTTCATCAGTGTGCCGCACCCTCAGCTGTATCAGCTCATCAATCCCAGGTGCTGCGCTCTGTTTGCTTGTACAGATAATGTGTGTGCTTATAGATACTGTTGGAAGTCTCAAGGGTCAGATGACATAACTTCAAATCTCAAGTTAAGTCAGGTCATTCAAACCAGACCACTAGAGCACAAACAAATCAGATATGGTATTGGTTAACACCACCTTCAAGACCATCAGTTTTATGAATGGAATAAAACTGTATGTGATGTCTTTTGAGTGTCTTCACGTTCAAAAAACCTACACAACTTTTGACAAAGTCCTAGTTGCATAAAAAGTGCTGAATTCTTTATTGACATTGGCATCATTAAAAGCTGCTAGATGAGGTGACATCATCATGATGTGTTCAAGGTTAGCTCAGCCACTGACTATTTTAGCAAATGTGGGTAAAATGTCATTGTGTTCGAATGTGAAATTTGTATAATTTCAGGTGTTCAATTAAAAATGTGTTAGCTGTCCTTCAAAATAAACCAGATATAAATGGATTCTGACCTGTTAATTTCTTGATGAATACACAATTCTACACTACTGAAATAAGAATTGCTCACTGAAGTAATGATCCTAGTATTTATGATACAAAATACATACCCACCAAATGCCAATTTGGGGTACTGATTTTTGGTATGGGGCTCAGTCTCAGAGGCTTAACCGCCAGGGGACATAAATATGCTACCAAATTATGGGGTTTGTAATTAACTTGACATTCAAGATAGACAGTTCAACATTTTCTAGACAGCATAAAAATTACTAGCCCATCTGGGCAGCAGCCAATAAAAAGTGGTGGTGGTGGTGTGTGTGTGTGTGTGTGTGTGTGTGTGTGTGTATGTGTGTGTGTGTGTGTGTGGTGGGGGCTGCTGAACCTTTCAAAAACAGATCTGCAAGGTGCTTGGAAGATTGTTCAGAAAATTCACAACCAGCCAAGGCAGGCATTTCTACTGCGGTGTTAAGTGCAAAATGTAAGCCTATCAAGACAGCAAACACTCACCAAAGCATGTCAGAAGTTGAGCTAAATATGTTTTCTATCGAGACATGCTTTCATTTAATGAAGAACTGCAGCCCAGATCTGACAAAACAGCAACTGAAACTGTGATCATCAATGCTAATCTTGGTACGAGCAGTCACTTCTCACTTCTGTCATGCACATAGCTCTTGTCTCCTCCTGCTTTAAGAGACTTTGATTCTCTGCAGACAGTCATTTTGACTTGTGGCTTTGTGAGATGGATCTGTCTGGGTACAGACATAAATCAGGCAGATCTGCTGCACTGCAAGGTTGGTGTGTAATAGCAAGAATATGGCACTGGGTTTCATGATGTAGAGGTGATGATGCAATATATCACAACATTTCACAAAACTACAAGCAGGGCAATATACAACAATATTTATTTCACTATGTAGTATATTTTTGGATTTGTTATAATATGAGGAACCCACAGTGTTATAAGCCTAAAAATGCTGTTTCTTATCAGTGTTATTGATTATAAAGCATGATCCCTGCACTTCACTGTCTGTCTCTTTGACATAAATGACACACTAAATGTAACAGATATAGGGGGATCCTAAATAAAACCCTGGTTGTCTTAATTTGCTATGAATTTTATGCATTTCCTGTATACTTGAATTGAAAAGGGTTTGATTTTAGAAGAAAAAAGAGAGAGGGAGTCACAAAGCTGAATGTCTGCTGCCAACAAGCTGGTGGAGGTTTAACCACAATACTGAGCAAAGTCCCAGTTTGTAAAACTAGTAATTTAAAATATATCAACTAGTGCTGTCAAAATTAACACCTTAACTATGGAGATTAATTTAAAATATATAACGTGTTAAAAAAAATTAACGCAGTTAACGCAGTCTTGTTACTTCCTGTCACGGCTGACCTGTAACCTCTGATGACGTGTGCAGTGCAGTCAAACTACACAAAGCTAGCTACCTGTTTTGAGAAAGATGGACAAAGAGGGACTTTTAAGATGTTTTTAAATGCTGAGTCAATGTTGATTGTGTTTCACAGAAGAGAAACTGTATGATGAGAGATCAAAGAAAGCTATTTAATAAAATAGTCTTTGAATCTAAATATACTGTCTTTGTGTTGATTATGTTGATTCTACATTAATTCCATGATTTTACTCAAGTAAATATCTGTTACAAGCTTCTGTCTTTAGTAGAAAAATTAGATTAATCGCAATTCATTTATTGATAAATTAATCTCGATTAATCTCAGTTAACTACTGAAAATTGTGCGATTAATTAGTTAATTTTATTTTAATCTATTGACAGCACTAATATCAACATGAGCAATAAAATATAAATACCAGAGGTGCACATCAGGTCAACATCAGTATCAGCTGATATTGAATGTGCGGTGAGCAGATACCACTTTACATGTTTTTTTGTTGTACTGTACATATCTGTACTATATAACGCTGAAATCTAGCACACCTAAATGCTGATTTAGAGAATACTTTCTGTTGCTCAGATAAGACAGAAAAAAAACATCCCAATTGGGTATCTGCTAAATTATTATTTTAACTAGAAAAGCACTCGGAGAGCGCAGACCTCCGCCAGCGCCACAGTCCTCACCCATATTAGGATTTTGACCACAAATATTAGTCCAACCTTTAATTCATCTAAATATTTATATTCCTTGACCATGCAAACATACCATTAGCAATTGGATTCATAATGACATCTATTTTAGTTCAGTAGTTATTCACGAAAATTGCATTTTTTTTTGTCATGGCAGATCCAGACGGTGATCTGAATCACTCCCAAAATCAAATCATTTGTTCCTTGTCCCAATCCGGACATTTCCTGAAAATTTCATCAACATCCGTCCATAACTTTTTGAGTTCTGTTGCTAACAGGGAAACAAACAAACTAACAAAACAGATGCCGGCAATAGCATAGGCTCCTAGGCAGAGGTAAATATCAATACTGACAGCTGCCCTAAATTCCATAATGTGTGCATCACTAACCAACACAGCACAGTGCTGCCAATAGCAACGCATCAACACTATTTTACAACCCAACAAAATTAAGTCACACAAAAATATAACTTAATGTATGGGTGGGTAAAGCATGTTTACTTTGAGACTTTTCTTGTCAACCTTCTTGATTTTAGACACTGAATGTGGGGATTTACTGTAATAAGTCAAGAAATATCAGAATGATGAAATTCAATATGGTGCAGCCCAAAGCAATTTGTGTGCCACTGGTGTAACTTAACCAAATGGTACTGAGCATCCTTCTATACACACATCCAGAGCAGCATTTGCACTATGTGACACAACATTTACCCTCATTTGAGCTGTTGTTGGTCCCTATCAAAGTGTGAAGATAAAGCTGTCACTTTAAAAGCTAGTGGTTTGTCTTGCATGCTGCTAAAGCTGTCGATGTAGTGTATGATGCTCAGCAAGTGGCATACAGTGGGCTTAACAGCATTGATGTATCTGCCAAAAAATAAGCAGCGAGAGTGGATTAAAAGAGCACCACGAAGAAAACTGTGCTGTGAGGATCAAAGTGAGGCACCCGTGCACTTTTTAACTGTGCACAAAGCTGCTCCAGTAAATCAGTAGCGTCAAAGCTGTGTTCCCTTTCAAAGCATCTCCGGGAAAACACTCTTGCCAATAAGGAAGTATCATTACTGTGCTTCAGCATTTTTCTTGCGTGAGAGATGAACTTTAAACTAGGTCATCTCATATCAGCAACACGGCCTCTTTCTATTAGAGCAGAGTCCATAAAACGCAGCTCAGCTCCACCCAAACAATACACCTTATCTCGCTTTGAGTGGATGACACAAACACCGATTCAGGGACAATTTGGTGACTCTCTAAATCATTCCACATGACACTTTGGCAGAGCAATTGCACAACATATTTGTTTTTTTTTTGTTTTCATTATTGAAAAGTCTCGCGGTGAAAACAAAATGTCCACCAACACAGCTGCCCTGAAACCTAAATAAACCAATCCCCTTGTAATTACTAAATGTCTAATAAAAGATGAAATGCTTAGAATTTGGATTCTTAAACACAATGCTAAATTCTTTCTCCAGAGACTTGGGCTTTGTAAAACAAATCAGTTTAAGCACCACTGGAGTGCTGGTATTTAAAAACCTCCCATCCAGAAATTGACACAGTTCTGTCCCATACACTAGGCGGCCGTGTGTCCCCTGATCGGAATTTTTTGGGCCTCTTTAATGCTGAGAGTTGCAGATGTTGCCTGGTATTAGTCTGTGCTGCTGCTGATCAAAGCTGCGGAGAGTGAGCCCCTACTGGCCTGACTCTAATCCCGCCCCCGCCTCCTTCTTGGTGCATGTGGTCTGAACAGGGAGGGGAGCGCCACTCCTCTCAGGGACAGTCAGCCTTCTTCATGACCCCCTCTGAAGGAGGGCTGACAGACAGCAGCTCCCATGAGGCCGTGGAATCACTGCCCTTCCTTGCCCTCTTAGCCCAATTCCTTTCTGGTATAGTGCTTTTGAGCTGACAGCGGTGACATATCAGCATGGCACTGTTTAGCCTGGAGATGGGCAATAGAGTACATTTTTTAAATCAAGATATATTTTCAAATGAGACATTTAGTGAGATGAGTCTAAATGTAAGATAAAAAGATATAAGCCATAATGCCCAGAAAAGAAAACTGCGCTGAGGCTTTTCATGTAAACAGAAACCTAGGCAAGGCATTACTCAGATTAATGGTGCACTCCCATTGTGGTCGGAATTTCTGAGTTCCAGGTAGGAAATTTCAACTGGAATGCCCCTGAGGTCTGAATTTCCTACTGGGAGCTCGAGGGATCCTCATCGCCCCCGAGTTGACAAACAAAGATGGCTGCCCCCAGTGTGAACAGTTATTAAGCTTCTGTAATAATCCATTTCTTAGCACTTCTGACTAATGTGTGTCACACTAAATCAGCTGTATACATAGAACTGTTTGACTTATATTTATGGAAATAGTGATATTTACATTCTTAATGTGGTATTTGTGAACTACAACACAGGGCATGCTAACAACAGTCTGGTAGATCAGCATGTTTTTTTAATGACTAACTGTTGTTAGCCGTTAGCTGAAACATATAGCTGCTACATATGCTACATCAAACAAAGCTATGTTGCTCAATTATGGATTGGTCTGTGATGAGCCGATCGTCAAATCAAAAGCTGCCGTTGTTTTTGAATGTTCTGCCTCCTAAAACATTTTTGAACGGCATTTTCTCTCATAATTTATGAAAAATTAAGAAAACTAAAAAATAAGAGAAGCACAATAGTTTCTGTATAGATTTTTTATGAGGTATTATTGATGCATTTGGCATAGAAAGCATTTTTTCATCAACATGGTTGTTATGTCTGCTACCTTGGCCAGATTACTTATGTAAATTTTTGTACTTTTTTATTTTAAGGTGCATTTTAGGTGAGATCTCAATAAATTGGATAATTTAAAGGAAATGGTAAATCCCAGATGGATTAGTGAAATATTTCCACGTCTGATATATAGAACTGTCCGTCTGGCATGTCAGGTTAGGTCAGTGCCTTTCTGTGTTGAGTTTGCATGTTCTTCTTGTGCATGCATGGTCTCTCTCTAGGCACTTGGGCTTCCTCCCACAGACCAAAAAACATGTTTGTTAGCTTAAACTGTGACAGTAAATTGCCGTCCTGTGTGGGTCACTTTCTGAATGGTTGTTTGTCTCTCTATGTGGCCCTGTAATCCACTGACGACAGGTCTAAGTGTGAACACTGCTTATCGCCCATGTCAGGACAGGCTTCTGCCCTCACCACTCTGAAAGAAATAGTCGGACTACATAAAAAGATGGATGGATGTTTGCAAATCAGCCATTTCTGATATGAGACTGACAGGGGCTATTTTCCACTTGGGAGACAGTTTCTTTTGTACAATTGTACTGGTGATTAATCGACAAAACAGTCACAAATGAAGAGCCTTTTGAGAGCTGAAGGGCCGGCTATTGTCCTGCACTGAGCCAAATTATACAGATCCCCAAAAATAGCTGACAAGTGTGATTGTGCACTGCTGGCTAACTTTACCATCTCTACACAACCCCATTGACAAAAAAAAAAATACAGCGCTAAACTGTTACAGTGTGCACACAAAACTGGTATCCAAGTGACCTAAAAAGATGTAAATGCTTAGTGTTGTTAAGACACTGTCTACTGTGAGTACCACTAAGAGCAGGGGTTGGCTACCAGTGGCCAGTCAATTCAAAATTTACAGAAATTGCAATCATAAAATAACAAGAGTCTGTCATGAAATAATGTGGTTTTACTTGCCACGGTGAGTACAGGCAAAAAAGTATCAAGCAAAATGGAATATTTAAAAACATTTTCTCTCATAATTTATGAAAAATTAAGAAAACTAAAAATAACAGAAACACAGTAGTTTCTGTATAGTTTTTTTAATGAGGTATTATTGATGCATTTGGCATAGAAAGCATTTTTTCATCAACATGGTTGTTATGTCTGCTACCTTGGCCAGATAATTATGTAAATTTTTGTACTTTTTTATTTTAAGGTGCATTTTAGGTGAGATCTCAAAAGACTAGAAAAGCGCTATATAAGCTCAAGTCCATTTACCATTTACTCATTAATATATTGAAAAAGTGTCTTTAATTGGCATTAGTACTTTATTTACTTCATTAAACTTGGCTTTAATATTTGGTTTTGAGCAAAAACATTGAATATGAACTTTGATCAAAGATAGATGTTCATTGTTTGGTTAAGTGAAAATTATTTTCAAAAATGTTAGTAATTGTACCATTATATGATATTTTATGTGGCTCCAATTGTGACCAGTGTTGCTCTTCCCTGTCTTAGAGCATTATGCTTGTTGACCACAGCATGCTCTATTTAAAATGATTTATCCTCAAGGTGAAACAATGTTGTCTTCATTGCCTTTTATTCAGCAAAATTCCAGTATTACTAAAAACTCAATTATAGATAATAGAGTCCTTGATGCCAAATGTTTAGTAATTAATTTTATGCAAATGATCAATAGTCACATGCAATTATCAGACAACAGTCTAAATTGTACTAATACACTGGCAGCATTTGGACAGGAGATCGGATTAATGGGGAGTGAGGGGGATCACCAGATAACCTACCCTTCCATGTGTTGATATGCATGATATTATTAATGTGATACCCATATCATGGATTGTGCTTTATATTTTTTAATTAATGGTTAGAGGCAGATATGAAAAAATGTCTGCCAATATTTACAAACAATATTGAGATCCCCTATGCCAGCATTTAGATTGTGAAGTTTTGTGAAGTAGCTGTAAAATTAGGAAAATCTAATCTAACCTGGAAGCCCTATTAAAATAATAAGAGAGGTAATATTCATTTACCAGGTGAACAGGTAAAACCTGTCACTAAACTTCTCAAAATCAGCCTAATTCTGATGGAAACACTTAGTGATATCCATTCAGCTAAAAAAGTAGCATTTATTGATTTTTGGTCCATGTTGCCCAGCTCTTAATTCTGCCCTCATGTACCTCCTAACAAGAGAGCAATAAGAAATTCTGTTACAAACACCTTTGTTTCCATTTTTTCTCTTTTCCACAGGGAGCAGGGGCTAAATACAACTGAACACCAGAGTGTGCACACTTATAAACAAGGGTGAGAGAGAAAAAATGAGTCTCCCTCTCCAGCTGCAGACTAAAAGCAACCACAGCTGCCCTTTATTATTGTTTCTTTAAGACAATTAGGAGGGTGACCATCATTTTTGAAGCGCAAAGCAATAGGCTTGAGAGAGATAAAGAGATATGGAGGGATAAATGGAAACTGTCAGATGGTGTGAGGGAGGAGGAGATGCGAGGAGAGATAGCGAGAGGAGAGGGAGGGGGATCGATCATGAGAGAAATTGAGAGAGGGAGCAAGATTCGGCTGGAGAGGAGAAGAGGGTGGGAGGATGTCAGCCAAGAAGGCAATCTATATTAGACAGAAAACAGTTCCCCCAGCTTTAACTGCTACAAGCTGACACCATCATCCTCTCCTTCTCCACGTCTGCATCATCAGTAGACACGCACACGTGTGAATCCTCCTCCAAGATACGAGCATCAAGCTCCACGCTGATGCTGTTTGGCCACAATTTATTTAAGACCACTGGTTCACGTGTGGCTCGCACGTGAAGAGACATACATGAATCTGTTCTTTGACTGCTTGCTTTTATCTTCATGGAGTCGACGTACACACAAGGGAATGCATAAAAACCTCGAAGACACATGCATATTGGATTTGAGCTCTGGAACGTGTGAAATCTGATTACACAATTACATAATGACTCAGCAATAGGCCATTTAGAAAGACCATTAGCTGTCAGGCCGGGACACAGATGCGAGGATGAGGCCTCCTCGCTTCTGTAAGGTCCTCCCAGGAGTGTCAGTGTGCATGCATGGAGATGCTGATGTTTGTAAACAAATCCACATTTTATAAATTTAACTGCAACCAACACTTAAATATTGTGATTCATAAATCCTCAGTGATTGTAGAAGATCATTTGAATAGCAAACTTCATTCAAACTAACCCACAGTGAGGAATGCTCCTGTTTTTACCAGGATAACCACTGAGTCGTCCTGAAAACCAAAAACAAAACAATGACAAAATCAGTGCAGACTGTTCTCCTTCTGCCTTTGAAAATGTTTTCATAGAGGAGCAAAGCGTGAGTGTGGGAGCAATCTGGCGTGCTGACTGTACGCGTAGAGAGAGCGGCGTGGCACAGACAAGACAAGAGTGAGTGGTTCTCTGCTTAATAGCTGCCACGGCCTGCTGGAGAAAGCTGGGAGCTTCATTAAGCCTTTAAACCCTGCAGAGTCCTTTAAGTCATCACGTCAGCAGCCACTGCCTCCTCAGAGACGGCCCGAGGTTAGAGCAGAGGGGTACGGTTCTGCATCGAGCTTCTTCTGAGCTTTTAGGGTAATTGAACTATCACTGTCTGCTTAAAATGTTAACATTGTCTGTCTGCATGGAATACAGACATCACATCAGGAGTCGAGCCTCCTCGACTGCTCAGGCCTCTGTGCAAAGTCCACAGCTCTCATTTCACTTTCTAATATTGACTTGATTGTCCGCCTGAGAGGCATTTCTGTTTTAAGTTTTCTCAATGAAATGATTGATTTCTTTATATGCAAGTAGTAAACAAGGTCATAAATAGATTACATCCATAGGTACGTAGGAAGACCCTTACAAGACAAAACTTGTAGTTAATCCAAAGGTTAGTGTGATTTCTTTGAAGGAACAACTCTTTCTGAAAACCACTATGCACAGAAGCCTTCACCATTATTACAGAAAAACAAACACATAATTGAAACTACAGTCTCAGTTTATGAAATATTTTTTGCTACTACAAGCTCCTGTAGTGACCATATAACAGGGTTACTTTACAATGTCTAGACTTCAAATGAAAGCCATCAAGACCATTTTAAGACTCTACGTAGCAACAGGGTTGATGGTAAGATAACAAATTGAAGTGATCTGATTGTTGTGTTTGCTTTTTAAAGTCATGCAGAGTCATCAGTTTTAAGGGTTGTCTGACCTAAATAAATAATCAAATGAGTTTTAAAGAAAAAATTGATTCACATAAGTATCCGAATTTTTGGTTTGATGATTTTTTTGTTAAAAAATCGTTTTTTGGAACGATTTTTTTTAAATGCTTCATTTAAGTCTGTGTTAATAAACCACTCTTAAATGCAATCCAGGCTTTTGAAGAGAGAGTATAAACAGCTGGTTAAAATATGCTGTATAAATCCTAAAAACACTACCATGTAATGTGTATTTTTCCAGATATAGTCTGTAGGCATCATCATTGTTCATTTTTTTTCACATGCATTAAAAAAGCGAAAGATGGGGGCGGACATCAGCTCAGTTGGTAGAGCGTCCGCCCCATGTACAGGGGCTGCCAACCCCCAGTAGCAGCTGCAGGTTCGAATCCTGGCCTCAGCCCTTTGCTGCATGTCATCCCCCCTCCCTTCACCCGCTTTCCTGTCACTCTACAGCTGTCCTATACAATAAAGGCATAAAAGGCCGAAAAAAATAACTTAAAAAAAAAAAAAAAAAAAAAAAGCGAAAGATTGCAAAAGTCGTCAATATTGTAGAATTGCAATTTTAAAAAATCAGAGCGCATCATCCCGGCCCTAATACACACATATACATATATATATTTTTTAATAATATTGTGTAAATGACACATTTATATAATTGAAAATTATAATTGTTTCTGCTGTTGTGTTCTCTCCGTCATCTCTCCTTGCCTTGACATTGATCCCTCAGTGACATGTACACTGCAGCTTTCGTCTGGGTCTTGTCAATTCTGGACTACGTGCACAACCAAGAATTGACACAGGGGACGCATGGAGGCCATCATGTGTCAGTGCACAGTCAACAGTAGGGCTGAACGATAAGAACAAAATTTCATATCTCGATATTCATGCCAGATATCTCCATATCCATATGATATGATACCATATGATTACAGGCTCGGTGAAAACCAAGCATTTTTTAGAAAAATAAAGACATCATAACACAAAAGAATGTGGAAAGTGCTGTTTTATTTATAAGAAACCTATATTGTTTATATTGTTCCTTTTTTATTTTAATGTCTTCAATGTTCATATCTCAATATAGATAAGATAATTCAGTCCAAGTCAACAGCATGTATATCTCTACCTAAAGACAGAATGTCTGCAATATAAGGTAAAGTAAAAAAAAAAAAGATAAATACAGAACATCTGATATTATAAGTATTTTTTTTACTAGATTTGATCTCTGCCTCGACCTGTTCTTCCATGTGTCTTCCCCCACTTCTTTGCTTCTTTTGCACTCCATCCACAGTCACTCCACAATCCGTTAAGGCAACAGGGCCAAAAAATAAATAAAAACGTTATGCCTATTTACGCCTATAACTTTCAGACATGAAGCAAAAACAAACTGCTCAAAGCTGACAAACTTAATATGAGCTTTCTAAGGTGCTAGGAGAAAACCCCTCAACATTCTTTGTAGATCAGGCCTTGCTATGAAGACGACAGCAAAGCAAATGAGGGTAATCAATGGTTCTTTTAGGGACTGTAATCACTTTGTCGTCATCAGCCAAGCACAGGTTTATGTTCTGGGGTGAGTCACATTTTTTTTATTTTAGAGCTTGCTGCAGGCTATATAAAAGTGAACCACAGGCTGCAGTTAGCTCACGGGCCATAGTTTTGACAACCCTGTCCTAAGGCCAGAAATTCCCCCATATCCTGGACTGACCAGTTTGTGTTGAGTAAAAGAAGAGCTACTATCTGCAGCATTCCATCCGATCCTTCTGTTTTTATTAGTTCTGGTTAGTTTTGAGTAAACAATCCTTCCTGCCAAGTTAACCTTGCTGGCAGATACCAACAGAAAGATGGAAATTACCTGAAAATTGGGCACAGCTTGTTGAAGCTGTTATGGACTTTTCTTCATAGAAGCCTGGGCTATAAACCTGCATGAAACTGAAAGGAATTAAAACCTCAATATAGGGTCAGAATCTGGGTCAGTGTATGACTGTAGCCATAAATTGGGCTTATAAAAGAAGCCCAAACTTAACACAACTCAAGATTTACAGGAATCTGCCATTAAAAAGCAAACATTTCAACTTTAATCAGACAAGATCGCTAAATGCAGCAGTGAGGCACATGGAGGAAAGTGTTTGTGAAGCTGAGTAGGCTAATGAATCTAAATAATTTAGCTTGCTGCCTAGGTTTGGTTAAGAACTCTGGG
The DNA here is from genome assembly GCA_036419115.1 of Scarus forsteni. Lineage (NCBI taxonomy): Eukaryota > Metazoa > Chordata > Actinopteri > Labriformes > Labridae > Scarus > Scarus forsteni. The sequence continues at coordinate 23,310,289 of JAZDUH010000157.1, read as the reverse complement.
TCCTCGGCCTCTTGGGAAACCATGTGCCACTGTGTGTTAGTGTGCCATTTCCTTTTTCCTGCAATACACACAAGCACACTCCAGCCTGAGCAAAACAAGAGCAGTCCTAGCAGGGAGAGGCTTCATTACCGGTATGGCCAGGACTCTCCTGTTGTCAGACACTGACCTGAACTCTGTTCTTTTACCCAATTGGACAATTAAATCATGGCTCTGACTGCTGAGTAAAGTTAGAAAAATCTGTTAAACCCAACTCTCTCTCGAGTAGGTGCAGTTTTATTTAAAGCTGAGGCATTTTGGGCCTCTCAGCAACAGAATGTGCACTTATTGATTATGTGAGTCTGTGCATGTTTTTTACTCTTTTCCCTTCTACTCAAACTCTAATAAAGCTGCCTCTGCACTACAAGAGGCTCCTGTGTGGGCAGCTCTGGAAGGATCACTCGTCAGCTTGCCAAAGAGGACAGCGGCCCTTTGATCTAGGCAGCCTTCTGTACATGTGTATGTGTGCGCGTGTGTTTGTGTGTCTGGCGGGGCAAAAGTGAGTTCTCTCATCTGGCCTCTGCAGAGTCTGTGCACTCTAAAGCATGACCTGAACCCTTCAAAGTCAAACCAGCCTGTGCGTTGTCCAAAAGGATCTGCTCAGACACACCACGCCAACGCCCCTCAAATTAGCTGCCTCTTCCCATCATCCTCCTGCTTCCATAACCATGCTGAGTGCTGGACAACTCACCGCTTTGTCATATTTGAATGCACAGAATGTAAAAATCTGTCACCAGGGGGCTCCCAACTAGGGATGTAACGGTATGGAAATTTTGTATCACGATTATTGTGATCAAAATTATCACGGTTATTATTTTTATCACGGTATTGTAGCAGTATGCTCAAAATTTTCAAAAGTACTTTAACACACAATTGAAATCATTTGACCCCTTTAATATTATAATCAGAACAGTTTTTTTTGTCAATACATGTGAAGAGGCTCTTTGAGTACATTTTTTTACCCTTCTTTCATGAGAAATAAAAGTAAAGCAACTCTAGCAGGTATTTGTCATTATTATGTTATAAGTGCTTAAACAGTGTGTGATTACAAGAAAAGAAAAAACAGATTTGAACTTTAAACAGGATTCTCTCTTTATAAACAATTGAAAATGGACGACAAATTACCTATTTTACAAACACTCACACACTTTTATTTGCCTGCAGCATTAGTGTCCATGTCCCAGCTCGTTATTTTAGACCATGTGCAGGAGGTTTATTTGTTTGTTTTACTGACAACAGTCCCTGAAGCAGTTAACCCCCTTCATGACTCTCCTCTGGTCTCCCCTCTCCCTTGCAGATATCCCTGATATTTCCAAATTAGGATCGATTAAATCCACAAAACACGAACTTTGACGGAAAAAGACGATCAATTTCAAAATTACGGCGAATACACAGCAAAAGAACAGCAAGAACACACTTCAGATTGATGCTAATGCTATTATTTACAAGATTTATACACTATTTAGACAGAGAATACTGATAAACCACCTGTGATTCTCCCGGATATGGCTCACTGAATCTTCCCTCGCTCTCTCTCTCTCTACCTCTACGGCTCGGTCAGTTCATTTACTCGAGGAGTTACAACAGTTTTAAACACGCATGTCTTTTTCTTTCGCCGCAGCTTCATGTTAGACAGGGTAACTGTCTTCTATCAGTTTCCTCACAGCATCCTTGAAAAATCCAACATTCAACCAGACGTCCGTTTTGAGAGGGAAATCTCCGCTGTGTCTAACTTTTGCTCTGAGGCCAAACAATGCAAACTGCGCATGCGCGTCCCAATGAGGCTGCTTCATCGAGTAATAGCCTCGTAGTTCAGACCTTTCCAGTCAAAGACCAGCACCACTGAGCGTTATTGACGCCGTGTGGTAACCAAACACGGTAAAACGGTAATTTTAATAGGACACAGTAATGATTACCGTGGGAAATTTTACCACAGTTTACCATTTTACCAATAACCGTTACATCCCTACTCCCAACCTAAACAATAACAAGAGAGTATGACTAGAACATGCTATCGCCTCCAACCTTCGCTGTCTACTTCCATTTATAAATCAAGGACAACATTTAGCAGAAAAACATTACTCCATGAGCTGTCTTCACAGTAGGGAAAACCAATGTTTTTATTTTCTGAATAATTTCACATTTTGTTGAAGACAATGAAGAAAGTGAACTTGCTGACTCACATGGTCAGTTATTCACAAAACATTCACTCACGGCACAAACAGGAAGTCCACTTTTAATAGCTTTTCTCCCTTATCATGTGTTTTTTTATGATTTAGTTCAGACTTATCAATGCAAAACATGAAGCCGTCACTGAAAGGTCTCAGAAAATTATGGCAGGTGTCTACACTACTTGAAAATGCCTAGATTGGCTATTCCATTCCATGAGACAGGGGGATATGGGGCAACAGACAGCAGCAAAAGTAGTCATGGTTCATCAAAAGTAAGGATGCACAGCATTTTTTTTTTGTGGATATACATTGTGCCTATGTTTTCAAAGTAATAATACCAATACTGATACCAATACATTTGAATAAAGGACATCGGGTATCTCACACTCTAGAATGCTGACCACCTTAGGTGTTTGCACTTGTTTTAGGAAAAAGAGGTATGAAACATTAAATGACCGATTTTACATGTAAGCAGTTTTTTATATAGGCAGTCAAGCACAGTCAAGCATTATGTTATAATCAATCTGAAGTTTGTAATATGTACAAGTATAACATTATAATCACCTGCCACCCTGACTGGTCTGCGGATACACAGCCTCACACACAACAAATCGCGATCCACTGTGTATTCTGACATCTTTCTGTCAGATCCAGCATTAACTTCTTCAGTAATCTGAGCAACAGTAGTTCCTTCCTTGGGCCACTTTTGATGGACACTGACCACTGCAGTTTTGGAGGTGCTCTTACTCAGCCATGTAGTCATCATATTTTGTAGGGGTGGGAGAAAAAATTGATTCATATAAGTATCTGAACTTTTTGTTTGCCGATTTTTAAATCCATTTTTGTTCAAAAATTGTTTTTTTTCCCCCAAAATTTACAAGCTTCATTTTAGTCTGTGTTAGTAAGCCACTTTTAAATGCAATCCAGGGTTTTGAAGAGAAAGTATTAACAGCTGGTTCAAATATATTGCTGAAAAATCCTAAAAAACGACTCTCATGTGATGTGTATTTTTACAGATATAGTCTGTAGGCATCATCATTGTTCATCTTTTTAGCTGGTGTTAAAAAAACTAACTAAAGATTGCAAAAATCGTCAATATTGAAGAATCGTAATTTAAATCGAATCGGCAAATTAAAAAATCATAACAAATCGTATTGGGAGAAAAGCGTATCGTCCCAGCCCTAACAATTTGTGCCACACACATCACAATTTGTTCTTGTCAGACTGACTCTAATCTTTACATTATCCCATGTTCCTGCTTCCAAGACATCGATATAAAGAAAACAAAGTTTGCTAATGTTCACTGAGGTAATCAGAGTTACATTCTTCAGCTGTCAGTGGTCATACTGTAATGCCTGATCAGTGTATGTAGTGTGAATATTTAGGCTTTAAATACGCAGATTTTTTTTGCATTTGGTGAAATTAAACAATTATTCTATTGTAAGCCAAAGCCAATATCATACTGAAACTATAAAGTCAGCAGCACAAAAGAGTTACCAAAAAGAAGAACTCAGAAGCAGATCTCACTTTCTCCTGCGGCAGACTTTGACCAAACATTGAGTGTTTCCCCAGCAACGATTAAAAGCTGCGTTTGTCATGGCAGCTCAGTCACCATGCTTACCACAACAAGACACATCCCATTTCTACTTTAGAAATTTGGGGTTTCTCTGACTGAGAAGTGTTGAAAGTATTTAAGGTAATGTAGGTGCTCAAATGGAACTAATCCTTTAAATAGCACATAAGTCATTCTTAGAGTTGCACAATGTTGGATTTTTGCCAATTTTGGACACGCCAAAAAAAGAATTATTGCTGATACTGAGAACAGCAAATCTCTAAAATGCTGGAACTGTTCTGTTCTTCTCATTGGGAGTCAAAAACACATGGAACAGGAACATTTGCTACCATAATAAATAAAACTGTTTTGCATATTTCTTTGACGTAATGAGGTGAAGCATTATGGTCAAGCTAGTGACGCACAATATTATGAGTACAATATCAGTATCTGCTGATATCTGCCTAATAATTTAAGCATAGTATTGGCCTATTTTTAATGTTGTGTCATTATTTACAGCTCATATCTTGTCCTTTCATAAAGGCTATATATATATATGATGTATTATCAAAATGTACAATATTGCTGCACCTTATCATTGTTGAATGTGTACATTTAACAATCAGGAGTTGTCATTTTTAAGAGTTGTCATAATAACAGCAACAATCCAATTTTGTAAAGAACAGACTTTGTGATTGTAATGGTAATTATCAATGTAAGTATTGATGGTAATGGGTTCAATATGCACATATAATATATTGGTGAAAATTTAAATTTGTGTGAAAAATTGTAAAAAAAAAATGGTCAAATTGTGTGTCCCTAGCAAATATCTAAGTAGTACTAATACATTATAGGTCTCAAATATATGGTTGATATATATTGTTTGTAAATATTGGCAGAGGTTATAAATAAAGATACTGCACACATGTCATCCATCCTTGGTCATTTTTGCAACTGCTTTCAGGATTTTGTTTCTGATTTACTAAATATCTTACATTTTATTTATAAAGAAGCATTGCAGTTTAAAGGCTACTCATACTGACAATCCAGAGCCAGAGTTTGGATAGTGGACTTTGTGTATTAAAGGCAGCTCTGCATGCACAGACAAGCAGACAAAAAGGCCTTTAATGTGACTGAGCTCTGCAGTTGTGGCAGCTGCGCCTGAGAGTCAGCCAGCAAGTCAGCTGAGACAGTTCCCTGTCTCAACTATCTGTCCAGGACAACCATTCAAAGACAGCTCAACATGTGTCAGCATGGTGTCCCCCCCTCGTACCTCCCCTAACCCCTCCTCGCTCTGCTTCCTCCTCAGCAGACGTGCCTGACATTCTAGACGAGCCGGCGTACATTCCTCACATGCTTCTATCGTGTAAGGAAACGGCAGAAGAGCAGGCCAGACATGTCACAAGAGTATGAGTGCCCCTTTGTCTTTACAGTGAAAGCATCTGTGTGTTTGTATGAAAGCGCTCTCAGGGCCTTTCTCCTCAGGGCTGAATGAGAATTAGGCCCGGGTGTTGAGTGCTGTTATTGGCTGTGTGAAGGGAGGGAGGGGGTGGAGAGAGAGCGCTCAGGTGACCACAGTTAAGCTGTCTCACATGGGATGTGAAGGGAGGCGTCACCCTCTGAGAGGCTTCAGGGTAACTTTAGCGGCCTTCGGCGGCTGCTGGGTGAGCTCAGCTGACTGCGGGATTCTTTTTTTTTCACCCTCCGTGCGCTTCTATCCACATGAGCCCCTGTGTGCATGCTCATACAGCCTGCCAAATGATGCTATCTGAATGAAATCATTCTACCTCAAGTGAGCCAGGATTCAAGAGCACAATAGGTCATGGAGCGCATGTGACTGTGAACGTGAGCCGGCGCACATGTGGCCATTTTCAGCTCGATATTGAGTGACCTCCAGTTCAACAGCCTCTCAGGACAGGAAGCTGGAGAGTATTAGTGCCTCTCTTGTCTTGTCCAAAACCCAACAAACATTTCTCCTCAACTGTCCTCATCAGACACTCCGCTTCCCTGATGCCCCCCCACCCCCTCTTCCTCTCCTCAATTCATTTCCCTCAGAGGTGACAGCCATAGCAGCGGTGGTGGAGGCAGTGGCGTGGTAAAGAAAAGGGCTTCCTGCACTTTGGAGGGGCACGTTAACCCAGCTTGGCAGGGAGTTAGTTAGTGTGACAGTAGCCGCTCTGGATGCCAATAGGACAAGCTCTGTGCAGCATCTCAATGACCAGAATTCAGTGGGTCCACAGAGAGGGTTTATGGTCCTCCCGGCCATACTGCTCCCACCCCTGCTCTCCATCCAACCACAAAGGCATTCAGCCTTTTCATTTGGATGATAATGGGGTAAAAGCCGGAAAAGGGCCCCATGTCTGTGCACCATAAGTTGTGGTGATGGCTTTGTGGCGATGTCATGCATGTCCATGGGAGCGCAGTGTGTCACTACGGTCCAACAAAGTCAGCCCGGTATCAGGAGAAGCTGAAAATCAAACAAAGTTCTAAGGCCAGGTTGATCTGGCAGAGGTGGCTCCTTTAAGCCATGACCTTACTCTAAAGCCATCACACCATTACACAGTTAAACCTGAGCATTGTGAGTATCACTAGGAGCACAGGTTTGAGCTAAAAGAGCATTCGCCTTGTGTGACAGCACTGATAATGTGCCTCATTATATCAGTGACATCTGGGCCTTGTCTTTTCACTCAGTAATAAAGATTCAGGGATCATGCTTGCAGCTGTTTGCATCCTAAGCTAAATGGTGTTATAATCAGAGACTTTCCTCCTGTGAAAATCCCACAGCCTCAGCAAAAACAAGATAAATTGCTGCTCTGCTCAAATAGTGCAATGTCACAGGTCTGCATGAATGCACCTGCCTCATTCTGTGAGACAGGTGGACGACCTGTTACACACTGCAACAGAGGATCTGCACTCAAACTTTAAGCTTCAACAAGTCCCAAAATAAGCAGTGAATGTGATAGATATGGGTGCATTAAGGGCCTTACCTGCATAAAAACGTAACAGGGAGCCAATTTCTGTGTTGAGACCTTCCTCCTGAACTCTCCATGGGTCCTTAAATCCAAGTTTAAATAGAAAGTCATTCTGGATCTGCAGAGGCCTCTCATCTGGGCTGAGCCGTCTGACAGCCTCACCGTGCAGCTGAACATACAGCGTGGGGCTGGAATCACAGGAATCTCTGTTGTGATCAGCAGTAGGCTCTGATCTCACAGCGCTCTGGCCACAGTCCGGTTCTTGGCTGTCAGGTGTATTACCTGTAGAACAGGCTCTTGACAATGAGCCGGCACTGCTGCTGGGTGGCAGGCTGCCCAGACTGAGCGGGTTAAGTCTGCTATCTGGCCCCATGTTGTTTATATGCTCCATGTTGCAGTGCTTGTAGTTGGCAGTGACAGAACTCATCCCATTGCTGTGATGTTGGGATATGGGGTCCAAGCTGGTGCTTGACGCAGGACAGTCCAGCTCTAGTTCGTCTGAGGAGCTGCCATACATGTCATGGCCCTCTGTGGCACTATCAAACGAGGGGCTGAGGATGGAGGCCTCTGTGCCCAGGACCATATCATCACTGAGGGAGTCCCTGTGCTCACTGAGGCGGGCCCCAGAGCTCAAGTCATCAAATGCACTGCTCTCCACATCAGAACCAGAATTTAATCCATAGCTGTCCAGGCCGTTCCTGTGCTCTGAATCATCATCATTAGGGGTATCAATGTTGGAGTTAGAGTTCAAATCTGACAGTGAACAGGTGATATTATCTTGTGACTCTGATTCAGGGCTGAAAAGTTTTCCATCAACGTCCTGTTGCTTTAGCCTCTCATCTGCATTCTCCATGAGCAGCAGCCTCAACCTGTCACTCGGATGGCCCCTTAATTCCGTGGATTCAAGAGGATTCAGTGGGTTGCATTTCATACTCGAGTCCTCATTCACCTTGCAGTGGTTATCATTATACTCGTACTTCACATTGCAGTTGCCATTTTGGTCAGTCTTTAGGTTATCTTTGCAGAAAATGCGCATAACGGAGCTCGACTTGCTGCAGAGTTTGCTCAGATGGAGCGCCACCTCGCCGGCTGTGGTGTCCATAGTGCAAAGAACCGGTCTGGGATATGAGGGCGTCAGTCTATCGTGGACATGCACTGAACCCCGGTGGAGGTCTGCCCGCACCCACTCACGGTCTGCGGGCTGGAGCTGCATGTTCTGTCGGTGCTTGAGCAGAGTCTTCCTATCCAGACTCCGAGTGTGTAAAGACGCAGAGGACAGGGCCGAGTTCATCTTGGCGCCGCAGGCGGTGGTGACAGCTGAGGTGGCGTTGGCTGCAGCTGCGGCGGAGAGGTTTCTCTTCAAGCGCCTCCGTCTCAACAGGAGGGAGCTGGAGTTGCTGGACGAGCCCCGGCCATTGGATGCCACAGTTCGGACAGACGCACTTGTTCCCGTCGTGGAGGCGGAATGCGAGAGGCTTTTCCCGTTCTTCGCCTCTACGCGGGAGGCAGCCGAGTGTCCACCGCCATCATCCGCTGGAGTCCCCCGGGCGACAGACAGTCCGTTGGGCTTCTTCATTAACTTGGTGGCGCTTCCATCCGACGCGCCTTCATCAGCGGCAGCCTGCACACTTTCCATCTCTGCCAATGAAAAGTCCCCGTCTCGAAATAAATAGCGGTGCGCACTTCGTTACACCTACAAGCTCTACATTTAAAAGCCTGAATATACGTGCCCACCGTGGTAGATGTCCGCCAGCTGGGCGGTGTTGCCGACTTAGTCCACTGGTAGTCATTCACTTCTTGCCTTCCTTTCCCCGTCGGAGTCTCCTCCGCTGCTCCAGTAAAAAAATAAAAGGCATTTTACCGATTCAGCTCGATGGGAAGAGGCTGGGCGCGCAGGGACATATCAGGGCGGAGACGTGACTGTGCGTCCCATTTAGAGCAAAACACAGCGCTGGAATATGAAATGAACGTCGGCCGACCTCCTACGCAAATACTGACTGATATATATTCATGAGGAGGACACAAGATGGGGTCGCTAACAACAACGCGGTGCAGCCTGGATACTGTATTTCAAGCTGTGAGCGTGCCTCTCGAAGCGCCGCCGGGAAGAAGTGATGTCATGACTACATATCCCAAGATTCCACTCTTCCGGTTCAGTCAAGCGAGGCGGCGAGCAGATGAGAGGCGTAAACATAGCTCGTATAAAACGTTTGGCTGTACCGCCAGCGGAGTTCGTCCCCCTTTCTACTGTAGTGTTTTTGACAACTACGCATGTCTTTTTATATCCATATTATTCTTAATTATTCCACCCATTGAGTACTGCCTATGGTTTTGAGTGAACTGTTGATTATAAATATCACTATAACCAGCTATAATGAAAGGTCGTCATAAACCCTGGATAATTACTTTTACCTGACATCTCCAATATATGCTGCAGGGAGTTGTCAGTCACCTCTGTGGGTTTGTTTACTCAACACTGATGGTGACTAGACAAATAATTTCAGCACCATCTCATCAGGACGCCATTTCACAAGGCCGACAAGCCCGGCTCAGTCTACATGCTCTTATTCTGCAGGATCTATCGCCATCTTGTGGACAAAGCTTTTAGCCCACACCGTGAACCTGCACTGTTGAAGAGATACAATGAAGGCCTTCACTTTTGCCAAAATTCCCATGTTTTATTCCCAACTTGAAGGGTTGGTGTTTCTGGGTTATTGTGTGATAATGTAAGTGGAGATGAAAGACCATTTTGACCACAATGCTGCTTTTATTGTGCAGGGTTTTTTATGTGAAATTTTCAAATGTGATTAATAGAGAGAGGCTTGTAGGAAGTAAATGGATTTGGTGATAGATAGACTGCAGCCTATTCCAAATTTAAGTGTTTGGCAGTTTTGTTTTGCAGTTCTCAGACTTTTATATAGGGTATGTAGACAAGATATCAATTATTTTATGTTTGTTAAATGTGATTTCAAACTTTTTCTTTCCTTTTTTTTCTTTTTCTCTTAATAATCGGTAACATACCTCCAGGGATCGGCAGGGAAAACTTATCAACACTTAATAACACTTAACTTTATCAAGATTGGGTCATGCATTTGTTCCATATAACTTTTCAGGTTGGATTTTATTTTTCATTCTAATATAGTTTTGATGCTTAAACTTGATTGACACCTTGGCAGTATTTTATTTATGAGTGGAAAATTTACAGTGTTTTTTTTTTTTAATATTACAAGGAATTAGTTCCGTCATTTATTGATAATTCCTTGAGGAAAATCAATCAGAATGCTAATCAAACTGTGAACAGGTGTCATATAAAACTAGAAGTGTTCCAAGAGCACAAACCTCCGTCAAGGCATTTTCATCGTTTGCTGTTCACCACCAAAATCCAGTCACTTTTTCATGTGCCATGACCAACATTTCCTGAAAAGGTTGATCACACTCTGTTCACAACTTTTGGTTATCTTACTAACAGACAAACACTGGCAAAAACATAACCTCCTTGGCAGTGAGGTCTTCATACATCACCAGCTGCTTTATGGGGCACACCATTCAGCTGCTTGTTAATGTTAATAGCTTATCAGCAAATCACATGGCAACCACACATAGGCAGACATGGTCAAGATGACCTTCTAAAGTTCAAAATGAGCATCAGAATGATGTAGAAGGGGGACTTTGGTGACTGAATGTGGCACGGTTGTTTGTACCAGATGGTCTGATCTATTTCAGAAACTGCAATCTGCCATCTCTTAGGTTTTCAGACAACAGTCCCAAAAAGGCAAAACATCCAATGAGAAGCAGTTATTGTGGGCAAAGGTCAGAGGAGAATGTCCAGGATGGTCTGAGACGATTGAAAGGGAGTAGAACTAAGGTGATAGTGCTGTTGCTGCCTTAGCCCCCACCCTCTGGAATGACCTCCCTCTATCCAGATCTGAAGAAACTTTAGAGGGCTTCAGAGAGCATTTAAAAACTCACATGAATAGGCAAGCTTCATTTTGTTTGCTTAGTTTTGTGTCTTATTCTCTTTTTTTGCTCTGTATGACATTGTGATTTGAGATTTTTCCTCCCTGTGATATTGATTTGGTTTTATTGATCTGTGCAACACTTAGAAATGAGTGTTTAAAACCGCAACATAAATGAAGTTTTGCTAACTCAAATTACACAAAAGGTAGGCAGAAGACCATTTTTGAACAGACATAAAATTTCGAAGTAGATGGGCTTCATCAGAAGAGCACACCCAGTGCAAAACCTGTCGGCGAAGAACAGAAGCCTGAGGCTTTAACATTCACAGCATCACCAAAATTGGACAATAGATGTTACATTAAATATTTCCTGGCTGGAGAGTTTTCATTTCAACTGCAATGTTCAGATTGTAGGTTGAGAGTTTGCTGTGAATAACGAGAGCATGGATCTATCCTGACTTGATGAATGGTTCAGGCTGTTGGTGGAGGTGTAATGGTGTGGGAGATCTTTTCTTGGCACACTTTGAGCCTCTTAAAACAACCGAGCATGGTCTAAATCCCACAGCTTTCCTCAGAATTGCTGCTGACCATGTCCATCCCCTTTATGACCACAGAGTACTTGTTTTCTGATCCACTTTTAGCAGGATAGTGTCACACATCACCAAGCTCAAACCATCTCAAACTAGTTTCTTGAACATGACAATGGTGGCATCAATGGCTTCGTCTGATAGTATGCTCAACCATCAATAGGAAAAGTTGTGGGTTCAAGCCCAGCTCAGGTTGCCACATGGTAATGTGTCTTTCCAAGTCGCTCCCATTCCTGCATCAGTGGTGTGTACATTAATGCGTCAATGTGAAAGCAAATTGATGAGAAATGGTAGATGTGACCTGTGGTGCGAGTAGTTAGGAAGACTCAAAAAAGCTATATGAGCTCAAGTCTATATGCTCACTGTACTCCGGAGTCACCAGATCTCAATCCAATGGAGCACCTTTGGGATGTGGTGGAACAGGAGAACTGCATCATGGATGAGCAGCAGACAGATCTGCTGCAACTGTGTGATACCATCAAATCAATATGGACCAAAAGCTACAAGGAACGTTTTCAGCAGCTAGTTGAATCTATGGCAAAAATAAAATCTGGCAAAGAGGATCCAACCCGGTACCAAGAAGGGTTTAGGGTGATCTAATTTAGTGCCTATGTGGTACAGGATTCATTAACAAGGGATGGATAGTTTAAAATGATGGAGACCTGGTGAGAGGATGGGGAAAAACTCAGCATTATGCAGTTAGCTTGATTTTTACTAACAATGACGTCACTGAGTAACTCAGATTTCAACCTTGATTGTGAAGACTCTTCAAAATACCAAAAAAAAATCAAACAATGATTATGCATTCAGAAATGGATTTTAATCGGGATGATGTATCCTGTACACGGTATTCTGTATTTCAAAAATGAAAAAAAGGAACACTTTCAAATTCATTCAGCTGCTTGACCACCATGAAAAAAGGAAAAAGGATTATTGCTGAATTCATATTCCTTGATTCCAGCAAAATGGGAAACCACATGCTCAGCCCAGTGGCTCAGGTTATTTTCTTAGAGCTGAAAGAGTACTGGAGCAGGTTTGTATGAATTTAATCCTATTATTCTCTATTGTGCTAAACCTATGGATGGGAAATTTCAGTCAATAGCCTGATGCTGGGATCACACAGAAGCTGGTTCTTACACAAAGCCCCTGATTTTTTTCAAAGTCTCTGAGATAGGATGATAAAATGAAAAATGAAATTAAAGTAAAATCTCTGATTCTGAGGAGAAAATGTTGTAAACTAAATCTAAAATTATTATTCCATCTAAACCATTAAGTGTAAAAAAAACCCTTTGTTTTATCTATTATTTTGCTATAAGGAGTCCTCCCACCTATCAGAGACTTTGAAAACAAAAAGAGCACTTTTCCCATGGCAGACAAATGTGTTTAATAGGCGACCAACAGCTTTTCACCTCGGGAACTTTTCCCAATCTGACACACAAGAATTTCATATTGCAACTTTAAAAGTAAAACAGTAAAAAAAAAACAATAAAAAATACTCTGTGTACATAAAGCTTATGAGCATTCCAATACTGGTGTAGGATCTGTGGTGGGTGACAAGACTTTTAAAGTGATGAAAAAAAGCGGTCACAGTTCAGAAACTGAACAATATTTTACACAATTAGGCCCTGATGTTAAAACAGTGACCACTGTAAAGCCAAACTTTTCTCAGTGCAAAGAATTTTGAGGATAAAAATCTAAAAATCCTGACCAAAAATCTGTAATCACGTCAGGTTCAGTCATAAATTTGCAGTAGAATCAAGTACTGTCAAATGAGTCTGTAAGCTGTTAAAGAGGCAGATTTTTGTTGGCTTAGTCAAGACAGAAGCAAAAAAGTCCTCCTGAAAAAAAGCCTTCTTAAAGTATAAAGAAACTGAAAACCCTGAAGTGAGGTGATTGTGTATAAGAACAGTTTAAAAAAAGAGGTTGGGATTACACCTGCAGTTTTGCCTACAAACAACAAATATTGCTTATTTAAAAGCTTATAACATCATGAGTATAAAAGTAAAGAATAATACAAATACAGCGCTGCAAACACAAAGAGAAATGTATGAGAAAACTTAGTGAGCCAGCTCTTGGTACTATGTTCTGAAAAAAGAAAATCACAACTCAAGGAGCTGGAACATGTAAAATCATGAGATTATCATGTATGACCCGAGTGCCTCTATCAAAAAACAATTAAAAATGGACTAAATAATAAAAAAACAAATCATTGTTGCACAAACTGGAACCATATTTCTGCCAGCTGCATTTTTTACATTAAAATGTATAAGATTGTGACTTTGTCAAGCATGAATCTTCTTAAACGTAACTTTCTTTCCTTAATATAAACAAAATGTACAATAGAAGAGAGCTAACAACTCTCAAATTCACAGTTAAGCATTTTCATTGTCAACATTGTCGGTACAGTGAGAATTGCACATATGAGGGGATAAGAGAGGTGAGGACTAAAGATAAATGACACAAAGAAGACGCTAGGGGGTGCTATAGCCTAGGGAAAGCAGAGGAGAGAAAATATTGCACATGATTCTAATGTTAAACCCCCTGTTTGACTTCAAGTCGAAGCGGGTGCAGTATAGATGGATCCTCTGCTGATTTTAGTGAGCTAAGAACAGTCAACACTGCATCCATGTGCAGATTAGGGCAAGAGGAGTCTGCAGTGACAGCACTTTAAGGAAGAGGGGATAAAAATGTGTCCACTGAGACAAGTTCACTGGTGGATTTGATGAGCAAAGATGCAGCTTTCCTCAGCAGATGTTGAAAGTGTCAATCAATCGCTAAGAAATAAGACCCTCCCGCTGTCTGATCGCCACAGAACTGAGCGCCCGCCTGAGAGCTCAGCAGAGAGGTTAAAGAGACAGTCGAGCTCATTCCAAACTGGGGCAATGTGGATCAACTGGAGTCAGTGTGTGCTACTACAGTGGGTGGAGTAGTGGATGTCTGCATCTTGAGAGCATAGTACCGACTCAGTTGTTTTGGGTCTTGGAAAAAGGCATTTCAGAAGACATGGCCTTATTGTAGAAACGGGCACCATTTAACTGTCCAGCACTTAAGGTTCTCAGTGGAGGAGCGATGGGACCGGTCGGGCACCGCTCGAGACAGTGATGGTCTACTATGGTCTGTGAAACCTAAAAGATGGAGCAGAAATAGAACTGTATCAGACATTTCATCATATTTCATCATCTTGGCTAAGAATAGCTACTGAGACATGCTGCATGTTAATAACTCAGGCTGTGTATGAACCAAAAAGTCTGACAAAGAAGAGAAATGTCAAAGGTTATTGATGGACAAGGCACACAAGAGCACTCCACTTCCTGCTGTGGAAGGATTCAATTCAGAGGTAAGGACTTAAAATACACCCATCATGTATCAATAGAAACATCTGATAAGCTCAGTGTCAAGTGGGGACTTTCAGACGATTGTGTCCCTAAATGTCATGGTTAAACAGCAGATGAAAATGGAGTGAGTCCTCATAAGTTTCTTTTGATTGGGTCAAAGACACAAGCCCATGACACTCTCTGATCCTGTATTATAGAGGGTTGTAATATAAACAAGGTGTGTAATTGTTTGACATCACTATCGCCTCTGCCTCAACCCTTGCTACTCCAAGGTATCTTTATTTTCTTGTCTGACTTTTTCATAAAATGCAAGTCAAACCTCAAACTTATCAAGCAAAATTAAGCTAAAGATGTGATTTTGCAGGATAACCTGGTCTTTCAGAATATCTACGCTGTATTGATGTTGAATTTATTTTTTAACACTTGTATGACCAAAGAGATAAAACAAAAATGCAAAACAGAATTTAAATCTCTCAGAACTATATACATTATGTGGATTTATTATGAGCAAGCCTTTTGTAATCTGAATAAAGTTCACTCAGCCTTTGCTATTATGGGATAAATGGTTTTTACGTAGTTACGGTTTTCCTTCAACTGATTGTTTTTTGCCCTTACAGAGGTAAAAGTGTCACTATTGATTGAAAGAAAACAGAAGGAAATTAGCACAATCTCTAGGGTCAACGTAGAACTCTTATAGCATCATTACTACAGATTTACTCAAGAAAATTTGATACGATTATCAGTAGTTATGTATTTGCCAAACATCTACAAATGCAAATTTCTAAAAAAAAGCAACAGTAAAAGCCCACTGTATTTCAAGGCTGAATCAAAACCTTTGACAAAAGTATGATCTTCCAATCACAGTTGTCTTTAAAAAGATCTGTGATACAGTTCAACAGATATAAGACTACAATAACAGTGTTGGAGTAGGGGGTCAAAGGATGCCTTTCCTGAAATGGGACACAGCTCTACGCCTGTGTTCCTGGCTACAAACTGGACTTGCTGGATAGACCATTCAAGTTACTTCCATAGTTCATCCAGGAAAGAGCCCAAAGAAAGTGTCTAGGCAGAGAATTTCAAAGCATATCTGGTAGGTGATTGGACAATTGTCACGTCAATCACATTAATTATGGGCCAATCCAATAATGTAGCAGGTGGACAATACTGCTGCAGTATTAAGGACAGAATGTAAGCCACTTCCTAAATCAAACTCATGGCAAAATCCATCAAGAGTGAAGAGAAGATGTCCTTTCTTTAGAGAACTTTGTAGTGTTATTTGTTTTTTAGAGTAATAAATTCTGAGGGATTTGGTCAAATGAAACAGAGGATCCTTTTCCTAACTAGTTCCATGCTGAACATTAGAACAAATGCACAGGCTGTACTGGCTTTCCTTTAACATCAGAGGCTACATTCATTTGCTCTATCTCCTTACTTACAGTCTGTGACATGAGCTGGTATCAGAACCATGTGCATTAAAACTGCACATTACCTGGTTAAATGGCGACTTGACTCGTGCACTTCCATCTCATTGCTCTTGAAATCGTTGAGTTCCTTCCTTATGGCTGCCTGCAAAGAACAAACAAGGAAATTTGAGAAAAATAGCTGCAGAGGCTTAGTACTCACAAAAAAACAGCCTCTAAGCTCTGACTCTACCTCCTTTTAGCATACTTCATGCATCATTTACGCTTATCTGGAGGCCATGAATGATTCTGCTGAATTCTCTGCTATCACAATAGCCTTCAATTTCCTCCTCTTGAGACATCTAAAGAGCACTAACAATAACACACGATCTGTTGCTTATCTTCGCTACTAGTGCTTGGGTTTTTAACTATGATGAAGTGGTGATGTCATGGATTAAAACACATGGAAAAGAAGCAGTGAAATCATGTTTGGGCCAAAACAGGTCTATTTTTAGAAAACTAAAGCTGTGCTGTGTGTTTATGAGTAAGAAGCAGACAGTCTGTGGATTAAAGGCTCAAGATAATATACACATTTTCAGTATGAAATGGGATCGAATGGAAGAAAAAGCAAACAGTGCTGTGATTGTTTCGGCAGGGGTCAGTGTGATGTGATCCATTCTTTAACCTTGAACATATGTTGCCTGTTTTTCTCTATAAAGCAGCATTTCTGAAACACTGACTAAGCCTGACATTAAATCATAAAACTTTTAAACCTTCAGAACATATCAGCACCGAACACATCTGATATCTGACTGATGAAATTATTAATAGATCCAAACCTGATGAAAACTGGTCATTTAATGAAGCTTCATCCGTTGTCTGTAGGCTACAGTACATTTTTTAATTGACTGACACCTTACAAACACAGATGAGTCAGCACAGTAAACACTCAGCAGTCATTTGTTTTGTGTTGCTGCTCCTCTGTGTAGCAGTTTTATGTAATCAGACAGATGTGCCAGAATTACGCAGCTGAAGAGCTTCTGCTTTGTGGACAAACAGAAGATTTTTAAAAATCATCTATTAGCTTTAAAAAAGGGTAGCACCTTCATCCTTTCTCATTTCATGGGCACAACAGCTTAAGTTTCCAGGAAAGTGCTGGGGTAAGCTGGTTAACCGAGCAGGACATTTGACAAGAGAGGTAACTAATTTACAGAAGTATGATTGAAATAATTTCAGATTCCTTCACAACTCATAAAAACTGTTAGTCCATTCTCATTAAGAGCTCAAGAAAGTTGCCCTCACCTTTTATTCTATAACAAATACATTTTCTACAGCGCTAAAAGTGACAATACTTGAAAGAAAACTGCATTTCTGCATTTTTATTTAAGTAACTAACTCATAAAGAAGACTCTAAATCAACTCAACACACACATTAATCCATTTTGCAGATTATTTAAAAACCTACTAAACCTATTTTTGAACTAGAAAAGCACTCGGAGAGCGCAGACCTCCGCCAGCGCCACAGTCCTCACCCATATTGTGATATTCACCATAAATATTAGTCCTACCTTTATTTCATCAAAATATTTAGATTCATTGACCATGAAAACATACCATTATCAATTGGATTCATAATGATATCTATTTTATTTCAGTAGTTATTCACGAAAATCACTTTTTTCAACATGGCGGATCCAGACAGTGATCCGGATCAACACCAAAATCAAATCAGTTCTTCCTTTTCCCATGCTGAACATTTCCTGAAAATTTCACCAAAATCCATCCACCACTTTTTGAGTTATTTTGTTCACAAACGGACAGACAGACAGCAAACAAACTCTCCCGAAAACATAACCTCCTTGGCAGAGGTAATAATCCATTTAATATAAAGTATATGATCAGCAGCAGTCCTGTGGCCTCTGGGCTCTCTGTATTTGCTGTCAGATCACGGGCTGTGTAACTCCTGTCCTTTTGGCTGCTTATTTCTAGGTTTCTTATAGAAGTTATAGAAGCTCTGGTTTTGTTCTAGCATGTTTTCTGATGAAAGTGGCTGAAATTGCCTTAAAATTATATAAACAAAAAACAGTAATTCTATTTTGCAGATATCTCTTTAAACTTCTTTCCACTACTACTTTAAAGGACCTAAAAATGACTCAACTTATTTCAATGAGTAATGTAGTCAGGATAATATTTTGGCCTAAGTTGCTATTTTTTATCAATTCAATAGATTTCAATGGGTTTAAAAGGACGACAGATTTCATTTGTGTCACTAAACTTCAATTTTTACATTCATAAATATAAATGTTACAAATAAACCAAGGACCAGTACCTTGAATAAAGCCTTGGATGACCTTAACTTTAATGACTGAAAGCCCCCAAAAATGTAGATGCTTGAATAATATCTAACACCTGTTTAACCAGGAAGAGTTTTTAATTCTTTTAGACTTTTTTTTTATTAAACAACTAAAACATTTTGACAAATGAGATGAAAGAATCTTCAGAATATTTTTGTGCAGAAATGTTGAGGAATACTTTTCATGGGTTTTAGACAGCTTAAATTAAAGGAAAATAAACATTCAAAAGATATTTGATGTTTTTCAGATTTGACAGACTATGAAAAGTGTTGACAGTTGGAAATGAGAATTTCATTCGTGTTTGGGTTACATGCTCTAGAAACCTGATGGCAAAGTTTAATATTTACATGATAATACTCCAGAAATGCGGGTCTTCAATCCACCCAGTTTCTATGTGACTGTATCAGATATATAAAATAAAGTTCCTCTGTCCTTTGCTTGTATCTGTCTTTGTTTATCAGTGACATAGAACGAGCCACCACTGGAGGAAACAATAACAACATTAGTTTTGCTGCCACTTGCAACTAAAGTTTTTCTGCACTATCTTAACAGAAGAGTGCTTTTTAACTGATTTGTATAAGACACACACAAAAAAAAAAGATGTCCGGGGCAAAGATAGAGTTCAGGGCTTTTCTGAAATACATGAATGACTTTTATGTAATCCAGAGAGGCAAAATAACTCAAATATGCTTTTCATCCTTGACATGAGCTCAATAAAACTGTGTTTCCCTCTGGAACGAGCTGTTCTTCATTCATGGAGTCAAACACATTCATGTTTGAGACAGTCAGAGAATCATGTCTGGGAGAGTCACTGCTGCCGTAAGTGCTTTACCTAAAGGCAGAATGACTACAAAGAGGTAGTATTAGTTCAGATGAGTAACATTTTGAGGAAATTAAAAGTCTCCTCTGCTGTTTTTTAATAACCTTTATCCCCTCAGGATCACAATGTGTGACAGCAACACAGCCAGGTGATGTCATTGTTTTTGCCATTTGGAGTGACTCAGAGGGACAACTCAGGCCTCAGGGATGATTCTTCTGCGACAGGAGAGCAAACAATATTCAAATCTGTGCACAGTTGTAGCAGCATTGGGAAAAAAGTCAGCAGAGTGGTTCTGCAGCTGAGGGGTCCTGAGGCACGGCTTGTCCGCTTACTCTCTTATGTAAGGTGAGCTGTTGCATAATCAAAACGCTGAATCCCCGTGATTTCCACATGAGTGCTTCTCAGGTGTGTTCTGAACTCTGCATCATCAAAGCAAAGCCAAGGAAACAGCGTCGCAGCGCTGAAAAAATCAAGACCTCATTAAAAGTCAGAGACTGGGGCCGCAGGGCAGCGAGCAGCAGGACTGCTCCGAGGTTTTACTCACAAACAGGATGCAGAGCAGCTCAGGTGGAACTCGCCGTGACAAGAGTTAGGAACACATCCTTCCACCGTTACCCTCCTGCTCTGCAGGTTGCATCATATGGAGCACAAAGGAAGGGAGGGGAAGTCTGAGAACTTAAGAGGGGATTTTAAAACTGCCAAAAAGATTATTAGGAGTTTATTTTAGTTTAATGAATACGGCTATGAAATGTATATATAATTTAGTAACAGGGTCTGTTGGCGAGCTAAGTAGGGATGGAAATTGATAGAATTTGACTGAAACCAGGCCATTAATTATTCTGCTTATCAATTCAATTCTTTAACACTTCCCTTAATGATTCCTGTTGATTTTCTGAGTGGAAAAAAGTTGACCAACATTTGCTTTCGGGGCAACAATGTCAAACACATGACACTCCTCATATTCAATTCTATGTTGTTTAAGTAAATATTTCTGCAAGTCTCTGGTGTTGCCTCTTATTGAAAGCTGTGCAAAATATAGAGCCAATTTTAACCACTTCCACCTTCTGTCTGCCATGCTTTCTTGACTCCTGTAACATGCTGGTTACACCCGGTATGCTGGTTCCTGTAAATGAGACTGTGACATCCTTGATTTGCAAGGCATGCAGAACAAAATGTAAGGAACTTACAAAAGAATTGATAAGAAAAGACCAATGACATTGGTTTCCGGAGGGAGTTTGTATCATTTCTCAACTGTCATTGGTTTTCAATTCCCATCCCGAGAGTTAAGTGATTAGTTTTGGTCTGATTATCTCCGTTAAGGAGATGATGTATTTGTCTTCTCGTTAGTTTGTCTGTGAACAGAATAACTCTAAAAGTTATATACATATCTCAATAAGAAATTCCAGGGAGTGTGATTCATGGCATAAGGAAAAGATTACATTCTGGTGGTGATACAAATCTGTATGCAGATCCAGAGATGTTTTAAAGGATGACTTAACAGAGCAAGGCAGGCTGGTTTTCCACACTTTTACAAATAACTAATCAATTTTTAAAATGGATTTTCAGGACATTTTCAGAGACTGTTGGTCATGGCACAAGGAGGCACAAGGGAGAAGTCCCAAGTTTTCAGTGGAGACCAGAATCAGGATGTGGATCCAGGAATTTTAAAGGATTTCCAAAAGTGTGAGATCGGGCAGTTTTCCAAGTTTCTGACAACAACTCGTCTGACTATGTAGGACATCTTCGGCAGAAGTTTGTGCTCTCAGAGCACTTTTACTTATATTTTTGTTTAAGTAGATTCAGTCCGTCAGACAGGAATTCTTTTTGAATTTTGAATGCGCATTAGCCATTCTCACACTGGTCCATTCCCCTATTGCAAGGATGAATATTTGCTGGAGTGAATAGACTCTGCAGTCCCTGAGAAAATCTGCTTTTTATTAAACTCTGAGTATAAAAAATTCAACTGATCATGCTTAAGGATGATTTTGAGAGTGAATCTGAACTTGGGGAATAATAATACCAGACTGAACCATATTTATTTGAACTAGTAAAAACAGAGAACTGTGCATAGAAGAGGCTTCAAGGGCAATACAAAAGTCTCTACCAATGCAAAAGAACAATTTACTGTCAGCATGAGACTGGCTGAAGAACAAGCACACTCTTAGTCAGACTGCCTCTTTTTAGCTGTTTGGCAGGATTGAGGCCCCTCTCAGCTCAACCTTTTTGGTTTTTTCTAAGGTTGACTAAAAGTTAGTCTTCAATATAGTAGTTGGAGCAGACTGGCCTCTGAAGCTCCCTTTAGTAACCCAAACGCTTGTTGTGTATTAAAGATGAGGTGATTTATACTGGCCTTATCAGCTGCTGTGAGCCGAGTCCACGGTTTATCTGCCCGCCGGTCATAGTCCTGGGCGTCTGATACCTCCACATAGTCACTGAACCGGATGAGGATTTTGGCCTGTCTCAGCTCCTCTACAGTGGGCCTTTGGCTCAGCTGGAACAAGAGAGTAAGAAAAATGAGAGAACTGAATGAAGCATTACAAGCCATTGTCACATTTAGCAGCTTCTTGGGTTTTGCATTTGTTGATGTCTGTATAGAAAGATCAAGAAACAAAATGTGCAGATCCAGCTTCTCTTAATTTGGCACATCAGGGTTCAATGCCTTTCTTCTTACAGTAGCACTGATGCAACTTTTAATACCTTCGAATGTAGTATGACTGTTAATCTAATGTAACAACAACATGCAACAGAGAAAATGTTTTCTTGTTCTTCTGCCTGACTTTATGTACAGTCACTTTCTCTTTTTCTTATTTTCACTGCATCCATCACTGACCTCTTCAATCTCTTAAGTTTAACTCACCCTGCCATTCATTTCAAGCCCCCCCTATTTTCTCCATCAGCAAAAGCTAGTATCATGGTATTAGAAATGTAACCAAAGTTAGAGAGGAGCATGCAGACTCAGCAGGGTGAGTAGTGCTGTGAGTGAGTGTCTGCCTTTGTGTGTATGTAAAACACATGCTATGTTGTAAACTCTAGCTCCTTTAAAGTAGCAAGAGAGTACAACATATCTCACTGTGAACTGGCAAAACTATCATGCTCTCATGGAATCTATGTAAACGTATTATAGTGATCACACACCTGCCATTTGACAGTACTGAGAGGTGAACTAGTGCCAAATATTAATGGTCATACTTTTTCCAAGCAACCTCCGTACAGTGCTATAAATACACAAAGTTGGAAGATGGCCACAATGACTATTCTGTGTTGAAGTTATTCCTCTTTGAGGCATATATAGAGAGACTTTTAGTAGTTCCATCTGCTGAGTGACAGAGCGCAAGGCCAATGATTGATGTTGGTTCGAAGAAACAGTGAAACTCTGTGGTTAACCTTAAAAGCACAGTGTTTTAAGACATTTTCAGAAAGCCTATTTTTGATGATGTACCTTTATGAATTAAAATCTACATTCTGTCTGATTCATGTTTTACAGAGACTAATGTTTGGGAGCCATAATGTTCTGTTCTTAATGCAGCTTTAATTTGATCATAATTACTGATTCTGAATTAATAATTTGATTTGAACTTTTTATCATTTGCACCAAAATACATCCACATGCTTGGCCAGAGTGATTTACAATGCAAGATCAGCGATTTGTTGTTTGACTGAAAAGCTGTAAAGTTTTTAAACCGTATTCACGGAGGCATGTGGCACACACAATACAGTTTTTGCTGTGACAGCTGTGAGGTTTTTGTTTGGAGCAGCACATCAGCAGGAGAGCAGAATGTGCTATAATCTAACAGAAAGTGATGCAAACACGCTCAACACCTCCCTATGGGGTCCAAGGATTTGGCAGCCAGCACACTGAAGGGGCCAAGGGCAATAAGGGCATGAGTGAGAACTACAATACGAGTGCCTGTGAGGAACAAGATTCTCACTTCTCACTACTTATGAGTCACTGTCGCAGTGTTGGTTCATACCGGCCAACAATCAACCCCCCCCATGCTTGGGGATCACGTTTGGGTTAGCACCTCTTGGTTTAGTTCTATTTTGGACTCACCTTTCGCGTTAGCCGCCGTTTTATCTCCCTCTTCTCTTCCATCTCTTCCTGCTCATTGCGGGCTGCAAAAAAGAAAAAAATATGATTACAGACAAACAGTGGACAGCAAGTAAAATATTTAGAAATGAGTTGGGAACAAACGCCTCATTTGCATAATTCGGCTCATTAGATGTGCATTAAAGTGGGTACGTTTTCTTAAAACAGTTGCCATCATTGGCTGTTTAATTCTATTAGGACTGGGTATCAGGAGAGGAGAAAAGGCTTTGTTCTCTGCAAGTTGCCCTGGGCTTTTTTCCCTCTATGTTTATGATCAAGTGATTAACCTATTTAAGAATTTTACAAGGCAGAAACACTGATTACTTCCAGTTTATGCATCTCTCCGAAAAATGTATCCATGTGTTGAACAAAATATTCAAAGTCAATTATAGAAACAAGTTCCCCCAAACGCAAAAGAACATGTAAAAATGTGAAACACAAGTAAACAAGGGGCATACTGGGACATCGTATCCTGTTTACAAGAAGCTTTCGGCACACACTCTGCATCTGTGTATTTGTGAGCAGTGCTGTATCTGTTGTACTACTCATATTTTTGGATTCCCGACAGTATCTCTTCAGATAATAAATCCCCATTTGTTTAACCTTGCTACTGTATGTGTGTGAGTGATGGGGAGGGCTCGACTTGTCACTTGTGAATCCTCAGACTTTGTATTTTCCTCCTGTGCTATGCCAATCACGCAGTCGCCTCTAGGAGAGCAGGAACTTGCTGGTAAATCAGTCTTTGATGTGTGAGCCGCAGAGTCCCGGGCAACAGAGCTGCCTCTCTCTGATACTGCCTGTGTTTGAGCTAAGAAAGCAGTCTCCCTGGACATGACTCCTTGGGGAGGCCTGCTGCCTGCCTGCCTGCTGCAGATGAAAAGGCAGACCAAGGAAGGATAAGAAAGTGAGAGATGTGTGCCACTAGCTCCCATATAACTAGGCCTGTCAAATCACCAGGCTGCACTGAATGAAACCTGAATGCGCAAAAGGTCGCTATTATTATCATCTGGTGCTTATATATGAGGTAATACAGGGTAATGTTTTGAGGCTGTTTTTATTTAGCCACTTCCCACATAGAAAAGAGCATAGAGTGCATCACAAAGCAAAGAAAGACATTAAATACAAAGAGCCTTAAAATGTCTGATTTATGACCTTTTACTTATTAAACTCAAACCCCTGCTTTATTCATCTACAAGGTTCTGAAAACACACAGGTTATTTCAGGGATGTGCAACTAAAAAGGCCACATTAAATTTATTCTCAGCCCCTTGGCAACATTGTACAAGTTGTAATACACTAATGAGGTATTATATAATTACTTTAGTCATCTATAAGGAGTGAAGAAGAAAGCATTCTGGGGTCCACTGAGGTAAATTACTGAATCCAAGCAAAGACAACCTCTTTTATTTAAATACTTGGCATCATTTATCAATACTAAAGGGGTAAAAATACATTACAAAATGTAACTCCCTTCTCTTGAAAATTATCTAAGACTTCTTATTCTCTGTCAGCATTCTGGGTGAGCCCATCAAACTGCCTAAAAGTCAATATGCTAGATAAAGAAGGCTGGAACATTCAAGTCTAAAGACCTGCTAACAAGATTTTTTTTGTGCCCAGAGAGCTCTAGCGAGTCAGGAGGCTTGCACTAACAGAACAAATCCAATCCATGTGCAAAGGCCCTGTTCCCTCAGTCTATCAGCCTTTAGAAAGCCAAGTCAATTCTGTGGGTTGGCCTGGTGAGTAGTTCGTATGTATCAGACTCAATCTGTGCTATCATGCTTTGAGGGAGTGCGTTTCAGACCCCAAGTACACAAGTCGAGGATGCAAGCGGTGCCACTGGGCAAAATGACATCCTCCAATACTATTCGAATTTTTACACAGAATTCCAACCAATTGTAGCAACGTTTTCAACACACTACATGCAGTATTTTGTGGTTTTATGGGAACAGCTTACTTACAATCTACTTTGAGTTTTAAAGGCATTAGGTAATGCATATGAACACCTTCTACAGACATTTCAATCCATTTATACAAACTAATTTCTTGCTGAGAACAAAACAAATACCAAAATATATTAGTTCATTCAAGTATTGCAATCTGAATATCTTTGAAATAATTTGGTTTTATTACAAGGTGTTATTCTTTTACCTTGGCATCTGCAGGCCTCAATGTCTAAGTAATGGGCTACCTCTTACTCATCCTGAGGTTGTTTTTACCAAACTTCTTGAGTTTGAACACTTTTACTTTATTTTAAAGTCCTTGGAGCCCTAAGGGCCTTGAAACTTTTTTATTTCTTAGGTCTTTAAACTTTGAAGCCTTTTATATTTGTTCTCCTTCCGTTTGGGCCTTTGAACATCTTATTTTTATGGTCCTTGACTTTTGGACCTCAATTTCAAAGATTCTTGAATGTATAGGGTCTTAAACCATCTTTTTTGGGATCCTTCAATTTCCAGTGCCTTGAATCCTATATCTATTTCCCTTGAGCTGAAGGGGCCTTGGAACTTAACATTTTTTTTGGGTTCTTCAACTTCCAGGGCACCGAGTCCTCTTATTCTTTAAAGCCCTCTATCCACCAAGGCACCCTTGAACCCTTCAAAGTAAAAGTGCATTTGTGTGCATCCTGAGGCTTTAAACACTAAAAAAGAAAAACATGCACGGTTCTTTAACTTCTTAGGCCTTGAACTCCTTCACGGACTAAGCCCTTTTTTGTAGTTGTGCTATAAATTCCAGAAACTTAAAACATTTTGTGAGTCTTTAACCCCTTGATTCTATAAGCTTTTCATTTTCATGCTCCTTTAACTTCTACTGCACTGGAGCCCTGTTTTTTGGTGGTTCTTTTGTTTCAAGGAGCCTTGAACCCTTTTCATTTTAAGGGACATCAACTCCTTAGGTCTTGAACCCCTTTTCTTTTTCACTCCTTTGACTTCTGGGACTAGATTATTTTGTTACTTTGTTGTTTTTTTACCCTTCAGCATTGAATAATTTCACTTTAGGGTTCTTTAACCAACTTTGGCTTTAAGACCTCTTTATTTTTAGGATTCTTACACCCCAGGGGCTTTTGAGCCCTACAATTCTTCAGCCCACCTTTGAACCCTCAAGACTTTTAGCTTGATAATCTCCACAATCATCAAGGCAATTTTTATTAAATGTATAACCACGTTAAAGATCATGTAAAATAAAAAAATAAAAACACTCACGTTTGAGGATGTTCCTCTGTTCCAGCTCCTCTGCTGTTGGCCTCTGACTCAAGCGCCTGGTAAGAGACATGCATTCATGTTCAGCACATAATCATCAGCAAAAAGTCATCAGGAAAACACTGAATCGGCTAAGAAAAGAGTTCATATTTCAAGGCATAATATTTAAGGCACAGTATAAAGTAATCATCATTAATCAAAATCAAAAGCACTGGTGTTTGTCTCCTTTAGAACAACATCATCATATAAAAGATGTTTTTGCTTCCATGTTTTGACATCAAATCCCAGCAAGGTTGTCTTATTGATGTTTTCCACTCATAACAGGAGCTTTCAAACAACTGACAACCCCTGGGCTTTAATGTAAAATATGTAAGTCCCACACCGGATAAAATATGCAGAACTTCTCCTTCCACTCAAACTTAATTATCAGCAGCAGAGAACCATGCAGTGTTTTTTTCCTGGTAAGGAGTTTTGCATCTTATGTAAGTGCGTGCCTCATCACCGTGTGACAGGTGCACTTCCCCAGAACTTTTCTTGGCTATGGTCATCTAATCCCTTTTTTATGATTTAACAGCTGTGTGATAAAATATTGGTGCAATGCAGGGAAGAAGGGAAATAAACGCCAGATTATCTTGAGGACTCAGCACTCATCTGATGATAAATAAGGCAAAGGAGACTTGGACAAGATCACAAGCCTGCTGAGAGGGTTCAACACTAAAGCTGGCTAAAATCTAACACACAACAAAGAGACACAGACACAAGAAGCATGAGAGCCTGCCACCTTTACCGTTTTTCTCTCCTCAAGTATCTGAAGAGGTACATTTTACACACATTATCTCCAATTTCCTCATTTTGTAAAGGGCTGAGATGACTAAGACACCCAGAGGCAACCTCTGAAAGGTCACTCTAAGTGCTTTCAACGCAGGACTCTTATTATAGCATCGTGTCAGGACCCAGAGGCAGCAGACCTGACTGGAGGACTTGATCAGTGGTTGTCTTCGTCTTTTAAGATCTGAAAGCAATCTGGTTCTGCTCTGCCCTGTTAGCTACAGGGTGAGATCCATGTTCTCAGACTGGCTTGTCTCATCTCATCCAGTGTACTTTTCCTCTCACTTGAGGGAAAAGTAAAGAAATAAATTCTTAGACAACAGCACTCTGCCTTCCAGTATGGCCCGAGTATTATGTCAGTGTCATGCCAGAAAGAGTGCAGCTGCTGTATGCACAAGGATTGACTCGCAAACAAGCATCTTCATGGCTTCTCTAATAATACACATCACAACCACATTCATTTAAGGATGATTATTATCAAATTAGTGCATTTGCTGTAAAATATTAAGACTGGAACATGAGAAAGCTGTAATGAGGTTATATAAAGAGTTACAAGGTTTAATGAAGTGTCTAAATATAAAAAATAAAGTTAAAGCTGCAACAACAGAATTTAGACTAACAAGGGAAACATGAAAACTGTGTGATTTAACCACCTAAAGTGAGGTCAGATAGATGGTCCAGCTTCCTTATGTGCCACCTTGCAAGTGTAAGCATGTAAAAGATCATTTGACCCATCACCAATAGTTCAGACCGTCGCATTATTAGTAAATTCAATTACTTGTTTGGTTTTTCAATATCTAAATATTGTATTATGTTTGTATCATTGTGTTAGTTTGATTCAAACAAAATCTGAAGTTCTGTGATGATTATTTAGTTAGTTCACTGTACTTGTTAGACAGTTTATTTTTTTGCATCATCCCTTCAAATATTTTTATATCAGTGTCACCTATTACCCGTGCAGTGCAGCTGGATCTGCCTGATTCATTGTCAGTGATCAGACGGACTCATCTAGCAAAGCTACAAGCCAAATATTTGAGCCAGGTCTGAAAGGGCACCAATCAGTCTCTGTTATAGCAGGAGGAGGTGAAAGCTGTGAGCATGACTACAGTGAGAAGTAAATGGTAAATGGTAAATGGACTTGAGCTTATATAGCGCTTTTCTAGTCTTTGACTACTCAAAGCTGCTTTACACCATAGGTCACACCTACCCATTCACACTCATTCGCTCTAACATTCACTAGTTTCTATGTCAGTTATCCATCAGTATTTCTAACACATTCACGCCCTTTCATGCCCATTTACACGCCACTGATGCAGCAGTGGGAGCAACTTGGGATTTAGTGTCTTGCCCAAGGACACAAGGCCATGTGTCGCCCGGAGCTGGGCTTGAACCTGCAACCTCCCAATCACTGACCAAGCACACTGTCCAACTGCACCACCGAAGAGAAGTGACTTCTCTCACAAAGATTAGCATAGATGCTAACAACTTCAGTGGTAGTTTTGACAGATTTAGACTGCAAAGTGTGTAACATTTTTCCCTCTTACACAGGGGCAGTAGCTTCCTCTTACTACTTTGATTGGCTCTTAATGAATGTGATTGACAGAAAGACTATCCAGTCACCTGATGGATTTGCTGAAAAGGATTTTACCTCCCCAA
This sequence comes from Scarus forsteni, assembly GCA_036419115.1. Classification (NCBI taxonomy): domain Eukaryota; kingdom Metazoa; phylum Chordata; class Actinopteri; order Labriformes; family Labridae; genus Scarus; species Scarus forsteni. The sequence continues at coordinate 23,281,342 of JAZDUH010000157.1, read as the reverse complement.
ACACTTTCTATAGACTGCTGACCAGAATGACTAGTGAAATGTATTCTGTATTGCATATTTTAAACTGTCTTCCTGGCTTGTCAAGTTAGCAACTAATAACATAACACAACTCTGGTGAAAAACATTCTTCATTTGCAGGCAGCATGTTTTAGAGAAAAAAGCCATCAATACTACCTGCTAAAGCAGCTAACACAGTTAGTTTTTCCTGTTGATGGTAACTAAAGAACCCAAAAATCTTTTTTTAAAGGTGCAGTGTGTTGAATTGGCATTTTGGCGACATCTAGTGTTCAGATTTTGGAATGAGCCCGTCCATAACTAAACCATCACATCAGTTAGTGACGAGAGCCTGAGAAGACCAAAACAGATGGTGAACAGGGCATCATTTACAACAGGTACAAGGTTGGGTTTTTCATTCATATTTGTAGCTATTAGTTTTTATAGATTATAGGTCAGCTGAGATCATGATTAATAGGTTTTGTAAACTTTTGATGACTCCGATTTAAAAAAAAAAAAAAATCACATTTCACTCTTTTTGTCCCCAAAATCCACCAGTAGACAACATGGCGGATCGCTATGTCAGCCTCCATACATAAATAAAAAAAACTTTTTTCGAACTTAATAAAAAGAAAACTAGTTTTATGGGGATAATTTTGAAGGACTTTACATACAAATAGAAACATTGTATCGTATATTCACTGTTTCTGTTCAGCACTGTTTCTGACCACCTTATACACACTACACCTTTAAGAGTGACATGAAAAGCCAGCAATTTTAAACCTTCTCCCTTCATCTCTGAAAACATTTGTTCTCCTCCATTCCTGCTTAATGATTTGTGGAACATACGTCAGAGCAGTAATCCTCAACAATTTATATTGCTGATATATATATATATATATAGTATATATGTGTGCCTTCTACATTTCATTGCTATTCCAATTCAATAAAAACATAACATTCTTAAAACAGTTTAAAACATTTAATAATCCAACCAGGAGGACTTTGTTTAAAGCAGTTATGAAATATTATAACAGAGAGCTTTGCTCATCTCCTTCTGTCCTGTTGGTTCTGATGGTTTCCCAGAAGCTTCACATTGACAAGATTCCAGGTAGTCAATAGGTCTACGTCTGGCAAAGGCAGTCTGCACATGACTCCACTGTAAAACCATTACACTGATGGATTAAGCAAACAAGATATGATGAGTTCATCTATGAGCTTTAGAGGATCCTAGGCAGATTGCTGCACTGTATTCCCCTTCTAAAAGAGTTGAGACAATGCTAGGCTAAACTTCTCTTCACTGTATTTGCAGACATGCAGAAAGTTAAAATAGTATTTATCCTCTCATCTATCCTTGAGCAAGACTCTTTCCAAAAACTAGTACATCTAAGTTTACTTTGAAGGGTGTTTTTCTTCTTTTTATCTGAAATGTATCCACAAAGCAGACACAATGGTCTTCCCTTTATAAAATGCACTACATAGCATTCAGTTTGATTGAACAGATTCCTCAATTTTGGCACAGGGTGTAAACAATAAAGGCCAATGGACGTGTCTGTGGATCTCTACACAACACAGAAATGTCTTGTTTGGCTGTTCTATTACATTGGTCATGGGATGGTGACACATGTTTGGGTGAGGGGAAGGATTTGCCAACAAAATAGACAGTGGTGCATCACTAGAAGGCAGCACAAAACACTCTAAAACTTCATGTGACAAAGTGTGAAGGAGCAACCTCTGTTAAAATATCTGAGATATGAACAGACTTTGTTGTAAAGGACCAGACTTTTAATACCTTTTATTTGTAATGATGAAGTGAAAATAAAAAGTATAAAAAATGATCTGCTGCTCTGGATAGTTAAACATCCCTCCAAATTAAAAACTTGAAGAAAATCAAATGTTTTCTTAAAAAAAAGACAATGAAAATTATTTCAAAGTCAGGGTGAAAATACTGTACAATTGACAAAACATGATACTTTTGTTTCTAATTGTGTTTTTATTGTGAACATATAAAATAGTCTCAGTTTGAAAAAGATTTTAGAGAAGAAATTAAGATACTATATTAACCACAGCTTTAATGCCTGCTATCTTGGATTTTTGCTTTTGTAGTTCTGTTTTAAGTTACGAAAATATATTTCTTGGTTTTAGTTCTTCCATGTAGCCCTATTCCAGGAGATGTCCATCCGCTGATAAAGCTCATGTGATGGAATAAAAAAGCTTCAAAAGAGCAAGCACATGGGCCTTCAGGACAAAAACTAAAACTCAGCTGTTCGTTTTTTTTAGCCTTGAGACAAAAGACACTGATAAAAGTAAGTCCAAAGATTTCTGGATATTATCACAATCAATTCTAAATTTACATTTATGGCCATTCAGGACAACAATGAAGGACACGTTTGCTCCTGGTGTTGATGTGGGAATTGTGCATCAGATGACACTGCGCAAACGACATGGTGTCAGAGCTTTTGGGAACATGACAACTAAGCAGGCAGGCCTTCTGGGAACATGCGCTGTGTTCCAATCACAGCAGGGAATAGATGCTTGTGTGCCAATGTCTCTAGATAACACTCCATCCCTTCCCCTGCAACCAGACTCCCCATAGAAAGCATATTATTATACTTTCCGGGGCCTTTATTTTTACTCTAACGCTCCTCAGTCCTGCTCTATGTCAGCACGTCTTTACATCCCCCTCACACAGACAGTAAAGTCATGTTCAAAGCGCCAAGCCAAATCCAATGAGGCGTGTGATCCATCAGAGAAAAGCATTATTTTGTTTGATCTGCACAATAGCAGTCCGTTATATTCATGATCTGAACGCATGTATACACACTCCTGTGATTTGGACGCACTGCACCAGCATACAGTGTTTGTGTGTGTATTCTTCTGCAATGGAGTGGCTTGCGTGGTGCTGCTGTGTGGAGGAGTCGGGAGGAGATAGTTTGGCACATGCATCACTGTGGTGATTCAGTCAGTGAGGGAGGAAGTCAGGCAGGAGGAAGAAAGAGTAGAGAGCGAGTGAGTGAGATAGAGAGAAGACAACAGAAGAGAGAAGAGACAGGAGGGGGACGATGCTTTGCTGAAATTAGGTCAGCTCCATTTTCAGCACCTCATTCTAACCAGATAAAGCGGCTCTCCTTATCAGATGTTGAAAAAGAAAAAAGGATATAAAAGTGATTTAATCAGAACAAAAGGCTCCTATTTGCATCAGATTTATGCTAAGCTACGTTTTTATCATCTCGGATAATGGGCCACTGTAGGCCTAAATTATGTTAACAAAAGCTGTCATGCTTTAGAAACTATTGTTGAGTTGGCAGCAGAAGAATCAAGCAGATTAAACGACAACATTTGGCCCATAAATTGTGCATGTTTGTAAATGTATTTTGGTTTGGATTTTAAATGTTCATATTGTCTCACCTTGTGAGTTTAGTGCCAATCTGCTGCCTGGACTCCAGCCTCTCCTCATCGGTCTGCATAGGCAGAATGTTTTTCTCCTCCAGCTCTCTTTTGGATGGACGGTTACTCAGCTTGATGGCCAGAGAGTCTTTTCTTAGCACCTTCTGAGCCAGGGTACCTAAACACAAATACCTTGGTTAGCTATCACAAGGACACAGACATGGCACATAGACATAAGGCATCATTTACTATGAAACATACTCCTATAAAAAGTTTGGAAACATTACTGCCCTTCATTATTTCACCTCTTAAATAACAACAATTAACTTGTGAAATCACTGGAAAGCCTGATTAGTTACCTTTACAACATGGTAAAATTAGTACCATGTACCATGCACGCACCCAAAAAATTGTGCCAAAACCTTTGCAGCTGGTAGCTGTTGTTTTGGTACACAGAGAGGGCTTTCACACCAAGTAGCAACCATGCATGTACCAGATATGAAGGCTCATGCCTTGTGCAGTTGGCCTGGGTTCAATTTCCACATGTCCTCTCCTAATCTCTCTCACTTTAAAAGGCTTTAAACTGTCTCTCTGCCATGATTAAAGGCCAAAAACGTCCCTCAAAAATCTTGAAAAGAATAATAATAGTTTTGGATGTGCTGAAAAAAAATAGACAAATTACAGATTTAATGCTTTTCAGTTGTTTGCAGGGCTTTGGAAACCTGCTGCACCTGGGCTTCATCACCTTACATAGTTGATGGGAGGAGGTGTTGCTCAGATACATGTACAACTTTCAACTGTAAGAAGATCAGTCAGGAGACAGTTGTTAATCCCATGGGCATTGTTAGCACCCTACAGTCTCTGCAGATGCTGAAGTGATGTTTCATAGGTTGGACTTAAATACAGGCTACATCCAGCTTTTAGAAGTTTTAACCGTCCTACTGCTTAAAGATTTCTATTTTGCTCAGAATGGTTAAAATCACAAAGTTTACCTGTAACAGAGTCTCTATTTTTGTACTTTATCCTTTGGCCTCTGCTACCTTTATTAAATGAGTTGAACTCTCAGCCAGCACGTCACACAAAGCCTGTGTGAGCTGTGCAGCCCTTTTACAGTGGCTGTCTTTTAATGTAGAGTCTTCAAAAGTATTTTTCACTTACATAGAAAGGTACATGTTTTTTGTATGACTATAACTTAGTGGGGGGATAAATGTTTGATAAGCATAAAACAGGCCTCTGAATCAGGATCTCCGTGACTTTTACTATTACTCATACCCTTAAAGTCATGATGAGAAATATTAAGTGACTCCACTACACATGACCAATCAGCTCCTTGAAAAACTTCAACATTGGGTGTTTTTTTACACTCAGCAGTTTCATCCAGCGGTGTTGACTAGAAAACATAATCATGGCTGACAGCACAGTTTCTGGATATACCTCTGTATCTTCGTCTTGGCCCGGTTTCGAAGGTCAAACTGCATGTGAGCTGTGTGAGCCTTTGAGTAAAGCAAGCGGTGCTGTTTGTCTGTCGATCAGGATGAGTCAAGAAAATGTGTCATCGCATCTCAAACATGAGCTAACCTCAGCAGCTACACAGACAAAGAAACTCCTCTGCCAAGGCACACTGTTCTCTGCATCTTTTGTTTTCTGCTTGAACCTCTGACTGCATTAAAGAGGCAGTAGAAAGACAGAAATCAGATTTACTTAAATAACGACAACAGTAATATATATTTTGGAGACAGCATTGTACTTTGTCCCATTTAGAACGGTATCTGCGACTGAGTAAAGAAAATGACACCAATCACACAAGGAGGACTAAGCTCTCATTTTATCTTTTATGATGTATGCATAGACTGCGCAAAGGAGAGGGTGACATTGTTTTTGGGAGTTAGTTGTGGCTAGAACAAGACAGTTTATCATGTTGTTTTAGTCTGCTCAACCCAATACTGGTCATAGTTGTCACTATACCAGAATTTGAAATTTTGATATGTCATTAGCTAGCATCAAACAATATTCCATATCGATAAAAATTAAGCACAAAATAATGATTTACCACAACATAAACAGGATTTTGATGAAAAAAAAATTGCGTTTGACTCCAAACTCAGATTTTGACTCACTTTTTTATCAGTGCCAGTAGTATAATTTAAATCAAAGATGGTGCACAAAAACACTGAATCAGAATTTGTTCAGCCATTAGTGCTGCCTCTCACTTGTGAATATGGAGTCGTCATCTTCGTCATCATCCTCATCATCATCCACATCGTCGTCTTCATCCTTGTACATGCTGGGCAGGTCCTCGTAGTCGGACTCATTGGGCATGTTTTCCTTGTCGTCTTCATAGTCGATAATTACAGACGGTACTTCTCTCTTGTCCAGAGGAACACACTGGCTGCCACCATGCAATGCAGAGCTGATGAAAGGGACAGAAGTGTTTATTGATTTGTATTTCTGCCTCTCATTGGTGCATTTATGTAACAAGATATAGCATTTGGCCTTGGCTAACACAGTAAAGGCACACATTTAATGCACATTAAAAACTTACATCTTCAGCTGAGCTTTGTATCATTTTTTTAGTTATAAATGTGTTTGACATGATGCATTACCACAACCCTCACAATCCCTTTCAGTGAGGATAAAGGATGTGATTAAAACAATAAGGGGGCCTCTGATACATAGTCTAATGATGGCTTAGTGGGATTTTAATCCAACTATAGAGGAAAGGGAGTTCTATCTGAATGAAGCTGGAGTACAAAGAGGCTGCATACACTGCAAGCATCATTTTGTGCTGTCCTACGCAACGTAATGCAACCCCCATGAACTGCACAGAGGGAAAGAGTGACTGATTACACAACCTGCATCATTCAAAACAGGGTGACAGAAATAAAGTCCACTTTCAGGCTGCATCACTTTAAATGCAAGCTCTATATCCAGTGAAAAATTTGACTGATTGATGAATCACAGTCTAGTTTGAGCTCCTTATGATGATAAGCCACCATTACGCAACCATTTTCAAGCTTTCAGACTAATTGTGAGCAGTGTCAGGACCATTATTTCCTTATCCCTGTCCAAATGGCTTTGGTGAAAAAGGGCTCAAAATGTAAGAGCTTATATAATGTCCAATCTACTGTCCTGTCCCTTTTCTCCAAACATGAAGAAACACAGTTCTTGTAAAGAGCAGCTGGTCATGTTATGTCAAGTGAACTGCTGGAGGGACGCCTACTCCACGAGCCTGTGCCCACACATACACACATTCCCTTCAAATTTAGGCCATGCAGCCCTGTGAGGCAGTGTGTGTTTATTTAGAAATGGTACACCAGTGCTACATGGCAGGATGCGACCTCAAAAACAGCAGGACAACTTTAAAAGAGGCAAAGATTAGCTAAACCACAAACCTCATAGACAACTTGTGCAAGGCTAATGTAATTTATTTACTTTTTGGCAACTACTTTGGGTCGCAACTGAAGAATTTCTCAAATTAAAGGTTTGGCTAATCAAAAGAGCTGATTATTTAATTGCCCATATTTACACATCAACTTATTTCTTTACATTACTTTCAAGGATTTGAGCTAAAATGATTCTCTTTATTCTCTATAACTGTGTTAAAGATTGAAATTTATCAAACTTTAAATGTTCCCTAAACTCATCACAGACAAACCATGGCATACCTTAAATGTTTCCCTAAAACAGAAAAAAGGCAGTGGACCTTTAAGGGCATCTTATCCGATAAGAAAACAATTACCGAAGGGTATCTGAAGGGATACTTGCCAAAACTGAATCAAAACATTATATTTACTAAAACGTTAAGATATAAGCTTAAAGTAGCATTAGGTCTCCACAATGTAGATAAAGTTAGCATTAGTTTGCATTACAAGCTAAATCTGGGGCTATGTTATCATCTGATTGGCCCAGATATATTGGAACAGGTGTAGTTTAAATTTACATTTTATCTCCTGTCAAGGGAGTTACAAATTTTTATATCTTATGGTACTGCTATATTTGCTAGATTTTGTCCTCTCTGCCGGACATTAAGTTTAAGTGGCAAATGGCATATTAGCTAGAATGTGAATCTTTACCTTACGTTACATCCAGAAGGCATGTTTTATTTAATGTTGTTTTTTTATTGAAAAAGATCTAGCTAATCTATCATTTGACAGAACTCTCTTCCTCAATATTAGAAATTTGCTTGAAATAAATTTTTCATTTTGTTGGCTAAAATATAACATATTTTATATTTTAATAACACTAAATTGACTTTCAATGTCATGTTGGCTACAAATGTACCATGGCTAAGGATACTATTGAATGATAAATTAGCTAGTTGTCATATTTAATGATCAACTGGCTAGTGATTAATTGCAAGAAATTCAAATCTTAGCCTGTAGCTCACTAATCTGAAAGAAGTCTGCCAATAACAACTATTACATATCAAGCATGCATTTCACTTCAACATCATGAAAGCATGAGATTTTGGTGGGACCTTGGAGGGAAATAGGTGTCAAGTGGAAATGTTCATCTCTTTATAAACAAAACTTGTTATCACAAACAATGAGATTTAAATAGAATGTCATTTAGTTGCACTGGGCAGCATGAGAGAGTGACACGTCTCCCTGTGTTTAATTCAGTTTGTCAAAATCCAACAATGATATTATGTGGGATGTAAAGACAATGAGAGGCTGATCCGTAAATCCTCTCTGCCTTTATTGAAGGACAATCAGATATAATGACCTGAGCATTAATGGTTACTAACCTTTCAAACCTCTGCATGGAGAGTGCAAGGGTCTTATTGAGCTCCTCGATGATGCGGCTGGGCGCGTGCAAGCTGCCGTACTGTAGCTGGAGCGGGTGACCATGGCTCTGGTGAAAACCAGACAAGCCGGCAAGCTGAGAGGGCAGCAAGGTGCCGTGGTGGAGAGGCATACCCTGAGGAGGGGCACACTTTTGGGACAGAGCGCTGAGGGGGTTTGGGGATGGAGAGGGGGATGAGTTGGAGTCCAGCCCCCCTGGAGGCACACAAATCATCACTTTCTTTGGGGGAAGGGGGGGAGAGTGCTTTCCCCCGGGCATACAGGGCAACTTCATTGGCTGGCAAGAATCTAGAGTAAAAAAAAAAAAAAAGAGTTTAATAGTGCACGTTTCATTCACTGCACTTTGCTGATGCAGACGGATAAACAGAGCTCATGGACGATCAGACAGACTCAGACTTCACCACACTGTGGGGGGAATTAGGCCAGGGTAATGCTACTTCTCTGCGTCTGACAGATTGACAATGACAGAGGGCCAAGATGACCTATCAGCAGGGGAGTTTAATGAGACTACCATAATCCTTTGCACATGTGGGTAAACCCAGGTGCATTCTGGAGCAACAGCAGTCAGGTCTTGTTTAAATGACAAGTACAGCACAAAATTTGTAAATAGATATTTATATATAATAAATAATGATCACTGAAAAAATATAGGATTATGCACTGGGGCTGGACAATTAATCGGATATTGATCGTGATTTCAATTTTGCCATGATCTGACAATCATAAAAACATTATAATCGAAGTAAAACGATTAATATGCCACACAGTGTGGAGTGCCGTGTATGCAAGTTTCTGCGCTTCATAGCGCTTCTGTGTTCCACGTGCCACCACAGTGAGTGTGTGTGACTTATGTGGATCAATAATACTGGATGTGCCGCTCGCTGGTTCTTTAAAGTTGTGTTTTAATCAATACTGATTTTTTTAAATAATTGAATAATTGTGTATTTTAATTGTGATCTCAATATCACTTAACATAATGGGAATTCTTATTTTTACCATAATCTCCCAGCCCTATTATGCACTGTATTACTGTGATTTCTCAGTTCAGGAATGCAAGAAAATAACTATAACTTGACATCATCATGAAGAGATAAAAATGTGCTTTATATTTTATGAGTTTTGTAAAACAGTACATTTTAGAATTAATGGTTAACAATTATTTTAAACAAAAAATGTTATTGAGCATTTAGGGCAAAGATAGATGGATAAAATAGTCACAACTAGTATATACATACATACATATATAAAAATATGTATAGTTTGGGGTGATTACTCCTGTGGCGAAAAATGAATCAATAAATTCAAACATTTTCAGCATTAAGAAAACAACATGCTCTTGGAAACCTTAATCTTGGGAAGCTAAGATTTTTTTAATCAATCAATTAATTTCCTTCCATTAGGACACAAGCCTGCGATCATATTGTCAATTTAAGGAAAATAATTCTGATTTTTTTAAGTACCAGCTGCTTAAAAGATAGGACACATTTTTATTTGGTGAGCAAAACAGCTTGTTGTCTGTCAGCAGATTGTTTCAGTCATTGTTGCAGCTTGTCAAAAGGCAGATGAAGCTTGTCTATACTGTCTCTGTTGAAAATACATGTTGCACATAATGTGCAGTATTTCATCTTTAATGAACATAACATATACTCGTGTCATTTCTTGTAAAGCTGGATGTTGTTTGTCCTGTTTTATATATGTTTAAACACACAGACAGTCAAAGTAGAATCAATGGTAGATCCTAGTACAAATATGCTTGGTGTTCTTAAAGAAGAAAACATTTACATGCAAGTATCACTACTGGTTTACATAAGTTTGGAAATGTCAGCTAAGGATATTGGCAAAAATCAAATACTGTGCATTCCTTATTGATAATATTATTATGGAAGAGTACTGACCTGTGCTATGGTTTGGGATCCTAGAGAAAGGCTTTGGAGGGAGAGCAGGAGGCTGTTTGTGGTAGAGCGGGGGCTTTGCAGGGGTATCCTGATGGTCAGCCGCATATGTAACAGATTTCTTAGTGGGCAGCACCATGGAGGACTTAATGGGGGGCTCCTGAGTGCATACTCCTCCATCCATTGAAGATCGGAACTCGACGGTTGCTAAACACAAGAAAAGTGACAATTTGAGGCGTCGAAAATGTGCTAGAATATACAACAGAGACACTTGCAAAGAGGAGTGCTGAGACAAAGTTGAACATGAACTCTGAATGTTCAGTCTGGGGACAATAAGAGGGAGGGGATTCAGGAGCTGAGACTAGAAAACGACCCAGGAGCCTTTTATCAGCACAAACCAGAGCAGGAAACAGTGTCAGCCAGGCACCCTGTCAGAGCTTTTTGCTTTTTTAATTTTGTTACAGCGCTGAGCCTTTTGATGGTTTTTGCATGATCACATTTTAGAGCTGACAGTGTAATTCACAACGCTGCTTAGATATTCTGACAAACAATGCTTTTTTGTATTGAGAGCTGCTTTCAACATGTCACTTTGACTGAGCAGACAGTTTAAAAGAAAATCACAAAAATGTTTACTTCTTGGTATGAAGTTTTGAACATTTATAAAGTCTTCCAAGAGATTTGGGTGTTGGGGGGCTTTCTCTCAAAGTATGTCACACATGGTATATTAAACTGACTGGTTGTCAGACAAAAATCCTTTCAAGGCTATTTTTAGGGATCTTAATGTGGAGAGTTTTCCTCTAAATTCAGCAGAGCATTGGTCAATTCTGCAACTTTAAATTCTAAACATGTACATGTGTGGACGTGTGTTTATATATATATATATATATATATACGTGTATATGTTTGTGTGTATATATGTATATGTGTACATAAATATCTATATTCTCTCTTTGGAGGTAAACTGATTCTTTTTATTATTCAGCCATGGAGAAGGGTGGTTTTAGAGGTAAAAGCCCCATTCATTTTATTCAAGAGCTGACTTCTTAAATAGTCATACTATCATAAAAATCAAACAGGGTTTTCTCACACAGACAATACTTAGCTGTGCCCCCCAGGTGCCTTACTCATGACTGGTAGAACAACACAGCGCTCACGGCTGTAGAAAATGTAAAAACAACCACTGCTGATCAATCAAGATGTGCTGAAGCTTTTTTTAATAATAGAAACTAGGTTGTCGCTGGGCAGGAAAACTGAGAGCACCAGAACTCATTAATATGCAGTCTTAGGAGAAGCACACTTGTTTGTTCGAAAACAGGAGACATAGCTGTGCAATTGATCAGATTTGAAAATTTAATTTAACAGAAGCCTACCCTAGCTGCTTGCTTGCTATGAAAAAATATCATTTGGGCCAAAGCATTGACCTCAGAGTAAGATCCCTACAGTAACCAAGAGAGTTATCCTCTTTTTTCCTTTTTAATTTGTTCTCAGAATCCTGAATTTGAGCATTTTAGCATGCTCCAACAATCACCAAGCTTTACAAATTTATCTGCTGCGGCAACAGGAGTGCAGAGGAGTGCAGCAAAACCGCTGTTCTGTGCCATTATGAAAGTTTTATACAGGGTCTCCATAGAGGTTACTTTAGGCTACATGTGTAAATTTAGTCTGAAAATATGGCTGGAAACAAACTTTAGAAAAGCTTCAGATCTATGGCTCCAGCAGAAAACCCACCATTTTGAATAAAGTAGCAAAAGTCTGTGGTTACTTGTACCACCTGACCCATCAGTGGTCCTCCCTGGATTAAAACCTCCTAGAGGGTCCATTCCTCCTGCTTATTTTTTTTTTACTACAAGAAGACCTAAAGAGATTTAATCCTAAAAGTTCAAGTAAGATACTTCTACCCTGAGATTTCCAAAAAGTACTCTAGCTCATGAACAGGGCTGGAAACAAGGCGGAAAAAGACATCCACTGTTTTATGCCCTCTATATCAGCTTCAACATTACAGAGCTGTTGCTGCCTTTGGGTGATCCAGCAATAGAGCTCACACCTTATTCCTGATATTTGAATATTTGAGCATTGGAGTTAAAGTCTGAATATACATTTAAATATACGTTAGGTTGTTTGGAGCATTGAACCATACGATCCAACATAGTCAGCTCCCAGTGGAACCCAATCTTGCACCTAAGGGAAGTGGAGGACAGGCAAAGCCACTCTGAGCTGACAATAATGACACTGAAACATATGTGCAGAGAAGCTTGAGAAGGCAGTCTTTTTTTGTATAGCACCAATTCATAACAAGTGTTATCTCAAGACACTTTACAATAGAGCAAACTGAAGCCATACTCTTCATTTTATAGATATACATATAAGCTTGTGCAGATATAAAACACACAGATACACATACATATATCCAAACCCACTACACATACATATATCCGAGCCCACTGGGCCAACCAACTGAAGAGTGCGTCTACAGTACAGGAGGCTCACAGTAGCAGTCGCAAAAAAATCTCTGTTCAGCAGTTGGAAATTGTGAACAGCAGCGAAGCATTCTCATGTTGAACAGGCATCAGCCAAAGTCGTGCCTGGTAATTATGAAGGTGTGCATATATATCTATAGATATGTTTTTATATCTACGCTGTTTGGTGCGAGGCTGGGCAGGTGTTTGTCAGCCTAGAGCACCTTGCATGACTAAATCCTCCTCAACAGGTTCCTAACCAGAGGCGTGGAACAAGGCTATAACAGAAAAGATTGTAAGACTCATTATGCAAGGACATTAGGCCCACGTGTGGCCTCAGGAGAGGTAAATAGTAAAATAATCCAAAGGAAAAGCCTCAAATCTGTGATGCAGTTTTTGCATTATTAGGAAACCATTTAACACCATCTATCTGTTTTCATATTTGTACAGTGGATATACTTTACTCTCTATATATTGACATATATGTTGCCTTAAAAATCACTCAAAGTGTATTTTTTATTCTCAAAATCCACCATAAGTTATAAGTTTTGTGCCTTCATTACAATAAAATCCTCATTTGCCCTGTTAACATCAGGATGAGAGTCAATGGACTTTTTCAGCCATACAACTTTGTTTTTGAAGTCCCGAGGCATGAGCACCCTCCCTGCTGTCAGACTGAAATATACTCTGCAGCTTTGAATCTGTGTCTGAGGCACATCAAATCAAGATCAAAGACTTTATAAAGCTCTACAAAATTCCTATAATGAAAGATTAGATCTCCAGATGCCCCGTGCCAAATCTTAAAGAGAGCACTTCACAGGCCGCTGATTAATGAGCAGATGAATAACTAAAGAGCTTCCAATTTAGAGCACCATGTCGTCTATCCGTTATGCAGATCCTACTTTAAAAGGAGACCGTCTCTGGTGCTCTGAAACCAGAACAGCCGCTCACCTTTTTCAAAGATCTCTTTCAGCACTCCTCTCTTGATCAGCTCGTCTCTGCTCTGTCGCATTGACATCTTTCTCTCCAAAGCTGTGGGGAGACAATGAAATCAGAAAAACCATAGAACACTTCAGTAAAATAAAAGCAAATAATCAAGAAGGTGTGTAAGGGAGAGACTTCTTTTCACAATAGTATGGATCTAACTTATGATCTTGACCGTGTCTGATAGTCATCAGCTCTGCCTTAGAATGTAAGACAGCAAACAAAATGACTGTCAAGGTTAATAAAATGCCAGGTCTAGATGATGGGAGTCATGATCTGCACTCGTGCCATTGCTTCTGTTTTGAAACCGTTGGCTGCCATGTGTCGCTACACACTTAACTGGCTGTTAACGAATCAAAGCGCTGTGCTGTGTCACAACAGTGTACTTGCCTCATTCTTTTCCCTCTGCAAATTAACTTTTGAGGAATAAACAAAAACTATGCATGTCAGTCCTTCCCTTTATGTCCGTGTCACTAAGCCCCTTGCCCATTATTTCTGTCCAAGGATGTTCTCCTTTAAAGCCTGTCCCAAACGTATGATTTAATCTCATTTTTTGAATGGCCCAATAATACCCTTTTAAAGCTGCTAAGCTGGGTATTTGTTTGGGACTATTTTTAGTGGTGGATTAATACACAATTGGTGGGCTGCAGGGTATTTTTGGAAGCGGGAAATGCATGGGATTAGCTCAAAATAAATTACAAAGACCCCCTTTGTCGTGATGAGGTAACACCACCAAGGATAACACTGTGACACAATAACAAATGCAGTTTGTTTCAATCATTTTTGGAGAACTATTAATTTATAGAGTATGTGACTAATTATTAGAGACAAATTCTTTTAATTAGAAGGAGCCCCTGAAGTCACAAGCATTGAGAATATTTATGAGTTATTATCTGTGGGCTAATGCTTTGGGTCTTCACTGGTTTCAATGATTGAGCATCATTCAATCAATGTCAATGGTAACTGCAGCTGAGCTTGTATAGTGCCTGTGTGGTAATATGACAACTCAACACACTTATTAAACTGCAGGCTACACAGAGACACGTCCCTAGAGAAGCACGGCCTGTAAATCAGTTGATTTTTATGGTATAGTGCACCTGCAGGTTCGGCAGCATTCTTCAATTTAATAAGCTAAAACATTTTCAACTTTTTACAAGTTGCAGTTATTCTTGGTGTCACCTCTGGTTCAAAGCATGCACATTTAAAGCAGAAAGCAGGCGAGGAGACAGGTGTAGGTGACCACTGATGACCCCATTAAGCCTCCTGCAATTTTTGGGGGCAATTCAATAAATCACAAGGAGTATGCAGAGGACAGAAGAGTCCTGCGAACAGCTGAGCAGCTTACCTCAAACACTGAGGGTGTGTTGAACATTGTATGTATCCAAACTTAAATTTGTATTGATATTTCACCCCTCTTCATCAAGGAGCAAGGCTGGGTTGAGTGTTCTACATTTGTTCAGAATCCTTTTCCCACCAGTTCACTTTCGCTGTGGTATCAAAGGTGCTTTTCACTCAGGGATGGTGGAGGCTGCCATATAAAGTAAATCTAATGGACATGGGATCAAACCCCTAACCCTCTGACTAGATAATAACCCCTTTCTGCACCAATGCTTGAGTGCATAGCAGTATCATAATGAATCATGTTGGCTTGCATTCTCAACTTTCTCTGTTACAGCCCGTCTACCTTATCACTTATTAGGACAAGAGGACACATAGATGTGAACCCCCTGGTTTATGTTTTATGAGGCTGGAAAGAAATAAATGTCAACATGAGTGTCTTTTTACATTGTTAAACAAAATAAACTTAACAGGTGTGAGAAATCAGCAGTCAAAGTCAGTACACAACAATAAGAAAAAAGCACATTACTCCCCTAGCCTGAAATACTACTACTGTCACTCAGTTCATCTGTTAAGCTCAGAGAACAGTAATCCTGTTAAATGTTGGGCATGATGGACCTTTTTTTGTAAATTCTAAAGGTATTATTAGCATTTTATTATGTAAAGAAATAACAACTGGTTGTCATGATTGTGTAATGATAAAATTTGGTATGATTCTAGCAATAACAAAAATAGGATACAGAGAAAGAGACTTCAATCAAAATTTCAGAAAATGTTGCCTTGCTTTCGCCTATCCAGTGTACCTGTGCAATTAAGATAGTGTGCAGGAAGTGCCTAGCAATTTCTGAAAAATAAATGAATATTTTTCATAGGGAATAACGTATGAAAATATTTTGATTGATGTTTTAAATAGATTGTTTGTTTTAATAGAAACAAGCTTGTTTCTTTAAGATAACATTTGTGCCCAGGATTAAATGTCTTATTTGACCCCCAGAGCCTCTGCAGTCAGCATTTTGAGAAAAGTGATCCCCTTAAGGTGAGCACTTCACCAATAATCATTGTCCTTTACCCTTAATGGACCCTTATTATGCAAAATACAGTTTTAATGGATTTATACAAATACATATATATACATATATATATATATATATACATATATACATATATATATATCTATATCTATATCTATATATATATATATATATATATATACATATATATATATGATTGAGATATATTTAAAAATGTTTCCCCAGGGGTGCTGGTTTGGCAGAGTGGATAGCAACCAGGCACCCCATTTACTTGCTTCTGCTGGTCCAGGTTCGAATCCCGCCTGTGACCAGTTTGCAGAGTGTCTTCCCCTACTCTCTCACCCCCTTTCACAAGCCTATCCACTATCTCTCTCCTATCAATAAAGGCACAAAATGCCCAAAAAAATACATAAAAAAAAAAAAGTTTCCCTGATGAAGTCAATAGGGGCATATATCACCACCCCCAGATGGGAGATACTTCCTGAGCTAGCTGCTTGTTTACACCTCATCTCGTTCTCTAGTGGAGGGAAAATGTCATTTCTGTACAGCCACACCATGAGGTAAGGAGCAGAAAAGCCATAACCTTGCAGAACAGCTACATTTGCTAGCTTCCACATCAGGCCACAGACCAGGCTGATCAGCATCCATGTGAGTAGAACATTAAACAGAAGTCAAAACAGATTTAACTTTAAGTGACTATGACCTTGTGGTAGGGATGGGAATCGAAAACCAATTCCAGTTGAGAATCGTTAACAGCTCCATCAAAGAATCGATATCATTAATCTTTTTGCTAATCAATTCCCTTATCAATTCTTTCCACTGACAGGGTTCAGAAGCATCAGAAATGTAGCTTAATTTTCATTGCACCTACTACACAACCTTAAGTGAGTGGAAACACCAGCAACTTGCAGAAGCAGTTATGTATGCTGTGACTTGTTTGACATTGTTGGCACTGAAAACCAGACCAACATTTGCCCACATGCAAAATCTGCAGGAATCGATAAGGGAATCGTTAAAGAATTGGATCGAAGAAGCTGAATTTTACTATAGTCAGGACTTTCTCATCACAACAGCAGAAGCTTGAGTTTGCACACACCATCATCATACTGCAGCTCCACTACCAGTACTGCCTGCAATAAATTAGTGTGAAATTCATGCTGCTTCATATTTTTCTACCTCAAATCTGACAAAAAGAGGTGCTGTGAAATAGGCACACAATCAAGTGTTCTGCCATGTGGAATCAACCAGAGTTTGTTAGATGCGAAATGTCTGAAAAATTTACCCTGGTCTGAAAAAAGTCAAATTTTTGTCTGTGGGAGCGATTGACTGGCTATTAGCTCAGAAAAAAGTATAATAGTGCAAATAATATGTAATGCCAAAAGCAAGAGGTGGCTAATAATGAATGCGACAGGCAGGATTTTTTTTTTATTCATCTTCCAGCTTTTCTAATCACTTTCTGTGGGTAGTTGGCCAGATATATACCCTATGGACATCTGAAACAGTTCATTTGGTGTGTCAGGTGAAGACTTCATCTATCTCCTGAGAGGGTTGTGGTCAAGTACAGGTCACAAAGACTTCCAATAAAATGGCCTATTCTGTGCAATGTTGAAACAGAGGGGTTTACAGTCATGCCAAAATCTAGTATCTGAGAGGAATTCGAGTCAACAAATTTTATCACTTATCTATATTTTAAGTGTCATGTGAGTATGTTGATTTTTGTATCTGCATTTTAGTTGTATAGAGTTTAATATTTTGTTTGTTAAGACAACTTCTGCTGCACACACTGAGGAGGGAGGAAAAGCCTGATTTCAAGTCCTGATTTTGTTGTTATACAATCTGAGAACTGACTTCACCTCTGAGCACCTCCAGCTTAAATCTGGGTCTCGATTAAGACAGGAGATAAAAGATGGAGCAGATACTCAAACACGGCGTCTCATAGTAATGCATTATGCACAGGGAAGCATGTCCCATAGCTAATGCTTGTTTCTATTTATAGCCTCATAACTCAGGGCACTTAACATCTCCTATCAGCAGGCAGGATGAAAAAAAAAATCATCAGAGTCATTTCAAAATCAAACCCTGCATAGAAACCAGTTAGGAATGTGAAATGAATATTAGCTACAACACTTGAGCACACAGCTGCAGAGCCTCTGCAGCACTCTTAAGAAGGAGAGATCACAGATTGTGCCATGTGTGCTTTACATACGACCCAGGAGTGCCGTCCCTGTGCTATCAGACGGCACTGTGTTCAATGCTAATACATGCTCAGTGCGGATCCATTTAAATACTGACAGCTTGACCTCTCTTTTCCTTCCCTTTAGTCAGAACACAGAGGATTTAAAACCAATTGCTGAGAGTTCAAAATTAAAAACACAAATGAGACTCATACAAATGTCAGACGGCAAGGCCTTCAGGGAGAATCTGAAGGAGAGTCTGTGCGCTTTAAAAAATACAGCAGAGCGAGCTTTCATCAAACAGAACGCCCCATCAGGACTTCCTCCAGGATACCAGATGTTCAATATCACTCCATACTTCAGACGATTTAGAGGAGACGCCTGTTTAAAATCAGCTCCAAGCAAAGAA
The DNA here is from genome assembly GCA_036419115.1 of Scarus forsteni. Classification (NCBI taxonomy): domain Eukaryota; kingdom Metazoa; phylum Chordata; class Actinopteri; order Labriformes; family Labridae; genus Scarus; species Scarus forsteni. Next base: position 23,262,872 of record JAZDUH010000157.1, on the reverse strand, counting down.
TTGCTTCAGCAGCTAAAGATTTTTAGAGGAAAATATGTGACCAAGTGTGTCACACAAAAGGATCTCTCCTCTGAAAACTCCATGAAGCAGTAAATTTAAAAGTGACATTAAAGGGAATCGCGCCACATGATGCTCCTTTGGATGCTAATGCTGGCAGCTCCATCAAAAAGTGATTCTTTTCCCCCCAGAGGCAGCAGATTTATCTTTAGGTCGAGAGCACCAAGAGCAAAGTAAATAGACTCATCAAAGAGATGACCCAGAATCAGCAGAGAAGAATTTATCTGGCTGACAGTGAACACAGACAAATCTGATTGTTTCAAAGCACCACAGGCTTTATGGGGCAGTGAGGCGTTAAATGTTTCAAATTATGTGCACCTGAGTTTTCTCTAACTTTGTAAATTTTCAAACAGAACAGAGACTAGTGAGTTTTCTATTAGCAAAGTCTGAGGTGGAAAAAGACAAAGTTTTGTTGAATTCTAAAAAAGGTTAATCTAGCACTCCAGCCTGCTGGATTTATACCTCCATGGGGTATACATTTGTCAGAGAGTGAAAGTGCAGCGGAAGGTCAAGGACGGGTACCTTTGCAATTTTTGTGGTGCTGTGAATAATTCATTTTTTATTAAAAGGATGAACAAGACACCCATTGACCTTGGCCTGTAACCTTCCATCCATTATCTCCACTGCTTATCCCTTGCAGGGTCGAGGGGGGCTGGAGCCCATCCCAGCTGACATTAGGGGAGAGAAGAAGTACAGCCGATCACAGGGCCACAGAGACAGACAGACAACCATTCACACTTACACCCATAACTACAGACAACACATACCCCTTTTCCACAAAGCTGGTTCCAGGGCTGGTTCGAAGCTAGAGCCAGACTTAGCACCAGTTCTTTGGTTTTCCACAGACTAAGCACCGGTTGCTGGCTCTCAAAACCGGTGCTTGGCAAGCAACAACTCTTTGCTGGGCCAGCAGAAAGAACCACGTTACGTCAGGGGCTACGCGCTTACGTCAGAGGGTGGGGGCGGGATTAGCAGAGTAAAAACACGGAAAAAAGATGAGGTTGGAGTAAGCGAAAAACAGATTGAAAAGAACATATATATATAAAGAATATACAAAGAAAGAATATAGGGACCAGAAGACCAATCTGGGCCGTAGTGGCAATGGTCGGCCACATTTTAACAGCCCACATTACAAAATGCTCGATGCTGTTCTCGGGGGCCGACCAGCGTGCAGCACTACCATGGAGACACAACCATGGAGCAAACCTCCACAGAGCCTGGTAAGTTTATTGTTGTTCGCTAGTTGTTCTGGGAAACTGGCATGACGTATACAGACGTATACATTGACGTGCTGACGTAGCTCTCTGGCTGGCACCTGTTTGTGGAAAAGCAAACGGTTCTTAACCGGTTCGCACTTGAACCAATTGTGAACCGGCTCTAGCACCAGCACTAGCACCAGCCCTGGAACCAGCTTGGCGGAAAAGGGGTAACAGAGTTATTGATAAACTTAACCAGCATGCTTTTGACCTGTGGGAGGGGAGCCTTGGGTAAAACCTGCACAGGCACAGGAAGAAAAAACTCCATACAGAAAGACCCTAGATGGCATGAAGAGTCAAACCAGCAATCACCTTGTTGTGAGGCACGTGCACTAACCTGCTGCCTGACTTTAACCTTGTACCTCCCAAATAAAATAAAATAAATGAATCCTCCAGTCGGATGAAATTTGAGGCAATTACAGAAATCCCCAAAAATTGTTGAGAAATTATCACCAAGAACGGGTGATCATGAAGCCCAAGAGCTTTTGACCTTGTTCCCAAATTTGTATCAGTTTACCTTTGGGTTAAAATGGAGGACAAACAAAATTCAAAGAAAATAATCTAAAGCATTTTTTGAGATGCTGCATTCACAGTAAGGCAATGACCAGGATGTATACATTTGAGACCCCTATGACTTTTAACTTAGCCTTTGACCACCTGAATCAAAACAATTTCAATCTAAGGAAAGAGTGGACATTTGCATATTTGTTCTAGCTCATCCCTAACAATGTTTTTGAGGTTGTGTTCATACTGGGTTGAATATGAGGCTCAATGGCATCAACCTTCAGAAATATGACTTTCAGACTCTCATTAGTTTTTCCTGGGTCTGATTGATTATTTGTCCTTGTTCTTCTTCAGAGTAAACTTGTGGCATACAAAAGTATCTTTAGGCGTTCATCCATAACACTGAGGTCTAATTTTTGATCCATATTGGCCAGCCCCAGAGCCAAATACCAATATTTCAAAGTCCCTATAAGGAAATAATAGCTGGTTTGAGAAAATTCTGAGTCAATATAAGTGCCTCTCTTTAACAAACCAAAATAAATACGAGTATGAAGACAGATTCTTTCAATGATGACATCTTTTAATGTATAAAGGGACAACCAATGGGTAGGAGTCAGATAAAGCAGTATAGATGGCTACTGCCAACAAATACAAATTTTTGTCAAACAATAAGTCTTTGCTTTACTAGAACCGACCTATTCCTTTATCTAATTTGACAGTTAATTTGTGAAATAGATGTGATACATTAAAAACATTGAACTCTCCAAAAGATGCTGCTCTTGATTTCCAGTGTCAATATTCAGCAATTATTGATTAATTACACAATAATCCTACACTTCTTAACTAAAGAGTGGCTCACTGTAACCGGGGAACAGTTCATAGTCATTGCTGAACATTATCACCATCTGGTCTATGTATTTTGTATCATGAATCACTCTTAAGTGGAGTGGCAGCACATAAGCAGTATTTCTATGTGCCTTCAAGCTGACTTCCATTTCTTCTTTATTGTTTGTTCACATTAATGTCAAGGAAACTGTTAACAGAAGGTTTATGACTTGCTTTGGTTTTTTTCAAAGCAATTCTCTTGGTCATTTAAACATGCAAGGAGTCAGTCTGAATGGGTTTCTTCCATCTCAGTTATGTAATATTTGAATAAAAAAATGGATTATTCCATTTGGGGATGGTCGCAGTGCTCATCAACATAAAAAAATCCATATAATAACATCATCGGTGGTGGGAAAACCCCTAGGCTAAAGAGTGACGCTGCTATGCTGGCAATGCTGTAATAGGCTATGTTCAGGGATTATACTGCTGTTTCATCCAAAATGAAAGTAATTACTCAAGCTTTATGACATAACCCTGATGTCAAGGGATGTGCATGGTTATGCAACACCGTTAACTCAAAGCCTTCGCACAGAAATGTCTTCGGGATTGAAGATATTGTCTGATTGAAATGCTAAGGAAGGAAATATGAATGAAAGACTACACCCTATCGCCAAGCACTGGAGAAGTTAGGACATTGGCTGTTCTGCTCTTGCAAAAACCAATATGCTGTTCAATATTTAACGACTACATTAATGGTGGGCAAGAGTGGGATTTCATGTTCATTTCATCAGGAGGGTCCTCTGAGAAAAATGCAAAAACAAATTTAGTGCAGATCAAATACTGCCACTCACACCAAAATTTAACTTTGATCCTGGGTAAGATCAGCAAAGCTGCAGCCAGAATAAAAAATAACCAGCTGTCAGTTCAAAATAAGCATGAATTGCATGTGTATATGCAACATTCAAGAAGCTGGAGTGTACCTAACTAAAGTTTTACTATTTGTAATTTTTTTCACTGAAGTCTTGATCAATTTATAAACAACTATTATCTGTAATACTTTCCTCAGTCTATAAAGCCAGAGAAATTTGTGTGGTTGTAACAGCCCGTGCCTCATCTTAGCAGCTGCCGTGACAGAGCCACAATGACATGACATGTTTACAGCTGCTGCAGTAACACGTTAATGGACTGCTAGATGAGCAAACTGGAGCTGCTACTACAAAGTTGCTGTTAGGTTATAGTATCCTACTCATATTCTGGGCTCCCTTTTTGTGACTGACCACAATTATTCTGCACATTTGCCTGCATTTTCTGTTGCCTCGGCAGACCCACTCATAAAAATCTGCTGAGAGACCTTTAAGGTTTGTACTGCAGGTTATCCAAAAATGTGTTGGGATGGAAAGTAACTGGTACATTTACTCAGGTTCCTGTACTTGAGTAGCTTCAGTATTGGTACTTCTACCTGATGAATATACACAGAAAATATTGCACCTCACTACATTTCACAAGGCATCTGAGAAGTGAATGAGAATAATGAAAAGCTGAACCAATCACAGTTTTCAACCATAAGTGTTCAGTCACAATAGCAACAATGTAACTGGGATGCTACTCGAAATTAATAGCAATGTATGTATAGCACTTTTAAAAACATGTTCGTAACTTGAAATCAAAATTAACTTACAAGTAAGTAACCACCACATTGATTAACACAGTCCAAATCAAAAACTCCCTTAGCATACCAAAATAAAAGAATAAACTCAAGTACAAAAAGAACCTGTTAATATTTCAAACTAAATATTAAAATGGTGCTGGTTTGATAATCACTTCTTCGCATGATTTGTAACATTTTGGACATGGCATTTGGACATTTCTTCACCCAGGCAGCTGCCATGCTCAAATCTTTACTGCCAATATTTGTCTATTTACCTGTTTACATATCATCATCAACTGAAATCCAGTCTGCCCCTAAGCAGATAATATCATCCAACTGTGCATACACCTGTGCACTTTGTTTCTTGTTTGTTGTCACTTGTGTAATATTGTGTCTTGGTTATTATCTTGTACATATTGTGCCTATTCTATTCCCTACCTTAATTTTAATTTTATTTCCTATTGAAAGTTTAATTCCTGCTTTCCGATTTTCTGCTTCTGTTCTGTTTGTGTATGTATGTACACTCTGGTGTGTGTCTAGCAGGTACTTAGAGAGTAAAGAAAACCGGTGTTAACTTCTAACTTGTTTGTCTACCATGCCTGGCCAATAAGGTGATTATGATTCGGATTATTTCAGCCAAATATATCAAAAAAGGCCAACCTAAACACATACAACCAACATATTAATTGACTGGTTATATATCTAATTGCAAACATTTTTATCTTCATTTCTTTTTCAGTCTTGAGTATGACAATACTATGAAGTTTCATTAATACAATAAACTATTCCCCTTTCATAATGCATATGTTTAAGATTTTTTTCTTATTTATTTTTAAGGAAATGGTTTAGCAATAATGCCACCGATTCATGCCAACAATGCTCTTTGAATTGTGGAAAAAAACCCTTATATAAGCAAGCACAAAGAAAAAAAATAACATTTTTCACACATGAAAAGCAGAATGTGTCCTCTAAATAACCTTGCATATCAATCATGTTCTATTTCGGACACTCCACCATTACCCTGGTGGTGTCCAACACTCCCGCCACTCAATCTGCTGCAGGATGAGAAGATTATACACTCATCAGGGAGCCTCAGCTGAGAGCATATTAAATGAAACTGGCATATCTGAGAGCAGCCTGTATTGATATGAGAACGCCACTCTTTAGTTTTTTTTGTTTTTTTTATAGAGAGAAAATATATTCCACTGCGCAGTGACCCAGATAGTCAGAACACATCCTACCAGCCCTGAGGCTCAGTAGCTCAAAGTGAAGGCTTTTACCGAGGCGATTCTCTCTGCCTGAGCCTCACAAAAAACTGTATTAAAACTTTCATGGAGTCTTTTATCAATGAGAAGCCGAGGCGTTAGCGCTCAGCCATCAGAATCTTGGTTACGGTTAAATAAGACCCTGACATGCACTATAAACAGCAGCTTCATGAAATATTTGTTTTTGTGCATTTTTGGGGGGAAAACTAGTTCTAATAAAAAACAACAAACATTGTGAATCAGATTTGAGCTGTTCAAGTAAACATCTTTAGCAGATTAGTAACAAAATAGAGAAAAAAATCAGGCTGCCACTGAGTGTTCTTTAGATGAAGCCCTGCATGCTGAGACGTAGCTGTAGGTGATAAAAACAGCATGATAAAAATTGTCAGACCCTCCCACTCTCCCTTCCTCAAGGGGAGGACTACAGGCCCTGAGAGCTTGCCTCTACCTGCACTTTATTACATACATACTGGTATATATAACCCTCTACTGTACACACTGTCTAATTATCTACGACGACATCTGCACGCCCAGTGGCTGCTCGGCTCCCTACTCAAACATAGCCAACAGTGAGACATCACAGAGAGCTGAAGAGACAGGAAGACAGGAGGCAGGGTACGGGAGAGGCCAGGAGCAGATCTGAGGAAGAGTTATGTCTATAAATTTAAAATCAAAAGCATTCATCAGCCATAACCTCTTATGATTCTTAACAAGGGCCACCAGCAAAATATAACAGTTATGACAGTTATAAATCAAAGACTGCAAAAGGGAATTGTATATTTTACAAGCTGGTAGGATTTTGTAGTAAAAATGGAAAAAGTCTGAGCACTCAATTGTTCTTGGCCTAAGAATCAGATTCATTTGGCTCCTTTTTCATTTCTGATTAGGGACTGTGTTGAAAGTTGTGCTCAAAGAGGTAATATTTTGCCTTAAACCAGGTTTTTATACTCATTTTTGACAAACACAGGCCTATGTTTACAAGCACTTATAGTTTTTATATACAGACAACCCCTGGCAGTGCTGTAATCCTTCTCCGTCTCTCTGATACAGAGATGGGGGGGGGGAAATCGACAAAATTTTCAATATTCTTTAAGCATTGGTTTTCAACATATAATCGAGCCTTAAGTTCTATAAAAACAAAATGTATTACTTGTTAAGTCACACAATGATGCTGCTGAGTCCGTGCAGGTAATGTCAACACAGGTGACATTCACTGTGCAGTAGGCCTGTGCTCAAAATATCGATATGGCAAAATATCGTATCGCACTCCTTGGGGATACGTGTATCGATACGGATTCTACAGAATCGATACGGCCTAAATATTTTGACAGTTGTTGTAAATACACTTTGGATAATGTTAACAGTGGCACAGTTCAAGGCAGAAGACGAGCTACATAATAAAGCATATGTTCTAAATTTGAACTTAGGTCTACCATCTTTGAGGATCTGAATTTATGTCTCTCAAGTTTGTTGAACCACTTAAAATTCATCCTTGTTCTTTTTCTTTTTACAAGACAAAACTAAACTTGTCAAGAATTTTGCTTAAAGCATAGTCAATGTTCACAATTTACATGTATTGGGATACGTATCGTATCGTGAAGTTGCTGGAAATACCCAGCCCTACTGTGCAGGAGGCTGTTAGTAAACAAACATGGCAGCACAGGAGAGACAAAAGGAATGCACCACTGGATTTTAAATCCACTGTGTGGGTATTGAAAACACTTCAATTTATAATTACCTCCACTAAGGAGGTTATGTTTTTGCCAGCATTTGTCAGTTTGTTTTTTTTTTGTTAGATAATAAGGGGGATAACTCAAAAGTGATTAACCAGGGGAGGCATGATTTGATTTTGGTGGCAATCCAAACATGGATGCAGATCCAGGACTGTTTAAACGATTCAACATTACAAGATTGGGCAGTTTTCCATGTTGTCACAAATAACTCAACAGTTTCTCAATGGGTTTGGAAAAAATTTCAGGGAATGTTGACCATGGACAAGGAAGAACTTATGACTACCTCCGCAAAGGAGGTTATGTTTTCGGGAGAGTTTGTTTGTCTGTCTGTCCGTCTGTCCATCTGTCCGTCCATCCATCTGTCTGCCTGTCTGTGAACAAAATAACTCTGCCATGACAAAAAAGGCAATTTTCGTGAATAATTACTGAACTAAAATAGATATCATGATGAATCCAGTTGCTAATGGTATGTTTTTCTGGTCAAGGAATCTAAATATTTAGATGAAATAAAGGTAGGACTAATATTTATGGTGAAAATCACAATATGACTGAGAATTGTGGTGCTGGCGGAGGTCTGCGCTCTTCTAGTTTTGGTCTGTGATCTAAATCTACATCCACACATTCTTTAAGTATTTCTTACTGGCGAAAGATAGGGTTGTTTTCCACATTTTTTAGAAAATAACTCAATGACAATGTTGGCAGAGATTGTAGTTATTTTTTAAATTTTCATTGAAAGCATTTACATAAAATTATGTGAAATATAAATTAAGATAACTAATATAATTATTAAGATTTGGATTCTTTAAATATTCAATGTACTTAACTGAACAAAAAAAACTGGAAGAGCAACAAAAGTTAAGATCCACATTTGACAAGTAAAAACTGAAATGTAACCAGCATTGATCAAATTAAAACATTACCCGACCCAAACAAAATGGCCTGACAAAAACAAAATCCCCCCATCAAGAGCTCCACTTTTTCTTGCTTTGCTTTGAAATTCAGCAACTTACAAACGGGATAAATAGCTTAAGAAAACACCGGCTTCAATTAAGTTTTCCATCATTAAAGTCGTTGCTGGCACCTGAGTTTAAGAGCAATGGTGTGTAGCTGTAACCACAGTTCAAACTCTTACACTCACTTCCTGTCATCTTAAATTTCTACACTGGCTCCTTCTTGTGACTGCTTGTGTTTTACCGCTTGTTGCAGGAGTGTGGGCCACACTCTTCTTGTTTTGAGGGTCTTTAAAATTGGGTTTACGCTTCTCCTTAAAATTGAAAGTGACAGTTTGTGTGCAGCAGCATTAGCATCACTAGGAGTAGAGATCCTGCCAGAGCACAGGAGCTACTTACAAGATTTGCACACCGCCTACAGCCTAAAACAAGAGCAGAGAAAACTCCACTTAGAAGCCCTAAAAGCTATGAACACTGGTAGGTCATAATCCACCATCAAAAGAGGATTGAAAAGAACAATAGTGGCAAAAGAATTTTTTAGAGGCAGCAGTGTTATGCATACAAAACAATTGGAGAACAAAAGCAATGAAGAGGGCTTTTTTACCCAACTCCACTGTGCATTAACACCATTGTAGCATGAAAACAGGCCTTTTTGTTGTTCAGCTTTATTATTGTCCTTCACCACAATTGGGAAGGCTCTGTTGTCAATGAGTGCACCAACAGGCAGAATACACTGCATTTACTGTTTCACACTTCTCAGTTAAATATGAAAAAATGCAGCACCTGAAGCTCGAAAGAGTGTGTCGTCTGAACTTGTGTGTCTCTGGCAGACATCTACAGAGTTCTTTTGTGCAAAAACAAACAGTGAAACAGCACTGTGGGAACAATAAAGTCAAAGTCTCGCTGCGGGCTTATATAAACCATAAAGTCAAATACATGCTTTATGCTTCTGAGAGTGATGGAAATAACAAGACGCTGCACTAAAGCAAGATCGACACTTAAAAGGGCAGCCAGGCAGTCACAGGAAACATGATCAAAGAAGATGGAGCCTGATTCATTCAGCAAATTCACACCTGGAAAATGTTAATTTATTAACATTCTGTCCCGCTCAGACCGGATTCAGGTCCCCATACAATTGCTCATCTTCTCTTAAAGCAGAGAATTCTTTTCCTTTGGCCCACAACACGCAGTCTGACAAAGTGTCTCCTCCTGTCCAACAGGCTGACAGTACGATTCAGGATGTGTCAGCCAAGCAAAATAAATACAGCCACATCTGAGGAGAGTGCGTCCTTCACTCACCCCTGACAATGCTGTGCAGAGAGATCAAAGAGCTCGAAAGAGACCTCAAAGTATGAAACTCTGACGCTGCACTTTTGCTGAATCAATTTGCTGCATTTACAATCACCCCGGAGACTTAAACTTCAGACTTTTACTTTTCTTTTAACCAGATGATGCACACTGAAGTCTCAACACAGCCAGACAGGGTCAAAATAACAGAAGTCATGTTTGTTTAGGCCCAAAATGCAGGGGTACTTTTAGTAATTTATAGGCCTCGGGTAAGGATTAACTTGAGGGCCATACGTATGTCTGTAAAGTTCAATCCAACAGTAAGATGCATGACATGAAAATATTTGCATTCTTTCTAAAAGGTGCTTTTAGGGTACGGACATAAATAATTTAAGTCAGAATGTAACAAAAGAATGGAAAAGCGCCTTTTAAATAATAAACTGGTCTTGGCAAGTTTGGCAATGTTTGTGGAAAAGCAGTGCCCAGTGTTTGCTTGTAATACAGTGGTGCAGGCAGCGACGAAATATTTCTGTAGGCCAACTTGGAAGCTACCATCATGTTTGTTCTGTTGACTACAAAACCAACCAAAAACCTCTGGGATTTTTCACTGTGTTATGGATCACTGCTGACAACGAGGTAGGCAGTGAACAAAAATTTATGAAACTTAGATGCTCTGTTCTTTGAGACAAGCTTTACAAACAAACCCCCTTTTCACAATAATTAGGGGTTAAATGGAATCGATGAGGTAAATACTATTGTTGAGCTATTATGGTATTACAGCATGGCAGTTTGACTACGATCAGCCTTTAATATTTCCAACATGTTCCAACTTCTTGTTTCAGAATTGCTATTTGGAAAATTATCTTATTAACTATAATGACTGTGGCAATAAGGCATGAATTATTGTTTAATACAAAAAAAGAGCTATAAGAAATGCTTGCAGTGGAGTCCCCAGCCATTGTTTGTCCTTGTAAGCAGTTTAGCTTAGCAACTGTCCTTTTAAACACACAACAATGCTTTAAAAGGCAAAAGCATGCAAGTCTTGATGCATTTTATTATTTAAGATTAAACAATAAAGTGATCAGTGCATGTGCTCAACATAAACCTGATTTCAGGCATTCATGCAAACAAGGGTATTCTTCATCCCATATACTTCCCTTGGAATAAGGACAAGCTAAATGCTAACTCACTTCTGCTTTTTGGGCTCAATGATGCACCACTCTATAGTCACCAGTAAGATGTTTATTCACCTCAGATCAAAAATAGCTACAAGAACATATCCATATTCCCAATTCATTGATACACTGCGTATTTCTGTTATTATACAATGTTCACCCTTCTTCATAAAAGCTCAAACTGTCCCTTAAGTGATTCTTAAAGCCCTCACGTAACACTGAGAGTCCAACTAAATTGATAGCTTATTGTTAATCATAAAAACAAATGATACGGATTTTTGGAGCTTGTTATCAGCATCATTCTAAATGGGAATTAGTTTTTGATTTCAATCCTCACAGCACAATGAGTTACATCCAGCTAAAGCCTTCATATGGTAACTTAATGATGGCGGAATGAAGCATCAAAAAACCGTATGATTGTTGTAGTTTTTCATTTTAAATATGTTTATTTTGCACCTTAATCTCATCATGTTTTACACGTTAATGCTGAAGGTCCTACATTTGTATTGAGTTGACAAAAAATGTCACATACCAGCAGAGGTCTGCTTGAACTTCTCACTCTTCTTCTTCCTCCATTTCCACGGCTTGAGGAGGCGCCCCAGAGTAGCAAACTTGCTCCGACGGCGGATGGGTGGAGTGTGGGTGCCAGAAACCAAAGACTCAGAACGCATGGCGGCCAGCCTCTCTACTTCCTCAGCTGTAAGGAGTGAGAAAAATAATACAGGGTTTGGATTAGGTGAGGATGCAGAGGAGGTGATATTCTGGTAATCATGCAAGACAGCCAGCAGTGAGCGTAGCAGACACTTCTGCTTACAAAGATCCAAGCAGCAGGAATCTGTGCCAAGTGGCCTCCTGAATCCCCTCGTAACTGGATGAGGTTTGGAGAGGATAAACAAACCTGCATATCAGATAGCATTAAGCAGGAGTCATAGCAGTTTGAGGCTGCATCACATTGAGTGTTCAGCAATAGCTTGCCAGAAAACACCAAACACACTGATAATAAGCACCTCATTAAGGGGAAATCTTTCTACTCCTCATCAAACATTCACAAGGCCCAGCCCTTTCCGCTGTTGCATACTGTTGGACATCAAAAGCAGCTGATGTTCAGCAATTTACTAAACACAAACAAATAATGAAAAGTGAGCATGTGTTATGTTTGAGAGATGCTGCAATCAAGGGCTACAAACAGCTCTAATTAGAAAAAACAGGACACGAGGGAGAGCAAAAACTGGGATTCTAAAAAAAATAGCCCCCAGTGAAATCCCTGAATAAACTTTATAACCCGCCTTTGAACTGATCTTGGATTGCAAAACCAACTGAGAAGGGAGAAATGTCAAAAGAGGCATCTTTACAAAGCTGTGTATATTAAGTAACATACCCTGACCCAGTCTCTAAAACATTTAAAACATAGAACTGTCGGCCTATCATGGCAGCATTTTAAAACCTCTGAATCCATTTTGCAGTATGTACTACAGGCAGCCATTCAATGCCCTTCATTTACATACTGTGCTAAACAATAACTTGCAATAACCTCACACATACATTGTTTTCTATTTTTGTCACACCTGAATCATGATTTTGCAGTAATGACACACTCTTGACAAGCTTAAACTGGTCTTCAGAGAAGTTTTCGAACAGGTAAAGACAAGCATATAGGAAAAAAAAAAAGAAACTTAACCCTTTAACTCCAGCTCAACTGTTTGGTAGAGATCACAAAACTAAGGAATATTTAATGTGTTAAAAAACACAATATGTCATTGTTTGTTTGTGTCAGTGTTTTAGGATAGAGAGAAAAAACTGGAAACAAATGAAAGGAACTAATGTTTTCTTTGTGTTGGATAAATGTTTTTAAAATCTATTATTATTATTACTGTCATAAACTTAGCCGTTTACCCATCTGATGGTATATACTGTATGTTTGTCAAACTCAGTAGCTTACACATTACTTTATTTTTGATTGCTTTTTTATTTACAAACATTTATGTAACATCTTTTTTAATTGATTTTGTCTAAATATTTGTGAATTTTACATCATTATGTAATCAACTGTTAGCTTTTTAAACCTTTATATCCCACACCATAAAAATATCTGGTTTTGGTTTGTTTGCAGTTTTCTCTGTTCCCTGAAATGTTAATGGAATCAAACAACAATTTGATTATTTTCTGTTCTTGTAAACATTAAATATTCCGGAATTTATTGATAACCCCTGCCAAACAGTGGAGCTGGTAGTTAAAGGGTTAATAAAAATTACAATTCTAGTGAATATCACTCCATTTTCATGTAATTTTAGCAACAGGGTCCAAAATAGCTGGGACAGGGACAACAAAAGACTGGAAGTTGAGGAATGCTCAAAAAACACCTTTTTGGAACATTGCACTGAACAGGTTTATTAAAAACAGCTAAGTGTCATGATTGAGTTTAAAAGAAGCATCTCAGAAATTCACAAACCAAGCTTCATAACTTTGTGAATAAGTGTGTGAGCAAACTGTCCAGGGATTTCGACACCTAGAATCCATAATATCAACACACGATTCAGAGAATCTGGAGAAATCTCTGCACCTAAGTAGCAAGACCAAAACCCTTAACCTTGACCAAATGTCTTGTCCTTCAACCCCTTTAGTTGATTCTGCATTAAAAACAGACATCATTCTGTAAAGGATGTTACCAGGCTGAGGAGCACTTCAGATGAAACATTGTTAGTTAATACAGTTTGTTTGCAACATCTACAAGTGCAAGTTAAAACTCTACCATGCAGAGTAAAAGTCATATATCAACAACACCCAAAAAGGGGCCAGCTTCTCTGTGCTTCTTGACATGGACTGATTCAAAATGGAAAAGTGTGCTGTGGTCTGATGAGTCCACATTTTAAGTTGTTTTTGGGAAATCAAGGACACCATCATCATAGTAAAAGACTGAGGTCGTAGACTGGCCTTCCTGTAGTCCAGGCCTGTCTCCTATAGACAATGTGCACTATGAAGCACAAACTACGACAATGAAGACCCCAGATCGTTGAACAACTGAAGTCTTACATCAAGCATGAATGTGAAAGAGTTTAAACTCAAAAGCTTTAGAAATGAGTGTCCTTAGTTCCAAAACTCTTTTTGATTGCTCTGAGGAAATGTGATTCTACACAGTGGTAAACAAGACCCTGTCCCAACTTTTTTTGGAATACGTTAAAGGCATCAATTTCGAAATGAGTTAATACTTGTAAAAGATCAATGAAGTTTATAAATTTGAGCATCAACTATCTTGTCTTTGCTGTATATTCACTTTAATATAGGTTGAAACAGATTTCAGATCATTATATTCTGTTTTTATTCACATTTTACACAGCGTTCCAACTTCATTGGAATTGGGTTTTGCATACTGTGGAACAATAAATTACCAAATATTGGGAGTTTTGCACCTCTGTTATGTCACACTTCTCAAAATCATTAAATTCGTACTCATGAAAATGCAATAAATAGAAACTAAACTGAACAATTATTCCCTCTTAAAGACAAAAATTTTAATCACCTTATGGCTGGTATACATAATTGTTTCATTTCTTTTTTTTTTTTTTTTAGCATTGCACGTACCATCAGTTTCCTTTTTAAATCAATACAAACATCAACTGTATCAAAATTAAATATGCTGGTTTACCCTACATCTCGTTTGTAATTATGCAACCATGTTCAAACCTTCATAGATTTTTTTAGGTAACAGCTAAAAAAAAACAAAGCAATAAAAAGGAAAAAGCTTTCCTCGTGGATCTGTTTAACAGATCAGAGTCTGAGCATACGCAGTGACCTCCGGCGCTGCATGTCTCGTCAGCCGTCAGTGTCACCACATTGCATCACATCATCATCGTCAACAGCAGCAGCCTTGATATGCTGACAGGGAATGCACTGGTAGTTTGTATTTCAATAATTACATCACATTCATGATGTTTGCCAACACTGACAAATCAGTTTGCAGGCCAGTTACCTCCCTGGGGTGACAGGGGAGGGGAGGGGAGGGCAGGGGGGACGCTGATAAATAATGTGACAGTTATGCAGTGGAAATCAGTCCCACATGGACCATCACTTCAATGCTCTGTCGCCTCAGAGCCGACCATCTTAACAATCCTGACACCACGGCGCTCAATAAATAGCTGCAGAGTCAATGCTAATCAAATCCGGTAGAGATTCAAATGACTTCATTAGACGTACAAAAGCTGGATAAAGACAGGAAGTGAGTGGCATCCAAGAGCTAACCTACAAACAACTCTTCATTTTAATAAGATCATAGTGGTAAAATGCACTTTTAGGAACCAAAGATACAAAAACAGTAGTCTACAAATCCTCTAAACATTGTGTTGATGCAAAAGACTTGTCACTGCACTGTTCTTAACTCTCCAAACGTCTGTGGTTTAAGTGTACAAAGATGCAATTAAATGCAATCCTGGCAGAAAAGAAACAAACCAAAGCTGCAATGAAGAAAACAAGGAGAAAATCCTCTTCCACGTATCCAAACAGAGTGATTAAAATGCAGAGCTGTTTTAAAGAAGGTGATCCACGCACACACAAGCATGTCTATTCTGAGGACTGCTTTGTGCTGCACGGCAGTAACCTACATTCTCCGCTCCTGCACACAAAAACACACGGATGTTGCTGGTTTTAATCGAAAACTCTTGTTTGCATACCAAGATGGCTGAGTGATGATGTAATGACACTGAAGTGGAAACAGCTTTGTGTGAAAGGCTCACAGTTTTCTGCTAAAGTGAGAGAATAAATGGGTTAAAAAGGGAAAACCGAGAAATATTTAAGCTTCCAACATCATTCGGTCTTTATATTTGTCACAAAACATTCACGAGTTCCAGTTCAAGTCGGAGCCTGAATTTAGTAATGATCTTTGTCGAGTCAGACAATGTGGACCAAAAAACATACACAGATATTTTTATTTGGCCTAATGTGGAGACATGATATGGTATGTCAACATTCCCCATGGTATAGAAATAAGTGTTTGCCACAATGCACTGTTCACCTTCACTGTTTGCTTGTTGAGTGTTAACAGGATAACTCAAAAGTCTACAACTGATTTGGACGATATTTTCAGGCAACATTGCTCAAGGCAAAAGCAGGAATTGTTCAGATTTTGGTGGTTATGCAGATCAGGAATTTTTTCAGGATTTGACAACATTACCAGATAGTGCCCTCTTCCAACAGATTCTGATGACATATTTAAGGAATGTTTGCCATGGCACAAAAGAGAACTGATTTTAGAGGTGATCTGAACCCAGAAATATTTTAAAGGGAAGGTTAACTGTTTGAGATAGTTCTGTGTTTTCTATTTTTGACAATAACATGCTCTACAATGTTGAAAATGCCTTGGCAAAGGTTTTTGCTCTTGGAGTACTTTTATTTAACTCTGATACATTTTATCAGATTAGAAACAACAAGTTCAAGACACTAGGGCTGCTCTATTATGGCAAAAAATCATAATTGCAAGTATATTAATAGATATAAGGTCACAATTATGAAAGACAATTACTCATTGATTTTAAAACACCTCCCAAGGGCTTTCACTGAATGTGTATGCATTTAAAACTATTATTTTGTTATCATGTCTGAAAAGTGAAGAAAGAAAAGCAACGCGGGCACACCATTCCAACATCACCATCCCCAACATCACAACTCCAACATCACAAAACAGGACTAACAACAACAACAACAACAAAAAAGCCTTACGTGGAACAAAGGATTATGTAATATGTCAAATACGAACACTAAAAGAGAGTCAAGAATTATGTCATACCTCTGTAAATGAATAAAAATGTATAACAACTTGTTAATATGTGGAAAAGAGGAGACTAAATACTAAATATTGAGAAAATGGGGACGGGACTAGATAAGCTCTGCTTCTCCCGTCTACCCTTTCGGACATGAACATTTGATCAACTATTGACAATGTGTGATGCTGTATAACTGTGTTGATGTGACCAAAATAAATAAATAAATCAAATTTTGAACCTTAATTAATGGTAAAAAATAGAAACTTCCATATAAAAATACAGACACAACATAATAATGTTAAACTTGATATTTCAAAAAGAAAAAAAAATCAACATTTCACATGGCACAGTAATCATGTAATCTCAATTACTCAGTCTTCATATCTGTGGCAGGCAGTAATTGTAATCTCAATTCAAATTCTATTAGTTGTACAGCTCCACTGGACATCCAATGAGGCAATTTCTTAATGTTATTCAACAGATATGACAGATTTCTTAACTTAATCTGGGCTTAAAAAAGCAAACACCTCCTTTAATTTGGAGTTGTCACAATTTCCTGTACTATAAATAACATTGTTTCCACATAATAAAGTCTCCAAAGAGTGGTTACACAGTGAACAAAAAATGTAGGATATCGAGTCGAATTCTAACCAAAAGAGAGAAACAGCACTGATTTTCACTTGCATTACAAACATAGGAGCATTAATCCAGTATTTTTTTTAACTTCCAAAAATAATACATTATTCACTATTAAACTGTAAACATGGGGGGAACTGGTCCCTCCTCAACAGCGCTAACTTTTCTAAATGCTGCCACCACATGGGATGTGTGGAATTTAGACAGTGTGCAAGGAGTCAACCATCAAGTTCTATCATAAAAAAAACATACAAGCTGATAGTGAGGAAAATAAGTTGCACATAATTGTCATTGACATTATCCCACTTCTGTTCTAATATGGTAATTTATTCTTCTAATACTGCCAACAATCTATCCATCCATCCAACCATTAATTATCTATACCACTTACCCCTGGAATGATCACCAGCCAACTGTAGGGCCACATAACATAACATAACATAACGAAACTGGAGCGCCCAGAACCAACGCAGACACAGGGAGAAACTCCTCACAGACAGACCCAAGTCAACGCGAGAAGTTGAACCAGTACGTGCACTAAATTTCTGCCACCATGCCACCAGTAGAAGAAGAAATTGCAGAAGTAACTCCAAGTTATTTCTGCAATTGGTATACCAACTTTGGTATTTTTTGTACAACGTGTATTGACACCTAAAACTGATCCGCATTTGGCAGATGTCATGTGTTTTCTTCATTTATGCAATTTGTTGATATTTTAAGATGACTCTTTTGCTGCATCAATGGTCTTTTGACCACCAGTGCGGGCTTTTGTTCAATCCATTAATTTACTAACAAACAAGATATCAATAAATATTGTCTAGATGACAGTGGGAAAAAACAGTTTTTTATTCAACTAAAAGCAAGAAATTACTTAGAATTAAACAAAACAACCTGCACAAATGGAGACTTCAGATTGGAAAAAAGAAATGTGCTCATTTGTTAAGGGTAAGATAAATACAGGCTCCTCTTATATTTGTTACCAATTTCCTTTTTGTGTCTAAATATAAACAATTGATATTTCCCAGCCCTAGCAGCAGCACTTGCCACAACAGCAACAATGAATCACTGATGTTTAAAGGTAAACGCTGACCCACTTAAAACAACAATACCAGCACACACGGAGACACGCAAGGAGACGCGAAGCCCATTGACTAAATCTGAGAGTATGGTGACTGTAGGAGTCTGGAGGCATGAGAACAGACAATGAGGACTGGCTTTAGGATGCTAGTCTAATGCAGGGCTACTATGGGCGACACCACGCCGAGGCTGGAGCCTGTAGCTCTACTCACCGTCCTGCGTCTCGTTCCCGCGGCTGCAGTTGCTGCAAATGTGCTTTATCTCTTTCCCGATGTGACAGTGGATGGTAAAGGGTATGTTGTTGTTGTGGTGCGGATGCTGGCCGTCGTGTCCCTTCTTGTTGCTCACAGACATGATCTTCACCAAGCTGAACGCCTTCTTCTTGGGCTTCTCCACAGCCACGGCCGTGTTTTCCCGGCAGCCCGTGGAGAACCAGGTGCCGTGCATGATGGTGGGCGCGGGGTCCACGGTGGGGTAATTGGCCGTCTTGAACATGGTGCTCCGAAGGAGCAAGAAAAAATGGAGCAAGTACTGGAGCGCGCGGCGTTACCACGGTGAAGGTTTTAATTAAAGAGCCATCAATTACATCCTACCTGACCCCCTACAGCAGCGCCCATCGAGCCAGATTCTGCTGTTTTATCCCCGCACTTCACCTGAGATCCAGATATGTACGCAGAAATAACAATAAAAAATCCCTGCTGCTGCTGCCAGGTCCAGGAGAGCTAATGATACAGGAGAGAGTGAGTAGTGAATGGCAGTGAGTACCTCTCCCTCCCAGAGCCGTGGACTGCAGTCGGTTGTAGCTAATCCACGATTAGTGGAGCTGAGCAGTGAGCGCCTGTGATTGGCTGCACGGTGCGCTCCTCTAATAGGCCAGTGTGCATGGACAGGAAAAGTTGCTCGTCTTATAATAGGATTCCACCAACTCTTCTTTTAAGCAGGTTACATTATATGACCCCTTTCTGTGTTTAAAAACAGATGCAGTGAATAAACTATAGCCAACTAATGAAACTCCAGGCCGGAAGTATAGTGGCCTATAGAGAACTAAACAATCAACAAATGTAAAACACAATTACAAATAAGAAAACACAACAGAGATTCTGTCAATATCTTTTTGAGTTATCTTGTCCAAAATCTTACAAAAAACGAACAAGTAAATGATTCCAACAAAAGCAAAATCTCCTCAGTTAAGACAGATATTTAAAAAATGACAAATATGAAAATCAACAGCAAATCAGAAGAAAAGAATGGACGATACAAAAAAACATAAAGCATAGATATAAGAAAAAAGCAACAAAAACTACATTTTTAGAAAACACAAAACCAAATATCAAATATGAAAACACAACAGCAAATCTGAAAAAAAGTCAAATGAAAAAGATAAACACAAAAAAAACATGAGAACCAAAACAAAAATCAAAATGGTAAAATCAACTCAGGTTGTATATCAACAAATTTAGAAAGAACAATAAATTAAAAAAACAAAACAGTCTAGAAAATACAATTTCAAATACAAACACAAATCAAAAATCAGAAATGACAACAGAAGAAAGACAGAGAAAGGGCACAAACCAACAGTAAAATTAAAAATCAAACTAGAAAAATCACAAAGTGCACAAACAAGAAAAAACAACAGTACACACCATCAAATTGAAAAACCATAACTACAAAATCAAAATGCCTGACACAAAATAAAATAAAATAAAATGACAGTTAAAACATTCCATCATAAGGTAGACAACATTGTTTTTGTCTTCGGTAACATCTCGGTGACCTGTAAGATTTTCATCAGGGCGTGGACTCTTCTGTGAGCTGTGAGGCTAGGAAGCTTTACAGGTTGGATGAGAGGACCCCTTACAGGTCATTAGCACACAATGAATATATTTATAACCACAAATAAGATTGTTAATGCCAAGTAAGGAGGGGAATAAGATTGGATGTGAATTAAGAAGACCACTTAATATGCAAGAGACAACAGAAGACACACATACAAGAATAATATTTATCTAATCTGGGAATAAAAACAGACAAGAGCCCAGAGAATTAGTATCAAAGAAAAGAAACAGCTAGGAGACCTTAATCACTGATCATAGAGATGAATACTTCAAATAAGAGAGCTCAGCCCAAAGTGAATTCAAAGCATTAAATATTCTTTCTTTACATCTATTAATCCAAATAGCCACTTACTTGATCCCTGCAGTAACAGAGCACATTTTGGGGGTAATTGATAACATTAATAGCCAGTTAATGAGGCCTTAATCATGGAAAAAAGATAACAAACCCCAGGGCATTCACAATCACATGTTTCCTCTGAGGCAGAGGACAGTCATGGGCTGGGGGTGACTAACTTTGATGTTCCTTCAATGAGCTGCAGCTTATTCCAGTGACTTCAAAGCTCTCTCCGAAATGAGGGACAGAAGCACTTGATTTACTCCCACCACGGTGCAATGCAGCAGGCAGGCTGATGCCCTCATGTTGCCTCTTTTGGGTGCAAAGTTTCACTCACTTTCATTCTCTTATGCCGAAGTTTAGGAATCTTGCGGGGTCGGGCTATTTTTAAACATCCAAGTATTATGCAACTTTCATATTTTGCTTCCATCAGTGCACATTATTATGCCTAAAGACCTTTAATTATCTTCAACTAAAGGAATCTGTGTAAAGGCTAAATGATGCATGATCCTTAACATGCTGACTGTTACATGCGTGTACATACATCCTTAGATTGGCACTACTGTTGCCTCACTTTTCTTCTCTTGCAGAAATCTGAGAATTAAATCTAAAAGGTGGGTCATTTGTAATGTGAAAGGAACAGTGGTTGCATGTGGCACTGTGGTTATGTAAGTGCTGTAACAGGCAGTGCTGATCAGTGCATGGTACATCACTTTACCTAATTTACATGTGAGGGAGGGTAGGACATGCATTACCAAATTGAAACGATAATATACACTCTGAGGGCTTATAGCATCCATTTTGATTCCAGAGAAGAGTACATATAGAGACGCCTCATCATCCAGTGCTTTATTCTCTTCACTTTTGAGTTGATTGTTTTCTTATTACTTCAATGTTATTCATTTGCATTCAGACTTGAAGTTTTTTTGATTCAAACAATATAAGCTCGTACGTTCACATTCTGCCAGAAGAAGTAGAGAAAACGTTACCCCAACAAATATGAAGATCCCTTTTCCTGGTGTGTTCGGCTGTTTACATCATATGCTGGGTGTCTGTAAAGCAAGGATTTGATTTAATTTGAATAAAAAATTAACATAAATTTGTTTTCATGAAGCATCAGATGCAGCTTTTTACTCTCTAATTTGGAAATACTCGATTCTGAGGGGAAAGAAGGCAATGAAAATGAGCTCTGTGCTGACTGGCTGCTGAAATGATGTCTGATGGGAGAATGGTGGGTAGGGTTACAGGCCATGGGGCTGACTTACAAACAGTCATGGCATTTGCCTGTGACAAGCAGAAAACACATGTAGGTGGAGGCTGTGTAACTATTACACAATAGTCCAGGAAGTAAAAAACAAAGCTTTTTAGGGGGCATTTCTTTTAAAGAGGCAATGTCATTCCTCTATGAGGTGAGAAATTACTAAAACATGTCATGTTTTTTCTGATCCGCAAGCCTCTTTGGATAACATTACAAGCAAAAAAAATGATTTTGCAGTGCAGAACATGGGACCTTGAATTGTTTCTAGATCATTTGCTATGGTACATACATTAATGATGTCATAATGGGTCAAACGAGAATCTGTTGTCTACTCATCAGTGAATAAAAACCTCAAACTTTCTTTAGATTATGATAAAAATTTGGTTCACTTTTTTATTTGGAAATGTAAGAACAAAATGGCTTCTTAAATTCATTTTTCTACAGCGGCATGCACAACAGGCACAGGCAGCCAAGGGGTCAAATGCATCCCAGTTCATCAATAAATGTGGGCCGCCACTCAATTCAAACCTCTAAAATTGTAAACATTAATATGACAATGTGCCATGTGTTTCAGTGTGATTTGTCCCAAAAATATAATGTTTAAAGATAAAAAGCAACACAACATGACAATAACAACATTTCACTAATAATCTTGAATCACTGGTAAATGTTTTATATTTATAAGCAATTAGTATTCAAGGTTTGTTGTAACGGTTTTGTGAAGATCTTCTATAAAGTATTTAGTAATTAGTTTTGAAAAATGGACAGTCAAACTTTAAAAAAACAGCAGTGGATAGAAATAGAAAAATACCTTTAAATGGCTTTTACTCCATGTTTAGCACTTTAAATAGAGCTTTAGGATTTGGTACTTACAGCTCAGTAAGTTATTGTTTGCTGATATGCAGTATGTCTTTGCTGGTGGGTAGAAACCTTGCATTTCCAAAGTTACTAAATCTTTAAAAAAGCAGTTTGAAAAATTAGTGTGTTTGAAACCTAAAATAACTTTTTCTCTTTTAAATGGTTTAGAGTTTCTGATAGCCACTTTAAGCTGTGAAGGGTGACCAAGGGGACTGATTTATAGGGGAAACAAGAAGCTAAAAATGTAGGTATGAGATTGCTACCTGGTTTCTACCTAAATATTTTCTTTGGTTAGATTACAAATACTTTTTTAAGGAAGTCTGGCAACCCCTGAGTACAAAACATATCAACAAATATAAAATCCAATTACAAATATTAAACAAAAAATATCTGAAGACACTTATAAAAAACTATGACAAATCAATATAAAATAAAACAAGTCACCAAAAACTATGATATAAAGGTAACAAAACAGCAAATAAGGGAAAAAAATCATTCAAAATTGTAAAAATAAATCAGACCAAATGGCTAAAAGTAAAGCTATAAACCAGAGACAAACCCTCCTTCAAAAGGTGGCGACAAGGTAGATATTTGAGAGAGTGTTTTCCCCCACAAAATGTAGCACAGTGGCTAACCGACTTAATGATATTTTTTAGGAAAAAATGGAATACAGTTTGATTCCTCAATGTGGCATCCTCTCACAGCCTCACATTTTCAGCTTCTAACACCCTAAGTGATAAGCTTTTTCACAACTATATATAAATGCCAAAACTACATGGCTACCCTCAAAACCCTGAGGTTCAGTGTGGTTGTTGATATTATTGCTCAAATGTGCTAGAAGTGTAAAAGTTTTCAGGTAAATTTGTGCCAATGAAATACTGCTCATAAGTATGGGTGTGAGCATCTCTCTATGTGGCCTTGAGATTGGCTGGCAATCAGTTCAGGGTGTACCCTGCCTCTCATTCAGTAAAAGTTGGGATAGGCTCTAGTCCCTTTTGACCTCAGAAAGGATAATTAAATGATGAACTGATGTATATTTGACTTCAGTGCTCATGCAGCAGGCCCTAGCAGCTTTTTGACACCTGGCCTTAGCCCTATTTTTTTACACAAGTAATTGTTGCTCAGTGCAAATATAGTAGACTACTTAAAGCCCCTTAGTAGCCTGACATGGCAGACAGACAGTTCTGTATATCCACCACGGACACATTTCACTGGGCCTGCAGGATTTCAGACAATGAATCGTGTTGGTCCATCTGCTTTCCAAGGTTAGCTCCTGTGTATTTGCTGTTTTGGCACCCATGTGGATTAATGAGGATGTTTAATCAAGTGGTTGTGTCTCATAAAAACCCATTCCCCTTCGTGTTACAGATCGAGCATGTGCCTCAGTGGCTTGATGTTTAGTTTTTAGTCTGTTTATTTCTGCCAGTGCTTTGGAAAGGTTTTCAGCTGTTGCTGTCATCAGTGGTTATGGGTCACATAGAGGCATCAGTATTGATTACTTTTTCATTACAAGCCAAAAACTCCTAAAAGCAGCTTGCCGACCTGGTCTGAAGCAACTGGCAAACTGCAATCACCCCATCCTGACCACAGAAGTCATTATCATGCTTTCGTCCTTTGAGAAAACACACTTTTGCAGACATTCAGTCAGATAATTGATGTGTTGTTTCCAAGGGAGGTAATTTAATGGATTTAGTCTGCAAAACTTTGACTAATGCAGCATAAAATCCTTGGCCTTTAAAAAGTCTACTTTCATGCAGAGGACAATGTACCTGACACGTGTTTCAAGCTGCCACAGTAAACTTAAACTCACACAGTAAGCTCATCCAAAGCTGCTGAGAAATATCTGCCAATCCTCCATGACTCACATCTGATGGATATTAGCTCACAGTGTTGTTGCTATGAGCCTCAGTAAATGATATTATTCATGTCCAACTAAGAGCAAACACTTATCTGAAAAAAACAAAATGAGACATAATACTGGTGACATTTTGGAAAGACAGTTGACAATGTTTTTCTTTTCTAATGTTATTTTAATGTTAAGGTTTGGACTGGTTTTCATGGATGTGGTGCAGGGTTGTTTTAGGGCTAAGCAATCATACTATTTCTGACTGAGCAGCCTGTCGCTCCAAATCTGCTGTTCCCTTCCTCCCTGTATCTCTCCGTCTCTTCCCATCTGTCATTCTCTCTCTGCATATTATCCCTCCTTCTCCCTAATACTTACACACACACATTTTCTTGACACTATCTGAAAGGGAATTAATTAGATGATAAGAGTGCAGTGCAGTGTCTTGTCTTTACCGCTGTTCATATTTGCACTGGAAGAATATGACTGATAGTTATGCAATTATAATCTATAGGGAGAATGATTCCTCTCAAGTTTTTTTCAGACATATATATATATATATATATATATATATATATATATATGTATATATATATATATATATATATATGTGATACTCAGACTGTAATGCCTCGGAAGAGAATGCGGAATGTTTTCGTTTTGAAAAAGGCATCAAACATGGACTTACTACAAGAAAAATGTCAGGCTGAGGAATGAATCAATTCATTTTCATGAATTGCTGTGCATATCAAAAGTGCAATCATTTGCTGTTGACAAGGTGTTAAAGATGCAAATGGCAAAACAAGCGAGGGGATGCTGCTATGGTGCCAGTGTCCAAGTGGCTAAAAAACAAAAACAAACATGCAAACCCCAATTCCAAAGAAGTCAGAACATTGTGTAAAACTTAAATAGAAACAGAATACAATGATCAGGTTAATTACAAACAGGTCAATGTCATGATTATGTTCAAAAGGAATATACCTGAAAGGCTCAGTCGTTCACAAGCAAGGATGAGGGCAACTGTGTGGGCAAATAGTCTGACAGCTGAAGGACAGCCTTTCTAAGCACTGCTGCAAGGAATTTAGGGATTTCATCATCTACAGCCCATAATATCATCCAAAGATTCAGATAGTCCAGATGAATTTCTGCACATAAGTGGCATGACTGAAAAACCAACACTGAATGCCCGTGACCTTCAAACCCTCAGGCAGCACTGGATTAAAATCAACATTATTCTGTAAAGGATTTTATCACTTGGGCTCAGAAACACTTTAGAAACACTAAAAGCAGAAATACTAGTGCAAGCTAACACAGTTCATCCCAACATCTACAAGTGCAAAGCAAAAGCCATAAGTCAGCAACACTCCTGACTTCTCTGGGCCAAAGCTCATCTGAGAAGGGCTGATGCAAAGCGGTACCCCTGACTTCTCTGGACCAAAGCTCATCCGAGAAGAGCTGATGCAAAGCGGTACCCCTGACTTCTCTCTGTCAAAGTTCATCCGAGAAGGGCTGATGCAAAGCGGTACCCCTGACTTCTCTGGGCCAAAGCTCATCTGAGAAGAGCTGATGCAAAGCGGTAAAGCGTGCTGTGGTCTGACAAGTACACATTTCAAGTTGTTTTTGGAAATAATGGATTTCATGTCTTGTGGGCTAAACAGAAAAGGACCATCCAGATTGTTCTCAGTGCAAAATTCAAAGGCCAACCTCTAATGATATGGGAATGTGATAGGGCCTATGTCATGGGTAACTTGCACAGCTGTGAGGGCACCATGAATGATAAAAGGCACATACAGGTTTTGGAGCAACTTATGCTGTTATCAAAGGGATGTCTTTTTCATGGACTTTTTGAACGTAAGTCACATTATTGTGTTATGATTTTATTCACATTTACACAATATCCCAAATTCAACGGAATTGGGGTTTGTACAAGCAGATACCCCAAATCTGTATGCATGTTTTTCCTTCTAAGTTATCAGGGGGCTTACAGTCACATGTGCATCAGCGGGGAAAGATTTGATGCAGTGGAACAATATAAGTGTCTTTAACTGAAATCTTACATATGCAATAAAATATTTATAAGAGGACATTTTATCACACACGCACCACACACACACACACACACACACACACACACACACACACATATATATATATATATATATATATATATAGATATATATATATATACAGTACAGGCCAATGTGTACTGTATGTGTATATATATATATATATATATATATATATATATATATATATGTATATATATATATATATATATATATATTAACACTTTATTTGGGTATCCAGGGTATGTACTGACTCACAGAAAGTGAAATAGGCCAACTTAGTCTTCAATATATGATCCATTTTGTGTGTCTAAAAACATGAACTCTGGAGGTCTATACAAAGTCTTTTTGCACTACAACATCACAGAGGATTTATAACAAGCTAAACTATAATATTACCCACCTCTCACATGGTATTTCTACCTACAGATCTCCACCCAATGCAATGGAAATACACATCTGCACTTGTGACTGCCGGTGACTGTATTATTAAATGAGTATAATATGACTCATTTAAATGTAATAAAATTAAATCTAACATAATTCCATCATATAAAATATTTTCTTTCTTCACAATGAGCACAAAACTATCAGCATGCAATTATTTTTCTCATATCATCTTCCAACCTGGTCACAAACAACAAGTATATCATTGCCTATTATCCCTCTTAGAAAGTCCAAATCCTTGACTTCCTTTTTATTACTGCACTTTTGTTTGTAAGTCTAATACATGATAACAGGACTAATAGCTCAAACTGGGGGAGCCTAAAATGCACCAATGCTCTGAACAAAACTTGTTCAGTCTGCAATGTCTCTTAAAAGCACATTACGCATTATTAAGATTGTTCCACCACTGAACCTTTAAAAAGTTACCCAAATATTGGTTAAAACATCCAGTCATGTATCCATTCATGTTTAGTCTCCCCTGCCTTTCTGATTTAGCTATATAACTGCATAACTCTTGTCAGTACATTAATACAGTAAATTAAAAATACATTTATGTGGGATTTTTCCTTTTTTTACATCAACAGTCCCCATGAGTATAATTTTGCTTTGAGGCTAAGAGAGGTATTTAGAGGACTGTCACATTCTGTCAAGGATTGTGGTAAGATGCTTATGAATACAGACTCAAAAAACTGTAAACAGATGATTGCTCACTCAACATTCCTGTAATGATTCAATCCTGCCTGTCATTTCCACTTCTCCGCTGTCTACCTTTCACCACCCTAATATGTCACCAGATATTGTGACAAATTTTGAATGCTTGTGTATATAACCCAACATACTGAAGCTATGTGTCCAGAGGAAAAAGTTTAGGTGGCATTTTTTGTCAAAAGCTTATTATGTGAAGATATTTGACTGCACTGCACACAGAAAAGGGGGTTATTATTGATATAACCCGCTTTCAAATTAAAAAAGGGGGCAATATTAAGATCATTTTGTGACTAACAGCGTACAGGAAAAAAAAAACATAAACTAAGGCTGTACCAATATGAAAGTTAACTCAACATCAGACTAACAGTGCACATGCATGTCACATCTCATATTAGATGCTGCCATCTAGTGGTTTTAGATGGTAAGAATTTACTCAAACAAAACAAAAATAAATGACAATAAAAAAGATTTTAATCCATCTTGGCCACAGCTCAACTGTGTTTATTACAAGTTTGCTGTAATCATGCTTCCTTGGTGTGATGCACATATATAAACTGATAACATTTTACCTCTTTCATTATGTCAAGGCAGTATGAAGAAAATTCTGGTTTTGTATGAAAGCTATAAATTACCATCTCACATCAGCTATCTTCTCTTTTCAGTGTCTCTCCCTTGGACCTTTGCTAAGTTCAGCATTTCAGTTCAACCATTCACGTATGACCAAGGTACGTTTTATCAGTGTGTTTCCTGGGTATAAAAGACAAGCAGAAACAAGACATCAAGGTGTTTTTCCATTTTTCCGTTTTGTGCAAAAAACAAAAAAACGGGAAACGGCTCGTTTTTTTCGTTTTCGTGCTTTGCGCAAAAAAAAAACAAAAAACAAGAAACGGCCCTTCTTTTCTTTTTTTTTTCGTTTTTACACAAAAAAAATGAAAATTCCACTCCATATTTCATTTTGTTGGTGGGCGGGGCTTTGAAGCCCGACAGTGCTGTGCCCTTCACAATAAAACGTCATCTCTGGCAGGCTCGGAGAATCGGACGTTCAGTGCATTGCCTGCATTGCCTGCATTTATTCCAAATCAACGCAAGTGGTATACACAATACAGGATTTACACTGAAGTAATCTATCTATTGATTAAGACAGAGGCCTATTTATCGACGATGAATTGCACAAGAAAAGATTGACGAGCCACGCTGAAAGTAGGCATCTAAAAGACCAGCAGGTGTTGCTGTGCCATAACGATACCATCAATCATCCCTAAAAGTCCAAGTGATCCATACATGGATCTGGATTGGAGGAAGGATTCAAAATTTGTGACGGAAAAAAAATGTAATGGCATTGTTATGGCACAGCAACACCTGCTGGTCTTTTAGATGCCTACTGCCGTACAGGTGTTGCCATGCCATAATGAGGCCATCAATCAGCCCTAAATATCCATTCTCACTCCAGTGCAATTGCTGTGTTCACATGTGCCAAAACAAACCGAACTTTAGGGGTGTCACTCGATGTTTCAGAACAACTGCCAAAAACAAGCCAGGTGTGAATACACCTTTAGTCAGTTAAGGGCACCTTCTCATTTACTCCTTAATATGTCTTTTCTCTGATTATTTCTCACAGTGTGATTTCAGTGGATCCTGAGGTGGAGTCTCTGGCAGAAACACATCCCTGATTCGTGGTTGGTCTTGCAGACTTTCCGTCACATTGAGTATTTGTAGATATACTGCTCTGCTATATTCAGTTGAACATATTTGAAAATATCTCAAGCTTTATTCTGCATAGACAGAGGAGTTCGATGACAGCCTGATCAATCTGTTCATGACTTGTAGAAATGAGGAAGTTCAGACCTGAAGGCTGACTTTTAAAGTGTTGGGGGTGTGGCTTGGCCATGATTGAATAGCCAAAATTTGACTGTTGACCCAGAATGGCAGATTACCTAATATTTCACCAACATGTTGAGAACCAGATTTGTGCACAAAGTTTCAGAATTTGAACACAAGAACTTGGGAGGGTCAGTATTTCCAAAAAAACAAAGGGTGGTGCTGTTATGCAAAAGTCCTCAACATGTGTGTGCATTTCATATCCTTATACTTGATTTTTCTCTTTAATGCCCAGGCTTTGGCAGAAGCCTTTTTGAGATTAAGAAACTACAGACAGGCTTCACTACAGTATGTTGTCTTCTACATCTGTTTCATGATAGTTCCATTTGATTAATGATGTTTCTCAGATTATTTTCAACATCCCTAGTTGAACGGCTCCCTGACTCATGGTTTGCTTTGTTTGGTATTTTCGGTCTAACAGACTTTGTGTCACATTGTGATTTTTAGGCTAAGACATACTGCTCTGCTTTATTCAATTGAACCAACCTGAAACTGTCGCCAGATTGTTTCTGCATAGACACAGGAGGTCTACGACAGCCTGATCAATCTATTCATTACGACGGAGGATTAGGGCCACGTTGAAAACTAAAAAAAAAGTAAGGTTACGAGAATAAAGTCGAAAAGTTACGAGAATAATCTCATAAATTACGAGAATAAAGTCGTTAAATTACGAGAATAATCTCATAAACTACAAGAATAAAGTCGAAAAGTTACGAGAATAATCTCATAAATTTACGAGAATAAAGTCGAAAAACTACGAGAATAAAGTCATCTTTTAGATCAAACCAGGAAACATCCTTGGCTTTATTTAGAAAGATATTCACAGATTCGGACTTTGCGGCTCAATAAGTCATCAACAAAAGAACATGGTTCCAAACCAGACCCCTCTTTTTGATCACTGTAATGAAGACTGTGAGCTATAAACCTCGAAACGAGCTGTCAATGAGCTGCCGCTGATGGCTCAGAGGCTTAGGGACCATCGGCAAATTACCATATCAGAGGAATAGTGTGAAAGAAAACTGAATAACTTCCCCATATTGAGAAGTAAAGTCTTCAAAATCACAGCAAATACAAAAGATCAGATGTTATTCATACTACGGGTCAAATTTTCTTTATGACTTATTAATTAAACTATTTTATAGGACTTTCTGATTGAAAATAAAGCAAATGTCATCAAAGTAATGAGATCTACCAACCAAGTCATAACAAAACATGAATGGTGATCTCTACTTTAAACTACAGCTCTTATTTCATCAATAATGTTTTGATTTGATTTTAATGACGTTTTGTATATTTAATTGTGCTAATTAATATGCATGGATAATAATAACTGCAATGATTTTATTGTTGGTAACTGTAGTGACACTAAAGCAACACGAATGATCAAACATCTCTTCAATATTATACTACATCTCCATTTTAAGATAAAGTGTTCTTAATGTAATTTATATGACTTTTTAAATATTGATGGATACTCATTTACAGGTAATGATGATAAAAACTGTAATAACTTGACTGTTTTTTGTTGCAGTGACAGCAAACTTAGCCTGATGATTATACATCACTCGGGCTGAGTTTAGTGTCACTGTAGCCAAAAACAGTTAAGTTATTACAGTTTTTATAGTCATAACCTATTCATTAATATGTGCCAATATTTTGAAAAATCATAAAAAATACAGGAAAACTATTTCTCTAAAATAAGAGCTGTCGAACAAGGCAGGGGGGATTTGTGATCATCGGTCCGAATTTGGTGTCAACACAGCCATAAACACTTAAGTTTTTACAGTTTCTATAACCATTGCCTAGTAATTAATATATGCCAATATAAAAAAAAACACATATAAAATACATGAAAAACTATTTTTTTAAAGAAAGAGCAGTAGTCCATGCCAAAGGGAATGCATGATCATCCGGCTGAGTTTGGTGTCACTGCAACAAATAATAGTTATTACAGTTTTTTTTTATCATCATTACCTGTAAATGAGAATCCATCAATAGCTATTTAAAAAGTCATATAAATTACATTAAGAACACTTCATCTTAAAATGGAGATGTAGTATAATATTGAAGAGATGTTTGATCATTCGTGTAGCTTTTGTGTCACTACAGTTACCAACAATCATTGCAGTTATTATTATCCATGCATATTAATTAGCACAAGTAAATATACAAAACGTCATTAAAATCAAATCAAAACATTCTTGCTGAAGTAAGAGCTGTAGTTTAAAGAAGAAGAGATCACCATTCATGTTTTGTTACAACTTGGTTGGTAGATCTCATTACTTTGATGACATTTGCTTTATTTTCAATCAGAAAGTCCTGTAAAATAGTTTAATTCATAAGTCTAAAAGAAAATATGACCCGCAGTATGAATAACATCTGATCTTTTGTATTTGCTGTGATTTTGAAGACTTTACTTATCAGTATGGAGAAGTTATTGAACTTTCTTTACTATTCCTCTGATATGGTAATTTGCTGATGGTCCCTAAGCCGCCGAGCCATCAGCTTCAGTGTATTGACAGCTCATTTGGAGGAAAACGAGTTTATAATTATTCTACAATACAGTGATCAAAAGGAGGGGTCGGGTTTGGAACTACGTTCTTTTGTTGATGACTTATTGAGCCGCAAAGTCCGAATCTGTGAATATCTTTCTAAATAAAGCCAAGTTGATGTTTCCTAGTTTGATCTAAAAGATGACTTTATTCTCGTAATTTTTCGACTTTATTCTCGTAAATTTATGAGATTACATGGCCCTAATGAGGAAGTTCAGACCTGAAGGTGGACTTTTAAAGTGTTGGGGGTGTGGCTGTGACCATGATGCACCAGAAATTGAGAAGAAATCAGCACCCTAAGCCAGGGAAACATCCAAAATATATTTAGGAAATTGGGCAGGACAAAAGCTGTCCAGGTGCCCCCCCCCCTGGGGGCACAAAAGATATTTAAGTTTGACAATTCAGATTGGATTTTGGTAACTATTTGCTGCGGCATCGTTTGAAAATCAAATCTTAAATATCTCTTTCTTTTTCATTTCAATTAAGTCACAGAATGAGCAGTCTTGAACAAGAAAATGAAAATTCAGTTTGAAAAATGTATTATTTGTTTTATTTCTGAATAAAAAAAACAGTATTATTCTGAAAATGAAAATGCATTTCTATTAATCCATTTTAATTTGGATTTTGGTACTTCTTCTCTTCCATATGAGTAGGCCTGCAGCATCAAGAATGAAAAGCATTTCATGTCAAACTCCGCCATCTTGTGGTTGTATCTGCTATGACAAGATGGAGACCAGTCAGAGAGTGCATGCATTTGGTTGTTGTTCCAGAGGGAATTTTTAGTCATAAAGTAAAGCAAACACCACTATTAAATGTATTATGCCCTGCTTCGGGGTAATTGATTACTTAAGATATTTTATTTAAATAAGTAGTTTATGGTTTAACCGAACTTTATACGTTTTGAACGTCATGACGTCGTGAGGATCATTCCCGTGGACCAGCCGGTGCGTCAGACGTGACTTCCATATTCCCACATCCTGACGTTTTGTAGTGGCTGCTGCGTAATGTTAGCTCAAATGCACACAACGACAAAATGAGCGACTTATTGACGGCCAGGGGTGAGTGTTTAACCCTCAAAACAACACTGTCGTCCTGTGGTGCATTCGTTTTCTAAGTAGTGTTAGGATTAAGGCATAATGTAACGATGTATCCGGGTAACTTAAAGGCTGCATATTAATGGCGTTACTGTTAAGTCACTGCAATTCACATGGAAGACATTTTTGTTTATGCATGAAATGACACCTGCCTTTGTGCTGGCTGTTACATCAGGTTTTAAACTCTTTCATCCGTGTCCTTAGGTGTCCCTCCCTTTTCCTCCCTGCGCCTCATCGTCCCCCCTCTGCAGCTGGTGTCTGCAGCTCTGTTGGAGATAGTGAAGCAGGGAGCTGTGATGTACTTCGGTCTGCTGGCAGAGTTTATTACCACAGTGCTGGAGACAGCTCCGGAGCTGCTCACTGACACCGAGAGACTACAGCTGGTTATTGGTCTACGTGCCAAGGTGAAAAGACCACACGTGTTTATTAAAGTGTGTTTATTATTATGCAGCAACTGAAGTAATGAGAGACTGAGCACCTCTTTGCAGCTAAGTTTTCCTTAATGCAGTTTTTTAAGTACCAGCATCACTTAATTATAACTTTTACAAGTGAAACACCCTCAACATTACTTCCGCACAGAGGTTTTTTATGAGTGAGAATCTTACACCATGGTAGTGCTATTGTGGCACCTGTAAATAATAAAAATTAAATCACATGTAATGCAAGTATTGTTAAGTTAAGCCAGTGTCACACAAATGGTTTGGAAAGGCATACTGGTGTGCCCTGAGCCAAGTTTAGATGTGCCGAGGGAATATGCATAACTTTAAAGGTCCCATTTCTTGGCGTTTTGGACTGTTCACACCATTTTTTGGGTGACTATTGTGCAAAGGATTTAAATTTGATTAGCAATAAAAAAAATTATCTCTGTAGAGGATTAAATGCAGTGCTTTTTCTCTCCCCTTTGGAAACTCTTGGATCTGAGAGGTTTGGGAGGCTGCAGATGGCTATAATAATGAGCTCTGCGCTGATTGGATGCCCGAGCGATTTCTGTTGGGAGGGCATAGGAGTGGTTGCAAACTGCAGAGTGGCCTGTCTAAACAGTCAATACGTCTGCCTATGACAAGCAGAAAACACATAGGTGGAATCTCTATAGCTATTACAAAGAAGCCGCAGGGAGTGTTTTAGGGAGCACAACAGATTTCTCCATGGCCTGAGGGTTTAGTAAAAGGTGTTCGGCTCTTCTACTTCCCAAGTGTCCATTGACAACATTTAAAGCAGAGAAAATTGATTTGCCGTGCATGTGAGCTTTGACTTTTGACCATATGACACTGTTTGAATGAAATTGGGAATTGATATTTCTAAAAAAAATGAACGTAGCTGATATACATCTTTTTAATATTCTTAGAGTGACAGCAATGAAGCAGGTGACAAGAACATGGAAACAAAAAAATCCCACCAAAACTCAATCTTTGGTTAACAACGATAGAGGAGACTTTAGAATCTAAAAAATTAACATATGAAATAAGAGGTACCATACAATGCTTAAGGAAGATGTACCCCAAAGAAAGATTTGGAAGACTATACAACTTTATAAATGCAGAACAGATCAAATAGAGGTATCTAGAGTAATACAGTTGATCTAAAATTCGATTAAGTGTTAAAAACTAGAAAAAAAACTAGAGCTGCTGGATTGAACCACGTTTTCAGAGTATACGGATGGTTTATAGATAACTCATCATGACTTGCTTAGTTCTTATACTATGAAAAACGTTTTACTCTTACTTTTAATTTTAGTTCATATTCGTCTTACAAGATCTCAAGCAACTCAAAATGTTTGTAAAATAAGACAAAAAAAACATTTTATCCACAAGTGAATTCTACTGATGTTAGTTCTGCATATACCATTTCAGAAAAGTCATGATTATCAGTAAAACCTCATTTTTTATTATTTTTTAGTTGACAGCATTGTTTTTACATTTTAGCTCTCATTATTTTTCTGTTTTTTTCATGAGTGATTAGGTTACCCTCTTGACACTATTTAAGAACTGCATTACTGCTATTAGAGATTTAAGATGTTCAGATAATATTTCCTGTACTGGAGAAATTAAAATACAACACTTTCAGTCTCTCTGAATGTTTTTTGTCTCCTCATCTGCCAACAGGCGATGCTTGAGTTGTGCCGTAGTGACACATTTACCAACCAGCAGGCCTTTCAGCTTCATCTCAGCTACATTACAAACCAAGATACTGAGGTCAGTGTGCTTGTGAATCTACAGCTCTCTAATTCTTCTACTTCATTAACTTTGTGTTGTACTGGCACTTGTTGCCCTTCCATGCACAGTGTTGGGTTGAGAGTACCAGTGGAGATATTGGTATATACCAAACTACATCTCAACAAATACTAAAATATTACATTTAGGTTTCATTCATGAAGTTTAAAAGCCAAAGCTGCTGAATTGTCTTTGCCCTTTTTGCTTAGTTTGTTGTCCACTACCTCTGTATAGCTAAGCAAAACTGACATGGGAAACAGAAGCATTATC
This sequence comes from Scarus forsteni, assembly GCA_036419115.1. NCBI lineage: Eukaryota > Metazoa > Chordata > Actinopteri > Labriformes > Labridae > Scarus > Scarus forsteni. Next base: position 23,227,353 of record JAZDUH010000157.1, on the reverse strand, counting down.
CCATCAGCTGAACTCATCACAAATAATGAAACTGTTTTTTTTCTTCCAAATATAATGTTTAAAGAACCATTTATTCACCAGCACAATTTTTACAGTATTGAGAGTGTACAAAAACTGAGTCCAATCATACTAAAAGTTTGGCTTGAAGTTGGCAATTTGAAGCATTTGTGTGATATGATATGGAAATTATTGGGGTAAACCTGCATAAGTTTGGAGAAGGCCTCCTCAGTGAGAGCTTGTTCTCTTCTGTAGAGCACAAGTGTGATTTTCAGATCTTTCTTGAATTTTAATTGGTGTTAAACTTGTGTTGACATTTGTTCCCATTTTTAGATCTATAATTCTGAGGTCAAAGCTTCAGTCACAAACTTCCTGAGGCTGGTTCACACTCTAATGGAAGATCAACACCAGAGGGAAAACTTTTATCAGGTTGGTAGGCCTTCTCTTTATATTTAAGTGAGAAATAACTCAGGAAAAAATAGTTGAGTAGTTAGCATGTTCTCTTGCCATGACTATGAGTTTTTGAGTATATTTAAAAGTTTGCATTGCTGATAAAAATCTGAGAATGTAAGATATTAAACTTATTTTTGGTTTTGTGTCTTCTTTAGAATATCTTCCAGTCAGTGTTTGGCCCTAAATACGACTCAGCTCTACAGGCTCTGATGAGGAAATTCCTCTTCAACTTGCAAGAGATGCTGCCTGCCCCGAGCTTTGAGGAAGTAGGTACCACACAAAAAAAGTAATTATTCAAGTTTTAATTTTTAAATAATAATGGATGCATGCATGAACACTTCTGCACTGGTTTCAAGCATACGCCTATCATTTTAGTTTAGTGTGTATTTTTTTTCCAAAATTACATAATGTGCCAATCTTTAGACTAAAAAAAGACAACATAGTTTAAAGGATAAGTTCGGTTTCTACAGCTTTCACATTGTTTATAGAATGAAGTAGAACAATATACTCACCCAGAAGGCTTTCCTGATCCAAACAGTGCTTTGGGAGATATTTAGATCCAAAATCGAGCGGTGGACATCCGTATAATGGTAGCACATAGGGCATGTATAGCACCGCTCCTAAAACTGCATTAATCGTCCAAAAACTCCTTAGTTTCACCTATATTTCATCATAGTCCGCTCACGCTACTCCTCCATTACAGTCTGTGTGGCTCCAGACATTTTTTGTGGCTGTGCTGACCTCTGAACTAAAGAAGAAGAACGCTTGCCTCCGCGCATGCGCAGTACGGCTCATTGTTTCAGGGGAAGACCGCCAGCTTTCTTCAACGACTTTCTTCTTCCAGTTTTGTGCAAAATGGATGAAAATCTATCAGATGAAGATGTTGTGGAGGAGAACTTTGAATATGATGGGTGTCCTTACAGTTTCAAGCCAGAGTTTACAGATGAGGAGCTCATCGAAAGGAGAACGCGGAGGCAAAGAGAAGAACAGCTCTCCAGAGAGTACTGTGCATGCGCGGAGGCAAACATTCTTCTTCTTTAGTTCAGAGGTTAGCATGGTCACAAAGACATGTCTGGAGTGACACAGACTTTAATGGAGGAGTAGCCCGAGCGGACCATGATGAAATATTGGTGAAACTAATGAGTTTTTGAACGATTAATGCAGTTTTAGGAGCGGCGCTATACATGACCCGTGTGCTACCATTATACGGATGTCCGTCGCTTGATTTTGGATCTAAATATCTCCTGAAGCACTGTTTGGATCAGGAAAGCCTTCTGGGTGAGTATAATGTTCTACTTCATTCTATAAACAATGCGAAAGCTGTAGAAACCGAACTTATCCTTTAATCAGAGTTTATCTGATGACTGTAGGCAGAGGCATGCTAACACCCACTGACTCCCAGTGTTTGAGCTAAGCTAACTGGTGGTTGGTGACCTTTGCCAGTCTCATTCTTGGTACTGAGAATGGTGTTTTTCTGCTTGTCATGGGCTCGGGACTGAGGCAAGACATGTAAAACAAAAAAATTGTAGGCATATCCCTTTAATAATAAAATCAATACAGTACTTTACTGGAAGCCAATAGAACTATTCCAGGATTGGGGTAAAAGGTCTTGTTTTCTTGAACCTATTGTCAGTCTAGCTGCAGCATTTTGGACTAGCTGTAGATGATGAAGGGTATCCTGTGGTTTTCACACATGATAATGCTCAAGACTGTAAAACATAGAAAGATGAAGATTATTTGATTTTGTCATTGTAGTGTTTTGTTTGATGTTTGTTTCTGTTTTGTTCCTCTCATAGACTACCCTGTGGCTCAGTCTCTCCCCTTCTGTTACAAAAGAGTGCTTGGACTTTATGAACCAGACCACTCCACTTAAAACACTGATTCAGCATCACAAACACAATGCAGTACCACAAGGTATTACCAAAAGCCTTTTTATGTATCCCTGTTCTCTTATAAAAATGGTTAAAGAACTAATTTGTGTTTTTCTGTTCCTTTTTTCTGGAAGCATTTCCCTCTTGTGATGATTGCATCCTCTCCAGCCTGTCACATCACCTAACAATAGAGGAAGACCGCAAAGGAGATGCAGTAGTCAAATCAGAACCCATTTGTGACTCACCAGATTGGCACATAGACAGCTCGCTGAGTAGTGAGCCAAAACAAGTAAAAGAAGAAGACTTTCAGGTTTTATGCTCAGAATCTGAGAGGAATATTGCAGAACGCAGACAAAATACAGACTACATCACAGAACACCAGGGGGCATCTGTTGAAGTGATGATTCCTCCTTTTGATGAAACTGAGTCTAATGATGAACCAGTGGACAGGACTTTTGGAGGCCACTTGAAAACTGGCCATGAAACAACAGCAAAGAAGATCAAGGTCCATTTTTGTGGCAAAGATTTTGATTCTCAAAGCAAACTCAAAAAGCACACGATTACCCATAGTGCTTCTGTTACAAAGACGATGTGCAAGACAGACTTGGTTAGTCAAAGTGAGGCATTTGAGCACAATGACTTCCATTCTGAACACATGACTTCACTTTTGAGTGAAGCTTCTAGTGGTGACACTGAAACATCATCTTTTGCAAGTGCTAATCATTTGCAATCACCAAATGATACATTTCTTTCAAAGTCAGATCTGTCTCATGATGGCTGCAGTCTTGTTTGTCATGGTTGTACCAAGGTTTTTGTTCGTCAACAGAAATTGGACAAACACCAGAGGATTTGTGCAGCCAAAAGGGAACAAGAGGAAACAGACTCCAAGTGTTCTATAGACTTAGGTCTTCAGACCAAAACAAATCCTGATGATGAAATTAACAAGCTTTTTCATGTTGAAACATCCAACACAGTACCCCAGAAAGCATCTCCTGATTTGCCACAAGACAAGATGTGCATTGAAGGTGGTTTTGGAAATCAATGCTCTGTATGCAGGGGAACATTCACTTCTTCTGATGACTTAATGCGACACCTGAGACACCACTGTGCGCAGAGTCGTTATCGTTCACACTGTAGGGAAAACTTTGACAGCTATGAAGACTGGAAGACACATCAGGACAGTAAATGTGAAGCTACAAATGCACATTCAAAGGGCAGTTCGGCAAGAGATGTAAATGAAAAGAATCAAAATATCAAAGTGGTTCCCAGTGGAAGAAGTCAGATCTCCAAAACACGAAAAAATCCATGTAAAGCAGTCCTGACATGTCCAGAATGTGGCCAGCATTTCACTTACTGCAAGAGATTTGAGGAGCACCTGAAAAAGTGTTCAGAGGCAGCCTCAAAAACAGAGGAGCGCAGCAGCAATAACTATTTGATTATTAATGGATGTGATTTCTTTTCAGTTGACAACGAAGTGGGCCTTGCTGAGACTAGTTCTGAAATAAACACTGCAGAAGGCTCTCAGCTTAGAGCCCAAACCTTCAGGTGCACCATGTGTAAGGAGAACTTCCCGACAATCGCACTCTTGCAAACACATTACTCAGGGTCACATAATGTCAGAGGCCCTTACCCTTGTACTTTGTGCAAGTCTACTTTTGTGAGGTTGTGCGAACTGGTTCGACATCAGCAAAACAAACAGTTGTTTGTGTGCCCTACATGTAAGAAAGGCTTGCGTACTTCAGAAGAAATTAAAAGACATAAAAATGTACACAAGCCAAGAGTATCAACTAGCATCTTCCCCTGCGAAACATGTGGAAGAAGCTTCAAATTTCGTGTTAATCTGATCATGCACCAGAGGAAACACAGAGAGCGGCCGCCCAATGTTTGCTCACACTGTGGAAAGCAGTTCAGTTCAAAGGACAGCCTGAAAGCACACATGGTCAGGCACACAGACGGCTTCCCATGCCCAGAATGTGGGAAGATATTCTACCAAAAAACAGTGCTGACATATCATATGTACAAACACAAAGGGGAAGAGCCGTATCTCTGTGACAAGTGTGGGAAAGGCTGGCCAAATGCTGCTCTGCTGAAGGTTCACATGGTTAAACACAGAGAGGATCGGCCATTTAAGTGCAAGGACTGTGGAGCAACCTACAAGTGGGAATCCAGTTTGATCTCTCACCACAGGTCAAAACATGTCGGTTTGAGGCCGTGTGTGTGTGAAGTTTGTAGCAAAGCCTTTAGGATAAAGAGTGAGCTGAAAAAACACATGATGGTCCACTCTGGGGAACGACCCTGCTCTTGTCCAGTGTGTGGCAAAAAGTTCTCAAAAGGCTATAACCTAAAGAAACACAGACAAAAGCCATGTAGGTAGATGAAACCTGCCAGCGAGCCTGTACTGAGTTTGAATTGATCACAATTCATGTGCTGTCTGTATTCCATCACTGTAATTGAAGTGGTCTACCAAACGTGTTTTTTGACTGACTGTATAAATAACAGCTTTAGATTTTTACATGACAAAATCAAAAATTGAGGAGAAGCTTGATGATTGAGATTAAAATCATTCCAGACTCACAGTGTGGAATCAGTCTTTTCTATGATGTCTATGAACTTTCTTTAAGGACCAAAGAGCCTTGGCTGATGAAAGGAGAGGATCAACACATTGTGATCATTTCTAGAGGGGTTCTGCCCAATAGAAAGAGCACAGTAAGAAACTTTAAGAACACCCTGTCAACATGCCCCTGCAACATTTGTTAAACATGCAAGGAGGACACGAGAAGTCCCCAGAGTATTTACTAACTGGGTTGTGTTTGAGTTGCATTAATGTTTAACTGATATGATCACAATAACTTGCCGTTCCACAAGATCAACATTGTACTGTTTTTGTTGTGTTTAACTGCTGATGTGCTAACAGGTATGAACATATCTGTATATTCAGAATATATTGATACATACATAGTTAAAACAGCAACCCAGTGCAAATCTGGTGGAAAGTACACATTTATTACCAATTGTGTAGGGTAGATTTATAGCTGCAAAACAGGTGGTTGCAAACACTGGTACTGTAGATAGAATATCCTTCAAGATAAACCAATTAAAAATTTTCCTCATGGAATTTTGGCTTTTAAAATCATATTCAAACATTTTGGACTATTTTAAGACATTGTCTACCAAACTCAAAACTCAACTATGTAACTACATGTAAAACAGCAATTGTGTGTATCATTTTAAGTTGATTCAAAAAATCTGGACCCCATTGCATATGTATGGAAAAACTTGCCTATTGGAGAATTCTAGTTGACCCCTGTTTATCAGTAAAGGGGAAAAAAATCAGAGATTCATATAACACAACAAAAACATTTTAATGGAATAGAATGGTTCAAATGACAGAAATATCTGTAGTTATTATTATTCGTCAGTTTCAGCATTAGTGTCCTTTGCACTGCTTGAAGCTAACTTCTGTCTTTAAAAACAATAACTTTACAGATGCTTTGTTTGAGAAACTGCAGGGCTGATTTTGGGCTCAACCTGTTATCTTTTCATGGGGCCTGACATTTAGTCTTATGGGTAGAAAGAACATTCATGGCAGCAGCCCTAAGTGAATGTTATTATCACAAGCCAATACAATTCTATAGCTTCTCAAAAATGTTAACTGACTTCAGACACATTTGGATTTTATCTTTCTTTGATGGTATGAGTTTATAGATGATTAAAATTATTTTTCTCCAGAGGTGTTTACAGGGAGCCCTCTTCAGACCTACATATTTGACTCCCTGTTAGATGGAGTCAGATATGTTTTATTTCCATCTTGTGGTATTTTTGGTGACTAAAAAACACTTCTGCCAGGAAATGAAATTAGACATGTGCTTACACATCTCGGTCTCTGCTCCTTACCTAAGGATGTTTCGTCTGTATCAGTCAAACATTTGTTGCTTTAAAAACACAGGTACACTAGATCATCGAGCTTGTACGTTTGAACGTGATGACGTCGTGACTACTTCCCGAGGAGGAGCCGTGCGTCAGACGTGCCTTCCATATTCTCACAGACAGACGTTTTCCTGTGTATGAGATGCTAGCTTTGTATGCAGAGCCCCAAAATGAACGAGGTGTTAGCGGACAATGGTGAGTATAAAACCTTCTAAACCACTACATTTATTTGGCCTGTTTTTGTCCCATGTACAGACAGAAGGGCAGCGTTGGAAGGCTGTTTCAGGGAAAACTTGGAGGCTCAAAGTAACGGATACACTGCGGGACATTGTACCACTTAAACATCAAGTGTATCCCTTGCAAGATTACACTGATTTGTAAAGTTGCAATGTGGATTTCGGTCTCACATGTGCACCTCCAGGCTTTCCTCCCCTCTCCTCTCTGCGCCTCATCGTCCCCCCTCTGCAGCTGGTGTCTGCAGCTCTGTTGGAGATAGTGAAGCAGGGAGCTGTGATGTACTTCGGTCTGCTGGAGGAGTTTATTACCACAGTGCTGGAGACAGCTCCGGAGCTGCTCACTGACACCGAGAGACTACAGCTGCTGATAGGTCTACGAGCAAAGGTAAGAAAACTCTCTACAGTATTCATAGCTGTTTTTACACGTCCACTCCAGAAATTGTGCAGGAAATTTAAGTTGCCATGCCCCCTTAAAACTTTTTTTTCCCCTGAGTTGCTTGTTCACACTTGCCCCTCACGGCAGGAAGTTTTCCTTCAGGCAAAGGAGAGATGGGGGAGGGGACATACCAAGGGACATGCAGAGACGAGGGTGCCGTTCACACATGATACTTAGCCAGGGAGAGGCAATTTTTGTTTTTCGAGTTTTGTGAGTGTAAATGTGGCATTAGTGATCTTGTAGAACTCACAAAGCTAGAGAAGGAAGGCTAAGAGATATTTTAAGATTATTGCACACCCTGATATATTTTTGAACAAATTATAAATTTGGACAGTATTGTTAAAGGATAAGTTCGGTTTCTACAGCTTCCACATTGTTAATAGAATGAAGTAGAACATTATACTCACCCAGAAGGCTTTCCTGATCCAAACAGTGCTTCGGGAGATATTTAGATCCAAAATCGAGCGGCGGACATCTGTATAATGGTAGCACGTAGGGCATGTGTAGCGCCGCTCCTAAAACTGCATTAATCGTCCAAAAACTCATTAGTTTCACCAATATTTCATCATGGTCCGCTCACACTACTCCTGATCACAGTCTGTGTCGCTCCAGACATGTCTTTGTGACTGTGCTGACCTCTGAACTGAAGAAGAAGAATGTTTGTCTCCGCGCATGCGCAGTACGGCTCATTGTTTCAGGGGAAGACAGCCGGCTACACAACGACTTTCTTCTTCCAGTTTTGTGCAAAATGGATGAAAATCTATCAGATGAAGATGTTGTGGAGGAGAACTTTGAATATGATGGGTGTCCTTACAGTTTCGAGCCAGAGTTTACAGACGAGGAGCTCATCGAAAAGAGGACGCAGAGGCAAAGAGAAGAACAGCTCTCCAGAGAGTACTGCGCATGCGCGGAGGCAAGCGTTCTTCTTCAGTTCAGAGGTTAGCACGGTCACAGAACATGTCTGGAGCAACACAGACTGTAATCAGGAGTAGCGTGAGCGGACTATGATGAAATATTGGTGAAACTAATGAGTTTTTGGATGATTAATGCAGTTTTAGGAGCGGTGCTATACATGCCCTCTGTGCTACCATTATACGGATGTCCTCCGCTCGATTTTGGATCTAAATATCTCCTGAAGCACTGTTTGGATCAGGAAAGGCTTCTGGGTGAGTATATTGTTCTACTTCATTCTATAAACAATGTGAAAGCTGCAGAAACCGAACTTATCCTTGTTTATATATTTTTTTCTTTAGGGTCTTCAATAGGGTCTTCAAATGTATTTGATTTCAGCTCAGATTTTCTGTTAATACAATGACATTTTGGTCTTAAACTAAAGTAATGGAATAGTTAAAAAACAGAAATGATAACTTAATAATTGTCAAAACAAAATAATCCCTTTTAACTGGAAGGACCCGTTTAAGACCTAAGAATATTGTCATAGTTTTGTGTATTTTAAGCTTTATTGTGCACATTCAGACACGAGTTTAGGAAGAATTTTGAAATCCATACTCTGTAACCCCATTCACACTTGCAAAAAGGCCTGAAATTGTGATGAGTTTTTTAACATGGACTTTCCTCAGGCAATTTCCTTACAACCCCCTATTATCCATGTAAAGTCTGGGTGATGTGAGGTGTGAGGGAATGGATAAAACAGGATGGATAAAAACAACTGTTGTTGTGGGAGAAGTTTATTTGGTTGCAAGGAAAGTAACGCAAACTCAAATGTACCTCTGGACATTTGAAAGAGTGGTTTTCTCTGCACATCATCAAAGTTCTGGGGTTCATCTACTCTAAAACCATCACCACTTAGTCTCTTGTGCATCGAAAGAGCCTCTCGTGCTGCTGTTGTATATGGAGCTTAAACATTGCAGCTTTCTTTCTTCTGTGTAATCATCATGCACATAATAATGCTGCTTCATATTCAGCTCATTCTACAATGGTCCTTTCAACTTGTTTGATGTTTTTGATATGCCTTTTGGAACGTGTTACTAAAATTATGATAAAAATGTGATAAGCTGCTTTTTCCATTACTAAATACACTGATTTCCAACTGCTTATGACATTGATATTTGACATTGTATCCTGCCTGCTGGTGACTGGTAAAAATAGAAAAAAAGAAACGCTTTCACTTAATTTGTCTTTTGACATGCCATTAGGTGGTGTTGGAGATGTGCCGCAATGATACTTTTGCTAGCCAGCAGGCCTTCCAGCTTTATCTAAGCCAGATTAACACTTATATTACAAACCAGGAGAAAGAGGTCAGTGCTCTTATTTCATCGATTCTACCCTTTATGTAATCTGCATTTATCATTGACTGTTTCTTGTTTGTGGTCTTAGACTTCGTATTCAGATGTCAAAGCTTCTGTTACAAACTTTCTGAGTCTTGTCCGCACACTAATGGAAGATCAGTGCCAGAAGGAAAACTTTTATCAGGTGAGATATATGAGAAATATAATGTAGTTGTGATGAACTAATATTTTAGTTATCTGTACACAGTTCTTTATTTTGGAGACCATGAAATAAAACCTTTCTTCAACTGTTTGAAAATTAGGTTTAATATAATGTCAAGTTTGAAGCATATTTATTACCTACTTTTATTAAAGTAGTAAAACTAGCTGTGCCCTGCTTATTAGTGTAACAAGAGCCTTTTCACAGTGCCTTTGTGCAAAAGTGCTGTAACAAATCTCTGGCAGCAGGACCTTGGGACATTAACATTGAGTCAGTGAGAGTGTAATATCTGTCTCAGTTCACGGTTGGCTTGAATATGTGCAACACTGCAAATGCTTTCCATACACACAGAGGCTCCACATGGCAAAGACGGATGATCTTTAAAAAGCTGCGCTGCTACACAGAAGCTTTGCAATGTGGACTTTGCAAAAACGTAATTGAAATCATTATGCAGGATGTCAAGTTGAAGTCTTTTTCCGCCTCTTGGAAACTCCAAAATAAAGACTATTTCCCTCGACTTTAAGCAAGTTGTGATGTACTTTAACTGCTTTTCTCTCTCCTCTTTAGAACATTTTCCCATCAGTGTTTGGCCCTAAATATGACTCAGCCCTGCAAGCTCTGATGAGGAAATTCCTCCTGAACCTGCAGGAGCTGCTGCCTGTTCCCGACTTTGAACAGGTTTGATACTTACAAGCAATACTTAAAGTATAACAAGCAAAAAAGAGAATCATATTATCGGGAGTTTCAGTCTTACAGCTGCACCTTTAACATAGTGTGATTGTGTGTTTTTTCTGTAGTCAGTAACTTGTTTGGTAATAATAGTAATTAAGGATGTAACAAAGCACAGAGCTTTTGGTAAATCAACAAAATGAAACCATTCAAATCAGCTCTTTCACTCAGTTTTACTGGATGTGATGATTTTGAATGCATTTTTGGGCCATTAGAAAGCTTTTACTTTTATGAAGGTATGCAGAGCAGTCTGGGTGCTGCTGTTGAAAAACAATGACAAAATACAATTCTTAATGCAAGGATCATGTTTGTTACATTGTGGACATTGTTGTCTTATACTCCTCTGTTCCTTTCATAGACTTCTCTCTGGCTCAGTCTCTCTCCATCTATCATGAGAGAGTCTGTAGACCTCATGAATCAGACTCTGCCACTAAAAACACTGATTCTGCATCACAAACACCACGGGCACAAAGTCCTGCAAGGTAGTAAACACTTGAATCTTCTGTAGTCTTCATTTGCCTTAAGCAATGGTTACTGAATTTAATATGTGTCAAATGCATCATGTTTTCTAGCGTCCTCCCTCAGCAGTGACGGGATCCTTTCCAGTCTGTCATACACATTACAAAATGAGGACAACAACAAAACCAAGACTGTTTTCAAATCTGAGCCCACATGTGACGCACAAGATTGGCAGACAGTTAGCTTACTGAACTGTCAATCAAACGGCAAAAGAGAGGAAAAGGTCTTGTATTCAGACTTCATTGGGGATGTGAAAGACGGGGATGTGAAACAACACTGTGTCGATGATCTCACTGAAGAGGAGGGGGCTTCTGTTGAAGTTACTGTCCCATCCTTTGATGGAAACGAGTCAAATGATGATGATGAACAAGTGGACAAAACATGGTTCAACCATTTTCAAGCTGACAACGTGACATTTAAAGACGAGGGCAGCCCTGTTTGTCATGGTTCAACAAGCTTACCTCTTCACACTAAACCACAGCCTGTTGATGATGTGGACCCATCTTTTCCTTTGGAAATATCAAACAAAGTATGTGAAGTGTCAGTATCTTTTGGCTCACCCCAGGATCAAACATGTGAAAGAGAGCGGTGTACCAAACAATGCTACATATGTCAGGAGGTGTTTTCTTGTTCTACTGACTTGATCAGGCACATGCAGTGTCACTCTGAGCGGAGTCCTTACTTCTGCTCTTACTGTGGAGAAGACTTTAAGAGCTACGGGGACTACAAGATACACAGGGAAGGTAAATGCAGAGCTTCATACCAGCATTTAAAAGAGAGTTCCATGAGCAATCAGCCAACAGTTACCGCCAATAAGAGCTATGATGGGAATAGCTCAAAAATAGCACAAAGCCAAAATGCAACAGCTCTTGACACTGCAGTAGTTTCTGGTGGAATAAGTCAGAAATTGACAGAAACAATTAAAACAACAGACTCAAAGTTGTGTAAACCACATCTGACATGTCCAGAATGCAGCCAGCGTTTCACATACTGCAAGAGTTTTGAGAAGCACCTGAAAAAGTGTCTGGAGTCAGCTGACACAAAAGAGCAAACTAGCACAAAGCGTTTAAAAGTTTGTGATTTCTCTTCAGCTGACAACACTAGTGAGAGCAAAGGTGAGAAAAGCTCCAAAACGACAGAGACACAAACCTCAACAACTATGCCCACTATTAACGATCCACTAGGTTCAAAGGATAAAGCCGGATATTTTCAATGCAGCATGCGCAGGAAGAACTTCTCAGAAATTGCTGCTATGAAAAGACATTTCTCTGAGTCACGTGTGAGCGATCCCTGTTCAGAGGACACTTCTTTTTGCAGTGAAATTGAGAATCACGACAATCCTACAGCAGATGAACCAGTAGACTTGAAGCCATGCAAGCCAATCCTGACGTGTCCAGAGTGTGGCAAGCACTTTGATGACTTCGAGAGATTTGAGGAGCACAAAATAAAATGTTCAGAAACAGATTCTCAACCTGACAAGCAAAGCAGCACCAATTTTTTAGTCATTAAAGGGTGTGATTTCTTTTCACTTGACAACATCAGTGAGTGCCATGCAGGGGAAAGTTCTGAAAAAATGGAAAGTCAAATGGCGACGGCCCAACCCGCTGCAGTTGCAAGTCAGACTGTGAAACCAGAGAATAAATCAGCAGACTCAAAGGCGTGTAAACCATTCATGACGTGTCCAGATTGTGGCATGCGTTTTACGTACTGCAAGAGTTTTGAGAAACACTTAAAAAAGTGTTCAGAAGAGACTGCTCAGCTAAAAGAGGGTACTGTCACCAAACATTTCATTATTAAAGGCTGCCACGTCTCTTCAGCTGGCAACACCAGCGAGAGCCATGAGGAGAAAAGTTCTGAAACAATGGAGACACAGACTTCAACTCCATCCACCGGAGAGGATGCATCGCTTCCCAGCCTTAAAGCCTCAACCCTGAAGTGCACAATGTGTGAGGAGAACTTTACAGAAATCGCTGTCATGAAGAGACATTACTATGAGTCACATGGTGTCAGAGGTTCATACCCATGTAGTCTTTGCAAGATCACCTTTGCGAGATTATGCGACCTGGTTCGACATCAGCAAAACAAGAAGTTGTTCCTGTGCTCTATCTGCAGAAAGGGGTTTAGACATCAAGAAGAAATGGAAAAGCATAAAAAAGTACACACTGAAAGTGCAAAACCATGCAAATGTGAAACGTGCGGCAAAGTTTTCAAATCCCATGCTCCTCTGATTCGGCACAGGCGGAAGCACAGAGATCGACCACCTGTTGTTTGTTCGTACTGTGGGAAAAAGTTCAGCTCAAAGGACTATCTGAGAGCCCACATGGTGAGGCACACAGGAGGTTACCCCTGCCCTGTCTGTGGGAAAGTATTTTATCAAAAAGCATACCTGAATTATCATCTTAATAAACACGCAGGGCAAGAGCCGTACCTCTGTGATACCTGTGGAAAAGGCTGGCCGACTCCTGCCCTGCTAAAAGTTCATATGGTGAAACACAGAGAAGGACGGCCGTTAAAGTGTGACGACTGTGGAGCAACTTACAAGAGGGAGTCCAGTTTGATCTCTCACCAGAGATCAAAACACGGTGGCATGCGGCCATTTGTTTGTGAAGTCTGCAGCAAGGCTTTCAGAATAAAGAGTCAACTAAAAACTCACATGATGGTCCACACAGGGGAAAAACCCTACTCTTGCACTCATTGTGGCAAAAAGTTCACCAAAAGCTACAACCTAAAGAAACACAGAGAGAAACCATGTGTTATAGAGAAAATTATTGGTGAAGTTGTTCTGTGTTAAAGCTGTTTATGATAGTAGTGCCATTCTGTGCTCTATCTTCACTTACAGCTCATTAACTTAAATGTATTCTGTTTTGTCATCTGAATGTGTTTCCCTGATGTTAGCCTAGCTACAGATCATTTACATTATTGAAAAATTATGTAATCCATGACGTGTTTTCGTTCAGAGGGGAAAAAACTGGCTGAGCTTCTCCGACTTGTGAAACAAAGCCTTTTCTTGAATGTGCTTATGTCTCCAAGATTTCTCTAAGACCTGCAAATAAGCTGTGGGACGTTTCATAACTGAAGCTAGAGAAGGTAAACACAACTTGAATGATTTCTGCCTGATGTAAGGAGCACAATGTGACACTTTAAAAAAATATGTTAACATATTTACTGGGCCTCTGATTAAAAATGCTACGTCTGTTGTGCCTAGAAGACATAATAAAGGCCTTAAACCTTTTTCATGAAAAGGACTGCATTTGTGTATTTTTTAAACATTGATAATGCAATGTTAACTGCAGTGCTTTACAATAAAAGTGGTAAACTTAACACACCCACCACCACCACCTTAGCCCCATTGTTTACAAGAAAAAGGAACAAGTTGATAAGCTTAAGATCTGCGATCATCAGTGAACATACTGTCTGCCCCACCTCCTCACTCAAGTCCACTGTGCCACACTTACACTACCCATACAATTAATGGCAAGTAAAAATGAGACTGTACTCAATGATAATGTTGTTCACAGTCAAACTGAGTGTCATATACTAGAACTCAAGTGTTTCTGCACAACTGATGTTAGTTACAGTAAGTGATGTCTTGGCTTAAAAGTCGAGCAGTGCCATTAATGTAGATTAACTGAGGTGTATTGGAAACATGGCATGTCAAGTGCACGTGTGTTTCAGTAGCTGATGATTCAGTTTAAAAATGGTAGTAGAGCTGGTCTCCACTGATAGACAGCTCAACAAAGTTTGCATGAAAGACTGAACATGAAAAGTGTTTGCAAATGTCTCAACATGTGACTTCTGATTAAATGAAAAACACAAGCATTGTTTTGTAGACGTTTTAGAACACACTTTTTAAAGAGCGATTGCATGTGACAACATTTGTATCTTCAAATACAACCCTGAGGAAGTGGAAAACACAATTGCTGCCAAAAATAAAGACAACACAACAAAGCAAGTCCAAGTCAAGGCCATATTGATTGTTTTCTTTGACATTCATTAAGGGCATAACTTTGGAGGAGCAGGTTCCAGAAGGTTCCACTGGGTAAATCAACACTTGCACATAGTTGTGGAAGATAAATAAAAAATTGGTAAACTAAATTACATTGAACAAAAAACATTTATGTTTAAAGATTATTGTGATTTATTTTATTCTGTATATCTAATGTGGTTATTTATGCAGCCTTTAATATATCCAAACACAATTAATCTGCCAGGAAATACTGCAGAGTTTATTTAAAGGTTTTTTTTTTTTTAAATGTATTTTTAGGGCATTTTGTGCCTTAGTTGATAGGAGAGAGACAGTGGATAGGTTTGTGAAAGGGGGTGAGAGAGTAGGGAAAGACTCTGCAAACTGGTCACAGGTGGGATTCGAACCTGGACCGGCAGAAGCAAGTACATGGGGTGCTTGGTTGCTAACCACTCCGCCAAACCAGCACCCCAAGTTTATTTAAAGTTTTAACCACTATTTTTTAAAATTTTATTTTTGTATTGTTCAACTTCTTTTCAGTTCCCTTTTGACGAGGTAAATGGGCAGGTAGGTTCTGATTTTACTAAGCAAAACCGAAACATTTCTCTTTTTAAAATAACCACCAAAAACTACAGAAAAAAAAGCTATGAAAATTAAAATAATAATAATGGAAAAAGCTGCAAACCATCACCTTTGTCCTGGCGCAGGGTCCACATCTCGACAGTAGGGGGCAGTAGTGCTCCTCAGACTCTACTGGTCAGCCGCCATTAAACTGATCAGAAGAGGAGACTGACGTTTTCGTTTCCTGTCGCTGCATTATTAGCTAGAATGTGCACATCAAAATGAACGAGATAGTATCGGATAATGGTGAGTGTTTTACCCTCCAAACAAAAATCCTCATACATTATACATGTACTTAATGCATGTAACAAGGATACATCGTGAAGAGGAGAAGCTAAAAGGCTAAAACTAACTGATAGACTGCAGAATATTGAATAAGTGCAACAATTAATCAGTGTTTATTACTTCATCTCAAGCTAACATTAATATGCAAGGTTTTTAATGTTGATCTGAGTTGAAAATGTGCCACCAGGTTTCCCTCCCCTCTCCTCTCTGCGCCTCATCGTCCCCCCTCTGCAGCTGGTGTCTGCAGCTCTGTTGGAGATAGTGAAGCAGGGAGCTGTGATGTACTTCGGTCTGCTGGAGGAGTTTATTACCACAGTGCTGGAGACAGCTCCGGAGCTGCTCACTGACACCGAGAGACTACAGCTGCTGATAGGTCTACGAGCAAAGGTAGGAAGACTACCTTTACACTTGTGTTGTCACACGGCCAGAAATGACCTGCTCTGCATTGATTTCCTTCATGATTTTTAAGCAACTTTTGTCTGAGTTTATTATAGTGTGATGGAGCTTATACACAGTGTGGGTAGGACTGTTGCTCAAGAACAAGCAAAGATCAGTTTTATTTATGGATTGCCTCATAACATCAAATACTTTGTTCCTGGTCATCATGTCAACCAAATACAATGTTTACTTTATAAATTAATTAATTCAAAGCTCATTTCTGCTACTTTTGTCGACTGTACAAGTATCTCTGGCAAACAAAGTTGCTGTGTACTCGCTATATCCATGGACTGAAATATTATGTTTAGTATCTATCCTACTGTTTTTGTATGTATGCCTCATCCCAGTTTCTGACAGCATTCTGCAAAAGTCCGTCTTAAATGTTCTTTCATTTTATTTAACCTTTTTTGGTTTTTTCCTTTGCGTGTAAGCTCTTGTGCTTTGTTGTCATATGTTCCTGCCTGCTGTCAAGGCAGTTTGTAAACCAATGTTTTTAAAAGTGCTATACAAATAAAGGTTATTATTATTTATTATAAACCTCTCTGGCACCTGTGTAAATAAAATGCTGTGGTCAGAAACCAGGACATTGCGGTTTTCTGGGTTTTAGTACCTGGAGAGCTGTTTAATAACCTGGACACTGTGTTATGTATTTGCGTTATCCTGGATTCTGACAGCTTTCTGCATCAGTCTGTAAACCTGCACAAACAAAATGTGGTGATCAGCACCAGGATACTGGCATTTCTTATGTATACAGATAAGGTTGCAAAAGTGGGATATTTAGTAAATCTCTGGGGAATTTCCAAAACCTTCCATGGAAAGTTTAGAGGTGGATTTGGGAAATATTCCAATATGGTAACTTCACATGGGAATTGTGGGGATTTATGAAAATCAATTTGAAAATGGGGATAATTAAGTTGTATCACATTCAAATAAATAAACATATGTTTGCATAGGGAGACAACCACAAAAGTATTGCAATTGAAAAATATTGCATTTCAACAGGTTATCACATTTTAGTGATTTTACGTTCACTTTTATCTTGTCCAGAGACAGAAATGTGTGGCCTCAATAGTCCAGGAGGCTAGAATCATCTGTTCATGTGATGGAGAAGTGCACGTAGGGGGCGTGGCCTCAATACCCCTGCAGTATTAGTGTGCATGTGACTGAGGCATAGCATTTATATTTTTAACCATACTTAAATGAAATCTGTTTGTTTTAGTCAAGATTATGCTGAAATAAATGTATAAAAGAAAATGTTTACAACCACAAGAATTTAGTGGTTTCCAGGGGTTTAATGTATTATTTCTGCCCTGTGAAGACCTTTAGATTTTGTAAGCATTTAGACGGTTGGGATTTGTTGAACCAGGCTGTGAGTATGTTAATTTACACTGTAAAAAATTGTCAGTTCACCACACAATCATAACTTCCAGGTTTTCAATAGCCAGACTCAAGCAGACACTTGAGGAACTGTATTTTTTGGCAATTCCACTTTGACTTCATCTTTTTGAGCCTGGAGTTTGCTGCTAGGATTTACAGGGTCTCTCTCTGTGAATGATACCATCTCTTAATATGCCAACAGGTGGTACTGGAGATGTGCCGTAGTGATACATTATCCAACCAGCAGGCCCTGCAGCTTCATTTGAGCCAGCTAAACACCTACATCACAGACCAGGATAAAAAGGTCAGTGCAATCGTTTTATACCCACCACCCTTCATGGTATCTGTCTTTTAAGGCGTTTTTGTTTTTCAGACTCCTGTTCCTGATCTGAAAGCATCAGTTACAAACTTTCTAAGGCTTGTTCACGCTCTTATGGAGGATAAAGGCCAGAAGCATAATTTTTATCAGGTAAGTGGGCTTATACCTTTTTTTGTTTGTTGTGTTACTTTGAAATTTGATTGAAAGGAACAAATATTCTGTGGCCTTAAGTTTTAGTAATTCTTTTATAGACAGTTATTACTCTTATTTGATAATAACCTAATACAAAATTGTACTTCATAAAATTGTGAAATGCAGAGGGAATGTAATAAACAAAATCATTTGCTATCTTTCCTTTTAGAACACCTTCTCCACTGTGTTTGGTCCAAAATATGACTCATCTCTGCATGCTCTGATGAAGAAGTTCCTGTTCAACCTACAGGAGCTGCTGCCTATTCCTAGCTTTAAACAAGTGGGTACCTGATGAGCTTTGATTATTCAACAAAGAAATTTAAAGGACCAACAAATAAAATGCATATCCCTGCTGTCAGGCACAAACCTTCTACTTTTAAAATTGCTTCTGTTTAGGAAATAGAAAAAAACTGCTACAGAATGATTGTATATTGTATTGTCCTGATTACATTTTCTTTTGTACATTAATTTAATTAAAAATGTATAAAACCTACTCACTATCTTGGACCTTTTAAGGGTTTTATTTATAAGCAGTAACACAGCACATAAAATAAGAAAACCTAGTTTTACCCGCAATATGCTGTGGGTGTCTGTTACTTAGTAATGAGTAATTAACTAAAATTTAATTAATTTACTATTGTCACATCACAGGGTTACAGCATGTGAGAAACAATAACAATACTTAAAAGCAAAAAAAACAAACAAACAATAAATTGTGTGATAAATGAGCCAAAAGGCGACTTTATGTGTAGAGGACCATTTCTACATATAGCAATTCAAAGTGTTTTACAGAGTTAAGAAGAAAAGGAGAGATGCAAATGCATCCAGTTTGAGTTGTTTATCTCAAGCTTCTTTTGGAAGTGCCACATTATCTTCACAGCTTTTTTAACAGAAATCATAAATTATCCAGTCCATAAAGGTCCCATATTTTATTTCTTTTTTAGGAAGTTTATCTAGTTTCTTCCACTTAAACTGTGATTTAAAAAAAAAAACGGTCCAGGTTGTGCATCAAGGGGATATGCAAGCCCCGTGCATGTGCATTTGTGTGTCTGGTAAATACCATAATGCATCTCTTGTGATTCAAGGATGGGGTTTTGCGTTCTTGAACTATTTATTTTTTTACTGTTCTGTTCCATTTCAAGATTTCTCTTTGGCTCAGTGTCTCCCCTTCTGTCACAAAAGATTGTGTGGACTTCATGAACCAGACAAAGCCACTGAAAACACTGATTCAGCATCACAAACATCGTGGGCACACAGTAACACAAGGTAGTATTAGAAAGAGTCATTTTTAGAACAAAACAACATCACTGTCATCATCAAGAATGTCACTTCTTTTTCCTTGTTTTCCAGCTTTATCATCTACCCTTGATGATTGCATCCTTTCCAGCTTGTCTTATGACCTATTAAGTGTTGATAACGAAGGGGATGCAGCTGTCAAACTGGAACCTGAACCTGAGCCCATATGTAACTTACAAGACCTGCAGCCAGATGACTCACTAAGCAGTGAGTCAAAGCCGGACAATGGAGAATACAAACAGGCGTCACATTCAGGACAGGTGGAAGGACACGGACAACATAGTGCAGACAATCTATCTGAAGACCAGGGAGCTTCTGTTGAAGTAACGCTTCCCCCTTTTGATGAAAATGATTCCAGTGATGACGATGACATGGACAAAACATGGTTCAACAATTCAAAAACTGGTCGTAGAGCATCAGCAAAAAGATTCAACTGCCATGTGTGTGGCAAAGATTTTGGTTCCCAAAGCAATCTTAGCAAGCACAAGATTACCCACAGCGCTCCTGTAACAAAGAGAATGAGTCAGAAAGACTCTGCAAGTCACAGTAGCCCTTTAGAGAAACTAAATCTGCACCCTATACAGAGGACTTCAAGTGAGAATGATGCCTCATCGCTTGCAGGTGCTCAAACACAAAACCAATCAACTGACAACAGCTCTCTGAAGTCTGAGCAGTCCAGTGATGACTTCAGTCCTGCTTGTCATGAACAACAAGAAGCTGCAGATTCTGAATGTTTGAGAAACACTGTTCTTCACAGCAAATCAAATCCTGTTATTAAGATCAACAGGTCTTTACCTTTGGACAGTACAGTACCCCAGGATTTAATATCACTCAATTCACTGCAAGACCAAACATGTAAAAGAAGCAGCCGTGTCAAGCAGTGCTCTGTCTGTAGGGAAATATTTTCTTCTTCGAGTGACTTGATAAGGCACATGCGGTCCCACACTGAGCAGAGCACTGTCTGTTCATACTGTGGAGAAGACTTCGACAGCTATGAAGACTGCAAGACACATGAGGAGAGTGAATGTGGAGCCTCAAAGCAGCACTCAGATGACAGCTCAATGAGTAGTGAAAATGAAATGAGTGAGGATATTTCAGCCACTTCCAGTGAAATCAATCGGGTGTTAATATCTAAAGATGCACCAGCGAGGTCTAAAGTTAGAAAACCAATCCTGACGTGTCCAAAATGTGGCCAGCACTTTACTTACAGCAAAAGATTTGAGGAGCACTTGAAAAAGTGTAAAGGAACAGGTTCTAGGGCCAAAGAGCAAACCAGCATAAGCTATGTAATTATTAAAGGGTGTGATTTCTCTTCAGCTGGCAACACTTATGAGAGCAAAGCTGAGACAAGCTCTGAAAGGAAGCAAAGCCAAACTGAGACAGCTTCCTCCACCACAGGCAATACAGAGGGCTCCCAGAATAAAGCCCGAAGCTATAAGTGCACTATTTGTGCAAAGAGCGTATCAAAAATTGCACTTATGCGAAAGCACTACTCAGAGTTGCACAGTATTCGAGGCCCATATCCTTGTACTCTGTGCAAGACGACTTTCGTGAGATTGTGCGAGCTGTTTCGACATCAGCAGAACAAGCAGCTGTTCATATGCCTCACATGTAAGAAAGGTTTCAGACTGTTAGGAGAATTAAGAAGTCATGAAAATGTGCATAGTGAAACGGCACCCTTTGTCTGTGAAACATGTGGAAGGGGCTTCAGATTACGTACTAATCTGATCATGCACCAGAGGAAGCATCAAGAGCGGCCACCAGTTGTTTGCTCTTATTGTGGGAAAGGGTTCAAGACAAAGAACCGCCTGAAAGCACACATGGTGAGGCACACAGAAGGGTTCCCATGTCCGATATGTGGAAAAGTATTCTATCAAAACACTTACCTTAAATATCATCTGTATAAACACACGGGGGAACAGCCGTACCTCTGCGACACGTGCGGGAAAGGCTGGCCGACTCCTGCTCAGCTGAAGATCCACATGGTTCAGCACAGAGAGGATCGGCCGTATAAGTGTGAGGACTGCGGCGTGACCTACAAGCGTGAATCTCATTTAATCACGCACCAAAAATCCAAACACGGCAGCTCACGGCCATTTGTGTGCAATGTTTGCAGCATGGCCTTTAGGATCAACAGTCACCTGAAGAAACACATGATGGTCCACTCAGGGGAGAGGCCCTTCTCATGTACAATCTGTGGGAAGACATTTAAGGAGAAGTTTCAGCTGAGGAAGCACAGGAGGAAGCCATGCCTATAGGCTGATCCCGTATGTGAGCTTATTGAGTTTAATAGGTCCAATATTTTATTTGTTTTATGATTCATTTATACTAGTCCTGTTCTCACTTTATGCCAAAAATTCAACCCTGATGAAGGACTTTGTTTACTTTCAACCTGAGTTTGCACAGACTCTTTGTGCCTGCACAGGTTTTCTCTGAGCGCCCCGGTTACTCCCCACAGACCAAAAACATGCTTGTCAGGTTAACAGGGGACCCCTAACTGTCCTTAGATTTGAGTGTTAGCATGAATGGTTGTCTGTCCCTCTCTGCGGCCCTGTGATCAGCTGATGACTGGTTCAGGGTGTGCCCTGCCCCAGTGTCAGCCAGGATTGGCTCTAACTCCTCTGTGACCCTGAGAGGGATAAGCAGTACTGATGATGGACGAATGTTTTGGGCTGCTTTAGAGTTTCTTCTAAGCGCTGTCTGGCCACAGCCTTCTCGATAGGTGGATGCTGCTTCACTGTGTCAGTTCTCTGCTTGAATGTTTGCTGGGGTGGTGCAGACATGCCTGGTGCTGACTGTGGAAAGAGCACAGTCCAAAAGGTGGAGTAAGAGGGAGAGGGTTTTTCCTTATGTTGGGGATTTGTAAGTAAGCCATAGACATATTATTTTGTATAAAAGCATATACATACATTATTTTGCACAATATTGGCCTGTAAATTTAATCATAGAGGGGTGTGTTGTTGAGGCATGAAAAACTGTGGATTCATGTGCTGTACTGTAAACTGCTGTAAATGTACATGTTCTAAATAAAACTACACAGTGTACATTACCAGTACAGAATACCCACACCTATACAGTGCTTTAAGCCAATTATCTTTTGATGAGTAAGTAATTTGATGTAAGTGGAATAGATGGGTAGATGAATGGCAATATGAATAAAGCTGTACATTTCTTCATGTATTGTCTTAAACATCAACCCTGTTATTTCTTTTGCATGTTCTATTTTCATATTCAGCCTTGACTTTGTAATGCACGGAGCAACCTGCAGTGTGATGGTATCTACTAAGTGTTATTTTAGTTAAAAATGACATGGGGTGTGGCTGCTTATTATATAAGTGCTTTTCAAAGTTTTTAATTTCTTTTGCTAGATCCCCCTAGGCAGTTAGAAAATTCTCAAGCCCCTTGACCATAAATGTACAAATAAATGAATATATGTTGGTACAACTTGTTCGTTACACCCTGTGCAAGAAGGGTAATAAAGAATAAATAAAAAAGAGGAAATGGTTGATCAGGAAGATGAAGTATCAGCATAGTGATAGTAACTGCTTGAAGATAAGGTTTAAATAAAGATTCATTTTTTTTTTTAGAATATATGTAAAAAAAAAAAAAGAAAAAAAGATGATTTAAACGCAGAGAAACTAGCGGCCGTGGTTGGGTGATACCTCACTACGACAGTAGGGGGCGGTAATGCTCCTCAGCTGTTGGTCAGCGGCCGCCATTACGGATGAAGAAGAGGAGAGGCAATCAGACGTTTTTCTGGAGCTGTGGCGCTGGCAGAACAAAACAAAATGAGGGAGACGTTGACGGATAATGGTGAGTGTTTAAACTTTATCGGCTATATTTTATTGGAAATGCATTCATTATTACGAGGAGCAGCGCTGGAAATAAATGTTTGAGCGAAAATTGGGCTCAAGGCTCCGTACACACGGAGGAACACAGTGTATACACCGAACTTCTGAGTGTTGGTGCTGTAGCGTTAAACCTCATTGGTGTTTATATCGTGGCCTTTTGACTTTAAACATAAATGTGCCACCAGGTTTCCCTCCCCTCTCCTCTCTGCGCCTCATCGTCCCCCCTCTGCAGCTGGTGTCTGCAGCTCTGTTGGAGATAGTGAAGCAGGGAGCTGTGATGTACTTCGGTCTGCTGGAGGAGTTTATTACCACAGTGCTGGAGACAGCTCCGGAGCTGCTCACTGACACCGAGAGACTACAGCTGCTGATAGGTCTACGAGCAAAGGTAAGAAGACAAAATGTCGAAGAAATACTACACAACAGTGAAGTGACAACATGTACACCCGGTTTAATTTGAGGGAGGATGCACCGCTATCTGCAGGGCTCGTGCAGGCGCTTGAAATCCTGGAAAGTGCTTGAATTTTAATGTGTTAAAGACTTCAATGGTGCTTGGATTTGGGGAAACCAGGGTTCATACACCTAGTCAAAGATCAATTTCAGACACTTTTTTAGGGCTGGGCGATATGGCATAGAAATAAAATCCCCGATTTTTTTCCCCCACAACACTCGATTTACGATTTTAATTGATTTTTCCCTCCCTAAAAGAAAACAAAAAAAAGGTTGATTATGTAGTATAAACGTAGGAAGGTTTGTCTACACAAACACAATAAGGCTGAGGTATTTTTACTATATCAGCAGGAAACTCTGATCAATATTTAATCTACTTAAATACAAATACAAGCCTATAAAAGTGCTTGTGCAAACCCTACAAGGCTGACCATCATGAAAATTGTAATTTTTTTTTTTAAATTGCAACTACTTAAATTGGACTAAGGCAAGAAAAAAAATCTCGATTTTTAATTTTCAAATCTTATGCAGAAAATAATCCAAACTAATTGATTTAATCGATTTTTTTCCCAGCTCTACTATCAATGTTTTTTTAAATCGAGCACCCCACCTGTGGTTGATTAGCAATGCATACAAATCTCAAAATGAGGATGATAATTTTGCTTTCTGATTATATTTAAGTTAGGGAAGAAAAATGTGTTTATTTTGCAGATGTGCCAAGGTAGATAAATAGATTTATTAACAGACTCAAGTCCATAAACAAAACAAAGACAGCACAACAACTTAATAATCTAGCTTCAAACTCATTCTTTCTGTTATCAAGTTTTTTTTGGTCAAGATGTCAACTTTAACTATAATTGTCCTTTTACTTTTATTGCGACAGTCCATTTGTGTCAGAACCAGAAGCAACACAACAAAATGTTATTCTTTAGTCAGTGATCTTTTTATATTCATGAAGGTAAACCCTCAGGACGGATAGGGAAAACTCTTATTGTGCAGTTGTACATTCTGCCAACATTAATCCTCATGAGCAATTTTGCCTTTTATTCTAGCATATGCTATTCTTTTTTCATGTGTGTTGTTAATGTATGGGTTATGCATTTTCGAGTGTTATCCCCTTTTCATGTATTTCATTGCTTTTGACTATTGTAAACAATGTGGCAAGGAAATTGACCTGTTCTTGTCCCTTCACACAAAAATGTGCTGATTGAAACCCATTCACACCACGATTTTTTATTCCAATCAAACATTAAGTATAAAACATACAACTTTACATTTATTCACTTTGTTTGAGGCCTGCGCCTTTAAATGACTGCTCATTTATCATTACCTTCCTCATTTTTACCATAATTGCAAATGGAGAAAATACCTGCTTTTTATAGCAGGGTACTTACACTGTATCTCCCCCACTCTCTCCACTCCCTCCACTCAAGCTCTCACAGACAATAGGCTGCAATAAATTAATCTTAAATAATCCAGTTTGTATAAATTTATGTTGAAAACAAAGCATGAAGTGTTTTAAGTCTATAAAAAATAGCTGCATCTTGACAAACATTTGGCAATTTGAGTATTGAACATGTTAGAAAAAAATTAAAATTTGATATCAATGACGAGGACTGATGCTGGGTTGAAAAAATATGGAAAATATAGATTGTTCATAAGATTTTTTTTCACTGGGACAGTACATTTTTGTGTGAAAGGTCATTAATGTGAGTATTTTACATTGTACAAAATATAACAATACAGTTAAATAAATGTTGCTGCCAATTTCCAACATATACCAGGCTGCAGTAATAAAACCATGCATAGTCCAGTTTGATTGAAGTACATCCAAAATAAATAAGTTAATGTGTTTTCAGTCCATAAAATGGAGCTGCATCTTGACAAAACATGACAATGTAAGGGTTAAAAAAAAAGTATTATTTGATATGTGTGATTGGGACTGATGTTGGCTTTTAAAAGACAGAGGAAAACAAGACAGAGGATTTTTCTATAGTCCATTTTAGTGCCTAGGAACACAGGTAAATATTTTGAAGACGCATTAGAGAGTTAATATAATATATGTGATATTTTTTTGCTAAATTTCTTCAGCTAAAATATTGTCTGTACATGGAGACTAACATATTTATATTTACAGATTGTTCAACTTGTAGGTAACTTTCTGCCAATAGAGATATTGTAAAAGTGTCGTCATGCCTAACTTAAACGATCTTATTGCTGCTGAGCTGAATATAAAAGAACAAACAAGAATGAGAAACTGTTACAAAAAAAGGAAAAAAAATTAATGCAAAAAAATCCCCATTTTGAGGAGAGGATGCAAAGCTACATCTTTTTAGCCCAAGATCAATATTTGGGAGCACACTAATCCAAACTTAGGTTTAAAATGCTTAATAATGCCACTGTCATTCTTAAAGGCCCCAGTCCAAGCAAAGTGCCAGTATTAGTGTGTATTTATACATAGAATGTGTAGCTGGCCTGCCTCCAATTCCCCTCCCAACATGAGAAAATCCCTCCTCTCCTTCCGTTATTTGCTCCATCCTTTAGAAATGTATGCTCAAACAGCCCTTTTGAAAAGTTTTCCTTAATGATGTCTTATGGGGATTAGCCGTCCCCTCCAGATGGGAGACACTCCCTGGACCAGGTGTTTGTTCAGCTCACAGGCGCAGGAAGGGAACATGTCTATGCATGTCTGTGCAGCCATAGAAAACACAAGGGTGCAGAGCTGGAAATGCTAAAGCCACATACACTTCTTAAAGGAGCGTGGTTAGAAACAGCTCGTGAGGATTTTTACTGTTCCAGCCCGCTCTGCACAGGGCTGAACCAGAAATGGAAATTTCATTTTTTCAGTGAACCAGATTTCTTGGCTTAGCTCTGTAGTGTGATCCAGTTCTTCCAGCCCCCGAATGCCCCCAAACTACTATGATACAATTTTATATATATGTATATGTCTTCTTAGAATGGTCTTTCCATGCTAACAGGTGGTGTTGGAGATGTGTCGAGATGATGCATCAGCTGACCAGCAGGCCCTTCAGCTTCATTTGAACAAACTAAAGATGTACATTACAAACCAGGATGAAAAGGTTAGTGTAATAGTTTGATCTCAAACATCATGTACTGCATTTAAATGTACTCTTTCAAGTATTATTTCCTCTCTTTCTTTCAGACTTCCAGTTCTGATATCAAAGCTTCAGTTACAAACTTTCTGAAGCTTGTAAAGTCTCTCATGGGGGATTATTGTCAGAGAAAGAACTTTTATCAGGTAGGTGGGAAAATAATATATTTTTTGAATGTATTTCTGTGTTAGGTTATCTTCTTTTTTTTTTATTGCCTGTTGTTGAATTTTCAACCAAAGTGAATCCTGCCATTTTTTTCTCATTAGAACATCTTCCCATCAGAGTTTGGCCCAAAATATGACTCTGCTCTACAAGCTCTAATGAAGAAATTCCTGCTTAGCCTGCAGAAACTGCTGCCTGCTCCTAGCTTTGAACAAGTAAGTACACAATACACAACAGCCTTGAGACACACAAAGCTTAAAGGTCTCTCATTTTTGTCTGTTTCAGTGGTCCCAGATGTCCACATAACAATTTTCAAAGACGTTTTCTGCCTTGAAATCCACTTACACTTTAGATTTTAGCTATAAATTCCTTATCATCAGCCCTGCTCAAAACAGGCTGTTATGGTGTCTGGGCTGTTTTAAATTAATTAAGGTGGCTACACAGACATGCTTAGACAGGTTCTTTCCACTGGAGCAAGCCTTTAGTGAGGGGGAAATTCATGGTTGTAGGGAGGTGGAGATAGTGGGCTGAACCAATACCTAGCTTGGGGAGTGTCTCCAAAGGGAATATTGTTTCTTTAAAAAAAGGTAGCTTTTTTCATTTAGTATTGGTATTTCTAACAATAAATACATGGGGTACAGATGGAAAAATAACAACGGGTTGCTCTGTCTGATAATTAAAGTCTTAAAACCATAACAAGGTGATTCTAATTTTATGTCATGGTAGACTGGCTCTAGTTTTAAGGCTAGCCTACAGTGCTACTTACAAGAACTCCCACCAAAATTTGTTGAGTGTATTTACTTTTCAGAAAAATCAAGTTTACCTGGAACGTGGCAGCACTGTGCGGAAGAATACGTGATGTGAGTTGGTTAATTCCAGATTCATTTTATTTCTATGAAAAGTTAATGCATTCAATAAAATTTGCAGGTAGTGTAATCTGTAACTGTGGTATTATTTTTGATGGGAGTTCTTGTAGGTGGGAAAAAATTCTCTTTGTATTTGTACAATACTTCCCTGTTTGCAACTGGTTCTGCGTTACAAACTTTATAAATTGTGGCTTACTGAGGGGGAGGAGAGCACTTTCTACTACATCTAATGTACTTAGTGGCCATATGGAGTTCATACAAACCCACTTCAAACAAACTGAACTATCCCTTTAGCAGTGACCTGATGTATGAATGCTGGTGCTTCTACCAGTCCCAAGCTGCTATCTCCTGTCATTTTGCAAGCATATTATTCACTTTTAGTTATAAATTTGGTTTTCCTGGTTTTGCCTTTTTTTTTTATTCCCCTCTCCATTTTCGGTTTCCCTCTCCAATTTAAAAGAGATCATGTCAAGATAGTGCCCACAACATAATGTGACCTCACATCATTTATGTTGGATTTGTTATTAGGCTTCATGCCAATAAATTGTTCTTTTCTCTGTCCTGCTCCTTTTCAAGACTTCCCTCTGCCTCAGTGTCTCCCCATCCATCACAAAGGAGTGCATCGACTTCATGAACCAGACTCTGCCACTGAAAACGCTGATTCAGCATCACAAACACCGTGGGTCCAAAGTACAGCAAGGTAGTGTGGACAGGAATCATTTTTATCAAAGATGACAATGTCATCAGTATTTCATCAATATCGGCAGATAACAGCATTAAACACTGAGAATAGGCTTTGGCAGAAATGAAATTTTGTTTCTTTTTCAAACAATATTTCAGACACACACCTTACATATTGCATGGATTAGCAAACTGTATGTATGGATGCACCATAATATGTAGGGATGGGAGAAAAAATTGATTCACATAAGTATCAGGATGCTTTGTTTGCTGATTTTTAAATCAAATTTTTTTGCTCAAAAATTTATTTTTTTCCAAATGTAAATGCTTCATTTTAGTCTGTGTTTATAAGCCACTTTTAAATGCAATCCAGGCTATTGAAGAGAGAGTATAAACAGCTGGTTCAATATATTGCTAAATTAATCCTAAAAACTGACCGACATGTGATGTGTGTTTTTCCTGATATAGTCTGAATATAGTTAGTTCCAGAAAAAATCAAATAATATTTAACCTTTTTTAAGAACTGTCAAACTATTTTTTCTCATAATGACTCTGTCATCCAAGGAATTATATGAACTACATATGAACATTACTATTTATGAAATGATCAAATGTTTTTCTTGTTCTCTGACTGTTTCTTAAGCAAAAAGTCAATCAAAAAAGAAGAGTAAGTTGGGTAGACTTAGTAGACTTACTTTTTTTGGCATACCTGTCACCATTGCGGGTGGATTCAAAAACCTGTCACCCACAATTTTTTCATGCCTCTTTACTCTTTTACTGGCACACTGTTATGCAACTCTTTATAACAATATATAATATAAAATGAAACAATTAAACATAATATAACAATAGCCTAATGCAGCGGTCTGCAATTGTTGCACGGTTTTTCTGAAACAAGAGGCCATTCTGTGTTCATTTGCATATATATGAACACAGTAGTCGAATCAATCATCACAAAATATGGCACAGAGCTTTCTTGAAATAGGTGTTCTTGGCTTGCGCTTGATTTTGACTGAACCTGGAGGGGTTCACAATTGACCCAGCAATCAACACAAACGGGATGAAGGTTAAACTTATCACAGTGCTATAGTAGTGTAAGGAGCTGTAGTAGGAATGATAATTGCATTAAAACAGCCAGGCTGAAGACAAAGTTAATCTTAGTAATAATGATTTGGATCCTACAGAGTCTCTCTCTCTGCACATGCACAACCTACCATGAAATTGTCAACAGTTTAACATTACCCACAGTCTCTATAACAGATCATCACAAGACTGGACAACGTGGACTGATCAAAAAGTACCTTCCAGGATTTTGGTCCCTCTCATTCAAGCAGGACAATCTAACCTTTTACAAGCTGCTCTCTACTTCTGTACATTTTGTCTCTAGGGACACTTCTGCAGTGTTATGATACAATAAGTTACTGTGCTAACTGGTTTGCTCTGTGGTCTGCTGCAGACACTGGCAAGGGTTAAAATCCCCTCTTCTTGGCAGAGTTTGTTTACACTTATATGACAAGTCACACAGTGATAAATATGCCCACTGGTATAATCTTACATGACATTTAGCCTCTGCTATTAATCAGTGAGTCATTTTGTGGGTAGATTAGCCTGCTTTTTTTTTCCATAATGCACAGCATGACTCTTAGTCATAGCGGCACAATCTTTAGGATGTAAGGGCAGCTGAGGTCTTTAGTGTTTATTGACCCGGACTCAGCCACTTCAAAATGCTGCCATGTTAGCATGAAACAATCCAAAGAAAATGGGCACTTTGTCCCATTCGGGTTTTTCGCTATTAAATCTGAACAATGCATCCCAGCTGTCGATGTGAAAACCAAATATAGGTAGTGTTTATCAAAATTCATAGTTTTTATTACACAAATTCATCTGACACTGTGCAAAAACACGCACATTTGGTGCTTTTTCTAATGAGTACATTGATTTAAGTACCAACAAAAGAGGGGGAAAAGTTGAAAACTGTAAAAATGTAGTATTGTGTATCACTTTATAACTTTTTGAAGAAATTTGTACTTCCCTGTCCTTGTTTTCCAGCGATGTCACCTACTTGTGATGATAGCATCTTATCCAGCCTGTCATATCACCTACCAAATGAGGACATCAACAAAGATGATGCACCTGCTGACCTTGAACCTGTGAGTGACCCCCAAGATGAAGAGACAGATGACTCTATGAGTGGTGAGCCAATGCGAATGAAAGAAGAAATTGTCGAGGTCTTGTGCACAGGGTCTGCGAGGAATGTGGGGGAACATGGGCAACAAGCCGCTGACGATCATGCTGACGACCACGGAGCTTCTGTTGAAGTGACGCTGCCATCTTTTGAAGAAACAGAGTCAAATGATAATGATGACCAAACAGGGTACAACCGTTACAAACCTGGCCGTAAAAGTTCTGCAAAGAAATTCCGGTGTCATATATGTGGCAAAGACTTCGCTACTTTTCGCAAACTTAAAAAGCACAAGATGTCCCACAGTGACGCGCCTACCAAAAAGACCAGCCAGAGAGATTCTACAAGTCACCGTATCCCTTTTCAGACACGTGAAATTGCACATTACCAAGCAAATGTGAGCAGCCCCCCAGATTCGGAGCCTTCCAACGATGACTGCAGTCTCGTGTGCCTTGATTGTGGCAGGGTTTATGCTTATCAGAAAAACTTCGACAAACACCAGAAGATTTGTGCAGCCAGAAGAGAACGTCAGCTACAATCAGATTTACAGGGCTCGACTAGCAGTACTTCTGACATCAAATCAGATCCTGGTGATGACATCGACACGTCAAACGGTGTACTTCAGAAATTATTAGCTCTCGATCAAACATGTGAAAGAAAGAGCCCAATCAGACAGTGCTCCATATGCTGGGAAATTTTTACTTCTTCTGATGACTTGTCGAGGCACATGCAATGCCACAGTGAATCAAGTTTTTACCTTTGTTCTTGCTGCGGACAAGATTTCAGCAGCTATGAAGACTGTAAGAAACACGAACATGATGTTTGTGGGGTTTCAGACCCGCAGACAAAAGATAGTTCAGCGAGCAGTGAGAATAAAGGGAATCAGGACACATCCAGTAAAAAGTGTCAAACTGCAATTTCTTCAGTCCCAAAAGAAGACTCAAAGCCAGCTGTACCCCCAAAGCCATTCATTCCCAGAAAAATCCGCCAGATTTTAATTCCTTCAGTTGCAACAGCAAGCTCAAAGCCATGTAAACCGATCCTGATGTGTCCCGAGTGTGGCAAACGTTTTGCAGATTTTAATGGATTTGACGAGCACAAGAAGAAGTGCTGGGAAGCAGTTTATCAAAATGAAGAGGAAACCAGCACAAACTATATCATCATTGACGGGTGTGATCCCTCTTCAGTCGGCAACGCCTACAAGCGAAGGAGAAAAATTGCAACAACTCCATCAGGGGCAGACCATGAAGGGGGGACCCAGAATAAAGCCCACATCTATAAGTGCACCATGTGTGAGGAGAGCTTT
The DNA here is from genome assembly GCA_036419115.1 of Scarus forsteni. Lineage (NCBI taxonomy): Eukaryota > Metazoa > Chordata > Actinopteri > Labriformes > Labridae > Scarus > Scarus forsteni. The sequence continues at coordinate 23,195,637 of JAZDUH010000157.1, read as the reverse complement.
TTAAAGACCGATCTTCTGGAAAAACATTACACCGAGACGCATGACGTCAGAGAGCCCTACTCGTGTGCTTTGTGCAAGATCACTTTTTTGACGCTGTACGACTTGCTTCGGCATCAGCAAAACTTAAAGTTGCTCCTGTGTCCTGTCTGTAAGAAAGGTTTCAGACAGTTGAGAGATCTGAAGAAACATGAAAAACTGCATGGAGAGAAGGTACCCTATGCCTGTGAGATATGTGGGAGAAGCTTCAGTTATCGCACCAACCTGGTAAGGCACCAGAAAAGACACAGATATCAGCCACCGGTTGGTTGTTCATACTGTGGGAAAAAGTTCAGGACGAAAGACTCCCTCAGAAGGCACATGGTGATACACACAAGTAGTTACCCATGCCCAGTATGCGGGAAGAAGTTCTATAAAAAGACGTACCTTAAATACCACCTGTACAAGCACACAGGACAAGAGCCGTACCTCTGCGACACATGCGGCAAAGGCTGGCCGACTCCTTCTCAGCTCAAGATTCACATGGTTCAACACAGAGAGGATCGGCCACTAAAGTGTAAAGACTGCGATTACACCTGCAAATGGGAATCTAGTCTGATCTCCCACCGGAAGTCTAGACACAGCAACCTGCGGCCATTTGCATGTAAAATATGCGGCAAGGCATTCAGAATCAACAGCCACCTGAGGAAACATATGATGGTCCACTCAGGGGAGCGACCCTTCTCATGTCTTCTATGTCACAAAACATTTAAGAAGAGAGTTCACCTGAAGAAGCACAGAGAGAAGCCATGTCTGAAGGCGAAACCTGTTAGTGAGTCTGCATAGTGTTAAAACTCATGAAGAGGGTGACTTTTGTTATGGTGACAGCCTTAACTGTAAAGCACTGTAGAAATAACTCCACATTTGTGTGCCACACTATAGAGTGGTGCATGGGTAATGTAGTTTCACAGGCAAGCCAATAAGCAAACATCAAGCTGGTACCCTCAACAAATGATCTTTTTCCATGAGTTTTTGGATTAGGAGTGATAATAGGTCTGTGGTGGAAAAAATGATAGTGAATCAGGTTTTGCTCATCTATAAATCTCTTAAAAAGTTTGGAAACACTTTGGTCGGTTTGGTTATTTCTCTCCGTTAATAATAGCAGTTGGTATTTTATTTTATTTATATAATTGGAAAGCCTGAGTAATCATCTTTACAGCGAGGTAAATCTTTACAGGATCATGCATTTGTAGAATGTGCAACACAGCTGTATGTGTGGGTAGTGCCACCAAAAAGCTGGTGTTCCTGTACACAGTGTCAGCTAGGCCTGCACAATATATCGTTTGAACATCGTCATCACAATATGTGCATGCGCAGTAGTCACATCCCGCATGCAATGTGACTATCGCATTTCCCCCATTTATTGGGGAAATGAAAAAAAGCAACTGAAATTAAAACCTATTCTATTTTGCACAGAGACATGGCCTCCTGGATCCCTTTTATATACAGCAATCTTCATCATTCACAGATGAACCCCCTTAGCCTGGATTAAACAGTATTATATGAATACAATGGTGTCATTGTGAGTCAACCAAATTCTTCCCAAACAGAGCTATTCAAGTCATCTGGTGAAAATTCTTCTATTTTTAATATCCCAATATATCGTAAACCCCCAAAAATCGCAATGTCAGTTCTTTCCAATATCGTGCAGCCCTAGTGTCAGCATTGCTTGGTGTCAACCCAAACTTAAGACCAAGTTCTGTGAGGATGCTGTAAGCCATAGACCACAAAGAGGGTGTCCCAAAACAACACTCCAAGAAGACCGTGTCCTCACCCCTGCTTCGCTGAGGAACTGTAGGCTTCATTTCAGGAGAAGAGGGAATTTGGGCACTCTTTTGGGGGGCTGCTATCCACGTTTAGCTGTGTTACTCAAATTGTACCTCCTCGTAAAAGTGACTAATCAGGCTCTCCAGAGACATACAAAAAAAATACCAATTGGTTTTTATAAAAGGGGATAAATAATCAGTCAAAAGTTTGTTTCCAGAATTGTTTTAAAGTGTAGATAATCCTGTCTAAACACTACTTTCATCATTTTCAAGGCAACAATAAAATGACTTCCTTTTTAGTGTGACCTGATCAGTTGTGCCACTGTGCAACCCATTATCAAGTACTTTGGTATGAGGTGGAGCTTTTCCAAATGTATATTACATCACAGAAGATAACTATTACACTTCTCCAGCTTGTGTTGACCATATTTTTTTTTCATTCAGGACATTTAACAACAAAAATCCAATCAAATTTGAGGCAGTTGAACCAGGACAGAAACTGCACATTCACTTTTGGGTTTAGAACTCATTGCCTCACCATTGCCTAACTTATCATCTACAGTCCATATCTGTACTGTACGTGTGCTGTTAACCAACTGTTTTTGAAATATGTGATGGTTTTTTGTTATTTATCTTTAATGTGTAAATAAAGAACAACTTTTTTAGTCAGTACTGTAAATGATCATACTGTTGAGACTTATTTCAGATAAGCTTCACAGACTCTTGAGACGAGGCCTCACTCTGAGTGAGAAGATAAATCCATTCTGAAGGCCAAAAATCATCTGGGGTCCATAAAACCCTCTTATAACAATTACATGAATGTCAAGCTATTTACTTTGAAATTATTTAATAAATAATTATGATGCCAACACTAAATTTTGCACCTTTCATTTTTGGGTAATAATCTGCAAACATTTTTTCTTCCTCCTTATGCAAATTATTGTGCTTATAAAGCAGTAGTGTTGTAAGATAGTTATATATGACCGGTTCTGTTTATCGGGGAATATTAATCAGAGGTGTCCAAACCTTTTGCATTGAGGGCTACTTGCTGAAAAATATAAAGTCTATTAGAAATAAGGATTTGGGTGGCCAATCCAGTTCAAGGGGCCCTTCCAGACCTGATTACCATTGGATTTGCCCCTGATAAGGATAGAAACTATGCTTTGTCCTGCAGAGAGAGATATACTTCTGGCTTATTTCCCCATTCTGACACGACTAAAGTTAAGTTAAAAACAAGAAAGGCACTTGCAGAGCAGACATCCACCAAGCAGCTCAGTTACGGCAGTGGCTTTTCCACAACCCCCGTAAACGATACAATTCTGGATCACCACACGCGCCAATTAGACGGCAGAGTCCATGCTCATGTGTGTCCATGTAGAGAGCTGCGCCTCTGGCATTTCAAGGGATGCTGGGAAATTAAGTGATATGGGCTCGCAGAATGATTGCAGTTTTTAAATTAACTGCAATTCCCATAATGACGTACAGCAGCCGAGGAGAAATGAATGGGAATTGCCATTATAAAATGTTTTTTATGGCATCAATCTAGATCAGATCCAGATGAAATTTACCTTGATGATAGAGTTGGATATATTATCCTGTAAATTTTGAAGCAAGTCCATAAAGTGATTTCAGAGATATGATTTTTTTTTTTTTAAATACGGCCAAGTATTAAGTTATGGGATTTTCATAAAATGTTGGGATTTTTTTGCATTTGTAACCAGTTCTTCCTTGGACCAACCCACACCTCTGGCAAATTTTTCATGTAAATCCACCCTGTAGTTTTTGCGAAATCTTGCTAAGAGACTAACACAGACAGACCCTGGCGAAACATAACCTCCTTGGCGGACATAATAAGGGTTAGTCAGGAATTACTTTGTATTTGATTTGTTATAGAGAAAGCCCCCTGTCAGCCATTGTAAACCAATATTAAATCATAAAATTGAGGAGGATTGAGTCAAGCCCAAGTGGAAAATAGCTTTACAGTCCCTGAAAGAAGTAGTCTATCAGTCTATGCCCTGCACAAGCCATCCCAAGTCTATGGGCTTCGCTGCCAACAAAACCGTTAAAGAGTTGGGTGGCCAGTGTGGTAGGTCTATTTGTTTGTTTTGTTTTTTTGTCATCTATATGGCACACACATCTTTAAAAAGTATATTTTGACCCCCCTAGACATTTCAATTAACAGATAACATGAAGTTAGAGAGCAAAACACTGGCAGTAAAATCAGTTCACTTAAAGGGTTAGTTTGGGGTTTTTTTTAAGTGGGGTTGTTAGAGGCCCATGGTACTAGTAAATATGACTACTGACAGAGGAGCTTTGTCTCTTGGGGATATATCCATGGACTTTTATGTACTTACCGCCGCCCCCAGTTGTCTTCCCCAGAGACAAAGCTTGCAAATTCTTTTATTGGATATCAATATATACTCGTGCCATGGGGCTTTAGCCTACTTCAGGAACACTGAACCAACCCTTCATGGTATTGCATGTGCAAAACAAATCCTGTATTGTTAATCCACCCATCGTCTATAACACATATCCCCTCGGGGTTGTGGGTGACTGGAGCCAGTCCGAGCCGACACTAGGTGAGTGGCTGGACAGGTTGGCAGCCAATCGCAGTGCCCCATAGAGAGACAGACAATCATGCACATGTGGACTAACACCTGTGGGTAATGCAGAGTCACCAATTAATCTGACAAGCATGTTTTTGTTTTTACTGTTTTTATACGAATATTTAAATTGTTAGCTTTCCTTCCTGACCTACTGCTGCCATGACCTCACTCAGGAGTTAAGTGGAAGAAGATGTTGAATGGATGCATAATTGGATAAAGAATAGGCTCTCACTACATTTGCTTTGAACCTCAGACTTATTTTCCTGCCTTTCTTCATTATTTTTATGCTCAGCCTTCACTGTTGAGAGCACAGAGCAACCCTTTTCACTTAGTCTGCTTATTCGGAAACGATGTGGCCGTCAAGGTGATGCAGGGTGACAGACAGCAGCTCTTTGCAGAGGGAGGGAACATGTCATTCTTGAAGGAGCATTACGGCATGGTTTGTGCAGCAGTGCTATTAAGTAACAGGATATTAGGGAACCCTTTATACCCACTTTTAAAAGGTTCAAGTGTTATATACACGAAGAAACTCTGGAAATTAGGTTTGGTTGATTGGCAAAAAAAAATCATCAAAAAAGTATTGAAAAAAAAAAAAAGATGACATCTTGCAGAATGAAGCAGTTTTCGGTGGACTTTGAAACATTTACTGATAGGCAGACTGTCCTGGAATATCCTGGCACTTTCCATCTGCATAAATGTTCTGATTTCTTTTTGACTGATTCCTCCATCTGTCCTGCTGGCTCATAATGGACCGCATCCCGAAGTAGAGAGCAAACTGTTTACTGAAGAACTGAAGTGATGAACAGCTGATGGACAGTTTCTGCTGTCATACCACACAGTTTTGAATGCCTCTGTGCCAGAGTCAGATGAGCCCTGTGGTGTTGTGTTGTCAGGATGCTGCAAAGTAATGAACAAAACCTGTTGTGAAGTGGAGGATATGTCTCCCATTGAGAAATGCTTTCAGTTTTCTTCTTTGTTCTTCATTTAATGGAGAAATTTCAAGTTCTGATCAAACTGCTATCAAAAGACAGCATGCAAGCAGATCTCATGGTGCATTTCATTTTCCCCAGAACTCAGTCTTGTGAAGTGGGAATTAAGTCACATTCCAGTTAAACATGATTGGAGTCTGGCTAAAGGAGTAGCCCATGTTTACAGGCTCAGAGTTGCCTCTCGCTGTCATCATGCCTGTGTCTTGAAGATCTTGAACTTTCATGATCCTTTGCTTGCTAATGCCACTTAGTAAACCTGATATCACGGAAAATCTTAGAGGGGATTTTCCTTTGCCTTTGTAAACATCCAACTTGACACATGTATGAGCCAGGTCAAGGTCATAGAGCTGTCTTGTCTTTTTTTTTGCCCTCAGAGGGAGCGATCTTAAAACTTTAAAGGATTTTTGTCCTTTGCTACTTATAGTATCTTTGCTACTTTTTTCTTGGGCAAATAGAATAGGTTTTTGGCAGATATTAGGGCTGGGTATTTCCAGCAACTTCACGATACGATACGTATCCCGATACACGTAAATTGTGAACATTGACTATGCTTTAAGCAAAATTCTTGACAAGTTTATTTTTTTCTTATAAGAAGAAAAAGAACAAGGATGAGTTTTAAGGGGTTCTACAACTTGAGAGACATAAATTCAGATCCTCAAAGATGGTAGACCTAAGTTCAAATTAAGAACATATGCTTCAGTATGTAGCTCATCTTCTAACTTGAACTGTGCCACTGTTAACATTACCCAAAGTGTATTTACAACAACTGTCAAAATATGTAGGCCGTATCGATTCTGTAGAATCCGTATCAACACACGTATCCCAAAGGAGTGCGATACGATATTTTGCCGTATTGATATTTTGAGCACAGGCCTAGCAGACGTATAGGTGTAATTCTCCTCATCTGTGTAAGCTGCTGCTTCAGATTTCCTTTAAAAAAACTGCAAAAATATGCACTTTGACTAAAAAACGAACTGGTAACATTTTAAGGAGAAAACCTTAAATGTATTTGGGCTTGATATTCATGCTTGTGTTTTAAATTTGCCTTAAAAGGATTCCTGTCAAACTTTGCACAGATGGCCTCAAGTTCATTCTTTGCTTGTGAATGCAATTGAAAACTTTCTGGTATTTTCTTGAAACTTTGCAAATGTGAATTCCTTTTTTTTTTAAATGTATTTTTTGGGCATTTTGTGCCTTTATTGATAGGAGAGAGACAGTGGATAGGCTTGTGAAAGGGGGTGAGAGAGTAGGGGAAGACACTCTGCAAACTGGTCACTTGCGGGATTCGAACCTGGACCGGCAGGGGTGCCTGATTGCTAACCACTCTGCCAAACCAGCACCCTGCACAAATGTGAATTCTATTAAAAAATAAAGTGGGCAAAGTTCAAGGTTATTGGGCCTTCTGTTTATCCCTGGCTCCTGAACAGAAAATCTCAATAACAATTTGAGGTGTTTTTATCAAACCTTTTGTTTTCTCTAACTGAAGAATGTCTACCGTGTCAAGGTCAAGGTCTCTTGTACATCCTTTGGAAATAAGATTTCACCCTGGCTTTTCTGATTGACCCACCCCTATTTTACCTTCCCTTTCTGGTAGTTTTATCCTTTACAGAGGCATATTACCTCAAAGAGGTAGTTTTAGTGTAGCCAGATACTGCTACTGAGAAGCCGCAGTATGTCTTTGTCAGCATTTGTTAATCTGTTTCTTTATGAGCAAGAAAACTCAAAATGTTCTCAACAGATTATGATTAAATTTTCAGGAAATGTTGGTCATGGCACAGATTTGTTAATACTGCTGGTAGGGCAGTTTTCTCTATTTTCTATCATAAGTTGGATAAGAATGTCAGAAATGCCTGGGTGGAGGTTTGTGTTCTGGAAGCACTTCTAGTTCCACCTGAAATGTTATACAAATCAAGTCCAAATAATGCAAATGAGTTTCTCCTTTGTGATCTTTAATGCACAGTGTTGAGAATAAACTATCGATGGTACCTTTACTTCTCTTCCTATGATGTGAAGGGAGTGTAAAATCAATTTGAATTTGGTATCTGCGAGATTCTGAGAAGAAAGAAAAAAGAGTGAGGTGTCTCCTTGGTTAAATCCCCTAATTTCACAGAATCCTTCTCCTCAGAGCTTCGTCATTTGTCCTGCAGGCTTTTAGTCTGTCTTTAAACAGAATTACATAACCGTCTGAAAAGTGCATGCATAATTTACCATAATTCTCTGTGTAGAGCACACAAAGTACTTTACTGTATTATTTTAGGATCTACATTTCACTAAAATTTGGGACAACATGACAACTCAAAATGAAATATTTATGTTCAGAGATGATTAATTCCAATGAAGCTGCATCTGGAATACAGCTCATTTCTCATCTATATTTTGACATTTTAGAATCATTCATGTCCCAAATGCCACAGAAACATAATGTGCTTTCACCCAGGGGGGTTTAATAAAGCTTTTCAGATGTATTTTATGGTCTTCTCTCCCTCATTTAAATAGCAGAAACAAATTTCCAGATTTAGAGGTGCACTGGCAGGATCCATTTTGCCTTTATCAGAGGAAATCAGATAAAATTTGAAGGAGTGCTGATTGGTGCAATGCAGCTTTGATTGCTTTGAGTTGAGGGTTTGCAGCAGCAGCATGGAAGAGATTCTGACTCCTTCAAGTCTCTTACTCAGCAAAATGTTTGTAGGAGCTGGTGACGGCAGCAACAAAGCCATCCTGTAGACATTCATCAAAACAGCCGAAGGGATGCTCATCGTTTGTCTCCAACCTGCCTGGCATTACTCTTTCAGAAAATAATTCATCCCCTGTAGACTATGCCTCCTTTCTTTGTTTTATATCCTCCCAGATTCACTGACTGCTGTTTTTGATTCAGAAGAAACAGCGTTAGAGAGTAGTAAGAGCATAATTACTCCCTGGCAGTGCTGCCTTGCAGATTACAGTGGCTCTTTTACCCCTCTATTCCAAATGCACTGCCACACTTTCTATTAATATGACCCATAAGCACATCATCATTGCAGCTTTCTGTGGCATGGGAGGCTTCTTGAGAGAGGCGTCATTTTTCAGCTGGCGTGTGGAGAGCACGTCACAGCCAGGAGCCTTTCCCACACATGAAAAGAGAGCAGAGACGGAGAGGCTGTGGGAAGGAGCAGCTTCCTGCAGGCTCTAATAGAGGACACCTGCCTGTCGTTTGCTTTGAACCATCGTGTTTAAGAGGTTGGCAGGTCTTCTGGCCTGGTGACACTGATGGTTTATTGAAAATTTATGCAGCAGCAGAAGCATCCAGTAAACGTCCCCAGATATACTGCTGCTATTTTTTGCTCTGATTTTCTCACTCATGTTTTATTCAGACCTGGAATCCTTCAGCACAAGAAATGCAACCAACTAGCAAAGACAGATGCATTTTTTTCTAAATTCACGATGCAGGATAGTTAGTCTATAACAGGAGGAAATGTTAATTAAGTGCAAGGCGCATGTGTTTCTCCGGTCGAGGTGAAGCCGAAGGGGAGATACAGAGATAGAGAAATAACTCTCCTGCCACTAATTATGAGCACTTTGGTAAACACTCTTCCTAATGGCCCCTGGAGTTGCTACAAACAGCTGCAAACATTACAAATTCAACCACTTTTCATTGGCTTCAGTCTGATGAGTTAATCAGAAATTCACTTTGAGAATAAAGAGGAAAGATGGACCGAAATAGTGATTGCAAATTCTGCTTGTTCATGACCTTGCAAAAACATTTAGCTGCGATTTAGATTCTAACAAAAACTGATTCATCTGACATACAGGTTAACTTTCCCTGAATGGTTAAGTGGTTAGCAAGGCCTTTTGACAGCATATCAGCACCCTCATTGTGGTACAGTCAATCACTGTCTCCTTCACATTCTTTTAAGTCCTCTGGTAAACACTGCTGGCACAGGGAACTTGACTGCAGAAAATGTAGTCCCATCCCATCATGCATCTGTATTGATTGTTCTCTTTCGGACAGTGGTGCTTACTGTACACAGGGATTACTGCTCAGCAGCAAAGAGAAAGAGAATAAGAGAGAAGCAGTTAGCTGAGGCTACTGAATGAGTTTGTTTAATGTGGCTACAGAACAGAGGTCTGATTAAACACTGAATGATGAGACAGTGCTTTACATCTACATACCCTGTATTCAGTCTTGCATCCATGTGCATATTTACATGTAAAATTATATAGCATGCATGTTGTGTCTGTGTAAGAATGCAAACACACTTTATAAGGGCTGTTCTCCATAGTGTTTATCGTCCAGCAGCTGCAATGCAGCCCAGTCAGAGCTTCAGCCGTGCCTATTTAAATTCAGAGCAGGTATGATAGTGTAAGCTTTGGCGATCAGTGTCCCCAACTCTGAACACTCCACACAGCATCCAGATGTTTGGGACTAGTAAAGTCTGTGCTGACTGTGGGCCGGGATTGCTGTTCATAATGATAGAAGCCACCTCCATTCAAGGACCTGTTTCCTTCTGTTTGTTTGTTTGCTAGGTTTCTAGGATTGCTCAAACACAGAAAAATCAAAATCACAATCTTCTTTAATATTGAGTTAAGAGTTATCACCTTTATTCATAATTATTAATACTTTAACACCAACAATTAAAACTCTAAACACTTCAACAGTGAAATAACATGTAACTATATGAAACAGCAATATAAGAAATTAGTGATTAAAAAATCATATTTTTCAGTATTTCTAAGATGTAAGTTATCTTGTTTAATTGTTGGAAACTGAAACTTAGCCAACTGTTGAGTGGATTTGGTACATGTTTTGTTTGTTTGTTTGCTTTGCTATTTTCCTGTTTGTCCAATTGAAAAAATACAGTATGATCTTTTCTTCACACAGGACCTCCAGGCACTCATTGAGTATTTAAAAGACAAAGTGGCAAGGATGTTGCATGGTCCAGACAGGGTAGGGGGATTATTTCAAAGGAAGAGACATTTTAGGAAATCATTTAAGTAAATGGTGAATGGACTTAAGCTTGTGTAATGCTTTTCAACCCTTTCTGACTGCTCAAAACAACACTATGAGTAGTCAGAATGTTCTGGATATTAATTCAAGTTGTCAGTCCTTTTCATACAGAGTAACCAAGCAGTGGGAGCAACTTGGGGTTAAGGGTCTTTGCCCGCTGAGACATCAATATGTAACAGAAGGAGCTGGGCTCAAACCCTCAACCTCAGACCACCTACCTCAGAGTAGTTGTCCTTACATTAAAGGCAGGGTTGACACGTTTAGAAAATCAGAGAGGCAGTAACTGAGCTGTTGCAAGTAAATGCAGTGGTGACAGTTATTACTCTATCCAACAATACTTTGGAGAACTTCAGGTATAACAATGCAATATGAAGCAGAGCAACTGCATGCTACTAGAAGTATAAATGTAGACAGAGAGAGATTTGGTGTCCCGGGACAGTCATTGGTCACATTGCAACTGCTTCAGATGATGGGACTTTTTAACTCCTTTTGCTGCACAGATTAAGTTGATTGCCACTGGGACACAAAGGCAATTTTAACCAGTATAACAAATAAGGTTTTTTGATAACACTGCCATCCCTTGTCTTTTGTCATTTGTTGGTGTGCAGTTGATACTATTGCTATCATTGTCTTCAAGTTGATGGGATTTAAAATACATTAAACAGGAAAAAGCCCAATATGAGTAAAATGCATGGTCAATATTGGTAAATTTGGCTAATGTGTTAAATCCAAAATGGCCCCAAATGAGGATCTGTTTTGGAGCCAAAAGCCAACTCCTATGCTAAGCTGTGCAAAATGATGCAGATCACCCTTTTGTCAAAGCAGACCTGAGGAGACCATGAACATGTGGGCAAGGCTGAAGAAGAATTATTGTGTAAAAGGAATAACAAAACATTACAAATCAAATCAGTGCTTTCATAACGTACAAAACTATTTTGAACTGTATACAGATATTTATAGATTCTGTAACAGCAAAGATTTATAAGAGATCATCTAGATCTGTGGTCCTCAATTAGTAGGGACCCAAAAGTGGGCTGCAGCACTCTTTTCATAGGGTCCCAAAAATGTTACCTTACACAACAAATAAACAGATCAATACATGCTATATAGAATATATTTCAGATGCCCATCTGGGTAGCAGCTTGTAGAAGGTGATGAGGGACGGCATAACCTTTCAAAAACATACTTGAAGGGTGATTAAACGTCCTGTTAATCCAATTCATAACAGGCAAACCAAATTATGTGGTAAACAGGTGGTTCTGCCACGGTGTAAAGTACAAAATGTGGTCCAGTTCATACAGCAAACTCACATGTTAGAATTGGAATGAAAATATATTCTCCATGGAGAAGAAATGCTCTCCAGTTCTCATGATACTGCAACTGAAGCTGGTATCATCTTTGCTAATCTCTGACCAAACAACCATGATTTACAGGCTTGCAGCTATCTTTGGCTATTGTTACACGTAGCTTCTGCCTCTTTCTGCTCAGAGGACTCTGAGACCTGAGCAGACCAAGCTCAGTAATTCCAGTTTGGATATTGCAAGATGCATATGCCTGATTACAGACAATGAGTCAGGCTGATCCAGCTGTTCTGCAAGTTCCCTAAAAGTGTGCCTGGAAAAGAAAACTGGAAAAAAAGTCTTTGCTATTTGGGAACCACATGTTGACACGCAACTATTAATTTTCTTGTTTTGTTGTGGTAAGGATTTCAAAAAATCTTGACTCAATTACTTCATTATTCTACAACAGGTTGGTTTTGAAAAAGTGTTACTTCCTTAAGAAATCAACCAAACTTTATATGATTTTATTACGGATCTATTTACTATTAAGCCTTGGGAGTTTGAGCTTGACATGAAGGAAAGGAGCTGAACTAAATCCTAGACTAACCACTGTGAGAACAACTATCCCTACTACACGGTGTGCACTGGCATATTTCCTTGGCATCACTAGTGCCTCTATAATAGGGTACATTTCACAAAACAATTGAGACGTACAGTCCATGGGCTTCTTTTATAAATCCCTTTTTTACATGTTTGTAGTGTGATCAGTAGGACTCATATCACTTCAGTGATGCAGGTGCATGTATAGTTACATTATTTCAGGTCTGACCTTGACCTTGTGTTTAAGAAAAGCATTAAGTTTAACCTTGAGCCCGAGTGGAAATTCATTTAAGTTCTGAAGTAAAGCACAGTCACAAACAGATGATGAAAACAAGGCCTGAGGACCTTAATCTTTGACCTTGAGACTCCAAAACATATTTATGTGCAAGATAGTTTAGACTCCATGAAAAGATATCCCACTGGACCCTGTCCCAAACCACCAATTCACACTCTCTGAAACCAAGAATCTTTCAAATGTTGCTTTGCTGATAACATGATACTGCAGGGGCCCCTTTTAGCCAGGGGCCCTCAAATTTAAGGGGGCATTAAGCAAGATATACAAGGGAGAAATAATGCTTATAGCACAAGCTCAGGTAGGAAGATGTTTGGCATTAAAAAATGTGATAAAACCTATAAGAGACACTAAGTCAGGATGCTGGTTTGGCAGAGTGGTTAGCAACCATGCACATCCCATGTACATGATTTCAGCATGTGACAAGTTCGCAGAGTGTCTTCCCCTACTCTCTCACCCCCTTTCACAAGCTTATCCACTGTCTCTCTCCTATCAATAAAGGCACAAAATGCCCAAAAATATAGTTTAAAAAAAGAGACTAAATGACAGAGCTGTTTAGAGCTTTTAACTGCAAGAAGTTTAAGGGAAAATCAAAAGATGTAGCTAATTAGGAAGGCTTCTTGTCGGTGAGCAGTGTTGTGCAGCAGACAGAAAACAGATGGGGCTGTTGTCGAGCTGCCGAATGATGGTCGTATAAAAACGAACAGACAATCTCCTCCAGTGAGATGGGTGCAGCGTCAGCTCTCACACAACACATCACAGGATGGAGGGACCGATATGCATGCAAACTCGCTGCTTACAGACACACACTCCACAGAAACACAGTCACACAGCTCTGCCTTTTGGCTTTCAACATATCAACATGACTCAATCATATATTTAGTTCCCAAATGTGGTTATTTGTGCGTAGGCATGGGTGTAAAAAGGCTTAGCTGACACTTAAAAGCTTCTTAATAAGATCTAATCAAATAAAACCTGCTAAGTGGGTCGACCCTCCATCTACACCTACACCTCATAATGTTTTATGACGAGTGACACGACTGCGTGTGTCGTTATATTGTAATGGCTTTGTGACTGTGAGCAGGGGCCGTTTAACTGGGGGCAGATTAGATTCCATTTGAAGCTTAAGAGGTCAGTGCAATAAAGTGATGTCTCATGCAGGCTTGCTGATTTTATTACACGCTCATGGAGTGTCAGTCATTTGCTTCAATTCTGCAATTAGTGATAAAACAAACTATCAGCTGCTTCAACTCTGAACAGCAGATCTGGCAGTGAAATTTTCTCTTGTCTCCAAATTATCTCCACCCACAAGATGAAGACAGCAAAAGAACAAGAGACCCATTGAGGATGAAACCAGACTGGCAGTGACTGTGTTAGATACTGAGGTGATTTTCAGCTCAGTTCATTGAGAAAAGTGCACTGAGCACCTTTAAGATTTCAGAAGCTTTAAAACAAATACATGTACTCCAAAAACACCAACTAAAGCCCCACCTTGTGCCACATTTTGCAGACTGTATGAATCAGTGGTTTTCAAACTGTTGTTTTCACCAAATTCCATGATTTTTCAGTCAGAAACTTTCCATAAGAATTAACTGGAATCAATGAAAACAGGAATAAACCTAGAATTTACAAAACTGAAGGTCAGCCCTTGAAGGAATTTTAAATATAGTCTGAGAAAATATATTTTAGCATAATCTTGACTAGAACAACCAGATTTCATGCAAGTATACTTGAGAACATTTATGCCAGTTCTGAAACAGATGCAGACAGCACACTGCTTACTCCAGGGGTGTTTAGAGTACTCCCACTACATGCACTGTGCACTCCTCCATCACATGCACAGATGATTCTAGAACACTAGACTATTGAATTAACACATTTGAGCCAATGGGTGACATGAATTGAGGTTAAATTGGATTATTTAATAGAGAAATCATACCTTAAGTTCTACTTCCAAATAAATCTGTTTAAATTCAACGTTGAAATTGTATTGTTTTGCATGGATGTCTGACTAAGAGAAAACAAAATGTCTATATTTGTGTCTGAATATGAAACACTTCATTCAAATTACCCTCATTCCAAATTAATTTCCAAAAATTCTCACAGATTCCTATTATTCCCATTCCCACCAAAATTTCCCTAGCTTAACTTACAATGGAACCCTGTTTCACATATGTATTTTTATCTAAAAATGTCAGATAAAATATTACAAATAAGTATATAACTAATGAAATACTTATCAAAAAATCATACATTTCTTATCAGGGTAAATTCAAAACTCAAACATCAATTGTTGCTTACATTTTATTCATTAATAGACCTGACATTACAGTTCCAAACATTTCTGTGACATCAGCTGAGGATTTTATCTTTCAGTGGGGAACAATTCCAAAATTCCAAATTTCCAAAACAATTACAAAAAAATGAGTCTTGTCAATTCAGTTGAAGCTATTGACTACTACCTTTACATTGATTGTTGTTACCACTTGAATTCTACTTAATCGTGCTGGTAGTAATATCATTTACCTGCCCTCTATTCTTTACATAAACATATTGTGTGGTTGTTTTGAACAGGTAGTAATGGGGCTGAAGCTGGTGATGACAGTTTTGTCTAGCCTAGTAGCAGAGAGAAAGGAGGTTAATTTATTAAGACTCTCAGGACAGAGAAACTGAAACCATTACCTTACCCAAAGATAATTGCCTGCTTTTTCACCTCCTTTGCAGCCTTGGTCATTTATCAGCATTAAGCACTTGGTCACACAACCAGCAGACTTTTCGGTTTCCTTGGCAATAAGCATGCTAAATCCTGCTCCTCTTTTTCAGGTGGAAGTGAGTCAATAGTGCTGTTCTACAAATCGCCCCCATACTGCCCTTATTCTTTGTATGAGCTGGTTGTAGAGTAGAGGTTTGAAAAACAGGACGCAGAGAGAAGCGACAGTGTCCTGCCATTGACAACAAGCTTGTCTCCACAGGCCAAACACTCATTGGCAGGAGCAGCCTGGAGCTACAAGGTTTTATCTCAGATAAACATGCTGGAGGCCTTTTATTTTCACAGAGCGCACACTCATTCAGGGAGACAGAATTGAGCACCGGTGCTGTTTTCCAGGAGCGCCGTGGCTCACATTGAACACCTGGGAGCTGTCAATACAGCTGCTGCATGGTAAGCCACTCAGCAGATGCACTGGAGACAGATGCAGTCTATTCATAATTAAACTGATGACCCTGTGCTGACAACCTCTTCAACCTCTACTGTCTGGACTGCCATTGTTTTCAACCTGAGATCATACAAACCCTCTACCTGTAAAACACATGTTTTCGTTTTTGGAAAAGTATCAGCTGGTTATGTGATATCCTGTTTTTTTTTTTGTTTTGTTTTTTACTGTGATAAAGAAATACCAAACCTTTGAGTTTATATCAATATATTTTTTTTAATTGTGGACTAATAATACACGCACTGTGCAGTTGTACAGCACCATGTACAACTACTCAGAATGGCCTACACTCACACTACTCCAGGCACAACCGAACCTGCACAGCTACTTGCACAGAGTAAGAAAAAATAATCCAATGTAAATTGATAAAAAAAAGTCTGCATCAGTGCTTTCCATTAGTGGCTCAACAAGGCCAACAGCCATTCACAATAAATTATTTTGTGGCCAGTTAGAGTTCAAGGGGGCTTAATTTCCAGTCATTTTCAACCATTCAAATTTATTCAGTGAGGAAATATTGAAATTTGGACCTTAGAAGAAACAAAGCATATAACTGGACAAAAAGGAAGAGCAATGCTAACATATTGCAGTGCCTTATAGTCCGGTGGTCGTGCCCACACTCCATAGAGGCCTTTATCCTTGAAGCCGGCAGTCCAGGTTCAGTCCTGACTTTAGGGTTTCTGTGGCTCAGCTTCAGAACATGTCGACTATGTGGTCTACCAAAGTAGTCCCAAAACAAGAAGGCTCGCTAATGGCAAACTGAAGTGTATAAATGAGTCCAGTGCAGTGTATAACCAGGCTGATGATGCGTCAACTGTTTTCCCCCTGAAAGTCATAGTTAACGTAGAGAAATGTTCTTTTTTATGGCCCCACTAAGAGTTTCTACAAAGTTTTCCAGTCAGCTTTGAAGCTTGTTGAGTCTAGGTCCAGGAAGCAAATAAATACTAACAATACTGATCTGACTCGCACAGATTGATACTGTAGAAAATCATCTTCAGGTCCATCTACACAGCCCTTTAATGATCTCCGTGTGGGCCTAGTAGTGCGGATTGGGCAGCAGTGAGATGGCTCTGCCCAATCAAAAGTGGACCCTTGTAGAACTGTCAACAGGGATCATGTTTACATGCACGTATGAATAGGATAACTGGGAAGAATTTGGTTACAATCTGACATAAATACAGTATATGTGTATGTTTGTGTATACAGTTACATTTTCAGGCATGGAGCAGAGTTTGTTTTGCTGTTCCTTGCCTTTTTTCTTTCTCCCTCTGCAGCCACCAAGGTGCCAAAAGTGTGATTGACTCTCATCTGTGTGTCTCTGCTCTGTGGCTGATAGAGGTCAGATGATGTTCACTCACTGGAGGACTCGCCTTTGAAAGAGATCTTCTCTGAAGCCTCACTCTCTCTTTGCTTGGGTTTGAAGGAAGCAGGTCTGGTCTGTGTGCTGCCAGAAGCTCTCATGTTGAATTTTAAGGTATGTGGAGGGAGCAGGGGAACTATATGGGCTGGCGTAACCTTTACAGTCCTACAATATAGTTTATGTTGTTTAGAAACCCTAAATTATTACAACCCCGAAACCAGTGAAGTTGGCACGTTGTGGAACTCGTAAATAAAAACAGAATACAATGATCTGAAAATCCCTTTCAACTTATATTCAATTGAATACACTGCAAAGACAAGATACTGAACGTTCAAACTGGTAAACTTTGTTATTTTTTGCAAATATCAGCTCATTTGGAATTTGATGCCTGCAACATGTTTCAAAAAAGCTGGCACAAGTGGCAAGAAAGACTGAGAAAGTTGAGGAATGCTCATCAAACACTTATTTGGAACATCCCATAGGTGAACAGGCTAATTGGGAACAGGTGGGTGCCATGATTGGGTATAAAAGCAGCTTCCCTGAAATGCTCAGTCATTCACAAACAAGGATGGGGTGAGGGTCACCACTTTGTGAACAAATGTGTGAGCAAATTGTCGAACATTTTAAGAAACATTTCTCAACGAGCTATTGCAAGGAATTTGGGGATTTCATCATCTATGGTCCGTAATATTATCAAAAGGTTCAGAGAATCTGGAGAAATTACTGCACGTAAGCGGCAAGGCCGAAAACCAGCACTGACTGCCGGTGACCTTCGATCCCTCAGGCGGTACTGCATCAAAAACCGGCATCACTGTGTAAAGGATATCACCACATGGGCGCAGGAACACTTCAGAAAACCACTGTCAGTAACTACAGTTCATCTACATCTGTAAGTGCAAGTTAAAACTCTACTATGCAAAGCCAAAGCCATTTATCAACAACACCCAGAAACGCCGCTGGCTTCGCTGGGCCCGAGCTCGTCTAAGATGGACTGATGCAAAGTGGAAAAGTGTTCTGTGGTCTGACGAGTCCACATTTCAAATTGTTTTTGGAAACTGTGGTCGTCGTGTCCTCCGGACCAAAGAGGAAAAGAACCAGCCAGACTGTTATAGGCGCAAAGTTCAAGCCAGCATCTGTGATGGTATGGGGGTGTATTAGTGCCCAAGGCATGGGTAACTTACACATCTGTGAAGGCACCATTAATGCTGAAAGGTACATACAGGTTTTGGAGCAACATATGTTGCCATCCAAGCAACGTCTTTTTCATGGACGCCCCTGCTTATTTCAGCAAGACAATGCCAAGCCACATTCTGCACGTGTTACAACAGTGTGGCTTCGTAGTAAAAGAGTGCGGGTACTAGACTGGCCTGCCTGTAGTCCAGACCTGTCCCCCATTGAAAATGTGTGGTGCATTATGAAGCGTAAAATACAACAACGGAGACCCCGGACTGTTGAACAACTTAAGTTGTACATCAAGCAAGAATGGGAAAGAATTCCACCTGAAAAGCTTCAAAAAAAGGTCTCCTCAGTTCCCAAACATTTACTGAGTGTTGTTAAAAGGAAAGGCGATGTAACACAGTGGTAAAAATGCCCCTGTGCCAACTTTTTTGCAACGTGTTGCTGCCATTAAATTCTAATTTGATGATTGTTTGCAAAAGAAAATAAAGTTTCTCAGTTCGAACATTAAATATCTTGTCTTTGCTGTGTATTCAATTGAATATAAGTTGAAAAGGATTTGCAAATCATTATATTCTTTTTTTATTTAAGATTTACGCAACGTGCCAACTTCACTGGTTTTGGGGTTGTAGTTTGTGCCACCCCTTGCTAGGTTTTATTTGGTTAAGCTTCTTTGTAGACTAGTCAGGATAGGTTGTGTTCTCTTTTCTTATTTGACATAACATTGCATTTGCTCAGTTTTTCTTTCTCAATGAATTGAAACCTTTGTTTTTTTGTTAAAATGAAACTTTGATTTGCACATCCCTTGTCTTGTCTTATGTCCATTTTTGGTTGTTGTGTTATTTACCCTGACCCTAATGAAGATGAAATATGTATGTGTGTGAGAGTGTGTGTGGGGGGGGTGTTTGAGTGGGTGTGACTGTTAGAACAACTGAAATGAACTGAAATTTTGTTTTTGTGTTACATGTTTTATACTTCTATTATCTGTTCCTATATGTTTATCTTAAGTTTTTATTAACCTACCTAGTTAATAAAAACGTATATTCGTTTGTATTTTGTGTCTTATACAGATGCATTGATAATAAATAGATAATGTGTGTTTTTTCCTCGAACCTTGATTTTCTATTTGATCTCATGACAATACACTTGAATGTGAGGTCACATATTATGAGTGTTTTTTAAAAATAAGAAGCCAACGAGTCTGTCTTCAAGTCTGCACTGGGCCCTTTCTTGCTACCGCATGGCACTGCTTTCACATCACTGCACTGTACTGTGCCTCATGGAGCTGGCTGTCATCCAAATAGCACAGTACTATAGGCGTTGTACTCATCTCACATATTGTGCTGACTGAAGAGATTGGTAAGGGTGGCTGAGATACTCGAGCAAAGAGAGGTCTACTATTGTTGTGATTGCATTTCCACCTTTTACTTCATTAGCGTCAAAGAAACAGACCTGCCCAACCTGGTGTCATGCACACATGGGCACATCATACACACTTTAAATTCAGAAGGACAAAGCAAAGACTGTGACTGCCACAAGCTTCAAGTATCTCACTGATCATTACAAGGCTGCCATGACAATGTGCTGTTGGCACAACAGAGTGTTTCTTCTGCTCTAGTGTGCAAAAGATCTGAATCCTGTTGACTCAGTCAGCATAAAATGCCAAGTCACCATGGTAACAGGGGATGCAACACGCTTTGTAAAGGCTGATGATGGAGACCGAGCACTTTTTCTTCCAACACCACCACCTCCATCATCATTATTGTCATACATATGAAATGCAGTGATAAGAATCATGAAAAAACGTTGCACACGCCGGATATCCCGTCAGATTTTTGTGCGCACCGCACACACGCACAGCCAAAGCCTACTACAGGTCACGTTGAAGCTTCTTCCTATTATGTAACTGCGTTGAATTACAGTGGTAGCAATTACAAAGCGTTGACGAATTCAGAAATCACACATTTAAAGCTGTAACACCCCTGTTTAACAGTCACTCTGAACTCCCAATGCGTTTTTGCGCCAGACACGTCAGAAAGCACCATCCACAAAGTTGCATAACATTTCTGTCACATTATCAGCCTTCCTCCAGAGGATAGTTAGAGCTATCCATAACATTTTTGAGGGATAATCTCACCGGAAAAGCAGCCCTCAGGAAGAACAGCCCACTGAGACTGTTGTCATTTTCATTTGCGTAAAACAGGAGCGCGTTTGCCCACATGAAGACACCCGGGGATACATTATTTACAGGAAGATTTGGGCAGCAGGGCGAATGGATGAGGGCTTACCTGTCCGCAGGTTGAAGGAGAGTCGGGCTTCAACCAAATAAGGGGTGTCACTCTTGGAGCGGAGTCTCCGGATGGGTCTGCGGTCTGTGCTGCTGTCTGGAGTGGTCGCCATCAATGTGAACCTGCGTCCAGAGGGAGACTGCTGCTGCTGGCCGAGCGGGGCAGGAGCAGCAGCAGCACCACCACGGCCAGTTACACACAGTGATAAGAGAGGAGACTGGTGATGGAGAGGAGAGGAGAGAGGGAGGGAGTTCACACACACATCACATTCACTCTGAGAGAGAGCGAGATCGAGGAAGAGAGAGAGCGCCCGGGGGGGGGGGGGGGGGGGGGGGGCATACAGTGAAGATCTGAAATTGAGATGGCAACACAGAATCCACAACAAACCTCGTTCATAGTGCTGGGCCTGGCCCTGCAAAACACAATGAAAAATAAAGAAACACTAAGACATATTAAATCAGCTGATCAAAAACAACTACAAACCTCCAACATAGGCCTATTTGTCAGTTTTTGTCAGAAGTGGAAAACTACCCCATCTCGTATGTTAACAAATCCTTGAGCATGATCCACATCCGGATTCGGATCATCACTAAACTCTGAATACATTTGCCTCCTGCCACAACCAACATTCCCTGAAAATGTTACTAAATTATGTTAATAACTGATTGAATTAATGGCGAAAATGTTGAAAACTGTCATACCTTATAGCCTAATGTCCAGACATCATATAAGAAATTCCCTGTTCCTCATCCGGATCAATACCAAAATCGAATCACTCCTCCCTTAAGCCATGACCAACACTGCAGTCTTGACTTTTTCAGTTAACTTCCTCCAAAGCACTTATTACATTGTTGGGAAGTTATCGTCTAAAATGTAGAAAATCTTGCACTGTTAGCAAATAGGCTACTTAAAAAAATCTTGGATCAGCACCCAAATTTCCAGGAATTTTTCAGTAGTTCTTGAGCGATGGCTAATATTTCATGAAAATGTTTTCAAGATCTTTTGGGAACTAAAAGAGTAATCAGCAAAATATGGAAACTATACCCTTTCTTGCATTGTTGATAATCTTTGAAGAATTCCTGGATCTGCATCTGAATTATTTTATTTAAAATTAATTTAAAATGCAACAACAAATAATTATCATGACTATAATGATGACACGGTGCAATAATTGTTAACTGTTATTGGGGCTCCTCAATAAGAATAAAAAATGAAAAAGTAAAAACATTTCGAAATTAAAATTAATTTAAAATGCAACAACATACAAAAAAAAACAACAAAAATCATAACCTCCTTGAAACATTCCAAAAGCTGCACAGACTTCTACCAAGGCCAAAGTATTTTCATGGTTTGGTGAGTTTTCATTTTTCATTTTTTTTTCATTTTCATTCTTTATTTCATTCAGAAAATAAAATTCAACACAAATAAAAATGAAATTCTCCAACATTTGAATGAAAAGGAGCAGAAAGAAGAAAAATCTTATATAGTCTGCCCCTCTCTCACAAAATATTAACTAAACAATACAAATGAGCAGGAGCTGCAGGCCAACATGCCTTTTTACATTCACTTTTCTTATTTTCAAAAACAACCAACAAAACAAACAAAAAAGCAAAAAGATCACATATTCATTCATGTTTCGCCACAAAGCAAATACAGCAAAACATTTATAAACACATTTCCCTGTATTCATGCAACATACTGGCTTTAATGCTTTTTTTAAAGACAAAATTTGATTGGGCTTTTTTACTTTCTTTGTTCAGATTATTCCATAAACTGATTCCTCTCACAGTAACGCAGCGCTCCTTCAGTTTAGTTCTAAATCTTGGTTTTTTAAATATTTCAAATCCTTTTAAATCATTACAACTTTCTCTTTTTTCAAATCGGTTCTGGATGTTGCTTGGTAAAATGTTTCTATGAGCTTTATACATAATCTGCAACATACTGAGATCTACTTCTTCCACTGAATTTCAACAGCTGCAATTTAACAAATAATAGGTTTGAAGGATCTCTGTATTGACTTGTACTAATAATTCTAATTGCTCTTTTTTGTAAAATAAAAATTGGTTGGATTTAAGTTTTACATGCACTTCTCCAAACTTCAACACAATAGGTCAGATTATTATCAGAAATGTGAAAACTGCCCAATCTCACAGTGTTCACAAATGAGAAAAAAGGCAGCAAAAATTAAAAACCTAACACAAAAAGATCAACCACCACAACACATCAAAAAGACAATAAGAAATCAAAAATAAATGAACATACAAAATTAAAAAGCAATAACCCAACGTATCAATAACACAATATAAAAAGAACATTTTAGCGTATCACAAAACACAAGTGAAAAAAAGTGTGGAACACAACAATAAAAATAACTTAATGAATGAAAGCACAACAATAAGAAGATAAATGACAAACAAAGAGCAATGATACATTGCACACAAAGAAATCAAACACAATTTATCAAACACAACATTACTAAATGCATACCAATAAAAGGGAAACACAACAATCATCTGAGATATACAACCAAACATAAGACAATACATTCAAAGCTTTCAAATAAATAAGTAAAAAGCACAACAAACAAATAATTAAAATACTGACATATGAATGTTAAACAGCAAAAATTGGAAAAGCTGAAAGTATCCTTTCCTTTTTATTCAAACTCAAATTGTAAGAGCATTTCTATTTTCTCAAATGTCTGCATTATTTTTTAATGTGTTTTGACATGTCTTGTGTTTGTTAAGGAGTGCTGTTTTCTTTTTTGTTGCAGGGACATTTTCTTATTAGTTTCGGTGCTTTCTTAGTTGCTGTTGTGTTATTAAGTTGTTGATATATTTTCCTGTTTGTTGTTGTGTTTTCTAATTTGGTTCTGTTTAAGTTTCGATATTAAGTAGACTATATGTGAATCACCTTAACTTAAAAAGGCAAAAATTAAACTGTTATTAAATAACCCTCATTATTTCTTCAGCTCTTTATTACATAGTAAAACGTGTGGCTACTTGAATATTGTGGTATATGTTACATTAAATGGTGACTAGAGTAACAGACACTTAATTTGTTATGATTATGACCAATGAGAGTTCACACACCATAATTGGTAATTATCTTTTATTTCTGAGAATTAGAATTATACAAAGTCAGGTGAGCTCACATCTCAGTTGTCACTCAAAGAGAAATGCCTTTTCCAGCATCAGAGCCTAAAAGTGATGGAAGCATTAACAAAGTCTGGCATTAAGCTTGTCGATTCATTATCAAGGGCCTTGATAATGAATCATCCTGAATGGAAGTCACTGACGGCCTGCTGCCTGCAGGTGGCGCCCCTTCATCAAACATTCCTCTCCCTCTCTGAACTTCAGCTGTCTGCATTTTTATCAAGGTGAGTTTTGCGACAGTATACTCACTTTACGGCCCCTGTTGATCATTTCCCTGGTGGAGGTAAACAAGCGAACTTGGTGTGACATTTTGCTCACATAGGGGATTTTTCCGAGCAGAGTAAGTATGACAGAGCAAATGAAAGAAGTGTATTTGGATACACATGCAAAGTCACGTTTCAGTGGATGTTACTGGTGTTTGAACGTGTGTTTATATCCGTGTTAGTGAATGAGGAAGCGCGTTAACTTTTCTCCAGGCTAACTTTTCTAGGATGTTGACACCATGCCAGTTGACGCGTTTCATCTACATTTCTCAATAAGTCGACTGTTTTCTACGTGGAGAGACTTTGCTTTTTAAAGAGAGGTAGCTAATTTAATGGAAACCTTTAGTTAGTGTTAAATAAAACGTGTGGTTATCCTTAGCCGTGATTGTAACATACTTGTGTTTTTGTGTGTGCACCTACTATCATTTTTTATCGTCAGCCTGCAAAACCTGTTCCAACATTTTTACGTTTCAAACTCGTGGGGCACACCCAATCGTCTTTTCTTAAGCCAGTGTAAATAAGACGTATGGTCCTGTCTCACTTGTACTGTTTACATTTTCTGTCTCAGATGACTTGTGCGCTCATGTCTTGTCTTATCAGTAGGGACATTTCCTCTGTTGCAATAATCACAGAACACACTTCAGACCAGTGCCCTGATTGATTAAACACTGAATGCATTGACTTATATGTTTGAGGAAGAAATTCGAATGCTACTTTCCATCCTAAGGTTAAATCTAAGCATCATTACATCGTGCAACATACTTCTATATTATATGAAAGAACTGAATATGGGGAAATTTCTTCACAACATTGCAAAGCTTGTTTTATGGGTACACCAGGTGCAGATATTCTACATGCCTTTCTTATGGGCTGCACATAAAACTGCATGTGTTTCATTATTCCAGTAAGAATTGTCACTAAAAACACACCAAAAATACACTTTTATTGGATTAAATTAAAGCAGTCCTTTCATAGAGCATTATGCTCATCAGCAGATGTTATCAGCTGCTCCTCATGTTTCTAAAGGTGCAAAAATTATTCGATTGATTTTTTCATTGAGATTAGCTTAAAAATACCAAAGAGAGATAAAAGAAACACACAGTGAAGAGCCAAAGACCACCTCATGTTTAGGGGATGTGTGATATTGGATTTTTGAATATATCCAATTTGCCTATACTTTCAAACTTAATATTGCCAATGCAGATATTTATATTTTTTGTCAAGAGCACAAACTCTCTAATGTACTATAATTGACTTTTTCATTTTATGGATACATCGCATTTGTATAAGAAACAGATATGAAGTAAGAAACTCAAAACTTAGTTCTCTAAAATATGCTGCTTTTGATTTATTATGGTGGTCATTGAGTGATCCTGAGGTAAATAGCATTCTGCATTTCTACATTTTGCCAATATTGCAGCTGATATAAAGGGAATTTATGGCCAATTTTTATGTTTTTATCAATTATCTAGAAAAATGCTCATATATATTTATAACGGTTGGATAAAATCATGCATCCCAAATGATAGCCATAAAAATATACATATAAATAATCAGAATACACCCCTTTTCCACCTGATGGTGTTAACAAAAAAATTGTCTGACTGCAAATATTAAATCATTCTGTCAAAAAAAACCCTGAAAAACGGCAAGATAATGATATGATAATAATGATAATAATAATAACAAATAATAATCAATCATGACTATAATGATAACACGGTGTGATAATTGTTAAGTGTTATTGGGGCTCCTCAATAAGAAGAATAAGTGAAAAAGTAAAAACATTGTTTTTTATTGCAGTTCTAAACCCGTGAATACAATAGAGTATGTGTAATGGCAATTATGCCAATTTAAAGCAACAACAATGGCATGACCGTTTAGAGAGCCCTCGTGTTGAGTGGTATTAAAGTATGCTCTTAGATCTAAAGTAAATTCAAAGTTCGAATGTGTTTTGTAGCTCAGAACAGGTAAAGCTAAAAATGCGTTATTTTGTTGCCACTTAAAAACTGTTACAAAAGTTGCAGTGAGAGTACTACTGGGTTTTGCCAGTAATGTCATTAGTGCTATATATGAAAATAGTACCGTACCGTACCGTCTTCTCCCGCTTAACCGTGGTCGGGTCGCAGGGGCAGCAGCCTAAGCAGGGAAGCCCAGACTTCCCTCTCCCCGGCCACCTTGTCCAGTTCTTCTCAGGGGATCCCGAGGCATTCCCAGGCCAGCTGAGAGACATAGTCTCTCCAGCGTGTCCTGGGTCTGCCACGGAGCCGCATACTGGAATGAAAATAGTGACATGTAATTTAGTGTAGGCCTAACATAAACATGTTTTTCTTACAGTATTAAACCAGGTGTGGATTTTGTCATATAGAAACATTCACAGTTAAAATATTTGGTGTTGTTACAGCCTTTTGATGGTTTAAAGAATATTTGACTTCCCCTCAAAAGAGTAAACCATTCTCTAACCGTAAAGGTTGGAGAATGGTTTGCCAATTTCTTATTCAGTGAAGAAAACAAACCATAAAATCAGGATGAATTGTAAATCTGCATTGATCTGGTAATTAACAATAGTTCAACTTCATTCATGTCTTCCTCTCTTGTTTTCATGTGTTTCCTGAACAGAAGTAACCATGCTCCTTCGCAGTCGAGCTGTGTTTGCTCTCGGTCTTCGCATGTGCTCCAGTCATGTGAAGAGAGGACCTTTAGTGGACACAAGGCTCAGCTCAGGTAATATATTGGAATTGTATAACGTGTAGGCCTGTAATTGTATCAAACTGTTTGAATCTTTTCTTGTGACACTAAACATAAATTATACAGGTCATCTATCAGACTGATACTAACTGCTTGTGAAGACATATTCTGTGAAAAGCTGTTAAGCAGAAGCAATTAAGGCTTTAGGAAGGACTTCAAAATTAGTCAAATCTGTAAGTCCCTGATAAGCAACATTATACTCAGACTATCTATCAGTTTAGTGAACAAGTTAAAGAATTCCTCTCCCACCTTGCATGGACATTACATTACTCTATAAAAGCTTTCTACTTTATCGTTGCTTCTCCTTGTTTTCCTGTAGACATGGCTGAATTCCGTGAAATCTTCTCCAAAGCTAGGCACATTGCGATCATCACAGGAGCAGGTGTGAGTGCAGAGAGTGGAGTCCCTACCTTCAGGGGGGAAAATGAGAAGTGGAGGAAATGGCAGTCTCAGGTACAAACTGCTCTTGTTGCTGATTTTATTAATTAAATGATTTTCTATTTAGGTCAACACTCTGTGTTTGGTCTAATTTTCTCAGCTGTGGTTCAGAGTCGTCACTGTTGAGTGGGTGTATTTTCTGTTTACATAATAAATCTTCACAGATCTCTGAGGCACAGCCAGTACAGAGATAATTTTTGTTTGTTTCATAATATGACTCCTTGGTGGGCTGCTGCAAGATTTATCTACAGCAAAAATAAAAATGCTTTACCTTCTGCCCCTGAGAGTTACACCATAGGTTGAAACCTTGCGAGCTCTAAATTGTGTTTTTGTTGATGCGTCCCCAGGACTTGGCAACCCCAGAGGCATTCTCCCGCACCCCGACTCGGGTCTGGGAGTTTTATCAATACAGAAGAGAGCTTGCTTTAAACAAGAAGCCCAACGCTGCACATCTGGCCATAGCTGAATGTGAGGCCCGGCTGAGGAAGCAGGGACGCTCCGTGGTCGTCATCACCCAGTGCACTGATGACCTGCATCACCAGGCCGGCTCCAAACATGTGCTGAGGGTTCACGGTGAGAGGCACAGTCTGACTGGCAGAACTTAGGACAAGGGTTTTTACTTTGACTTATGAAAATTTTAGGTTGGACAGCTCCTGAAGTTCTCCATTAGTTTCCTGTCACGCATTCACCTGTTTAACCACACCTCATAGCTGCAGACATGCCCTGATGCGAGGGAGGGTCTCAGGCCCACATGTTGGACAAAGACATCGACCTTTGTACAAGACTTAGAATAATACTTTTTGACTTTCTTTCAGTACATTTTGTTTTTGGAAGTATTAACAGGATAAACAAAGACTATAAAAAGAGCATACATGCAAACAGAAAACACTTTGAAGCTGCTCAGTTCTTTGCACAAAGCCCCAACCCATCGCCCTCAAGGAATTTCCTAAAAATTTCCTGCTGTGTAGCCACATTGTCTTACCCCAGCATATTGCGTAGATATTCTGGGATGCTGGGGGGAAAAATCTGCACAAAGTCATTTGAAAAACTTCTATTTGTGCATTCACACATTCTGCTAACTTCATAGTTCAAAGACATTTTCCCAAGTGTCATGCTTGAGTGAAAAAGAGCTAAGTTAAATTTGACAGTCAATGATTGACATGATTGTAATGGTAAATTTGTGACAAGTTTCCTGTTTAACATGTTGAAAGTGAAACAAGTTTGCAAAAAGACAAGACACTTATTTTGTCTTTTAGTTTGGAATTTGAAAAGTTTTCATCCAGAGACAGAATTCTTACTAAGCCTTAAATGCACAGTATTACTTTCCTCCAGTGTAAATACAAAAGACAGCTAAATTACTAAAAATGGTTAATCTTGTGTTTTCCCTGGTCAGTCAGTTCTGACTGAAATTATTGTTCTATTAACTTTGAACCAGATTAATGTCCTTACCTGAGTATACATGCAGTTATGAAAAAGATCACTTCTCATCTGCCTTTATGTCTGAGTTTCCCAAATTTAGATGTTACTTTGGGTGGATCTTCAAGATTATTTTTCCAACCATTAGGAAAAAAATCCACATATGTATCCAATGCCAAAATTAGTGTCAAATTAAGCAATAGCAGATTGTTAAATCACGCTGTTGACATCATCAGATATACAAACCTGTGGAATAAACTTGGATGGGTAGACCCTCTCCCTCTCCCCTGTCTGTCAACCCACCACCCACTCAGAGTTTATTTCTTCGGGAAACAGTGTTTGGTAAAAACAACCCTTTCAGCCAGCATCTTTGTCCTGCTGAACTTGGCAACACGTTTGCAAACATTAGACCGGTTTTATACTTTTTGCACAAATGCAGTTCTTGATACCCTCTGGTGTACAATGATGCAAACACCACATCGGCTGTTCTCTGCATTGTTGCTCATCTTCCTCTAGGTTAGACCATGTATGGAAACTGTGAAACTGAACACTTTGCCCAGTTTGGGACCAGCTCAGGTTCAAGCATGCATAACTGAACCTGTCTCTGACCACAGTGGGTGTGTTAGTGCACGCAACTATGAGAAATTCAAATGTTTAGAAACATTATTTTGGTTGATTATTTCTTCCTCTTAATTATACCAAATGTGGTTTATTATATTGGTGGGAAGTCTGATTAGTCACCTTTCCAACAAGGCACGACCAAATCCCCTCTTGCCCTGGAAGAAAGTCTCAGGGACTTGTCTTCCTGGGAACCCCTCACCTTGTAATCTGGCTTTGACTTCAACACTCTCACAGAACTTGGTCCTAAATTTGGAAATGGTGCCAAGACTGACACCAAATAATTCCGCCTGTTTGCATACCAGAACATCAGCTTCCACATGCAAGGGAGTTTTGCACATTTTTAGGTGCTACTCAGAGGTTTAGCTATGTTGCTCGTTCCACAAATGATCAATCCTTACAAAGTTGTACCTCATCGTAAAGATGATTAATCAGGCTCTCCAATGATGTAGAATTTAATGCCAGTTGGTTTTATAAATGGGGACAAGTAGTCCACCAAATTAAAGTTTCCATACGGTTTTCAAGAAGCAAAGTGTGATTTTAAGTAGACTAGCATGTACTTTGAAAGTCTGGTTTTAGCTGACTAACAGACAAATTACTATTTTTCTTAACCAAATGTGAATAATGAAGTGAAGACTTGAACTTTGAAACTACTATAGATGATGTCATGTCTTTGTTAACCTTTGTCAAAGAAAGTTTTTTTTGTTTATATTTCTAAGTTTTTCAAATAAACAATCCATGAGCCCACAGTTAGTCATATTTAAAGTCAGTGACCAACCCCCGAAAACTGTCACGTAGTGGCGTCAGTGTAAGTGTCAATCATCAAATTTCAGTCTTTGTCTGGCTTCTCTGTTTTTCAGGCTTCTGGTTGATTTATGGCACAAACACAGACTAATTACTTCTTGTATGAGTCAGGCGACAGAGCAATCACTATTTACAAATTCTGTGGTGAGAGAGGGATGTATTCTGTGACCCCAGACGGACAAACAGATGTGTTTTCTGTTTGTACCTGCAGGCAGCCTGATGGAGACGCGCTGTGTGAGCTGTGGACACGTGACTGTCAACAAGCGCAACCCCATATGTGCTGCCCTGAAGGACAAAGGGTAAAAGGCTGCACCTTGGGAATATACACAAACGTACTCTGATAAATATGTACAATCTGTGGCATGATGCCTTTACTTTGAACCCTGTGTGGGTTCTGTGTTATTAAAACCCCCTGTGTTTGTTTGTTCCCTTCATGTTCAGTGCACCGGGGCCAGATGTTGCTGATGCACAGATTCCAGTGGATAAACTGCCAAGGTGGGATTACTGTCATTTCACATTAATAACAGAGAGGGTTTAGAGCACACACGCCTTGTGTAGTGCTGTAGTGTTGCATACTACACCTCGAATTTTCACTCCTTTTCAGGTGCTGCAGCCTTAAAACTGCATTAAACACCAAAGATCTGAAGACATATAATCACCATCAACTATCTGCTTATTTGGCCTGCTAATTTGTAATATACTACCTGCTTATTAGATGTCATCAATTGTATATCAGCACATAATTCTGCTGGACCATATTCATCAACTAAGGGTTGTACATTCATTCCTCTTATGAGCAGATATTACCTCAGCAAAGGAGGTTATGATTTAGTTGGCATTTGCTAGATTCTTAATTTTTAGTTAGATTATCAATATGATTACTCAAAGCATTATGATCGGATTTTGATTACATTTTCAAGAAATGTTGGTCTTGACACAAGGAAGAAGTCACCACATTTTAATTAATGGATATTTTTCAGGGATTTATTTACAATTGGATAAATGGCCGTTTTCTATTTTTGTCAATGATGTTTGAAATACCTTGGTAGAGGTTGGTGCTCTTAAAGCACCTCTAGTTGATAATAAGTAATGAAGTTACACATTGATCAAGAACTAAATTAGATTTGAGTTGTATAGCCCATCAAAGGAAAAAATGCGCCATCAAACTTTAAAGAAAAGAGGAAATGGATCAAACATTTCATTTAACAATGCAACAGGATCTATTGTCATGAAAATATAGGTAACAGCAATAGTGCCTACATTCCTAATTAATGGACCATTACAACAGTTTTAAATATCAAAACATAAGTCCATTCAAGGTTTTACGTTTGTTTTTTACTCGGATAAAATGCATGTCCCAGTGTCTGAAAAATTCTGAAATGGTCCATGCATAATCTATTTCCAGTTGCCCTAACTTAATGATATAAGAAACTGTGCACCTACTGTGTCTCATTTGGTAAATAAGGTAAGAACAAGACACCATGTTAGATCTTTTCTTTTATAATGAGTTCCAAAGGCTTGGTCTTGAGTTATTTTGACTTTACTGTATCTAAAAGTTTTGATATTTGTGTCATGAGAATTGGCCGCTTTAGCTGAGAGTAAATAAGGGAAGAGTATTGCTGGGCTACATCTACCTTTTGAGCTGTTGACCATGGAAAGCTAAGTAGGATCATAATTAATTTTCATCATCCTCCTAACTTACTATCAGCAGCAGTCAGGAGGGTGTGAAGGGAAAAACGCTATGAAAATGAACTAAAAGCTACAGAAGGTTGTTTTATTACCCTAAGAGCTCACATGCTGCTAGTCTGGTATGCTTTGTAACTTCTGATGCTAAAAAATCCCCATTAAATTCTTTGCTGAGGGCTTTCTGACTTTTAATCTTGCAATAAGAAAAAAAAACTTATTGCAGGTTTTGATTGAAGATTTAAGACCAATATATCAGACAGCTGTTGAAAATCCTACACAGAAACATTTTTGTCCTTTTTGGCAGCTACTTAAAACAAGACATGAGAAAGTCCAGACATGTAGTTAGAAAAATGTATTTTGGTATCTAAAATTGTATGAGAATAGTGTTAACCACCCTCTCATCTTGTGTTCCCTTCCTTCTGCTTTATCACTAACTTTTTGCTCTTTTTCTGCAACTCTGCCTTTTTAATTGTTGTGTATTTGTATTTGCATGTAATTATTTTGTTTTTAACTGTCAATTTCTGTCCTTTTTTCACTTCTCTAGTATCTTCATTAATTATAATTTTGCTAAATAAAGAAAACAAAGCCATGGAGCAGGAGGCTATACTGAGAGTAACTTGTTTTCTTCAGTTTAGATATTTCAGAAAAAAATGGAATAGCCTGTCCCACAGCATGAACTTTGCACTGTTGTCTCAACGGGCTGCTTTTCTGGTAAACCAGTGGAAGATTACAGTGAATATTTTCCATCTACAGCCTCAGACTCATGAACTTTGCTTTATTATGCTTCAAAGAAAGCTGCAGGCCAATACTTTACCAACTTCTGTATTTTACAGAAAATAGTCAAGTCATCCACTTGGGGGCAGTGTTTAGCTTTGTTACTCTCCTTTACAGTCCTCACAGTGCAAGTGTTGACATCAGTTTGGCCTCAGGACAAATGCAAACAAATGAAACAGCAACTTTGATCAATAAAACACAAAAATCGTTTAAATCATCTGGCAGCTTTTCTCCTCTCTGTGTTTAATCTGTGAAGCTTGTTGGATTTCTAAAACTTGCTGTCTCTGGAAACGTGTCTTTGGGAATCATTCTCTTCTGTTATGGCAAAGTTATAATTGTTTTAAGAAATATCTGACGCTGCTGCATCAAGGTGCCCCGAAAGCGACTGCCATGGTCTGCTGAGGCCCAATGTGGTGTTCTTTGGGGAAACTCTGGACTCTCACATCCTGACCAAGGTGGAAAAAGAGATGGAGACGTGTGATCTCTGTTTAGTGGTGAGTAATCCTCATTTGTACATCCATTTTAAAACCTTTTTTTTTTTTTTGCAAATTCACATGGTAGGCCTGGATGGAATTGACCATTTTATTTTTAATAATACATAATACTTTTTTCTTTTCGAGCAGTGTGGGGGTCTCAATATCAGGTCTTGTAACTGTTAATATTGTCCTGGTAAATTGGCATAACGCCTGATACTTGTCTAATACCACTAGGGATGCAGCAGTTCTTTGTAAAACATTGAACTGTTCAGTACAACATTCAGTGTACTCGTTTGAATTTTTGTTTTTTAGAGAAAAGCATTCATTGAGTATTTGTAGCCCTTTCCTTGTTCCGCTGAGTTTGTGCTGGGTCTTTTAATTTAGTGTCAACTTATGAAATTTGAGAAACTACTTATGAAACTGAAAGGTTTTGCAAGGGAACATTAACTCCCGGCACATCTGCGCAGTGCATCAAATTAAGCACAGCATATAACTTACTGAAGATAATTCTGAACAAAATTTACTGGTCTTTTTTCATCAAAACCAACATACTATACCAATATTACTAATACTATCTTTACCTGTATGTCAATCTAAAATGTATCACATAGTTAATGTACATACTGCCCTGCTTTACTGAAGACAATATTTTGAAATAGGCTGAGATATGCCCTTGAACTTTAAAATGTCAATGAAGAAAGCAAAGAAACCACAGCGTCTGTCTGTTCCAAAAAGTTTAAAATACATTTTGTTCTGTATTGGTATGTTCTTTACATAAACCACGATTAAAAAAAATCTTAAGCTGAGCTTGCTGTCCTTGTTTCTTGTAGGTTGGAACATCCTCCATCGTTTACCCAGCAGCAATGTTTGGACCACAGATTGCATCCAGAGGTGTTCCTGTGGCAGAATTTAACACTAACAAAACACCTAAATCTGAATATTTCACGTAAGTCAAAAGAGAAATGTTGAGCACATTGAAAAAAAGAAAAGCTGGTATGAAAGTATATGAATGAAAGGGGAACTAGACCTGTGGGTGATGACGCATGAACATATTGATATTTAGTGCCACCCACTTGCAGCATGTAGTCAGCTTCCACACTTTTATCAGTTCATTGAATCACTCTCTGAGGCACTTTCAGCTCAGTCGGAGACCTTCCTCCTGCTAACCTTAAATTTTCTTTTGTGTGTGTCTGTGTGTGTGTGTGTGTGTCTGTCTGTCTGTCTATGTGTGTGCATGGTGTGGCACAGGCATCATTTTCAGGGTCCATGTGGGACTACACTGCCTCCAGCTTTGGCACGACATGAGTCAGAGGTTATTTAAGAGTCTACAGTCGGGGAGAAACTTTACAGACAACCAGAGGCTTCTTTTACAGACTAAAGCAATACAAGCCTGGGGAGGAAGTTTATAACACTCATTCATACATGTTTAATTCCAGATATTTGCCTTAAATGACATTTGCTGTTTAGAGACCAGCTTTAAGACTGCTACTTGAATATGCAATGTACTTAACTGGAATGGTGATGAGTAGAGGATTGCTGTCTAGATAAACCCTGAAGTCCCATTAGAGAAACATCAAAACATAGCACATAATGTCCCATTAATGATTCATCAGAACAGTGCCATTATTTGAATTTCATATTTTTTCTACTATGACAGCATCAGATATTTTCCTCAATTTCAGTCCTGTTTATAGAGGAAAATGAAGAATTGATTTTTTGAGGTGTAACCCTTCACACGCCAGTTTAAGCACATGGTGCACTTACATTTGAGAAAAAACATAAATGATTGATCTGCTGTATGAAATTGCATGGAAGATTTTTGGATTGATACTGCCTGGTCCATGATGATGAACCACAGATTAGATTTTGATGCAAGCTCATTTTCTCACTAAAAAATAAGTCACACATAGTCCCTTGTCATAAAATCCAACCAATCAAAAATACTGGAAATGATAATACGTTTTAATTATTTCTTACTCACACTGCTTCAGATAAGTTCTCTGACATAAGTCATGTTTTATATTAAGAGAACACAAAAATGTTTATGATGTGCTGACATTGTTATGAAAAAAGCAAAATGATTTTGCAATCATATACAAATTAGATGAAGGAAATTCTGTATTTAGTCACAAAGTCAAGGACATAGTAATAATATATGATATTGAATTTATTACATCTGTATTGTTTTTCTTGTCTGCTAAAAAGGAAAAAGTCACGCTGGGCCTAATGGTGTTCTGAAATAGACATAAAAATAGAAGTCATGTTCATCATGAATAATAATTTCTACCTTATCTTCATCAAACATACTCTGCAAAAATTAAAACAAATTCTTTTTCTTCTTTTAATCTGTCACATTTTAGTTTTTGCATGGTGTGACCCTGTTATTTGTCTAGGAAACCCTTTAATGTGGTGTCTTATTACGTCTGAGAAATGGATCTAAAAAGGAAATAACGGATCTTAAGAAGAAATAAAACAAAAAAATATATTAGAGTTTTCTTTCACTCACTACATCAGTTTTTTATTCCAACTTAGCCCTGATTGTTTAGATAACATTGTCTAGAAATGCAGTGATTCATATATCATTTCTCTACATTGTGCTGCTGATAATAAAACTCATGAAAATATTAATTTGACTACATAAAGAACACTAAGAGGTAAATATTTCAGAATTATCACTGTCTGGGACATTTGTTTTTTTTTAATTGATTTTGGGACATGTGTTTTCATGCTATGTCAACCTAAAAAAATCCCCAGAACAATTTCCTTGTTTTCAAGTAAAATTGTATGTTTATGTGAAATCTAAAGTACATTACAGTGTGTGCTTTTGTGCTGCAGGGGCCTTGTGATAAAAAATCACAGTTCCAGTAAATTCGTGGTTGTTTTTTCTCCAGTGTGCTAAGTGTGACTTTTTGATTACAAGTAATGCTATAGTGTTGTTGTTACCAATTAAGCTCATATCTCAAAATCTGTGAAAAGTAAAAAATGCACACTTCTGCCAAATGATAAGTCATGTAGAATATAAATGAGTAATAGCTTTTAAACAAAAAATTAAAGTATGCATGTTTTGAGAAAGGACCAACGGGACTTTAGGGTTTAGGCAGAAACTATGCAGGGTGGCATACAAAGGGATTGCACTATATATGTTCGTATATATGCAGGTATTTGCATAGGATAATATCTCAAATGTAAGATGGTACTGTCATTCTTTATATATCAAACATATGTGATGCTGGTGAGGGACTTCCATGCATAGATACACTGTGCTTTAACATAATGCTATAGATCAGACTGTATTTTTCTTCTTGGCACAAATGCAGAGTATTCCTCTCTGGACAGATGTACAGAGCCTAACATAATCTTGTGCCTTTCAGAACTGTTTACACAACCTTGACCAAATGCTCGCTTCAAACCTCGAATGCAAATCGACCAATGTTACAGAGATTAAGCCAAGCGCGCCCACTTTTCCTTTGACCAAGGACAGAGGAAGAAGAGGGAGAAAAAATGTTCGATTGTGTTTCATTATTACATCAATGTAGTTACATATCATGAATGCATTTATACACCGTGGTTTCTTACGATATGAATGTGTTTCGATACTGTTGATAGCAATATTTCATGTTGAAAGAAATTCTATCTTGAATAACTTGATAATCTGTGTTTTTGTGGCGATAAACATCTCACAAATATTCCTAAGATGTATTCTAACCAAACTATCAATGCAGTTATACCGATTTTATGGAAACACTAAATGCTTGTTTGCTGTCTTTTGTGTCTCAGTGAAATAAAGGGGAGTGAAATGTTCACTTTTGCTTGTGCCTAAAACGAACTGTGGGTGTCAGTATGTTACTGTCTATCTCAAACATTAGTAACACATGAATGGGCTCTGAAAGGGACACAACCTTGTCTCCACTCTGACTTTAGTATGCATGAGTGAGAGGAAATGCAGACTAAAGTACCCCGAGGCCGTCGGTGAACTCGAGCTGAGGAAACAGTCACCAGCCTTAAATGTAAAGCTGCTAAAAAATGGAGACAATTTAAAGTGTCATGAAGTCCAAGAGTGGAGTTGGTACATATTTCACCTGCTGATCTCTTACATAGCTCTTACTACTTTGAGGTCTTGTAAATAATGTACAATACTTTCTGTGATGCAAACCCTGATTCCCTGTGTAAAACATAAAACAACATACACAAAAACTTGAAAGCAGTCATTTGTAAATCCCTTTCAGCCTATATTCAGTTGAATACACTACAAAGACCAGATATTTAAGGTTCAAATATACATTTTTCCTTTTTGCTATTATTAACTTTCTTAAATTTGATGCCTGCAATAAATTCCAAAAAAAAGCTGGGATAGGGGCATGTTTATTACTACGTTATAACACCTTTCCTTTTAACAACACTCAAGCATTTGGGAACTGATGACGCTAGGTGTTGATCATTTTGTAATTGGAATTTACCCAGTATTGTTTAATGTACGACTTAAGTTGCTCAACAGTCTGGGGTCCTCACTGTTGTAGTATTTTGCACAATGCTCCAGATACAGTATTGGCAATGGGTTTTGACAGGTTTGGATGGCAGGCAGGCCAGTTTAGTACCTGCACACCGTTGTAATGTGAAATCTTGCCTTGCATGGTCTTGCTGAAATAAGCAGCGATGTCCCCAAAAATGAAGTCACTGAGATCGAAGAAAATGTTGCTCCAAAACCTGTGTGCCTTTCAGCATTAATGGTGCCTTCACAGATTTGCAAGGTACCACTGCCATAGGCACAAACACACCCCCATACCATCACAGGTATTGGCTTTTGAACCTTGGGCTGATAACATGGATGGTTCTTTTCCTCTTTAGCCCAGAGGACACAACATCCATGACTTCCAAAAGCAATTTGAAATGTGATCATAGCACACTTTTCCACTTTGCGTCAGTCCATTTCAGATGAACTCAGGCCCAGAGAAGCCTGCAGCCAGAACATGTTGCAGACATCAAATTCAAAATGAGTGAATACTTGCAAAAAAAAATACAAAACAATGGCATTTGTCGTTTTGAACATTTTACCAGCAAGGCCCACTCCATCAACAAAATAAAAGTTATTGATTATTAATGTTAGAAGATGAATTTGAATGTTGAAATGTATAACATGTAGCTGATAACGGTTTTGGGAAACTTCTATGGGGGTCCGCTGAAGCTTCTGGACATGACAAACAAAAAAGAAAAGAAATAGAAAATGGGTTGGGGGGAAGGTTGCATCATACAGCCATTAGTGTATGAATTAAAGTGACAATATATCAAAACAGAATATGTTTATTGTCATTATGCATGACTACAACACAAGTTTTTTATATGCTTGGTTTTTCTGTCAGGAATAATTGCACTGACTGCTGTGTTAGCATTTAATGGTACACTGATTGTGGGTCAGTCGATCAGTGCAGAATGTGAATACATGTGTGGTTCTCTGGATCCTACCTCTAATGTTGCTGTCATCTGAACCTGCCCTAATTGCTCTTTGGCTATTCATGTGTCCCGCCTAATGTTTTCAGTTAGTTTCTAATGTTGAGTTTATCTGCATCCAAGTGTTTTGTTTTTTTCTTTGAATTTTGTCTGTAGTTTGTTGAGATTTGCAGCTCTCAAAAGTGTCTGAATTAGGTTGAGTGTGTTTCACAGGTTACCTCAGATGAACTACAGTTTTCTTGGTCTGTCCAGGTAATGCAGTCTCCTCATTAGGGATTGCATTGTTTTATCTGCTGCAACCCTCCAACCATCATGGTAATAGTAAGAAAGTTATATTAATTCCATTACAGGAAAGACTTGATGACATTGGGACAACATGGTAAATAATGTGGATACACATATTGGCAATCAGTCAACATAAGTTGGTGAAATGTAAGAATTAATATAGACTAAATTCCATGCTCAGCTAGCTCAACAATTCCTAACCCAAAAGCAATAATAACAGAGGAAGCCTAACAAAATTTAAAGCTAATTTGATTTATTTTTAACCTTTTTTCCACATCTACTAGATTGGGAAACACCTGCATTATACATCCCAGGAGAAAAAACAAACAAAACCATCTCCCACCATTAATGTTATTTTTCCTGATTTATGAGCATTGGAAGGTTATGGTCAACATATGGTATTGTGATATCGAA
Organism: Scarus forsteni; assembly: GCA_036419115.1. Lineage (NCBI taxonomy): Eukaryota > Metazoa > Chordata > Actinopteri > Labriformes > Labridae > Scarus > Scarus forsteni. The sequence continues at coordinate 23,156,529 of JAZDUH010000157.1, read as the reverse complement.
ATAGAGGTTATAAAGGGATTATTTCAAGGAACCAGCCAACTGTATGGAGTGCCTGTACAATATGGCAGCCACATTTTCATTATTCATGACTGCTGTCTAAGGGCAGTCCCCTAGAGTTTGTGTTGGACCAACCACAGAAGCAATTAAACATAGTTTTTTTTAGCTTTACAGCAACACGGACACACCACAAACACTCTATAAAGTTATTCTGTCAGGTCTTTTGAGGCTTACTCTGTTGCACAACTACAAAATGAGTGAATTAACATGGACTAAAGTTATCTAGCTGTAATGACCCTTTAAAGCAATTCTGCAGTGTTTGGGCATGTTGACATTGTGAACCAGTTTTAGAAAGCAAGACAAGCCCGGGCTGCTGGTTTGGCGGAGTGGTTAGCAACCAGGCACCCCATGTACTTGCCTCTGCCGGTCCGGGTTCGAGTCCCGCCTGTGACTAGTTTGCAGAGTGTCTTCCCCTGCTCTCTTGCCCCCCCCTTTCACAAGCCTATCCACTGTCCCTCTCCTATCAATAAAGGCACAAAATGCCCAATAAATACATTAAAAAAAGAAAGCAAGATAAGCCGTCATCCTGATTAATTTGAGAGATCCCAAATTTGTCACCCACAGAAAACAGAATCCAGAGGATACTTTATGGATGTAACATCTGCAAACTACTTGTATGTGATGCATCATCCAAGTGAAGAATCAGAAAAACAAACATGGCTATGACAGTTAGCATTATCTGTATTCATATTACTGTGGATTGTCTTGTGGTTATTTACATCACAGGGGCCTGGAGCAGTATGACATTTTAAAGACTCACAGGGATTGTAATATTTAACATGTATACAAGGATATGATGGTTTCTCTTTGAAGGGGATTTCTGTTTGTATTCTGGAGGCTGAAAGATGCACTCCTCTCTTTCATTAACCACAATTTTCTTGATCAGCTATTTCTAAATAGTGTCAAACAGGGCATTTTGTGTGGGAGAACATGTAAACTTCACACAGAAAGACCCTGGTCAACACAGAGCCAAAGCATCAGACTAGAAAGCATAGATTGTTTGGTCATGCAGTCTTTCACAAAGTGGAAAATCTTGTCCTTTTTTAATGAAATGATTTGGTCTTTCAGGGGTGCTTCTTTTTATACTGGAATTATGGTACTATACATTTAACTTGCTTACTTGTGGAATGTTAGACGTGTTTTTAAGCGTGCTACAACTTCCCCTAGTCTTGTCTTGTTCCTCTCTGAACTGTTTTTGGAACATGTTGCAGACATCAGTGTGTGCATGCTCAAACGCATCCTTGTTGAGACATAAGTTCCTATATTTCGATGGAGTTTATGCTATACTAACGTTTGAGGTATTGCACCTCCTGCGATAACTTCAACTAGGCAAGCAGGTTTACAGTGCTCAGTAAAATACAATCCGCTGTTTGTCATGTATAAAGATGGGATAGCTTGACAAAGGAGGGAGGAGCAGAGGGTCTGAACTTGATGGAAACCCACCATTAAGAGGCTACCTGTTAACTGTGTTCTTGGTGGTAGATAGCATCCCTTAAAAATATATGATAACTTTCTACCATGTACTCCTGTTGTTCCTCTGTAGATCATTCCCGATGTTCAGCATAAATGCATGGGTAAATTATCTCAAGTTGTTGATTTTATTGCATGTTGTCATGATTTGTATATGACTGTCCGTGGATAAAGGCAATAAGCTGTAGTGAATTCTTTATTCTAAGATACTGACAGTATTTGCACATTCAGTATTTTAGTTGGTCTACATAGATTGATGGCGGTGACACAGAATTATTTAGGCCATCAGTCTGTACCTGTTCCATTTGCCTCAGAATTCAAAGCTCCAAGGTGTTTCTCCCCCCAAAAAGCTCTTATCTAATTTGACAAAAGAATATTCTGCTTAGTTCGAACGTTACACTAACCGTTGACACAGCAGAGGATGGTTCAGTATATTTCACTCGTTCATCTGGGAAAGAGCACAGAGAAAGTTTTTGGGAATAGACAAACCCTTTCAAAAGCACATCCAGTAGGTGACGATTGTTCTGTTGATCACATTCATTGCCGACCAGTCAGATAGTATAGCAGACAAGTTGCTGGGTTGTAAGGACAGAACATGAGCCACTTCTTAGAACAGATTCTTGCCTTAACATGCTTGTTTCTATATAACAAAGAAATACAGGCTCGATCTGGTAAAACTGCTTCAGAAACGGTTATCCTCTTTGCTAATATCTGTACCAGCACTCACTTTCTGCTGTTATCACCCTTGTATCTCCCACCATTACCTGCTTTACAGGACGCTGATTTGACCTTCCCACTTTGAGCCACTCATAACCTTTGTGGATTAGGGCTTGGCAAGATGTATCTGCCTGATTACAGACATTGATCAGGCTGATGGTTAATGTTACGCTTAAACCCTTTAACTTTCGGCTCAACTGTTTGGCAGAGGTAATTAAATTCAGGAATATTCAATGTGTTAATTGTTTGTTTCTGTCAATGTTTTATGATGCAGAAAAAACTACAAACCAAAAGATCTCTTATTTGGTTTGTGGGATTTAAAGGTTTAATAAGTTAGAAGCTACAATTCCATTATGGTATTTATTACCATAATTATTATTTCAAATACTTAACCATTTGCTGGTATGATATATATCTACATATAAAGTCTGTTATTCATCAAAAAGATTTTTTGTGTTTGTCCAACTCGATATCATCAATTTTAAGTTATTTTTTTGCATATTTTACAGACATTTCTGCCTTTTCTAATTGATTTTGTCAACAAATATTTGAGAATTTTGAAGTCATCACACAATCAGCTGTTGGCTTTTATAACCTTTCAATCCCATGCCAAGAACATATCTGTTTTTTGATTAGTTTTTTGTTTTCTCTGTTCCCTGAAGCGTTAATGGAATCAAACAATGATATAATTTGTCATATTTCTCAAACATTAAATGTCCCCAAATTTAATAGCAACCTCTGCCAAACAGTTGAGCTGGTAGTTAAAGGGTTAAGATGAACCTTACATCTCTAAGATTCAACTTAACAGAGACACCACTTAAGTCAGGGCTAGGTTTTGGTGTGGGCTGTGTGTTGCAACAGCCTACTGATGTACTTCCTCATTAACACAGTCTGCTAATTTTGTCTTGTCACAAGAAACAGAGCTGAAATATGTATATTTAATGCTGTCACACATGTAAACACAACATCTTGAATTTCAAAATGTGGTCAAAATCAGGTCCTTCAAGTTCATGAAAACACACTTGATGTCTGTTTCTTCTCAAAGATCATCATCGCCGGTCACTTTGTCCTTCATTGAGTATTCCACATCTTCGTTCACCACCATCATTATCATCATGATTAGATTTTCTCATTTCCTCTTCTATTACCAGCTGCCTCCCTTAAAGCAGAGGTAAGGACAAGTACATGAGAAAAAAAAGGACATGAAGAACCACTTACGAGAAATCTCTGCTGTCTGTCCAGTGTAGTCATTTCAGGATCTGATGTGAACAAAAACAGACGGCTAACAACTCTGCTCCTGGATGGTGCAGCTCATTCATGAATTCAGCATGAGTGGAGGAAAAAGTGGCGACAGAAAGGTTCTTGTGTGACCCAGAGGCTTTGGGGTTAATAGACTCATCATCATTGGTGGCAGCTCTACAAATATCCGTCCGTCTCTTTGAATGGGGAGCTGTATTGACCTGGAGATGGCCTCTGTGCATGCTTGAATATGGTTGTGTGTGTATGTGTGATTGACTCTGTGACTTATTTTCTCAGAGTCTCTGTGTTTGGAGAACAGCGTTTGATGGCCAGCTGGATGTGTGTTGTTTTGTGAGTTGCACCCGAGCATTTATGTTTGTGCTATTTGTGCACTAGTGTGAATTTTCTTTCTGTATGCAGACTGGCACAAGTGTCAAAGTAAACCAGGTCAAGCTTGGTGAGGAACCGTGAACATCACACAGATACACATACTGTAGCTGTGCAGCTACACACAGCCTGTCCATGTGCGTTAGGCATGGTGAGGCTCTTTCTGCTTTTTCACAATATATGTATATCTCTCTTTAAAAAAGCAGAGGCATTTCATTCAAATGGTTCACACCATCTCCTCTAAAGTGTGAAAATAATGACCACAGTGTGCGTGACAAGAAAGGGAAAATCATATTTAAGACTGAATAACACATAAAGCAAAGGGGTCTTTTGTCTTTCATGTGTGCTTTTTATTGTAAGAGTATTATCACATTCAATTTGCACATCTTTAATTGGTATATTAGTTGCTCTATGTAAGTTTTTTTTTGTAAGTGCAGACAGCGAACTACACTAAACAGTCTCAACACTGAATATATAGAATATGCTTACTTGAAAAAAAAAAAAAAACATTCCAAATAACATAGCAGGTAAGACTATTATACAAACCCAAAACCAGTGAAGTTGGCACGTTGTGTAAATCGTAAATTAAAACAGAATACAATGATTTGCAAATCCTTTTCAACTTATATTCAATTGAATACACAGCAAAGACAAGATATTTAATGGTCGAACTGAGAAACTTTGTTATTTTTTGCAAATATTAGCTCATTTGGAATTTGATGCCTGCAACATGTTTCAAAAAAGCTGGCACAAGTGGCAAAAAAGACTGAGAAAGTTGAGGAATGCTCATCAAACACTTATTTGGAACATCCCACAGGTGAACAGGCTAATTGGGAACAGGTGGGTGCCATGATTGGGTATAAAAGCAGCTTCCCTGAAATGCTCAGTCATTCACAGACGAGTATGGGGTGAGGGTCACCACTTTGTGAACAAATGCGTGAGCAAATTGTCCAACAGTTTAAGAACAACATTTCTCAACAAACTATTGCAATGAATTTAGGGATTTCATCATCTACGATCCGTAATATCATCAAAAGGTTCAGAGAATCTGGAGAAATTACTGCACGTAAGCACCAAGGCCAAAAACATCAAAAACCGGCATCACTGTGTAAAGGATATCACCACATGGGCTCAGGAACACTTCAGAAAACCACTGTCAGTAACTACAGTTTGTCACTACATCTGTAAGTAAAAGTTAAAACTCTACTACGCAAAGCCAAAGCCATTTATCAACAACACCCAGAAACACCACCGGCTTCGCTGGGCCCGAGCTCATCTAAGATGGACTGATGCAAAGTGGAAAAGTGTTCTGTGGTCTGACGAGTCCACATTTCAAATTGTTTTTGGAAACTGTGGTCGTCGTGTCCTCCGGACCAAAGAGGAAAAGAACCAGCTGGACTGTTATAGGCGCAAAGTTCAAAAGCCAGCATCTGTGATGGTATGGGGGAGTATTAGTGCCCAAGGCATGGGTAACTTACACATCTGTGAAGGCACCATTAATGCTGAAAGGTACATACAGGTTTTGGAGCAACATATGTTGCCATCCAAGCAACGTCTTTTTCATTCCGCCCCTGCTTATTTCAGTAAGACAATGCCAAGCCACATCCTGCACGGGTTACAACAGCGTGGCTTCGTAGTAAAAGAGTGCGGGTACTAGACTGGCCTGCCTGTGGTCCAGACCTGTCCCCCATTGAAAATGTGTGGCGCACTATGAAGCGTAAAATACAACAGAGACCCCGGACTGTTGAACAACTTAAGCTGTACATCAAGCAAGAATGGGAAAGAATTCCACCCGAAAAGCTTCAAAAATTGGTCTCCTCAGTTCCCAAAGTTTTACTGAGTGTTGTTAAAAGGAAAGGCGATGTAACACAGTGGTAAAAATGCCCCTGTGCCAACTTTTTTGCAACGTGTTGCTGCCATTAAATTCTAAGTTGATGATTATTTGCAAAAGAAAATAAAGTTTCTCAGTTTGAACATTAAATATCTTGTCTTTGCAGTGTATTCAACTAAATATAAGTTGAAAAGGATTTGCAAATCATTATATTCTGTTTTTATTTACGATTTACACAACGTGCCAACTTCACTGGTTTTGGGTTTGTACAAAATGAGACTGCACTTACGAGGATAAAGCCATGTGGTTCACTGTCCCACTAAGTATTGTAAATAAGTGATGTCATTAGTTCAATGCTAACTGGTGACTGAACTGCATATGTTTTAAGGTATCAAAAAAAACATAAGAAAAGTGTCTTCTAGGTTCTCCCAAAACTTCTGTCTCTTGATCTAAAAGAAAAAGTAAGAAAACTTGTAAAGACATTTGGCAAACTAATTCAAGCAAAGCCCTTTTTTAAGAAAAAAGAGATTATGAATAACCTAACACAGCAGCTGGATACATTTAATCAATTCCTGTAATCAGTCACATCCAGCATGCTAATCACCAATCTATCTTTGACTGTGAGCGGCCTAAAGCAGCGGGATCAAATAGGCGTCCCCTAGGGTAGGAAGAGGTGGGAGTGACAAGTGAGACAACAGCAGAAAGTGACTGCTCATGCAGAGATTAGTGCAGATTCTAACCACTTCAGTTGCAAAGTTTGATGTAAGGAATGATTGCCAGCTCACCTGCCAGATAAGATATGCTTTTGGACAGGTTCTACTTATTGACAAACACTTTGTAGAGCTGTTGCCCAGATGGACATTTCATATATATAGAACGGTGCATCTTGCAGGTCAGTTTAGATTCAGATTACAGCGTTTTTGGTGTAACTCTGGCACAAATTAAGTCATTTTCAAATTTTATCCAAATTTTGCTGAACTGTCTATCAGTGGAGACCATTTATGCTATCCTTATTCTGAGTTGTCAATAATATCCAACAATTTGTTCAAGTTTGTTAAAGTTTTTGGGAAGTTCTTGATATGCACGGTCTCCCAGGACATTAATGGTCTTGAAAATCCTCCTTGCCTTCATTAAATCTTTTGTTCCATTTAAGCACATGTGGTATGAAGTCTTCCCCATACAATACAATACAAAAATCTTCAGCTTCTGTTCAGTAACACCTACATTTTCAAGTGAGTGCATTTTGCCTTGGCAAAAACACTTAAGTCGTGCTTCAATCGTTGGCTAGCAGTGAAATTAAGTTGTCCCTTATTGGCAACTTACATCAGCCAGTGTGAATACCAATCCCTTAATATATAACATTCAGTGTGACTGTGAACCACATAGATTTATCCTCAATGCAAGGCTGCCCATAAGGGGGGGAGACAGGTTTATGGGGCTCACAAATAAAAAGCAAGGAAATGGGTCTTTATTAATTAAAAAAATAAATACCCATGTTAACTTAATCAAGTTTTTTTTAAAACATTTATTTCCTTGTTGCCTGTTTGAAAATTGGACCCTCTCTTTTCACAATGGTTGAGCCTTTGTTTTTGAAATATTAATGTTGTTGGCGGCCTAAGGAATCAGCATCAGAAAACTTCATGATGTTGCAGAGCAAGCAGTCTACCAAACCATCTATAAATTTAACAAATAGGCAAAGGTACAGTATGCCAGAGACCATAAATAAATAAATAAATGCATTGCTAGTATAGTGACAAAGATGCTTTCTTATACTGGTCTCCTTGGAAATAAAACTTGTCAAAAACCTGGCATGAGTAAAATAGTGAAGTAGAACTTAACATTTGTCAATGATGTATGCAGACATGCATTAACCAATCCAGGGCCCATTTATAAGGCATTTCAGGGGCCCAGCCATGTCTGTGGGCTGCCCTTCTCATAAGCACACTTTCATTTTTAATAGCCATACCTTTTATATTAGTTATCTTCTGAAATCCACTGCTCTACAACAAGAAAACAAGAATTCAACAACAAAAGAAGAAGATTGTGTCAGGGTTCTGTTCAATCCAACTTTTACCTAACAACATTTTGTTTTCAAAAAAACCCTCACATTTTGAAAAGTTGTCTTTTCACATGTTTGTTTAATTTATTGATTATTGCATGCCTTTTTTATTAGTATTTAAACTGACTGAAAGAATCATCCAAAGTGGACCATGAAAAGTTGACCTTTGAAAGGTGGTATTCCATGCTTATCTGTGAATATATATATATATATATATATATATATATATATATATATATATATATATATATATATATATATATATATATATATATATATATTATTTGTGAGTGTGGTATCTGTGTATTTTTAGGTATTTCCTATTTATAGCAATTGTTGATTTGCAACACTTGATTGGTAACAGGGGCTTGTCTCATGCATGCAAACCCATGGACAGTCACAAAGACACACACAATACTAGAAACACATGCTAATCCCCTCACAGCCTCCTCTAACCTTTCCCTGAACTCTGTTTAACAGACTTGGCTGTGATAACAAAGGTTTACAGTTAATCCTTCTATTGCCATAAAAATGTCTCAGTTTAAATGATCTTGCCACTAATCTCCCTCTCCTGCCAATGAAATACCCATAGTACAGAGTATTTTTGTTGCTTTATTTTTAACATTTAAGAAAAATTATTTCATTAGTGCACTGAGGTGTCTCTTACTTCTCAGTATCCTGATAATTGGTAGCTGTTGTTTGAGAAAGGCTAAGGTAGGGTCTCAGGTGTGAGCTAATCTGCTTTGACTCTGCACTAATTAGGATCAAGGCCAGCAGCCACTTTCTCTTGTTTATTGATCAGCGACCTGGCCTCACCCAGAGAACAGTTAGGTTCCTGTGAGCACAGCAGCACAGGCTAAGCAAGAGAAGAGGTCCCTGCCTGTGTGCACAATCCTGTTTGTCTCTTTGATATGCAGTGTTAAGATCTTGTTTCGTTATCCTCTGTGATTGTTTCCCAGACCAGAGGTCCAAACCTTTTTTTTCTTGGAGTCCCTCTTCATGTATCTAAAAAGAGCTAAGCTCCACCCCAAACCAATGAGGCACTAATACGACTATGCTGCTGTCATATCTAAAAATGTTAGAAAAAAAAACCCTTCTCCACTCCTCTCATCTTGGTGAACCAACTTCAGTGATCATATGGCCCACTCAGTGTTCATTATCTGCTTGCAAGCTGGGATGCCATCCTCATATGTCTAAGTATTTGCCTTCATCTTGCTTTGTTTTGGTCTCACCAAAACTTACAGACTGATGTCTGTGTCACAGGTTAATGCAACCCATTCTGCTGTGCTCAGCCTCACTTACTCTTAAGACCTCTTCACACATGCAACCCTGATATTATCAGGGTAATATCCAGGCAGCTTGCCTGGGTAATTCATTGACAGTGTCACTCACACTAGGTCCACTCAGCAGGCATAAGCCCCTGCTACATCAGGAAGAAGTGGTCAAAGGGGGCCGGAGAAGTCATCAACAGGTAGCACACAATGTCAAATGTCAGAGTTAACGGGGCACGGTAGCATTCTGCCTTCACAAATACAGCTCGCCAGGATAATGTCTGGTTAATTTCAGTTATTTTGTTTCTCTGAATGGATCATTAGCTTTACTTCGCTGTAGATATTCAGTACTGCTGTGTCAGTTAAATAATGCAGTGACAGAGACACAAGCCTTGGCTCCAAAAGCAAGTAACAAAAGCCCTCGTTTTCCACAACATGTAAAGGCTTTAGGTCTTTGTACATAAAGGTAATGATGGATTGTACTATCTTCTTTGTTTTCGTAGAAATAGGAGGCATCTTTGACAAGCCTAGAATGTCAAGTACTGGCTGGCTTATTTGCAGGGTTTGCGTAGCATTAGCATTGCCGATGTTGGCTTTTGCCTTCCCCTTTGTGGTGCCTAGAATGGTGAGTCGTATTTCTACAGAATTTACTTTACAAATCCCATGTGTCAAGTCCATCTCTTATGCTCGTTACAAAGTTTAAAGAAAGGTCATACAGCAAATTTTAAATCCCAAAAGTGTGTTACTTTTGTCTCTCCTCTGCTGCAATGTTTGTTTATTTATTCTCTACTGCACATTGAATGTCCTCTGTGCTTACTCTCATCGTACTGGCTCAGCAGCCCCATGAAGTTCTCAGAGGATATTGATGGTATTTTCAAGGAACATTGGCCATGCAGGGAAGAGGTGATTACATTTGGTAGTGCTCCAAATCTGGATGCAATCAAGGATTTATTTCTGAATATTTGTTAACATTGCAAGATAGGGCCGTGTTCCACATTTTGGCTATAAACTTAGGTCATAACAGAGTTTGACAACATTTTCAGAGAATGTTTGTCATGGCAAAAGGGAGAAGTGATAAGATTTTGGTGGTGATCATAGACCAGCTGCAAGTGTTTTAAGGATATGTTAACATTTCGGGATAGGGCAGAATTTCAGATCTTTGCCAATAACTCCCTTGACAGTGTTGAAAATGCACTGGTGGAGGGTTGTGCTTTTGGAGCACTTCAAATTATGAATTATTTTCCCTTCAGTTCAAATAAATGTACTTTATATTTTTTTATGAAATGCTTTGGCAATAATTCCCACAACATTCATGTCAATAAAACTCTTCTGTGGTGATTTATATAGACCTCTCTCTCCCTCTCTTTCTCTTCCTCTTGCTTTGTCACTGTACTTTACAGTGAGCACTTGTAGTTCACCAGCTCACGTGATTATTTTGCGGACAGCCTTTGTGGGAGGACACACAGCACATGGACTGGGTGCAGACACACATACACACACTCACGCTCAGACATTGGCTCTCCCAGATTACTTGAACTATCAGGAGCTTTAAGAGGATTTCACAATGGGATGGTGCTGCACTTGAATCTCATGCACCTGATGGCTATTGATTCATTATAAGCTTGCACACCAACACACAAACACAAAAGGCACGGTTGTTACGTATTGCTGTTATAAACAAGCGCCTGACCTTGCTTCTTCATTTTTCTGTGTTAAATGTTGCTGCAGGCTAGACTCTGTAGTATTTTAACCTTTGAATAAATTCTTATACTGTGAAGGACAGGGAATATGTTAAGCCTTTATGATATATTGATAAAGATGCAGAATGATTCAGCACTGCTTTTCGCAGTTTAGTTTGTTGTGCAGTAATAAACTTATACATTTCTCACGACTTCACAAGAGCAAAACAGCCATGCTAGTTGACATGTCATACATGGTAAGTCATCATTTGCCTTTTTCTGGTTAAGGAGCATTGATATTATAAGTAGAAATTACATGGTTTTGATAAAGTTACCCTTGCAGAGCAGATTCATTGTCTGTAATCAGACAGCTGCACCTTGTCAAGCTCCAATCTACAATGACTGCAAACCATCCAAATTGTACAGAGATTACAGGGATTAGCATAGATGCTAACGGCTTCAGAAACAGTTTTATCAGATCTAGACCAAATTTCTTGATTAAATTAAAAAAGAATTGACACTAAAAATGTCTCTAAAGAAAGCCCATTTTAACTCCACTTCCAACATGTTTTGGCAAGACTGTTTTATGAAGTGTAGTAGCTTTATGAGTGGAGTTTGCATGTCCTTCCCATACATGCGTGGGTTCTCACTGGGCACTTCGGCTTCCCCCCACACACCGAATACATGATCATTAGGTTGATAGATGACTCCAAATCGCCCTTAGGTATGAATGTGATAGTGAATGGTTGTCTGTCTGTCTATGTTGACTTGTGATCGGCTATCAACTGGTTCAGAGTGTATCTGGCCTCTTTCCCAATATCAGCTGGGATAGGCTCCACCTCCCTGCCACCCTGAAAGGGATAAGCGGTATATGATGGCTGAATGGATGGATGAATTAAAAATATGTAATTTCATGTCTCAGTTGCCATTATTTTCTAACTCTTTGCTTGCAGAATAAGTGCATGTTTATTAATCAGTTACCCAGAGGATTATAGTCTGTGACTTAAGGCCACTTTGGAGAAGATGATTTATTTTATGTTTGTTGAGATGGGCTTATGGGTTTTGATTAAAAGAAAAGAAATGACATGATATCTTGATGGCACATCCAACAAATCAGACTGAAAACTTGAGATGACACAGCACTCACTTGTCCAACAGAAACATAGTCTGCTCAGCATCAGACTTGCATCCTGTTGTTTCTTAAAGCTATTGCCAGTGTGGAAGAGCCTGTCCAATGTTTATCCTCATCCAGCTTCTTGCTCACTTACACACTCTTTTTCTTTCCTAACCTCATTTGTCTCTGTTCCTGCATCTCTGGACCTCAACCATTGTGTAGCAGAGAGAGGAGAGAGGCAACAACATCTCCCTGTGACTTACTGGCCTTCTGTGACTTAGTGTGAACATATGCCGTAAAGAGATAGCCACAGTCCTCTGCCAAACTTAGGTAGTGTTACATGCAGGCACCTGGGCTGCTCTCAGTGAGTGAGAGGGACACCATCATTTACGATGAAAGTTGACTTACCATTAGAGTGACTTTGAAGATACTATTGTGAGATGGAAAGTTACAGTTTTCAGAGTTTGTCTGCAATTTCCATTAGAAAAATAATAAGGTGTATCATTAATTAGATATCTAGGACTTTCATTGTTGACATCGTATATTAGACAGATTTCTGTCAATTGATTGTTGCTCGAATCAGATTTACTATAAAATCTTTATTATAGATCACACTGTTTTTTGGTCACTGAGGTTATACAGTCTTTAGAGAAAAGGGGATTTAGCTGTCTGTCTCAGTGATTATTTAGACTAAATTCAATGAATTCTACAACTTCATGTTTTTGTGCTGCTGTGTTGTTCTCTGTACCCTCAGCTTTTTGCGGAACAACTTGACAGTACATAAATGATCAGTGGAAACACAGCTGGTTTTTCCACTAGTACTGCTTGTGACCTTTGTAGGACCACACAATGTGTAAACTTACTTTAAGATTAGTTAGCAATTTATTGAAATGCAGGATTATGCATAAATGACAGAGAAATACTGTTAAAAAATTGCTCCAATCCATCCCCAGTGCTATCTTACTGTGTTTATGTTCTCACTATTCTCATTTTTAAGAGGGACGTAGTTACAAGGATTACACTACAATAAATGGGGCATTTTTTCTGTTACATCAGATTGTTTTGTGTGTGATTGTTGTGATGACGGTGCATGTCTCAACATGACATACCGGCATATTGGTCTAACTGATATATGAATAGCAGACAACTGTATGAATGAAAGCTAGAAATTAAGAGACAAAGTATGTGATTCTGTGTTCTAGCATCATGACAAACTTTTGAAATCTGTCAATTTATGTAATTTATGTCTTTGTGTCACTATTAATGTACAGAAACACAGACGTAAACCCTAATAAAGAGTGAATATACAAGAGGTCTGATTTCCCATCACAGCCTGCAGCTGATATAACTGTGTCTATACACAGAATACTGTGGCAGTGGGGCTTATTAGCAATGCTGATGTGAGTGGAAGATTAGAGGGGTGGTGTTGTCTGTAATGGAGATGTTGAACGAGTCCCTGGATGTGTAGGTTGATAAGCAAAAGGTTGCAATCAGCCAGCTGTCATGTGAGAAAACAGGATCATATCATGTGTAATGTTCAGGGAACAGAATGTACAGCTGCAAGAGTGTCTTTAACAAGTTTCATAAGGCTGTATTTCAAACAAACTGCGCATCACAATCAAGACTTGAATTTTATTTGGGTTGGAGATCTGATTTTAATCTGGGTATTTGCAGACTTAAATTAAAATCCAATAGGCATTAAAGAGGTGAATAGCACATGTAGATGATACTTTGATGTTTTTTGAAAGGTTTAGATACATGGTTGATACATAGCCTTTTTGATACACTTAAACACATCATCAGGGTAGCAAAGTCAAATGGGATTTTCTGCCTTTCAACTTTCATCACCCTCGTCCAGGCGACTCAGATGGGAGTGATCAGTTTCCAGCCTGTGTCCAACTAGCATTACCCCACTGCTTGTCCCTTTTAATCCACGACCATCCTGAGGCCTTCTCTGCAGCCTCTGAGGCTCTGTTGATGCCTTCCTTTTGTAAGCTCCATTGATGCTCATGAGGTTGTAGGCTCTGCATGGAGGTTTAACAGCAAAATCCTTGCAGCCCATGTCAGTGAGCATACACCATGCACACCAACTCCAACAGCGGCAATCCTCCACCAACTCTGCATATTATATTATATATACATGAGCAGAGGGTGATGTTCCCCGCAACCTGAGTTGTTCCAGGTCAACCCTCATTTGCCAGGAAGGCGCTGTTTCCTACACAGGCTTTTGCTCAGATGACTGTGATCTCTTTGATGGTTAGAGGTGCTTGCTCTGGTCGATGGCGCTACAGATGGACTAAGTAGTCATCTTCAGCTCCTGATTTTGGCTTTAATGGTAGCAGCCTGCTTTGGGACAGCTTTGGGGCAATGCACTTCAGAGTGTCTGTTCCTTTGCACAAGTTTGGAGCTCAGAATTCGAGGCAAAGCAGCTTTGCTTGTAAATGCCATATATCTGGAATGATTTAAAGTATTCTTGCTGAACTTTGTGCAAACATCCTCTTTAAAAGGTTTGTAACGTAGAGTATAAAGGTTGAAGGATGAAGGTCATAGAGCTTAATGGTAATTTATGCTGGAACTCAAAATCTGGTGAACACCTGAAGAGATTTTTTATTAGTATTATACAAATGTTGACTTTTATCTAAGGATGACATGATCAAATTCTCAAGATCATGGATCTCAGATCAAGGACATGAACCTTCATGATCGCACTTCTCTCAGTCAAGCTTAAGAGACATTGAGGTAACACTCTGTCTACTACACAGAGATAAACTGTTTGGATTTTGTAGGTCATAGAACAAAGGTCATTGGGCCTTGAAGTGTACTCCTTGCTTTGTGAACACAATATCTCGTTAAATGCTCTAAAGTATTTTCTACAGATTTTGCACAAACACCCAGTGACGTGAAGACAAACTGAATCTTTTTTAAAGAAAAAGTGAGATGTTCTTGGGCCTCATGATCCTGTTTTTCACCTCGATCCCTTAGTATTTTTTATGTATTTTTTGGACATTTTGTGCCTTTATTGCTATGAGAGAGACAGTGGATAGGCTTGTGAAAGGGGGTGAGAGAGTAGGGGAAGATATTCTGCAAACTGGCCACAGGCTGGATTCGAATCCAGACCAGCAGAAGTATGTATTTGGGACTTGCATGGTTGCTAACCACTCCACCAAACCAGCACCCCATCCCTCAGTCATTTTTTAAGGGATGTCTGCTGAGCTTTGCACAAATTTGTCTTGAACACAAACAACACCCAAGCCCCTCTTCTTGACCCACCTCTTTTACTGTATAGTACTCATAAACCCAACTGAACCATAAAAAAACCAGATCTGCTTTTTGAAATGTTTAAAACTAATTTATTTGACCTCTTTAACAGTTCAGTCCAGACCTGTGAAAACAGATTGAGTCACAGCCATGGATTCATCAGGTATCATAGATTCTACATTCATGCATCTGTTTTAGCTGCAGACATACAGTATCTTAGAGTGTGACACAATCCCTTTCCATACAGAATGAGCAATACGCTTGTGGATTTTCCTCAAGTCCAGTTTTGATTTGGTAATTACGTTTGCATTGTGACTTCTGCCTTGACAAATGGGGCTGTGACGAGTCCTGCTCAGGGCTGAGTTTTGGCTCATGTCTTCTAAGTTTATGGGAAAAAATTGTGACTTGTGGCCATAGTTGATTTATATTCTGTTGTGTTTCATAAGCAGAACAAAAGAGATTTATTACAGGGTTAGGAAAGCAGTGTGAGTAAAGGCCTCACAAAACCTCCCAGGTTTCTTTGTCTTTGCAGTTTTCTTATGTGGCCTTTATTCTATGAGCAGCACACCTGGCTGGTGATTCTGAGAGACGGTTTTTTTTTCTTAGCACATTTTAATTAAGGCTGACATAAGCTAATTCACAACATGCATTGTCAGTCTCCCTCGGGTTTGGCTTGGCTGTTTCATTTGCTGGTGTTGAGCCAATGTGTCTGTGATTATAAGACCAGCAAACACATCTGGACACTGGTGGGACTTGCAGCTGCTGAGCCGCCATTACTGATGATCACTTGATGACAGCTAGTGTAAGGAAAGCACAGGTTAAAAGCAGACAGGATCTCTGTATAGATTACACTGCATTTTAATTTTCTGCATTTTTACCCCTCTATGACTTCCCTCTCCAGATACGAACAGGGATGGGTACTAAAAGACAAACAAACATGTAAAGGAAGAAAAAAGGGGGGTGAATAACTCAGCTTGACAACATATTCAATACAACACAGGAGTATTTTTAAGGTAACTCAATGATCAGACCATGCATTGAAAACATTGAATATTATATAATTATATTAATCTAGCTGGCAGATAGGGATGTTCAAAGGTGGATTATTCAAAATTTAAACCCAAGTAAAATACTAGTTTGTCTATCTAGTCTAATGTTAAATTTGACATTCAGAAAGAAGTCAAATGAGAGCACTATTTATTTATCTCAGGTCAGCAGCAGCTTATAACGATGCTTTCCTGTTGATCTTTGAACTTCAGATCTACGACATACAAATCAGCTCCATCACTGGGAATGCGCACTGTTGTTAGAATTTCCCTATGGACTTTTGGACAATCTTTGGCTACCCCAGCTTCACTTGATCCTAACTGGTATGCATCTCACTGGGATGGGACTTAATTCCCCCACCCAACTTCCGAGGTAAAGAGAATGCACTGTAAATGTCCTGAAGTTGGATTGCTGAGTGGGTTGTTGCTAACAATCTTTTCTTTCCCTAAAAAGTATGACTCAGTAACTGTTAAAGGATAGGCACTGCTTTAAAGTTATAGACGGAACAATGGTTTTCAGCGTTATAGCAAGAATAGGCAAATATCAGGGACTTAGTGGCAAACTGGGGTCGAGGTGTCTCCATCTTTTTATGCCTGCGTCTCTACTTCTTTCTCGACTGGGCAGTTTGATGCAATATTTTCAAGCCATTTAAAACACTAATAGGGTCTACATACGAATATATATATGTATATTGAAGAAAGGAAGATACATTTATGCCTTGAAAAGGAAAAAACCCTAGAGACACTATTATTTTTATTGTTCTCAAACCTTTTTAATCTTTCTTAAGCAATTATACAACTTATACAGCATATTGGAGAACAATCATTTTTTATTTTCTTCATACAAACTAAAAACTTAATCTTTGGCATTACTAAACCCTCAAAGCAGCTTTGTTTCTGAGTGTTTCTCCCCCTTTATAATAACACCAATTGGTATTGTATTTTTAGCATTAGAAAGCCTGATTTGTCCCCTTTACATTGAGGTCCAACTTGTAAAGATCGGTGCATACGTAGAATGGGTAACACAACTAATTTATGCACCGAGCACCCCAGAAAATATCCCAAATCTGCTATTTCCTTTGAAGAAAGCGTACTGTTCCTCAGTGAAACAAATGTGAGGAACCAATCCTCTTGGACGCTGTATACCTGGGACACCAACTTAACCTTACTAGGGGTGACACCAAAATGCAAAACCCAAAACTAGTGAAGTTGGCCTGTTGTGTAAATCGTAAATAAAACCAGAATACAATGATTTGCAAATCCCTTTCAACCTATATCAATTGAATACACAGCAAAGACAAGATATTTAATGTTCCAACTGGTAAACTTTGTTATTTTTTGCAAATATTAGCTCATTTGGAATTTGATGCCTGCAACATGTTTCAAAAAAGCTGGCACAAGTGGCAAAAAAGAAAGTTGAGGAATGCTCATCAAACACTTATTTGGAACATCCCACAGGTGAACAGGCTAATTGGGAACAGGTGGGTGCCATGATTGGGTATAAAAGCAGCTTCTCTGAAATGCTCAGTCATTCACAAACAAGGATGGGGTGAGGGTCACCACTTTGTGAACAAATGCGTGAGCAAATTGTCCAACAGTTTAAGAACAACATTTCTCCACGAGCTATTGCAGTGAATTTAGGGATTTCATCATCAATGGTTTGCAAATCTAATTTAGGGATTTGCAAATCATTGTACTCTGTATTTATTTACGATTTACACAACGTGCCAACTTCACTGGTTTTGGGTTTTGTAATTCTGTCAATCTGCTTAACAGGACAAAATCATCCATTTGCAGGGGATGCAGGCTAATTTTTTTTAGCACCAACCACACGTTTAGCTCTGTTGCTCTTTCTATGAATACAAAATCTGTAGAAGTTGTTCCTCCTTTTAAAGATGACTAATAAGTTTTGTGAGGGCATGTGTTATCAGATTAGAGTATCAACTAACAATATATCGTTTTGTGAAGGACAGTTATTAAAAGTCTATCTTGCACTGCAGTATTTGTGCAAGTGTGTCTTCTTTGCTGCAAAGTGGAATGTCTGATTTTTATATTTCCAGTGGTTAGTCAGTGCATTGAAATGACATTTTCTAATTTTATTAAAAGCCTGACAGATCAGTGCTTTTCAGGAAAACTTTTGGGCTCAAATCCAGTACAGTAAAGCTGAGTTTCCAACAAGTGGTTTGGTTTGCTTTGGTTCATAGTTAGTTGCCTCATCTTGCCTGAATTTCCATAGCCTGCTGTATTCTAACACGAGGGCAGGAATGTGAGTGAGAGGATGATGATCACAACAGCTATGTAACTGACATTAAAGTTTTGGAAGTGATACTTGGAACTTTGGATGAGGATGTGACATTTCTTTTGACCAGTCAATAGACAGCAGAGTGTAGCATGCCCTATTGGGTTGGATCAGTAAGCTTGGTAATCTAACAGAAGTGTGCCAGTAAAAGTGGAATGGGATCCAACATTTGGAAACACTAATACTTTTGTACCATACCAGTCTGAATTTATCAGCATGCATTGTGGAAATACTGCAAAAGCCAGCTCCATGCTTTCCCTATACTGGTATAAAAGAGAAGCAAACTCAATTAATTCCCAACCTAGAAACAGAAATAGCATGTTGGTTTGAAAATTAATAGCTAACCGTTTTGAAGCATTTCCTGCTGTGACATGGCAAACAAAAGAAAGCCTGTTTAAGACATGACCAAAGGCCTTCACATGAAACAAATCTAGTGAAAGGCTGTTACTTGGATCATTTATGGTCTTTTGCACAGAATCCCCATAGCTGACATGTGGCAGAGAAGATTTTAATTGCACCAGAGATCTCACACTGTTGAGTCATCAAGCTGTTATTCACATAGCCATTTTGCAATGTAAACATGTCCATACATAATCAGATGTTTTACATGATTTCAGCTGCTCTGCTGTTTCATGTCTTTCAGTCTGTGAGGGGTTTTTCAAGTGATGAAAGACTGAAATAGAAAGCGACCATGAAGGAAGTGAAGATGATTTGGAGCGGAGCGACATGCAGTGAGGAGCAGGATTCTCTCTCCTTGTCTGAATGCCCTTGGAGTGAAGCTTTGTGGCGTGAACTCCCATAAGACCTCTCTTTGTTCTCTGAAGATGAGGGCTAGCAGAGTGTGACTGTGCACTTACACCTGAAGCCATCAGCAGCGGAGGGAATTACACTTTTATACTGTACCTGCCTCTTCTCTCATCCCCCCAGGCTCTAATGTTCCTCCACAAACACACCATGAAGTCCTCGCTGAAAAACTGCACACTTTAACACACATGCAAAGAAACCAGCTGTCAATCATCCACTGCCTAAAAACAGTCCAAACCTGCTCGTGCAGATACATAAATGGCAGTGTGAATGTCAGATTTTCATCTTGTTTGATGCACTGTCTGACATTTGCATCAAAGGAATGTATCGTATCCTGCAAAAATGAAAAACAACACTGCTCATTATTGAGATTAATTTAGGTGCTGCAACACAAGGAACATTTAAGTATTGATCACAGTGATGACAGGGGATCAATAGGAGATTAATTACACTCCGGTTGACAGACCATAAGTAATGACACTGTGTCGTTGGATTTGCAGATCAATTTTTTGACAGGCTCCAACTTGTTACAGCACCCATATACTTTATCTGTGACAGGTGGAGAATGGGGGCACACAGGAGTGCTGGTGTTTCCTGAAGGAGTCCAGTTTGAAAATACAAGGGTAAAAAATGACATGTCCCACATCACCTCTGATGAACAGACACTAATAACACAAGAGAGGGAGACTGCAGGTGTGAGCAGAGGAACACGCTACAACATCACCAGAGCTGTTTCCTGTAAAATCATGTCAATCAAACTTTACATGCTAACGACTTCTACAGGACAAATGCCTTTTGTATGGACCCCATGTGCAAACATTCTCCAGAGCTCATAGATTGCAATGGTACATTATAAATGACCTATCACTGAATGTCTTTAATATGTCAACAGTGTTTCTGTATAATGGCCAATTCCAATGAAGTTGGGACATTGTATAAAATGTAAATAAAGGAGGATACTAAGGCATTTTTCCATCGATACAATTAATTAACACAATATTTCATATCCAATCTGATAAAAATATTTTTTTCAAATATGCCTGTTGTGCACAACTCAATTTTGAACTGAATGCCTGCAACTTATTCAAAAAAATGGGATAGTGGCATCTTTACAACTTTGTTTTATCACCTTTCTTTTAAAGGGTGTTGGTGGTGCAGTTGGATTGTGCCCTTGGTCAGTAATTGGGAGGTTGCAGGTTGCTGGCTGCAGGTTTGAGCCCAGCTTCAGACGACACATGGCGTTGTGTCCTTGGGCAAAACACTTAACCTCAAGTTGTTCCCACTGCTGCATCAGTGACCTGTAAATGGATATAAAAGGGTGCGAATGTGTTAGTTGATACTGATGGATAACTTATGTAGAAACTCTGAACCATCAGTGAGTGCATGTGAGAGTGAATGGGTAGATGTGACCTGCAGTGTAAAGCTGCTTTGAGTAATCAAAAGACTAGAAAAGCGCTCTTGAAGCTCAAGTCCATTTACCATACCAACCAGAAACATTTGGAAACACTAAGTGTTGAAGCTTTGTATATATATTATTTTCCGTTCTTCCTTGATGCATGACTTCAGTTGCCCAACAGCCTGGGGTTCTGATTTGCATGGTATAGTTTTAACTTGCACTTGTATATTTAATGACAAACTGTTAACTGATGATAGTTTTAGTGCTGAGCACACTTGGTAAAATCCTATCCTATGTCAGTTTTGAATACAGTGCTGCCTGAGGGATGGAAGGTTATGAGCATTCAGAGTTGGTTTTTGGCCTTGCTACTAACTTTCAGGGATTTTTCCAGATTCTGTGAATGTTTTGATGATATTTTGTTGCTCTTTTTGTATCCAATTATGACGTTCACCTTTTTTCTAGGTTCTGTTCATCTGTGGAATGTTCAAAACTGCTGTTGTTTGAGCAGTCCTCAACTTTCCCAGTCTTTTGTATCATTTGTATTCATCTGAAAACATGTCAAAAAATATTTACAAATCATTGTATTCTGTTTTGTTTAAGATATACACAACATCCCAACATCACTGAAATTGGAATCTATTTTGCAATTCGGTATACCTTCAGTCTTAGGAACTTGAAATTGCTAAAAGCTAATTCACTTCCATGTTTTTGGCCTTTTTAGTCCATGGTTAAGTTGCATATTGTTACTTTTTACATGTGAAAAACAGAACTATTCAATATTTTAGAACCTTTAATCAAATGTTTTTTGCAAAGTTGCAAAATATCTAACTGCCAAATTAATAACCATCAAGATTGCGTGATCCCTTTTTTTCTGTTTGATCTGTACATTTCTCTTTTGTTTTTGCTTTAATACAGAATCAGATCACTTGAGCTTTTCTTACTTACCGAATCTCATCCAGAGTAACAGACAGCATCATGAAGAGTCTTTTTCTCCTTTCACAAAAATCCTCTTTGATGCTCTCTCCACAGCCAGTCTGATCTTTTATAGAGCACTGCTTCTTTTTTTGGGTCTCTGAATTTGGTCGACAGCCAAATATAGTTTACTTCTCTGCTTCTATTTCTGCCACGGCCCCTGCATTTATCTCTCTCTGTTTACCTGTCACACTGTATTTACACTCATTCAGAAGCTAGGTTACATCACTTCAGGCTGAGAGAGTAACAGAAAGGGAGAGCGAGATGCTGGAGAGAGGGGCAAACAGGAGGCATGTGAGGGTCCGGGGTAGCAGTGCAGGACTTTGGCATGGCTCGTCCATCTGTCACTTTCCTTACACCCCTCGCTGGCACTGACGGGTCATGGCAACGGCAGCCTGTGACGGATGACTAATGTTCCCCTGGTAATGAATGAATGAGACACCACCCTCTGAATGCCAATCAGGGTGCTGGTGGGGCTGAGGAGGGGGCTGCCTCTCTGGCAAACACAGACATCATAGTCGGATAGCGGATGGTACATAAACCTGTTGGGAAGCTGTGTGCCAGGTTGGAAAATTTCTGAATCACAGTCCTCCTAATTCATTATTAAATTAATGAGGGATGCAAACATCATTGGAAAGATATTGGTATCAGCAGAAAAGTACAACTGACCTGGAGCACAGCACACAATGGTATGAAAATTAAAACAGAAAACAGAATGACAAAGTTGTGCACAACAGAAAATCACAAAAATAGGGCAAAAATTATAATAATTATAAAGATAAGTAAATAAATTCAAAACACAGTAACAAACTAGAAAAGCACTCAGAGAGCGCAGACCTCTGCCAGCGCCACAGTCCTCACCCATATTGTGATTTTCACCATAAATATTAGTCCTACCTTTATTTCATCTAAATATTTAGATTCCTTGACCATGAAAACATACCATTAGCAATTGATCAATTCTTCCTTTTCCCATGCTGAACATTTCCTGAAAGTTTCATCAAAATCCATCCATAACTTTTTGAGTTATTTTGTTCACAGACAGACGGACGGACAGAAAGACAAACAAACTCTCCTGAAAACATAACCTCCTTGGCGGAGGTAATGAGAGACTAAACAATAAAATAAAAAGCAAAAACTCAGTATGGGACGGATAACAAAATACTTCTCAAATCTTTATTATTTCTCAATGTATGGCATTCTTGTTTTATGTGTTTAATGACTGAATATGTTTGTGTAAAACTGTTAAACGTGCTGCTGTCTCGGCCAGAATCACTCTTGTAAAGGGGTTTTTAATCTTAATGAAGATTACATAGATAAATAAAAAACCTTGTGTTTTTTTCAATAACAATTTTATTGAATTTTTAGAACAATATAACAGTTAAGGACATGTACATGGACACAACCATAAAGAGAGAGAGAGAAAAAAGAAAAGAAACGGAAAAAACAGACAATACAATAAAAGCAAAAAAGATTTACAATAAAATAAAATAAGACATTAAGCACCCCATTTCCATATCATGTTCATTTCAACTTATTATTCTATGTCCACCTGCCAAAGTCCATTAAATCTAAATCCAGCCTCAATCTGGATGGATATGTTGAGTGGTCGTATTTGGTCCAGAGGGCTTCCAATTCCAATAAGAAAATCCTTTGGACAATAAATTAAAACTCTCCGCAGGAAGGTAGTCCATGAGCATTTGCCAAGTGATCAAGAATAACTGTTCATTGCCTTTCAGCACTGCAGTAATCCTCTCATGTGGAAGCACAGAAAAAAATCTAACTCTGTGTTGTTTAAAATCAGGTGTTGAGTTGTTTTTTTATCTTGTAGTGCTTCCAGACTTTTTATTATGTTTTTTGTATTTGTTGTTGTGTTTAGATACTGTTTTGTAATGTATCTTTTGTTCTGTTTTGAATTGTTGTTGTGCTGTTTTGATTTGTTGTTGTGCTTTTCAAATTGTTTGTCTGTCCATTTCCTCTTCTAAAGTTTGCTGTTGTGTTTTCTGATGTGTTGTTTCTGTAATTTTTCATTTTTTAAACTCAGTTTTTCATTTCAAAATTTAACCTTAAGTACTTTGTTATGTCCTTGTGTTTTCAGGCTTAGTGAAGTGTTTTTAATTCTTTCGTCATGCGTTTGATTTGTTGTAGATTTATCTAACTAGTTGTTTTTTTATTTGTTTTTTCCTGTAAATATGTTGTGTTTTTAATATATAGTATATAATTTTAAGTTGTGTATTTTAACCTACTTGCTTTGGAACTTGTTGTGGTATTTTTTGGTGTTTCGATGTTTTTATTTATACTGTCTTGTTTTTTGATTTGTTGTGTCTTTCTATTTTTCATTGTTTCTGTTCTCTGATTTTTTTTTTTTTAATATTGGTTCTTTATCTTGGTTTTTTGATAGGTTGTCGTGTTTCTAGATTTGTTTTTGTATTTTTAACTGTCCTTGTTTTCTGGATTTGTTGTGTTAGTTTTTTTTATCTGTTGGTCTGTTTGTTTATGAATGTATTTATTTAGAAGTTGTTGTTTTTGTTTTTTTACCTAATGTTGTGTTTTCTTTATTGCTGGGCATTTTTTTAATCATCAATTTCTTGTTGTGTTGTTTGCATGTGTGTGTGTTTTGCTGTTTCTTTAAACGTGCTTGGCTTTTTATTTGTTTCACGTTTTCAGTTTGTTTTGTTTTGTATTTTTCCAATATTTTGTTGTTTGTTGATTTCTTCATATGTTTTTTACTTGTTTCATTTTTAAGCATATTTTAAAGTCTCTATAAAATGTTGGGTCTTAAAGTTTTCACATGCTGTTATGTGTCACTAACCTCATGTCATTTTCTCTGTGCTGTACTTGATTTTTTGTTGTGTTTTAGTAGTTTATGTTTCTACTTTGATGTTGTGTTTTGTTTTTGATTTTTATTATGTTTTTGGATATGCTGTCATGATTTTAATTTGCTGTAGCTGTATTTCAATATATTTCTGTTTTTGACATGTTGCCTTGACTTTAAACCTTTTGCTCTGTGATCATATATTTGGGTTTCTGATTATCTGTTGTATTTTGCACACTTTTGGAACAGCATAGACAACGCAGTACCCCTTGTGTTTGCAAAAAATGAGCATTACATCAGTCACAACCGATATAATTCTTAAACTTATTAATTGTAACATTATGTTGTGGAGTTTCAAGCAGAACCAGCGGCCCAGCCAGAGATAAAGTGTTTGTATATTTACAGCCTTATGCCTTGTGCTTGGGCAAGTGGGGGAAACTACAGTGGCCCTTAAGTGTCAAATAAAACAACAAAAATCAAAGCAAAAGCACAGACAGTAGATAAGTAAATCCTTGTTTAATCACACAGTTGACTCTATTATTTGAATGTATTTATTAATTAAAGTTTACATTTTTAAAGAGTTGAGGTTAAGGTATGATACTACAACTTCTGATTTGAATAACAGACAGCGTATTCATCCTATCAGTGAGGACTGTAGTTGTAACTCAGGTTTTTGCTTCTGTTTGTGTGTTTTTACTTCAGCTTCTGTGTTTTTTCCTTCTTTTTTTCCACCCCCGCTTTTGCTTTGGCTTTTGTGCTTTTACTTCAACTTTTGTGTTTTAGCATCCGCTTTTTTTGCTTTTTTGTCAGCTCTTGTGTTTTTACTTTGGCTTTTTATCCTTTTCTCCAGCTTTTGTGTTTAAGCTTCAGCTTTGTGTTGTGCTTGTCACTTCAGGGCCACTGTATAAAAACTGATGAGCCTTGCTCTTCATCATTTCCTCCCACTTGTACAAACATTGCCCATCTATTCATGCTGCCATGACAGTCAGCATTTGAATTATATGCCTTATCCTTTGAGGTTTATTTAACAAATAATTGTCTAACCTATAATAACTTTGTCCTGAGGCCTCACTCACTTGCCATGCATTGCCCAATAATAATTTAGCTTATGATTGCATTGTTTTCTCTATCTGCTAAAATCGGCAAAACCAATATTGTGCATCTCAAAGTCCATTAACTCTGCTTCTTTCTCTCCTCCAGAGTGTCTGCAGGAGGGAGACAGGAAAGGGAAGAACATAATTGAATGTTTTAACAAAAAAAATCCAATTACGCAGGCAGTAATGATGGAAACATGTCATGTGTAGGTGGAAGAGCCCAGAACATTGGCTGTATGGATGATGTATGGACTGTTCAAAGAGAGAGATGAGCAATGCAGCTCAGTCAAATCGTCTTGACTGTGCGTTGAGTAGCTGAGACATGTCTTATCTTCACCTCATAATGCGCAGGCGTGATCCTATCTGAGCCCCGCAAAGAGAAAAAAAAAGCTTTTAGACGTCGTGCGCGCTGCTGTCCTCTAAACGGACGCGTAAAATTGAAGCGGAACGGGGAGAATTATTTTGAAAGCGCAAGAAAAAGGGGAAAATTAAGGTGTTTGGAAGCAGCAGAGCACAATTCAACCTGTGGATAGTGTTAGGAGCGCGTCCGTGCTCACTGGGTAGTCCAAAGGCGATCCGGGACGCTTTCCTCCAGCCTCCTGCGCTGCGCTGTTTGTGCGCGTCTTTTTTCCTCTGTACTCCCACCATTTGCCCCGATCTCCGTGTCTTCTTTTTGACCTGAAGCTGTGAGCAGGTATTCAGTTTATGAATGGCACTGACATGGAGGAAGTACCGTTTCAGAAAGTCAAAACCAGGCGGAAGAGAAGTCACTGTCCACCGGGCGTCCCTTTGACCACCATCGTGTGCGAGGACGAGTTCGACTGCAAGGAGCTCGAGTCCCTCTTCCAGAACTACAACCTGAAGCTGGAGCAGACCTCCACCTTGAAAGCCCTGGCTGTGCTCATCTTCATGTCCTCCACGCTGGCCGTGCTGGAGTTGCTGTCCGGCCCCAGTCTAACCATCTCCAAGGGGTCCCATCCCGTGCACTGTGTCATCTTCGTGTCCCTCTTCATCGTCACCAACGTCAAGTACCTGCAGGTGACTCAGCTTCAGCAGATCGTCAACCTGACTCTCCTCTTCGGCTTCACCTTCTCCTTTCTCTGCTGCCCCTTCTCCCTTGGCGCGATGGGGATGGATCCCCCGGAGTCCCCGGAGCAGGGCATGTGGCAGCTCATCCTGGTCACCTTCGTCGCCTATGCGCTCTTACCTGTGCGGACTCTTCTGGCTGTGCTGCTGGGAATCATGGTGTCCATCTCTCATTTGATTGTGACTGCGACTTCTGTCACCGTCAAGACGCAGAAGCTGTGGAGAACGGTGCGTATGTGATTGATTTTCAGTTATTCCTATCAGGGCTGTAATATTTTAAGTTTCATGGTTTGGTATGGTGGTCCTGCAGAACAAGACACAACTAACGAGGAAACATCAAAACGACAAAAAGGAAAGAAAACAAGACAAACGTCAAAAACAAAACAATCCAGCCAACAACTTGACAAAGGCACAGATACAGAAAGCAAACTGATAAATAACAAAAAACAACAACATTTGGAAAAACACAATAAAAACAACAGCATATAAATAGAAACACAAGTCACAAAACACAATTACATATATAATCACCACAAAATAAAAGAAATCTATTGACAAATAAGAAAAACAGTTAAGTATAGAAATCCAAAATCAAATAAATTACAAAAAACAAAAAAAATCAGAAAACAAAACAACAATATGTTTCTCACAATGGAAAAAAAGAGTATTCTACAAATCAAAATAACAACAAAAGGATAAAAACAGCAGCTACATAAATTACATAATAATAGCAGTTCTTTGTAGTTGGGGTCTATTCAGATTTGTTGATTTGGTCAAAATTGTGTTTTCTTGTTTATTCTTTTTTAGTTGTGTTTTTTGTTTTAATGCATTTTTTATGACGTTTTTTAGACAGTGTTTCTCAGCTGTGGATGTGTCTGTCATGTTTTGTTATTATCTTTTCTTTTTGTGTTTATTTAATGTTTCTTGCTCACTTTATGGCTCCAGACTACACATATGCACAGGTCTATACAGACAGTTATTAGTACTTAATAATCAGTTCCTAATTTCTCAGTGTGTGTGCATTTTTGCACTTTAAGAAGCTCAAACATTGAAGTGTTACTGCTAGGCAAAGGTACGCATTTACTTGGAGCCCTGTGATCTAAGGGGTCTCAAGATTGTCATTATAGGTATGAATCAAGTATGAGGTGTATCCGTCATACAATGTTTTTAAATCTTGGGCTGGCACACCCAAACTCAGGTCCAAAACAGAATCTCAGGAGTTCTGTATGCAAGCCCTCATCCAAAAGAGAGAGGTACATTGCTTGAAAAAATCATGATAACAAACAAATATTTGGTATTTGTTGTTGTGTTTATGGACTTCGAGTCAGGCAATAAAGTATCTATCTATCTATCTATCTATCTATCTATCTATCTATCTATCTAGCAAAATTAGGTGCTGAGATAGAGAAATGAAAGGGCAGACATAGAGAAAAAAAAGAGGAAAAGTCACCAATAGGACATTTATATATGCTTAAGACATTTTGAATGTAATTAAAAATTTAAATGCCAAAAAAAAAAAAAAAAAAAAAAAGAGGAAAAAGTCTATCGTGAATACCTCTTATCCCTTTTTGGGTCATGGGGGGCTGAAGCTTGTCCCAACTGCCAATGGGTTAGATGCAGGGCCATTAGCAAGGCCAAGGACAGACAACCACTCATCCTCACACTCATACCCACGGCAATTTAGTGTCACAAGTTAACCTTACAAGCATGTTTTTGTCTGGGGGAGGAGCCGGATTGCATACAGAGAGCCCACATATGCACAGGGAGAACATGTAAACTCTACATAGAAAGGCTCTGGTCAACAAGTGGAGTCAGTCCAGCAATCTTGTTGTGAGGTGTGTGCACTAACCTGCTGCACCTCTGTGCCATCTGAGTAAAGTTTGAGTTTTTATGTTACTCTCCTTCTACTTTATTTTAATGCAGTTCTTCTTGATGTGTAACATGTTTTGTCTAGCAGTGCACAGTCTGAGCATTGCACATCTGATGCGACTCTCATATTTTGCTTGTGTGTTTAACTCAAACTTCAGATTGAGACTTTGATTAATGAACTTTATACTTGTCAGATCTGAGGGGACATATGGCCCCCTCATTCATTAATCATGCAATTGGAAACATTTCCATCTTTAAAAATCTTATAAAAAGTCTTCACATGTATGAAGTATGTGCTGGTGGATCCATCCCTACAAACAAGGGGAAGGGCCTCATTGTAGTCTTTGCTGTGGGCTTGTGAATGCAGGAACTGCCGCTCCCAAGGTATAATGTTCATGCCGAAATCATGCAGTCAGACAAAGTTCAAGGTATCAGCTACTCTTAGATTAACACCTAAATAAAATGCCTACAGGTTAGGTGTACACTTATAATATTATACATTTTTTAAAAAAGTACATTGAAATGAAGATTAAAAAAAAATTATAATAATAATTAAAGGGTGCTGCAATAAGAGTAATATTATGCCAATATTTTCAAACTCATTAAATCCATTCAAAGCCAAAACGTTTTTACAGAGCTGCCACAGAGATTCCTGGGCCACTCAAAGGTATTTTTCAGGTCTTATCTTTAAATACAAATATCTTCTTGTATCTTTTTAAATAACTGACTTTGTTTTTTCAACAAAATAATATAAAGCATCAGCAAGAACTTTTTTAATGTATTGCAGGGTCCCAAATTACATCCATGATGGTACCTCTTTTTTTTTTAAATTAAATAAATGTATACTTACTGCATGCTATCAGACATTAGTGGGTACTGAACTCATCATATCTGAAGATGATTTTAAAGTGTTCAACACAGCTACATCTCTTAATTGATAGACTAGTTAAGTGTTAATTGTATGTCTAAATGATGCAGACACTTACAAGCAATAACAATTTCTTTATAAGTAGTTTACAGGTTATCTAACAGTTGATAAATAAATGTGAATCCATCAGTTAAAATGCTTTAATGATCGAAACACATTTAAATAAATAAATGAGATCTAGAACTCCGAAAGAGATATGAATTAACCAGTATTTTAGCAATAGTTGATAGTGTTTATTAAATGTTACCACTGTTTCTGTTAAATACAGTTTAACAACAGAAAGAGTGAAACACTTCAGTTCAGCACCAAGGACAGCTCCCTGTGGTTACACTTGATGGGATTTACTTCAGCTTTGATCAAATTTGACAGAAGTGTAATTCTGCTAAGCACAGTTTTTGTTCGAAAAGGAGAGAAGCTGAGTAATAAAAATAAACCAGAAAAAAAGGGAAATGTAACTGAACTGTTTTATAGTAAAGTCGTCAACTGTGATGAAGAAACTAAAAAGTAGATATTTCTGCTTGATCATGCTTTTTTCCACTGCTTTATACAAACAAAACCACATGGTAGTAATTTGACATGTATATGAAGGATAACAAGGAGCACAGTAAATATTAGAATAATGTATACATATTTATATGTATCGCTGAGAAGTGTTGATATGTAGCATGCCTGTTTTAAACACCCTCAAAAAGAGGTTTTAAATCAGTTGTTCCTGTTCAAATTAAACTGCAAAATCAATTTTACACACTTAAATGTGCTGTTTTCAAGCCATTCTAAACACAAACGTCAATAAATCTGTAGGTCTTTCAGACAATTAGTTCCACCTTGGAGGAAATTTTCCTCTTGAGCAGTAGTTCTTAACTGATCAAGCCTTCAAGCCTTTGATGGGGAATCACAACCTGAATTTGAAAAATATATAACCTTTCAAATATTTTTAATGAAAAATGCTTTCATTTGGACCTATTTAGACCTAATTCCAATAAAGTCAAGATGCATTAAATGTTTAAAAAAATCAGAAAAGAATGATTTGCAAATGTGTTTAACCTCTATTTACTTGATTCACTTTAGAGACAAGATATTTAATGTTTGATTAAATAAACTTTATTGATGCAAAATATGAACTTATTTTAAATTTTATGCCAGCATCACATTTAAAAAAAGTTGGGACAAGGGCATGATAACATCACATTGCCTTTGGCAACACCTAAAAAACATTTTGGAACTCAGGACACTTACAGTTGAAAACAATGATAAAAATCATCTGAGTCTTTCCTCACATCGAAAGCAGAAACTCTATCATCTCAGCTTATGATAAGAAAAATTAAATGTGTTTACCTTTTGGCAGCAACTCAGTGCTGGAGATGCTAAATTTTTCTTATTATCAATTAATTTATTTTTATATTATCGTTTTGGGCATTTTTGTGTCTCCATTGTTTTGAGAGAAAGAGAGAGACAGTAGATAGATTTGTGAAAGGGGCTGAGAGAGAGTAAGGGAGGGCACTCTGCAAGTTGGCTACAGGCTGGATTCAAAAGTTCAGAAGTATACACACATATATAATTCGTGCCTGGTTGCTTACCCCCCTGCCAAACCAGCACCATACTTAAGGTTTTTTTTTGGTCGTATAAACTCAGAAAAAATGACTTTTTACTCATTTACATTTCATCAGCTCAGAAGGATCAGACTGAAATGTGAACTGCTCAGCACTGGACAAATCCCTGGATCTTTTTAAAAGTGCAGTGTCTCCAGCGGGAAAGTTAAAGTTGGTGATAATAAAGCACTTCTCTCTGCATATGCTTATCAACACAAAAAAAGAAATGTGTGCCATTTTACAGTAATTCACCAAAACATCTAGATTTGAATGTTCATAGTCTTTGTCAATTTTGGGCACACATGCAACATTTATGTCAAAATCTTAAGCATGACTTCCTCTGGCCAAAGTTTTTCCACAGTGGCAGTTGGATTAACACTTGTAACCAATAATGACTGATTTGAATAGGAGCATCAAAAAAGTATTTGGTTTCAAGTGTAAGAAAGCTGCCAAGAAATTACAACTCAAACAGTCTCTTCATTCATTCAAGGTTTGTCAGTATTTCATCAGTTTATTTTTAATTTTAAAAAGTTCTGGTGGTGCTTTAATATAAGTATCCAAGTATTTAGTAGTTTGGACATCTTAGATGTTTATAAGTCATAACTTGAATTTGGCTAAAGTTAATGCAAGATTAAGTGAGTATAACAACTTAAATGACTTTAAGTTTACATCCTCTCAAAAAAAAATAAAGGATGGAAAACTGACAAAAATTTGACTTAAATGTGTATGAACTTTCGTTTGAAAGCGAGACTTAAATTAAAATACCTAACACAATCATAATTAGGCCTGTCCAATTGTTTCTCATGTTACATAATATATTTATGTCAGATAACTTAATTTGTTTTTGTTTATTCATTTATTTCAGCATCAGAGCAAAGTTTGGGCTCGGTGATTATAAGCTCCAACATCATCACTCCTTGCAGCATTATTTTATTTTACATGCATTATCTCAAAGGTGAAGGGACAGCATCTGAAACCCCAAGGGCCTACAGGTGGATTCTGGGATGGTGAAGGGTTGAAAGGGAGAGTGGAGTAATAGTGCAGGGCAGAGTTGGCAGGTAAAACATAAAAATCATGTCACAACCATTCTGTTGCTTTTCTCTTATCTTGAACCACTTTGGTCATCCTGGCATGAACAAGACATTTTCCCCCAGAGAACTTTCCCTCACTGGATAATTTCTCTTTTCCAAACCATTCCCTGTAAACTGTAGACATGGTTGTGTGAAGTAAATCCAAAAGCACATTAGTTTCTGAAGTGCTCATACTGACCTGTCTGGCATCAAAACATGCAGTGTTCAAAGTCACATAATTCAACTTTCATCTCCCTTCTGATGCTCATTTTGACCTTCAGCAGGCAGCCTTGACCATGTTTTCACCTACCTTAATGCACTGGGTTGCTGCCGTTTGACTGGTTCACTACCAATTTGCATTACAAGCATTTCTGTCGGCCAACGCTACAATGTTAATATTTCAGTCTGTAGGCATTGATGGCCCATTCTGAACGTGTGTTTGGTCAGTAATCGGGAGGTTGCAGGTTCGAGCCCAGCTCTGGGTGTCATATAGCAATGTGTCCTTGGGCGAGACACTAATCACCAAGTTGCTTCTCACTGCTGCATCAGTTGCTTGTAAATGGGTATGAAAGGACTTGGATGTGTTAGTTGATAATGACGAATTACTAAGATTGAAACTCCAACCATCAGTGAATAAATGTGAGAGTCAATGAGTAGATGTGGCCTGCAGTGTAAAGCTGCTTTGAGAAAACAAAGACTAGAAAAGCAATACATAAGGTTAAGTCCATTTACCATTTACACCCACTCTCTTTTATAAGATGTCAAGTTGCAAGTGCAGAATGTGACTTGGCACTGTCCTGCTGAAATAAGCAGGGATGTCCCTAAAAAGAAATTGCTTAAATGCCAACATGTGTTGCTCTAAGGCCAGAAGTTCTGGCACAACTTCACCAACTGCCAAGGTCCTTGGCGAGAAATAGTCCTGAAGAGTTCAAAAGAGCTCCAGCAACACTTACAGTTAAGGAAACAACTTTATTAGACTGACATGCTTCATCAGGTCCAAAACATGTATCGCTCTAAAACCAGTGTGAAACTTTTAGAGGAGAAGAAAATCCATCAGCGTTTTGGTGTTGTTGACATATGGCTTTTTCTTGGCATGATAGAGTTTTAACTTGCACTTGTAGATGTAGTTACAAATTGTTGTAACTGACAACTATTTTCTGAGGTGTTCCTAAACCTATGTGGTAACATCCTTTACAGAATGATATCTGATCTTAAGGCAGTGCCACCTATAGGAATTGAAGGTCATGGGCATTTAATGTTGGTTTTGGCCTTGTAGCATTGGTACTGAGATTTCTTTACATTGTCTGAATCTTTTGAGGATTTTATGGAATTTAGATGATGAAATCCCTGAATTATTTCTTCACTGTTCATTGAGAAATGTTCTTAAACTGTTGGACTATTTGCTCATGCAGTTGTTCACATAGTGGTGAACCTCACCCCATCCTTTCTCTGTAAACGACTGAGCCTTTCAGAGATGCCTCTTTTATACCCAATCATGATACTCACCTGTTTCCACTAGTCCTGATCACCTTTGGGGTGTTTGGAACTGTTGTTTTTTAGCATTCCTCAACGTTCTCAGTCCGTTCTCAGCCCCTGTCCCAGCTTTTTTTTTTTAAGAAAGTGTGCAGATATTACATTGAAATAGAGTGAATATTTACAAAAAACATTTTAATAGTTTGAACATGTGTTTGCAGTATATTCAATTAAATACAGGTAGACAAGAATTTGCAAATCATTGTATTCTGTTCTTATTTACTTTTTTAATGCATGTTTCCAGCATTTTATGCCTTTATTGATAGGAAAGAGACAGTAGACAGGCTTGTGAAAGGGGGTGAGAGAGTAGGGGAAGACACTCTGCAAACTGGTCACAAGCTGGATTCGAACCTGGACCGGCAGAAGCATACACATGGGACGTGTCTGGCTGTTAAACACTCCGCCAAACCAGCACCCCCTTGTTTACTTTTTACACAATGTCCCAACATCACTGGAATCAAAGGTTGTATGATTTTGATTTATTTGTTGATGATAAGTCAGGACAACACTGTCAAGAAATATCGTGGAATAGTACTATCGTAAAAATCCTTAGAGATTCATGTTTTTTATCAGAATATTTGGGGCTTGAACCCTATAAGCAGCTCCCGCCATCTCCACAGACCCCTTAAGCCTCCAAAACACAAAACAAACAAGGCAAAAAAAAATGAATAAGCAAAACAGTCTGCATGCCCGTGTTTGTTTCCCTGTGGATGTGATTCAGTCCCTGAAGGAGTGGGCTGGGAATGAAGAAGCAGAGTGACATCCTGCTAGCACAAGAAGTAGGACGAACAGAGGAGCAGACACACACACATACACACCGCTAACACACACTTTCACTTCACTGTATGTTTCAGTCATAAAAAGGAGGGCAGAGTCAGGCATGCCATTCCACTAGCTGAAATAGAAAATGGTACAGGACTCTCTGTGCATTCACATCTTTGTACCTTTTCTGTCAGGGTGAGACACACACATCCACACACACACACACATTCGTATTTCTGTCATCAGGTGTGAGCAGAGAAGATATGTCACATCAGTCAAACCCTCTGGGGTAATGGAACATTTCTGCGTCTGCCTCGGTGTGCTGCCTGACGTGAAGCTGGTGCATTTCTTGGAAATTGAGATGTGATCAGTTCATCGCGGCACTCGGACGATGACAGCAGTATTTGCAGAGGAGATTGTTTTCCCCCTGTATGTAGGCTATGTGATACCTGTGTAGCCATGTGAAGGACAGTGTTGGCTGTGCAACCAGAGAGAGCTAATCCATTAAGCTTAGAGATGAGCCATGTGGCATGACCCCACACAGCCCAGGTTTGAAACCAACCACCCACATATAGGTCCCAGGGGCTCAGCCCGCAGAGCTGTCTGGCTCATTCTACCTGCCCAACCTTATTACTTTGGTTTGTACAGACGTGAACTTGAGAAGTAGGTTATCATCAGTCACAGGTTCATCTAGTGGTACTCTTGTCCTGTGGTGAAAATAATAGAGAATAGTTAACAGGATGTCTCTAGATAAGATGAGATCCCAGGAGTTCAGTGTTTCTTCAAGTTTGTGGGGAGTGGTGGCTTGGTCTTACCTGGCTCAAGGGCTAATTTAAATTTTTATTTAAGGACTAATATTTCACTCTTTTTTAAACAAAGTTTCATGATCTGAGATGTCCCAGAACATACTGTCTCATTTACCCTGAGAGATTTGATTTGAGTGAGTTAGCTTGTGGCCCTAGCCAAAAAAAACAAAGGTTCTAAAATACCAGCCTTAAAAAAAAAGACCCTGAAATGAGATTTCTGATGATCACACTCAAGACTTTCATGTTTGATTTAAAAAAAGCAGCTGAAATTTTCCTGCTTTTGATTTTACTGCATTGTGTGATTAAAAGAATAGGTGCTAGATGTGAATCCAAGATTCTTTTCAGTGATATTTTGATACAATTTTCCACATTTGTTGACCATGGCTGACTCAACATTGTTGTTGATGCCTTGGTGGAGGTTATTGCTATTGAAGTAGCTCTATCTTTTATGTAATTTGAATGTTTTGTCTTATGGAGATAAAAATTAAAAAGTCTGTGCTACAGTTCCTTGCAGTGGTCAATCGTAGCTTTTGTCCCTGTGGCCCTCTGTGCAGGTCATGTGACTGAGAGCTTAATAGATGTCTGTGCTTTTTTTCAAAATGGATGTGATCTCTCCAAGTGACATATGACTGCTTCTCTTCATCGTCGTCCTCCAACACTCTAGTATGGACTCTTATCTTAAAGGGATAGTTCAGTTTTTTTGAAGTGCTGTTGTATGAGCTCCATATAGCCAGTAAGTACATTAGATGCAGTAGAAAGTTCTCCTCTCCCTCAGTAAGCCACAGACTGTGAGAGTCTGTTACACAGAGCCAGCCGCAAAAAGGGAAGTATTGTACCAAATACAAAAGGTATTTGCTCTGCCTACAAGAACTCTCATAAAAAAAAAAACAATACCACAGTTCAAGACTAGAAAAGCACTCGGAGAGCGCAGACCTCCGCCAGCACCACATTCCTCTCCCATATTGTGATTTTCACCATAAATATTAGTCCTACCTTTATTTCATTGAAATATTTAGATTCCTTGACCATGAAAACATACCATTAGAAATTGGATTCATAATGATATCTATTTTAGTTCAGGTAGTTATTCACAAAAATCACATTTTTCATCATGCTGAACATTTCCTGAAAATTTCGTCAAAATCCATCCATTAATTTTTGAGTTATTTTGTTCACAGACGGACAGACGGACGGACAGACAAACAAACAAACAAACTCTCCCGAAAACATACATAACCTCCTTGGCGGAGGTAAATATGCTAACTATAAATTATTTTAAGTGCATTAACTTTTTGTAAATATAAAGTTTATGTGGAACTAACCACCTCACCCTATGTATTCCTCCGCACAGCGCTGCCGATAGTCGCACAATGCTAATACACTCAACCCCTCTCAATACACAACAGTAATGGTTGTATGTGTGTAAGACACACACA
Source organism: Scarus forsteni (assembly GCA_036419115.1). NCBI lineage: Eukaryota > Metazoa > Chordata > Actinopteri > Labriformes > Labridae > Scarus > Scarus forsteni. The sequence continues at coordinate 23,119,942 of JAZDUH010000157.1, read as the reverse complement.
CACACACACACACACACACACAAGTAGTCTGCAGTGTTTGGTAAACAGCCTCCTCTACTGCGCTTGTCTGTCTCTGGCAGATCTTTATGACTTACTTTGAGGAGAAACTGTCATTAGGTCCTTCAGGTTCGGGACGTTTTTTCCTGTTTATCTTTGGGAAATGGAACAATGTCCGCATAACTCCAGGATTCAGGAGAGCAGGAAAACCTGTGTGATGAGTGATACAGACGGTGTGAGAGTCACCAGTATCCTCTGACTCAGACAGATCCTGAAATTGGTCTGTAACCAAGTTCCACTCGTGGCAGCAGTGGCACTTGGTCGGGGTCTCACCGATGTTTCCTGGCCTGTTTGGTTTCCATCCGCAAAGATCTTATTCTGTAAACTCCGGTTCATACTGATATCCTCTTGGCTCCAAAGTCGATGGAACTTCATTATCACTTCATAATCACTCGTTTTTAATTTTCCTGTCTCTTCCTCGCACCGCTAAGAGACAGAACAAAAGAATTACAATACTTAATGAAAGTTACACGAGGCTATACCCGGCGTATGAAGTTGCTAGCTTGTTATGTTTACATCAGCTGAGAGGGAGGGGGAGTAATTCAGCGGCTTGTGGCAACCCTGGGTGGAGGAATACATGACGTGAGTCAGTTAGTTCCAGATAAACTTTATATTTACAATAAGTTAATGCACTTAAAAACTTTTATAGGTAGTGTACTCTTAAAATGTGGTATTGTTTTTTGATGGGAGTTCTTGTAGGCGGAAAAAAGACCTTTTGTATTTGGTACAATACTTTCCTGTTTGCGGCTAGTTCTGTGTATCAGACTCTCACAGATTGTAGCTTACTGAGGGAGAGGAGGGAGCTTTCTACTGCATCTAATGTACTTATAAAACCTCACTTCAAAAAACTGAACTATTCCTTTAAATGCCACTGTTTTCTATAGATATTAGGTTTTTGAAGTAATACCATGTAATGTAATATTACTTTATAAGACTGCATGTATGTGTCATCGATGTCAGACACAAACTTCTTGTCCCCAAAATTGCTCTTTTCAGATAGGTTTGTGCTAGACAGCAATATATTACCATAAAAATTAATTAGTTATGTTACAGCACATCATAATTTTTATGCTGCCCACTCTCATGATGTAGGATAGTATTATTTAAGATGGAAGCCTGGTGTTCATGAATGACACTGAATGATGAAGTTAAACACGTCTGCAGTCACCACTTTGAGAAACACAAAGATGAGTTATTGTACATAATGAAGGAGATTTAAAGGTTAAATTTTTTTCCATTAAATTATAGGGTTCTGTAAGACTTACTATGCTGTCAGAATTTTTTATCTGAAGTCAAAGAAAGCTGAGGACTGTGTGTTTTTACACTACTCCACTCACATGTTCATATCCACTAAGTGAAGGCTGAAAAGTAACATGAGCATCAGCTGAACATGTTGAAGCTAGCCAGCTCTTCCACCGCTGAGCACAAAGAGTGACTGCTGCCAGAAACAGTCTTTTCAAGGCAATCTATTATTCATCACAGTGGGAAACATGCCTGTCTGTGGCAATAGAAGCTTGTTAAATGTGAAGTGTGGTGTGCATATCATATGAAGCTTTGACTGTGGATCTATGATGCCCATAAATGTGATAAAGCGACTCTGTTTCTACAGCTGAAGACTAATTTGTTCAGGCTTTTGTCACAAGAGTTCAAACGTGCTCAATAGTTGTCTCCACTTGTAGAAACCAGCCATGATAAATGGTCAGGGATAAGAAGAAAATTAATTCATTTTTTATTCTTAAGAATACATAATTACTGCACAAGGTGACAGTCCCGTTCAGTCTGGAGGTGAACACAGGACCTTGTTCGGTTTGTGTGCAAAGTCACAGCCAGACGACTTCAGTGGAGTAGAAAAAAAACACCTTTTTCTTTGTGTCCTGTACAAGGTTATCCAGTCGAGCTGCTGTGAATCTGCTGTGATGGATGAAGCGGAGCATGGATCCTCAAATGTTTTAATGTCACAGACTCAAAAATAGAACAGCATTTGGTCACAGCGCCTACACATGCATCTGTCACACAGCAGAAAGTCAAATTTTAGCATTTGTATTTGTCTTATTTCAAGTAAAAAAAAAAGCTCATGACAGTTATTACAAACGACATTTACATGGCTAAAAGATGGCTTGATTGGCTTGACAAATGGTAGAAAAGATTGTCTCTAACACATGGTTTGAGCCCCATCTCAGTCTCTCAACAATTCTGTGTTTGCAGGAAACCACTGAACTCCCAGTTGCTCCCACTGTGGCATCAGTGTCATGTACTTGAGTATGTATTGGCAGCCTTGTGGAAGGCTGCATGACACTAAAAAGTTACTCGACATTTCTGCTGATCCAAATTCAAATGTGGATCTAAGATATCTTTAAAGGATTCATTCACATTACAAGATAGGGCAGTTTTCCACATTTTGAGTAATAACTCAATAAGTTCTAAATGGATTTTGATGATGTTGATGAATATTGGTTAAACAAGAAAGATTTTTTTAAAAATGTATGGTAATCTGAATGCTGATAAGGCTCAGGCTGTTTTTAGGAATCTGTAGACATTACAAGATAGGGGCGTTTTCCACATTTTTGAGAGCATGTTGCTTGAACATTGTTGAAAATGGGGGTTGTGCTGATAGTATTTTTGCCACCTTGTTCAAAATGATATCATATTTCTTGCGTCTGCTGGTGTCGTGGATCTATATCTACAACCCTAGTTCCCTAGTAGGCCCTGAGTAGAAAGCAGCTTTAACTTTGAGGGTTTTTTTGTGCCTCTTCACTGTGCCTTTTGGCTTCCTGTGCAATTCAAAATCCTCCTAGTGGTTCATAAGCCTCTGAATGGTTCAGCTTCTGAGTATATTTCTGACATGGTCACTGTTTACAGCCTGTCCGAACTCCCCAGGTCATCAGAGGAGGGTCTACTTACTGTGACCAGAATTAAATGAGAAGCTGAGCAGGGGGTTTTGAGTTCCTCTTAGCCTTTTCTTTGGAACCAACTACCTGCTGACCACAGGCCTATCACAACAGTCTCATCACATGAGTATGAAATAAATTACAAAACGAATTCAAGCAAAGTCATGTGTACAAAATAAAAAGCCACTAGTTTAAAAAGTCACTGCATAGAACTTTTTCCACTGGTTTTATAGCTTTAAGAATGAACTCTCTGTAGCCAGGTGATGTGGCAAACATGTTTGTCTCTGTTCTGTGCTGTGTCAATATTACACTGTACTCATGGAAAAAAGCGGACTGGGCCCTTTATCAACCACAGGCTGTGTTTCCTCAAATGAAAGCAATTACTGCTTTCTATGAAATGCAAAACTGCTTGTTTTTCAAGTGCTTCTGTGAATTTTGCATATTAGTAATTAGGATATGAGCCTAAATGCGTAATGGTCTGTTGTGTTTTTGTTTTTATGTCTATCACCCTTATGTATTTCTACAGCCCAGCCCCCCCTCCCCCGGCTAGGAAAAAAAAAGGAAAAAAATCTGATACCAAAGAAAATTGTTAAATGAAACTATGTCGGCAAAATCATCTGATCACTTGCCTATGCAGGACAGCCTGCTTTGATGACGCGTTCCACTTTCTCTTGGTCAACACAACCTGTGATGAGGCTCGGGCAGGATGGTTAGACAGCCTGCACAGACGCTTCTAGAGACCAGACTTGTTCCACAGATGGGTCTGTGGGTGGTGGCTGGTTATTTTTTCCCTCCAACTGACTTCTCTCGCTTTCTTTTATGAGTATGTCCCATCTATTTTACGAAATATATGCACTCACCGATCTCCTCTTTCTTTGCGTATTTTCATGGCTCCCTTGGGTGTCAAGCCTCACAACTTGAGAAACAGTCTAGAGAACAGTTATATCTAAAAGTGAACAAAAGAGTGACTTCTGTTAATATTTATCATGCATGCTAATGCACTAAAGCATTAACCTAATACACCATGTGGAGCATTCAATTTATGTAAGTAGTCCATCTACGAACGAGCCCATAGTAAGCGTTTGGGGAGAGCAGAGCCTTTCAGAAGTATGTCTGGTGACTGGACATTTTCCATTAATCACATTTATTGCAGGCCGACAATTAGTAGGTGGGCACAGCAGCCATAATGTAAGGCACAGAACACAAGCCATGTAGAACAAACTCCCACCGAACATGTTGGAAGTTGACCAAAAACATCTTTACTGAAGAGAAGTTGTTGTTATTAGTTTTTCAGTTAATAAAGAAATGCAGTTCAGATCCGATAAACCTACTACTGAAGCTGTTAGCATCTATGTTAAACTCTGTACCAGCAGTCACTTCCTGCTGTTGTCTCCTTCATAGCTCCAACAGTCCTGCTTTAAAGGACCCTGATTACTGCTTTGGGCCACTCACAACGTTAGCAAGTTGGATCTTTCTGGGTACAGATATTGAAGCAGGATGATCCATCTGCACTGCAAGGTTACTTAAACATAACACTCCAAGCATTTGCGTAGTGTTTGACCCCCAGGTAAATGTTTAATTGAAGGGCAGAGCAGCACGTAGAGACTTTTAGAATAATGCACATGACACCTTATCTGATGTGGTTTGATTGAGGTGCAAGCATGTAAAGGAACAACAATTTCAAACGGCATTATCTATTTGTTGGACTTTAAGTCAGACCTGAAGAACTTCAAAACAAGGCCATTTCAGTTGGACCATCATGTTTACATGCATCTTAAACCCACTTTTATCAGACTAACAGACATTTGACTTTCAGCTGCATGTAAATGAATTGATCGTAATGTGGTGTAAATAGATAAATGTGACCTGTTATGTAAAGTGTGCTTCAGATATTTGCATAACAGATCAAGTCTATTAACATTACACAATGAATATATTGTCCTAGATGTCAATCAAACAAATAGGCCTGAATTGTTTTTTTCTGAGGCACAGCAAGGTTAGTTTTTTATAGGGCATTTTCCATGCATAAACCACATCTAAAAGTGCTCTACAGAGTCAAAAACATTTTTATAACCTATGCATCAAAGAAAGCAATGAAGTTTAAAAAATGAGCCAAAACAGAACTATAGAAAGATATTTACAAGTCTGCAACAGTTACAGTGCATTGTTGTTATTGAAATAGTTAACAATTAAAATACAGACATCTATAATTGATTTTAAAGAGTCTCTTTTTGAGACACTTTACTTTTAACGTTTGCTTTATGTATTGGAAGTTTTTTTTTTTAATTACAAGTAATCCAGACCTTAATTTGTCTCCTTTATCTTGAGATAGATCGTGTGTTTTAAGCACTTTGTGGTGTTTTTTAAGCTGAGATGGGCCAGAAAAATCAGTTTCTTTGAATATTAATCATGTAATACTAATAATAACTTTAATTATAGAGCACTAAAAAAAGGTTTACAGTGTTCCTTAACAACAAACAAAAACAGATATAGAAACAAGGCAAAAGAACTCAAGCAAGAAGGGAAACAAATAAAACACTGAAAACATGCAAACAAATCATAACCTGAAGAACCCAAACAGCAGCAATAACTCAAACACAACAAGCAGAAGATACAACACAGAACACCTAACCACTATAGACTTACAGCAAAGAATGAACTGTGCACCACTTCAGACACAAGATAAAAATGTGGAATATTAAAGGGGAAACAAGGGTCTTGAATAAAAATAATGTCTCTGCATTTCCTGTGAATATGAAGTGACCCACATCAGCAGCACTTACAAGATGGCCTGCTATGTGTTTCTTTGTGTTTGCAGTTGGTTGCCAACATGGTGCTGTTCACCAGTGTCAACCTGTCAGGCCTGTTTGTGCGCATCCTGACAGAACGAGCCCAGAGGAAGGCCTTCCTGCAGGCGCGCAACTGCATTGAGGAGAGACTGCGCATGGAGGATGAGAATGAGAAACAGGTACATGCACCTTCACAAAATGAGATGTTTATCCCCCTCCCACAACCACACATTTCTTTTTTTGACACATTATCAACGCCATCATTTCTGCTGGATTTCATGCCTTTTTGTCTCACACATTCCCTGTCCTTACTTCCACTTTGTCCTGTGATAACTCTCCGTGTTGGATTGCGAAAATGTAAATTTAGACTTCTTTTATCTCTCTCTCCCTCTCTTTTACACAAACACACACACATGCACACCCACACTTAGGAGCGCCTGCTAATGAGTCTGTTGCCCAGGAACGTAGCTATGGAGATGAAAGAGGATTTCCTGAAGCCCCCAGAAAGGATCTTTCACAAAATCTACATCCAGCGCCATGACAATGTCAGGTAGGATCCTCACATCGACACAACACAGCCATGGACTGGCTGCAGCCTTACTTAACTAATCTTGAGGACTTACATTTTGAGACACATTTCCACATAGGAGAATTCCTGGATGAATCAATGCTATATAGGGAAAGTTAATTTGAATGCAACATTAAATCTCTGTTTCATTCATTTATTTTCTTTTTTCAAATGGCAATACATCGTATATATCTTCTACCGCTGAGTTCGCACACCCTCTCTCTCCAATATTATGCCTCTGATACTACCTCTCAAGATGGAACAACTGGAGGATCAACTCCTTCCTCCCATTACAGCTCTGTAACACTCAGTGATGGCAAAGTGTCAACAGGGGCGTAAACATTATGGCTTGAGGCAGCAGCATGAATTGGGCTATTGCATGAATGCTTTGTGACCAGTGGACTGTGTGAACAGCAGGAACAGCTTGGTTTGGCAACATCTGTGATCATAAACTTGATTTCAAGTTTTACAGGAGCTGTGTCAGGAAACATTACAAATAACAACTTGACTGAAGAACATTCAAAACAGAAATATAAAAATTAAACTGAAAAGACGACAACAGGCTAGTGGTGCTTGTATTGCGAACGTTTTGATTCGCCTGCTGCGCTGTGCAAACCAGCCTGATAAAGCTGTGATCGAGTATTATATGAAAGTGCAATATTCTATACTCTCTCTGAGTGCTATTTAACTTAAGCTCCAAAGTTTCAGTAAATCACTGTTTTTGCCACTAAATCTAAGGGTGAATCCCAATTCTACCCCTTAGCCCTCCCCCTCCGCCTTACCCCTTCCCTTTGGCTCTCTGTTTTGAGTGCCAAGAACAAGGGGTGAAACACACAGCTGAGAAACGAGACGCCACTTAATTCCCTCTATGTCATCACCCAGAGCCGCTCGCTAGCTATGATGTAAGCAGATGTGACAGTAACCGAAGCCACGGCTGAAGCTAAAGCTAGCTTGTTATAACGAGAAATTTTAAAATGTGATCTGCAACAACTAAAAACATGATTAATATTTACTTGATGATGAAATAATTACTTATAATTAAGCGCTTCCTTTCTCCACTCTGCTTCGTGTTGGCGGGCGTGGTGTATTATGGGAAATTCTTTTACCCCTTGGTTTCAAGTGAGGTCCCGGTCTGTCTTCGTTTCAAGGGCTGTGCAGCCCTTGGTCTTAGCCCTTCCCCCTTGCCCTATGGAGACACCACTTCACTTGACGTGAATGAGCAAAACCAAGGGGTAAGGGGTAAGACGAGGGCTAAGGGGTATAATTGGGATTCACCCTAAATCTTCCTCCTTTAGTATGCATTTGACTCAACCTCTCTTCTCAGCAGTGAAACCAGGATTTAATCAGTTTGTTTGGGGTCTATGGGTACAGCATAATCTCAGTGTCTCAGAGATCATTCAGATTCTTTGATAAATGGTAGATGAACTTGAGCTTTTAGTCATCTGATCATTCAAAGCACTTTTACACCACATATCACACATACTCATTTCCTTCATATTCACACACTAATGGAGTTTTAAAGTTGTCCATTTACACTTTTTATACCCATTTACACTCCACTGAAACAGTATATGGGGCAATTTGGGATTCAATAGTCACTCAAAATAATATCAACAAGTGGCTGAAGGAACAGGGATCAAATACAACCTCTTTAATTGACGGACAACCACCTCCCCAAATGGAGCCCCTCGGCTTTATCTAATAGAAATAACAGCACCAGAGTTTCAACACTGATCAACTGACAGCACATTATAGTCTTTTATTTTTATTGTTACTCTCAGTCTGATGAAAACATGATTGCAATGAAGTAAAAATTATCAAGATGTAGCAGAATTACACCACAAAGACAATGAGTGCAAGAAAATTGAATATGTAGCAATTTATGATGGAGCCAGAAAAACAAAGAGCCTATAAACAAGAGCATGAACTGCTATTTATTGGTTAGCACACAAACCCAGAAGTCTCCCCACAGGAGGAGAGTTAGCCAGTTGCTTTATTGGCAATTATATTTACTAGTGCCAACCTTGACCTTGAGCAACCCCACCTCAATAAACCTGAACCATCACTTTAAGCCGCTTGTCTCAGCTTTTAGAAATACCTTTCCTTTTTGAAAATTGAGCCTCTGGCAATGGTTTGTGTAAGACAATTTAAAGTAGAATCCATAACACCAGAGAGTTGATACCAGCCTCATCACAGTTTACACTTGACCGTCGTATTTTTGTGCATTCCCAAACAACTTATTTGAGGTTTCTCCAAGCTGTAGGAGATTTATTGCTATGAACCACTTTTACTATTTTTATTTACAACTTTCATTAACCACAGCCACAACACACAGTAAGGCCAGACAAGTGTTACTTCATTTTGTTCATTGTTTTTCAGTTGTCTGTGTTACTTTTACATCCTTAAACTTTGTGTAAAGTTCTTGCCCTGACACCTGTCAGTGTTTATTTATCAGGGATTGTGTGAACATTCATTCACAGCGTACTTAAAATAATAACCATTATCGCTCCAATTTCTGCTCTTTTTAAGACTATTATTTTCGATTCCTCCTGTGATTAGCATCCAAAGCTGCAGTTCTGAGTTCAGTCTTTCATTTTTTACTCACTGATCGTCACTCCCTTCCTCACTTTTCACATTCTCTCCTCATTTTTGTTCCTCGAGCAGCAAGGCAGCTTGAGGAGCAGAGTTTGCTTAGCCCCGGGATTAAGTTGCTACAGGGGATTAAATGCAATGGAGACTAAATTCTTGTTGCATAATCTTTTGTGTGTGCGCGAACGGATGCTTGGTTAAATATGGACACATCTCAGTGGAGCTGTGCTGATTGCTTTTGTGTCTTGAACTGCTTCAGATAGCACCACCCTTTGAGAGCGAGCTACACCGTATGCAGACATGATTTATGTGATTTGAGTAGAGGGTAATTAGGAAGTAAACAGTGTGCAGCACTAAGAGCGGAGAGTTTTCTTGATTATTCTTGCAGGCAGTCAATGATCAGATGAAAAATCCAGCCAGGATATTTTGTATTTAGTAGTTACAAAAACAACAAAAAAAGGAAACAAAATAGTTCCAGAGCTGTAAAGGTATTTTTTAATCAACATAATATTTAGAATTGACATTACTGGCCCTTGTAGCTCTGTTTTGGGTCCATAATCACTTTACTTATGGTCTGTTCAAGGCCAGTCTTTTAACAGCCCTGTTATGCCTGGTCATCAATGCTAATATCAGTTTAATACTTGAGGAGTTGTCTCAGTGCTGGGCCCCTTGCATCAAATGTAGAAGTAGAGGCCAAACAATGCACATTAGGGGTCACCCCATTTAAAAATTATCATCAGATATAGTTGTCCAGATTTTGGCTGAAGTCTGCTGATGTTCTGATGTTTTCTTCTCCATTAATCAATTTGCTTTTTTGCTTTACAACAGGTCAACTACTTAAAGGAACACTCCGACTATTTTGGACCCACGCCCTTTCCCTATCATTGACAGAGTAAGACAAGCTCAAAAATACCTTTTTCGTGTCTCTGCGTCCAGTGGCTGGCTCCCAGCTGTTAGCTCCGTACGTAGCTTAGCTCAATGGCTGGAAGTCAATAGGAGTCAAAGCCGGACTGACAAAAGTGGACAAAATACTCCTTGCAGTGGACCAGTGGAGGGCGTATTAGCAGGTGAAATAAATCCAAATGGTTATAAAACATTTTAAAAGACGTGTTTTCTTTCTTAAATCCGCTAAAATAACGTTTTGATAAACACAGAACTGCGCATGCGCCGAGCTCCGCGGACCGGAAGTAGGAGCCGGACTGAGTACTGCGCATGCGCAGGTCCGTGTGTGTATCAAAACGTTATTTTAATGAATTTAAAAAAGAAAACACGTCTTTTAAAATGTTTTATGACCATCCTGATTTACTTAAGGTGCTAATAAGCCAACTCATTTTCTTTCTTAAATCCGTTAAAACAACGTTTTGATAGACACAGACCTGCGCATGCGCAGTGCTCCGCGGACCGGAAGTAGCAGCGTGACTGACGAAAGTGGACAAAATACTCCTTACAATGGTCCAGAGGATGGCTTATTAGCACCTAAAGTAAATAAGGATGGTTATAAAACATTAAAAGACGTGTTTTCTTTTTTAATCCGTTAAAATAACGTTTTGATACACACACACGGACCTGCGCATGCGCAGTACTCCGCGGACCGGAAGTAGCAACCGGACTGACGAAAGTGGACAAAATACTCCTTACAATGGTCCAGAAGATGGCTTATTAGCACCTAAAGTAAATCAGAATGGTTATAAAACATTCTAAAAGACGCGTTTTCTTTTTAAAATCCATTAAAACAACGTTTTGATACACACACGGACCTGCGCATGCGCAGTACTCAGTCCGGCTCCTACTTCCGGTCCGCGGAGCTCGGCGCATGCGCAGTTCTGTGTTTATCAAAACGTTATTTTAGCGGATTTAAGAAAGAAAACACGTCTTTTAAAATGTTTTATAACCATTTGGATTTATTTCACCTGCTAATACGCCCTCCACTGGTCCACTGCAAGGAGTATTTTGTCCACTTTTGTCAGTCCGGCTTTGACTCCTATTGACTTCCAGCCATTGAGCTAAGCTACGTACGGAGCTAACAGCTGGGAGCCAGCCACTGGACGCAGAGACACAAAAAAGGTATTTTTGAGCTTGTCTCACTCTGTCAATGATAGGGAAAGGGCGTGGGTCCAAAATAGTCGGAGTGTTCCTTTAAGTGAACTGTTTGACCTCTATGCTTGAATAACAGCCTAACTTATTGAAGCTTGTTCACCCTGCTGTTTCCAGCTGTAAAAATTCACATTTTGCCTTTAAAGGATAAGTTCAGTTTCTACAGCTTTTACATTGTTTGTAGAATGAAGTAGAACAATATACTCACCCAGAAGGCTTTCCTGACCCAAACAGTGCTTCAGGAGATATTTAGATCCAAAATCGAGCGGCGGACATCCGTATAATGGTAGCACATAGGGCATAGATCGCCGCTCCTAAAACTGCATTAATCGTCCAAAAACTCACGTTTTTCACCAATATTCCATCATGATTCGCTCCGTCTAGTCCTCCATTGCAGTCTGTGTCACTCCACACAGCGCTGTGTGGCTGTGCCGACCTCTGAACTAAAGAGATTGTTTACGTGCCTCCGCGCATGCGCAGTACGGCTCATTGTTTCAGGGGAAGACGGTCTGCTACAAATCGACTTTCTTCTTCCAGTTTTGTGCAAAATGGATGAATATCTATCCGATGAAGATGTTGTGGAGGAGAACTTTGAATATGATGGGTGTCCTTACAGTTTCGAGCCAGAATTTACAGATGAGGAGCTCATAGATAGGAGGAAGCGGAGGCAGCACTCCAGAGAGTACTGCCCATGCACGGAGGCACGTAAACAATCTCTTTAGTTCAGAGGTCGGCACAGCCACACAGCGCTGTGTGGAGTGACACAGACTGCAATGGAGGACTAGCCGAAGCGAATCATGAGGGAATATTAGTGAAAAACATGAGTTTTTGGACAATCAATGCAGTTTTAGGAGCGGCGATCTATGCCCTACGTGCTACCATTATACGGATGTACGCTGCTTGGTTTTGGATCTAAATATCTCCCGAAGCACTGTTTGGATCAGGAAAGCCTTCTGGGTGAGTATATTGTTCTACTTTATTCTATAAACAATGCGAAAGCTACAGGAACCGAACTTATCCTTTAATGTTCCAATTATCAGAGGCAAAATCAGGGAATGAGTTGGTCCTCTATTTGTTGCGTCTCTGACGGTTGAATCAGAAATGTGTTATTGATCAGAAGGGAGTATGCAGAGCCAGTGGGGAAGCACTGTGCTCTTTATGTGTGTCTGCCTGCGTTTATATATGAAACACAGGTGTTGTCACACTTTCTCATACTCCTTTAAAGCTGTACCACACTGTGAATTGACACACAGACTTTGCAGAACCAACAATGGCAGGGTTTTGTTAAAGTGCTTGAGAAAATGCGTTGTGAAATGGGCTTAGGTCAAATTCATTTGAATGTCACAATGGCGGTGTTTTAAAGCATTATTTCATATAACCATTTGAGCTCCACTTGTAGTTCGCAAACAACTGTATTAGACCAACGCATTTCAGCTTGTGGCCTTCTTCAGGGTATTAAGAAATGCATTAAAACAACACTTAAAGGGGTGCTGGTTTGGCAGAGTGGTTAGCAATCAGACACCCCATGTGCTTGCTTCTGCCAGTCCAGGTTCGAATCCCACCTGTGATCAGTTTGCAGAGTGTCTTTCCCGACTCTCTCACCCCCTTTCACAAGCCTATCCACTGTCTCTCTCCTATCAATAAAGGCACAAAATGCCCAAAAAATACATTAAAAAAAAAAAATAACGCTTAAAAAGGGTAGGTTTGGAACTGAATTTTTTTCTAATTTCAAACCTACCCTTTTTAAGCATTGTTTGTAATGCATTTCTGGTGACCCTGATGAAGGCCACAAGCCGAAATGCATCAGTCTAATAAAGTTATTTCCTGAACTACATTGTTGTTGGAGCTCTTTTGATCTCTTCAAGACCTTTTCTCTCCAAGCACCTTGGAAGTTAGTGAAGCTGTGTCAGAACTTCTCAACTCTGATTCATTTGACCAATTAAAATACAATGTAGAAATCTCTGATCCCAAAATTTCACCAGATATGTGTTTGGTTTGCCTCCTCTTTGTAACAGCAGTGGAGGTTATAGGTATCGCCTTAAGTCCATGGGATTGCTTCCACCAGCTCTGCTGCTCAGTAACTCTGCTTTGTCTAACCTTCCCAGGGGTGGCAGGTTTTTGCTGGAGTTTGTTAGATCATGAGCAGGATAACTGAGAAAATTATCAACAGATTTTTACAACATTATCAGGGAATATTAGACGACTAAGAAGTTATTGGATTACGGTGGTGATCTGAATCCAGATGAGGAAAAAGGACATTTTAAAGGTCTTGTTAACATTGCTAAATACGATACTTTTCCACATTTTTGCTCAGTATGTTTTAGTGGATTTAAATTACACTTTCAGGGAATGTTGGTTATGGCACAAGGAAGAAGCGAATAGATTTTGGTGATGGATGGATTTTTTTGACAGGATGAGGTATTATTTGAACATTTTTGACAATAGCTCTTTTGATAATGTTGAAAAGGCCATAGACTGACAGGGTTACCTCAGGTGACCCTCCAGATCTTTTGCATTTTAATGGTTGACAAAGACTTTGAATTTCTGGCTCTTCCCCGATCAACTCTTAGAACTGAAGAAGCCTTTTGTAGAAGAGGCCAAAGCCCTCAAGAATCTAAACCAGTCTAGCTGCCACTTGGATTAGTATGAGATAATAGTTTTGCATCAGTAATAACTCCATACGTTTGTTTTCAAAATACGATCAACATGTTTTCCTGCATACAAATACACAAGGGATTTGTATTGATTTTTATTGCTCTTAAGTATATTCCACAGAAATTCATGGATTAAAAGAAAGAACCATCAGGTAATAATTCCTTCTTCAAACTATATATATATTGACCTTCTTTGTTAGGAGTTTTATTAGCAGTCTAATCCTCTGCTTTATATCTGCTCTGAGGGCCTCCTCAGATCTACCTTAATTATTGACCCAAAGTCAGCTCATACACCACCCACATACTACAGCTCCAGAGGGTCCAATCCAGAGTTAACCCCTCACTTAATATACAGCTCAAGAGTCTTCTGCTGTGTGATTACATTGATATCAGCAAAGCCAAAATAGCTTCAATAATATCTCCCACAGAGGCGTACAGGAGCTGATTATAAAGCTCTGTGTGTGAGAGAGAGAGGGTTTCTTTCCATGCATATTTGCTGCTGTTAAGTAAATAATGGATGGAGGTGAGGGGTGTGTAGCAGGTCTAGGTCACCTGAGGAAACATTATGGTTGTATTACACTGCCTAATCATCAGAAGTGCAGAGCTCTGGATGATGAGGTTTGCTGAGCATGAGCTTTTGACCTTGAGCACTGGATCGAGTACAGTAAAGTGTAACAGCTGGAGCCCGAGTCACTTCCAGCTGTTGCCAGGAAGCTACAGAGTTTGTTTTGACAGTTTTGCTGGAAGACATTAAAAATCTGTTACGGAGGCTCCCTAGTATGGGATTTTCAGCGCTCACACAGAAAAAAAACATGATGACTTTGAAGTGGAGGATTACTCAGTAGCGACTATATGTTTACATACGAGCTATCGTTCAGATTCACTGTTCAGTGGACATCAAATAAATTCATCTCCTCGTGCATTATGGATTTGACAAGATGTCACTTCCTTATGGACAGAAAAGAAATGCCTCCCTTAGCTTTACATGCAGAGGTCGACAATTTCTGTTTGCAACTATGTGTTTAAGCCAGGGGTGTCATGGTAATGTAACAGGTTGTGTGCGTGCCTCACATCAAGACGGTTGCTGGTTTGAACCCTGTGTTGGTCAGAGCTTTTCTGTGTGAAAGGTGCATGTTCTACCCTTGCATGCATGGGTTCTTTCTGATTTCTCCCTCAGTCTTAAAACATGCTCATTAGGTTAACAGGTGACTCCAAATTGTCCTTAGGCTTGAGTGTGGGTATTATAGAAAGACAGTTTTTTTCAAATAATATTCCTGAATTGTTTGGAGACAAGTTGAAGTTATGCTTCTGCAAAGCCCCGTTGCAGAGAGGACCTACAGAGGAGCTGTATTTAGTCTGATAGACCTAAGTTATGAAGACTGTACTGCCAAACAGACATGTCCTAATTCTGACCTAAATTTTGTGTTGGCTTTTCTAGAATATTATTCATTTGAATAACATTATTACTGCCCCATATGGTGACTTTAATTGGAAAAGTTTTGTTCTAATGTGCCTGGTATTTCACTTAGAAGATTAAAATAATGTTAAGCCATCATGTATAGTGAAGTGATGCAGCCTGGCTATAAATACACACCAGATGTTTGGGGTGCTGACTGCTCGCTCAGCATGGAGTCGATGCTCATATTTATCTTCATGATTTATCACGTCTGCCCCAAGGTTACTAATTACCATAACCTTCTGCTTCTTACATCTATTTCTACATGTATGTCCCTCCAGGATTTGCAAAATAGCGGAAGCTGCTCATGTTATCAGCATACGAAATGTTTATACCTTTTGACCTAAATAAGATGCAAAGCAAAACTGTGTACTCAAGCTGTTTTTGTTGTCCAAATTTGTCACAATTAGAACCTGATTCAGTAATCTTTAATTTAATCAAGAAATGAGAAATGTAGTTCAATTTATTGTTTTTTTTTTTCATTAGGTTCAGGCTCTGTTGGTTTAGCTCTGAGATTTCTGACCACACACAGACCTCATGCTCTGTGCATGCTTCACGGGAAGTTGGACACAATGCTGTGCATGTGTTCAGTAAACGGTGACTGAAAATAACAGGGTGTGTCGGGGTTCACATGAGGTCAAAAGACAGCAGAGTGCTTTTACTCGGTGGGATGCTCTCTGCGGCACATCATGACTTTTTTTTCACTTCACAGTCACATGTTGGTGCCTCAGTCATACTTAATTTTGTGTTATGCACAGACAATCTTTCTGCTAATAGATAAACAAGATAGATATATAGATAGTTATAAAGATATTTCAATAGATTAGTATTTATTATATGCTAAAACAAAGTAATCACATGATTTTGATAATTTATACATTTGGTATTTTAGCATTGATACACTCGATGATATGATATGGAACTGCTCATAAGCACTGCTGAGTTATGACATCAGTTGTTTGCACAAGGTCACAGGCTAACTTCTGAGGAGAGCGGTATTGATATACAGTACAACATTTTTTACAATTGATTGAGATATTGACCTCATATACCAATAAAATACTAGATTGAAAAAGAAAAAAAATCAAAAGAACAGCAGATTTTAAGTTTTGAATCATCAATTGATTACATTCAATGGAATCCATTATTTTATTTATTTATTTAACATTTGTTTAGCCAGCTTAGTCCCGTTGAGATCAGAAATTGGAGAAAATTGAAGTGTTAAGGCCAGGGTAGAAATTCCTATTTCTGACTTTTAACCTGTAATATTGTGAGTCAGTTCCCCTCAACCATTCAGTGGACAGCTGTGCCTTGACGTCAAATTTCTGAATTGATTTGGCTCACTTAGGACATTGGCAGATGTGATAGGGAAATACACTAGATACCAAGATACCATGCACAATTGCTCACTGAAATGTAAATAAAAAGCAGGAAGGTTTAGGCGAGTCAAACTTATGTAGACCATAGCACCATGGGAGTCTACTTTGTGACTGAGATGTTTTTGTTTGGGCAAACTCTGTCTGTTATTATGTAACTTATTGTAAAGACAAAACTCAGACATCATGGTACTGTGAGGTGAAAAGAGAAAGAAGACCTTATGTTGTAGAAAGTTTGTTCATGTGAGGTTCAGAAGTGAGGTCCAGAATCTTTAATTCAGTGTGGTGACTGACAGAAAGCCTGCTTGAGAACAGGATTGAGGAGGTCTGAAGATGGGGCAAAAATTCTGAACCAGATGTCGTTTATGAAGGGATCAATAGGAGAATTCAAGAAGATAGGGTTTGAAGTTTTCACTGAAAGAAGGAGTATTAACAATGATGGCAGCAGCATTGGGTGTGAGGGACAGAAAAGGGAAATTAACGTTGCATTGATGGAAGTATGACTGAGTATCATGACTGGTGAGGGTGACACCAGAACCTTAACCTAAGGAGAGATAAACTGATTATGTGTAAATGGTGAGGGGAGTCCTGTGTGATTTTGTTTGGGGTAAATTAGGTGTCAATTAGAAAAACTCCTGTTTCGTTACTGCAACATTTGAGATATATGCATGCAAACAAGAATTTGAATTTCTTTGGATCAGTAGTTCTCAACTACTGTGTCAGAGCAAATGCTGAACTATATATGGTATCAACTTTAGAAGTTAATAGATAGTTATAATAGATTAATAATTAATAGATAGATAGATAGATAGATAGATAGATAGATAGATAGATAGATAGATAGATGGATAAATAAGTGGAAAAAGTTGTTGGTACCCTTCCATTAACAAAAAAAAAAAAAAAAACACATGGTCACCGATATCACTTGAAACTGCCAAAGTAATAATAATTTAAAAATGACTGAAAATCAACCTATGAAAATCAGACATTGCTTTTGAATTGTGGTTCAACAGAATTATTTAAAGAAACAAAGTAAGCAAACTGGGCTGGATGAATGGATGGAAAGATACTTTACTAATCCCTTCAGGAACATAATATCGCTGTTTGAGTGTTGTTTGATGGAATGAGCACTGCCAATTGTTTTTTCCTCTACTCCCAATTATAAGAATCCTGTTATAATCCTGATATCACCATCAGTAGGACTACTCAGAGACCAGACCACAGAGCATGCAAATAAAATGTATAATCCTATTAATCCTATTATCAGAAGGCTACAGTCTGCAATGAAAAACAAGTATTGGGTTTGTAAAAGCTCTTTAAACAGCTAAGTAGCTCTAAATTTGGGGACTTTCAGATCACAGGTTTTCATTCATAAGGTTGTGGAAGGTCTTGAGGCTGTACCATTGCCTGAGAATGAGTTATGCTGAGGTCTGCCTACACAATATCTGCACAATTATGGCCTCACCAGGCAGTCATTGCATTTTGGTCATGGGTGTTAACAGAGGGGGATGCATTGAGAGCTAAGAGACAGAGAACAAGTTGAGGAAAGCCCTGAAAACAACATCCATACAACATTGTTGGAGAAATGGCAGAGGCATGTTGGTGTACTTTGGTGAGTGATTGTGTCCATTTATGGTCAAGCTAAGATTCATCATAACATTAAGAATTGTACTCTAAATACAGTATTAAATACAGTATATCTGTGTGCTGTCTTCAGTGTCAGCCCTCTTTCTTCCAACATGATCATGCCAGTCCTTAAATGCTTTTGGTTTTAATTGTGTAGTCTGTCATGCAAATCACAGCACGATTTTATGGCTCTGTGATCAGCTACTCTGACACAGTGACCGGGAGGAACGTACTGTATGTTAAGTATTGCGTTCACTGCGAACGGAAGTTGCAAGCTGCAAGCTGATGAGTAGGCTGCAGACAGGTGTGGAGGCGAGCCAGGTATCAGATCAGTGAGCCACACCTTCCAGTCTCACACCCACACACAGTCTCGCAGACAGACAGACTGACAGACAAGAGAGGAAGAGAAAACAAAGCCCTGGCTGTTCCCTACCTCTATTTTTACTGCGCTAATCTCCCTTTTTGACCCACATTCACTGCTCCAACTGGCTTTAAAATGAGTGATACAGGTGAGGAAACAAGGTTCATTTCACAGCTAGCTGGTCTGAGCTAACATTTCACTGTTTCAATAGGAGCTACAGCAGGCTATATACCTTCTGGACAAAACATTCAGTTTACTTTTCATTGAAAGCTTATTGAAGAGAAGTGAAAATGTGCCTATCTAGCTCAGGCAAAAACAGAAGTGAACCAAGATAGTGTTATTTTGCGTGATAGGATTTTATTCATTGAGTTCTTTTATTTTTACCCCTCAAAAAAATTTGGAAACATTATTTAGGTCAATTATTTCTACCCTTTAACAATACCAATTGGTATTGTATGTTGTATCATTAGAAAGCTTGATTAGTCATCTCTACAACAAGGTAATGCTTGTTAGGAATTTACATTGATTGAATGAGCAACTCAACCAAACATGTGTGTAGTGCCCCTGACAGCGTGTGCCAAAACGCCCTACAACTGGAGGTTGGTGTTCCAATACGTAGTGAGGCAACATTATTTGGAGTCAAAGTGGGGAAGTCAAAGTCCAACCAAAAAGTGGGCTTCCCAGGAAGATCACACCCCAAGAAGACCAGTTCCTCAACCTTTCTTTACTAAGGAACCTTGGCTTCTTCCAGGCAAAGAGGAGATTTTGGGTAATATTTTCTAGGCACAGGGATTACATTTTTTTTTTTTCATGTTGGGAATGGCTGTAGACAGGCCATGGCCACATATTGTTGTTCCATATTTTAATATAAATCCTAATACCAATAGAGTTGGGATGTTGTGTAAACCATACAACAGAATACAATGAACTGCAAATCCTTTTTGAACTATATTCAATTAAACACACATTGATAAACTGGTGTATTCATTGAGAATAGGTTAAAAAGGATTTGCAAATCATCGTTTTCCATTTTGATTTATGTTTTACACAATGTCCTGACTTCACTGGAGTTGGTCCTTTTTATGGACTCGATAATATATCTTGTTTTTATGCTGTATTTAATGAAGTACAGCTTGAGAAGGATTTGCATGTCACTGTATTCTGGTTGTATATACATTTTCACATCATCCCATTTTTTTAATTTGAGTTTGTAAATCAAACCACGACAGTCTTTAACAAGCACTGTATTCAATTTTTAAATATTTGCAGATGAATACAATGTGCAACATCAACATAAACATGATAAATTTCCATAACCATTAACATCTGCCAGGCAACAAAATGAAATTTAGCAGCTTCCCCTTCAGGATTCAGAAATCTGTCACATTGTGAGAACTCCAGCCCACATGAGAGCTGCAGACATGCAAGTTGTTCAACACTGTCAGAGAATGATGACTAATCCCCTTCTCACCCTTCATCCTGAACATTATCCAGGGCAAATCCTTCCTGCTCTGAAAGATGCAGACAGTGAAGATGCAGATTGATAGAAAGTTATTTCTCCGGGGCAAAGGGGATACATTAAAATAACAAGACAAGGGCAATCAAAATTCTTTTATAAGTTTAAGAAAAAGTTTGGAGCGTATTTGTAAAAACTCCAGGATGCCCTCCTCCAACTATTTATCAAAGACTAAAGGGGCAGTGTTCATTTTAAGTCCAAAGGAGGTGATGCAAGAGCTTGCAAGCTTGTGATTTTGCCAGAAAGCAGAAAAAATGTAAAAACTGACAAATGCTGTGTTGGAATATCCCTTGAGTTTCTAAGCATTTTCATGTTGTCTGATTTACTTCAGGACTGTTAGAGTTACTTACATATTGTGGGACCTATTTAGCTCAATAGTGGCTTTATCATAAACAAACAACTGACAGCTTCCACGTGACACCACACTCATTGCGGACAAAAAGTGCTTACCTCTGCTTTTCACTACAAAGAGGTGGGTAGTTGGGTTTACCAGCCTCATATTGAACCAGGTTATTTATTTTTCTGTTTAGTGAAATACTTCTTTAACAGCGTATGAACTGACAGTTAAGGAGACAACCCAAAATTGTACTTTTGCAGGGCCCCATCCCAAAGAGCAAACCCAGAGAAAAGCCAAAGCAGATTAATGCTGTCAGACACTCCACTGTGGTAAGGTACAAAGGTAGTAGCACTGAACAGGTTTCTTCTCATCCTGACATTTTTGTGTTGAGTTAATTAGAATGCTATCTCCTTCGGTCGTAATATACCATAAAACGTGTTGAAAAATGACAGCTGATTGTGATCCTGATTCAGTAAATTACAGTTAAAATAGCTAACAGCTGGGCTAAAACCAGCTCATTAGCCACTGATGAAGAATTTCTTGTTTCTTACTTTTTCTAATTGTTTCCAATTTCCTAGTGTTAATAGGGCTTTGTATGCCTGTTTTCAAGTAGAGCTAATGGAAAAAGACACTAACGGTGTATGCAAAATGCAATTTTTAAAGCTTTTCCTGTTTTGGAAGCTCTTTAGGCATTTTTTGACAGAAAAGTCAGCCTACCTGATGTCTTTTCAGTCTTTCAGTATGATCAGCTGGACTGGTCAAGCTGCAGCTTTTTGCTAAGACCTAAATAGATATAGTCTGTGTGGTAACTTTATCATAGGATGTCTATATACTACTGCACTCAAAATAAAAAGGAAGCCAATGGGACCTTTAAAGCTTCCCCAAGAGGTTGTTTTTATGGATGCACAATGTTGGATTTTTGCAGATACCAGATATTCCAGTATTTCCATACTCATTATTGCCAATATTGAAATTGATTCCATTATTTTGTGTCAAGAGCACAAGGTCTCTCTTTAATTATAACTGACCTGTGTCTTCCATGATTAAAGTCCATTTTTGTCAGAAACAGCTGTGGAGCAAGAAAAAACATTTTATTCTTTAATAAATGATATTTTTGATGATACAAGTGGACCTTGGGTTATGATGAGACAAATCATAATGGTACAATTGTGTATTTTGCCAATATTACAGCCAATATATGTGTTATGTATGGCCAGTTTCAATGGTCAAAATATTGTCTATAACTATCAAAAACTAGCAAAACTATTCTTACCAATATGAACTGATGTTGAACATTTTAAGCAACTATCTGCTGATGCAGATATTGGTCCAGTAATATTGTGCATCCCTGCTGTAATATATATATATATATATATATATATATATATATATATATATATATATATATATATATATATATATATATATATATATATATATATATATATATATATATATATATATATTCAATTTTTGGGGGGCAAATACAAAAGATAAATAAATAAAACTTAAAGTGAAACAAAAAACAGGGCACTCTGTGCACTTATGATCCTACAGCAACTTTCAAAAGGGAAATAAAGTTCACCTGGATACCGTGATAGCACATTGATGGTTTCATTAACCCCAAGCAGTTTCTGACCAGCTCCTACCAGGACATGTCTCCACCTTCGTCCCCATGAGGATGCTCCTGCTGCTATTTTGAGTTTCTCTGCTTGACTGGGCTGCCAGTTTGTTTAAGAACACAAGCTCTTCCTCCCTGTCTGTTTAGGATTTTTTTTTCTGCTGCTGAAGGTCATTAATGTGAATGTTTAAACAGTTGGCTGCAGATACTGAAGAGAGAATACAAAACTGAATATATATGTTTTAAAATTGATGCTTTGATTGGAGCAAAGTCATTTGGACCATGGTAATAATGCCAAACTTACCAGCAGAAATGTTAACAGGTAAAGGTGAGAAATGCAAACCAATGTGAATATATTTATGTTTCTAACCAAATGGCAAAAATTTACATGCCACAGTGTTATTTTTTTCTGTCAAGGAATTATAACAATACTAATAATAACACATAAGTCCTTAGTCAGACCACATAGACCAAGTGTCCCATTTCGAACTGTACTTTTATAAGCAGATAGTTGCACAATGTCAACATGTACAACATGAAATGTAATAAAATGAACCCTTCATTCATGGAAAAATGTTATTTGAAAGAAACAAAGGGTTTATTTCTGATAAAAGTAATTTTAAAAACAAAATTTCAATTTTACCTTCAGAATCAATATTTCAAATGGATTATCTTTTAATCAATGGCCATATTACTATATTTTTTTATTATAACAACTATTTGGCTGAAACAGGCATCTTTCTTCAAATCAAAACCAACATAAACTATATCAATATAAATGATAACATTATTAAAATAATGTTGTAAATATACTATGCTATTTTCATTTTTTTAAATTTCATTAAGGACTGTATTTAATTGTGTTTTATGAAGGTTTCATTTTTAAAATACTAACGCAATGGTTTTCCATAGCCTGTGGACACTTCCAACTTGCAGGAAAATTCTCTCCTTTACTCCTCTGTTGCTTATGCCACTTTTAAATAAATGTATACTCAAAAAGTTTGTTTAAAAGTATCATCTAATGATGCCATTAGGAGATATTTCACTTCCTCCAGATGGTGACACTCCCTGAGCCAGACACAGTAAACATTAGAATGTAGTGCCGGATAGCTAAGGCCACGGCCACCTCTTTGGGGGCTTGGTCAGACCCTGTTCATTAGAGTCTACCCTTAAACAGTTTGCTCTCAATAGGGCTTTAACAGAGGAGGTGTATAGGGATGCCATTATCCTAAATCAGGAGTTTTTTGAAAAAAAAAAAACAACCAAAAACAAAAAATTGGGGGACATAAAAAACAAGCATAATCTTACTGTAAAGGTGTATAATATAGGGCCTCTATTACTTGTACTTTCATTGAGTAAATTTTTGGTTAAGAAACAGTTACTTTTCCCCATACGCCTAAAAAACAAACATGCTTTGACTATTTAACACTTCTTACAAAGCTGTCATCAATTTTTTTGTTTTGAATTGAATTGATGATTTTATTATCTGTCCAAAAATCTGTCCCAAAAAGCAAAGAGTATGTTTGTGTAGATTTGTTTGTGTTTTTTTTGGTAGTCCATCCCTGTTACAACGAGAGGGCATTGATGAACTATTAAGACATGATCAATACATTTAAAGCAAGCTGTGGACATTTTAGTTTCTGCATGGAGAATTTGCTGTTACCATGGAATGTGTATGTGATTCCTGTGTCTCCACCCATAAGTGAACATTACAGAGACAGCAGCTCTTCAAACTTACTTTATCTTTTTAAACGCCAAAGGTTGCTGCTTAGGCTTAACTCTGACCAACAGCATCAAGAGAGAAATCCCCATTTCCTCCTATCTACTTTTAGAGAATGTGTGTGCAAACAATCCTTGCAAAATGGCCTGTATGACCACGCTAAACATTAGAGCATGTATAGGAAGCAGAACCCACATCCACTTCTTTAGTGGGGTCACACACAACTCAGGGGGATTAACCCTGAAAATAACCTGTTCTGTGCAGGGCTGAAAAAGCGGAGTTTATAAGCATGTTGGAATCAAACATCCAAGTGTATTTATAGGCAACTCAAAAAATATTTTGAGGATATCTATGAACAGTGTCATGAAAAATGTGAAGTTTAAACCAAGCATTCCAGTTCTGTAACTCTAGTTGTTTGATCAAGAAGCCTCGACTTGTGTCGTACGGTAGCTGTAGTTAAAGAGTAAGTCAATCAATACTTGGACTCAAATGAAGCTTTGTTCTTTGTCCCCTGCTGCTTGTGTCTTGTCTGACATTGTATTTGTCTGCTCTTTGTCAAATGTCCCTTTCTCCCTCTGCTACAGCATCCTGTTTGCAGATATTGTGGGTTTCACCAGCCTGGCCTCACAGTGCACAGCACAGGAGTTGGTTAAACTGCTGAATGAGCTGTTTGGAAAGTTTGATGAGCTTGCCACGGTGAGTCCAATTCCTTTCACTAAACACAGTTTAGTTTCTGTTGGCATGAAGAGATGCTTATTTTTTTGTTATTTGCTGTTCTTTTGTCCTACCTTCATGTGTTTTGCTTTGGCCACAGTCTGCAGGCCTGTGTTCCTACTGGACCAGCTTATAGCAAGATGTGACAGTGAATACTGGGAGCCCATATGATGCATAATATGATTATCTCGTGCTTCATTTGAGGAAGAGTTGAGAGACCTCTTTAATCTAGGCCAGATTTACCCACTGCTAAACCTTTCCTCCACTTAGGCTGTCTGAATGAAGTGCAGGAAGCTGAGACTCACTTGTCCCAATCTCTCTTGTTTGCATGTGGAAAAGATTTCAGCTTTCCCATCTGTCAATATTCCACCCTTTGTGATTTCAACGCTGAAAATCCGCTCAACGTTTGCTTTGAATTTGACCACTGCTTTTAATCTAGTTGCTCTCATATATGACTCTCAGTAATGTTTGAAATAATTCATTTAAAAGCTATAGGTCCCCTAATGTGCCTAACTTGATGGTCTCACTTTTCTGGAAGGGGTGTGATATGACTTCTTTTCTAGTGCTGTGATTTCTGCTGACACATGGATTATTTTTGTTGGTGAGAAGGTTGAGCCCCTGAGCCCCCACAGATCACCCACCCACAACCTTATCTACATGTAATCTGGCCTCTATTACTTACACCCGGCACATGCCCTTGTCAAATCCATTAATCCACAGGATTACAACTAACCCTTTTTTTTTTTTTTTTGCGTTCATAGAAGGTATTACTTGGCCATGTTGGCAGGGTTTATTTATAACTCGTTTGTTTACAGGCATAAATTTAGAACTTTCTATAAAAAGAAAGTGCCTCTGATTTGACCTGTTCTCATTAAATTATTGTCGTAAGCTTCACAATTAATCTTGGCTCAGTTGCTGCACCTGTCTCTCTGCTCTGCATTATAAACGAAGTTTAAAATCCTAAAGTAAAACGCACTCTCTCCCAAAATGTTTTCAGTCAAAACAAATCCTGATTGAGCTCACATTGTATTTCCCACTAAAAAAAGACTATATTTATGGTGGAAGCCTTTTTAATTTGTGTATGTATGTCATGAAGCAAAGAGAGCTTGTTAAGTGTAGTATACAGGATGCTAGACGAGTGCTCATTATACCATATGTGTATGCTTGTGAGTGGTCTTTGATTTGAATTGGGCCTTTTGTTGGTTAGATCATTTTGTTCCTTAAACTCTTGTGCTTTGTTACCTCCACCAGGAGGTTATGTGATTGCCGGCATCTGTTGTTGTTTGTTTCTCTGATAGCAAGATAACTGAAAAAGTTATGGATGGATTTTGATGAAATTTTCAGGAAATGTCCGGGTTGGGACAAGGAACAAATGATTCGATTTTGGGAGTGATCCAGATCATCGTCTGGATCCGCCATGACAAACAATGTGATTTTCGTGAATAACTACTAAACGAAAATAGATAATCATTACGAATCCAAATGCTTACTCGAGCGGACGTGACGTCACCGAGCGACAGCCGACGGCAGCGTCAACCAAAATGAGGTATTTATGGACGCGCGATGCTACGTCAGTGGGCGACACGATTTTGGTAGCTGGGTCGCTTGCGTTGTGAACGCAGCATTAGTGAGTGGAAACACCAGTAACTTGCAGAAGCAGTTATCTATACTGTGATGTATGTTTGGCATTGTTGACACTAAAAATCAGACCATTTGCCCACATGCAAAATTTCTGGAATCGAAAAGGGAATCGTTAAAGAATTGGATCGATTAGCGGGATCGTTAACAGCATTGGTATTGATAAAATCTTATCAATTCCCATCCCTAAATATGGGTGAGGACTGTGGTGCTGGCAGAGGTCTGTGCTCTCCGAGTGCTTTTCTAGTTTTTTGTTTGTTCCTGTCCATTTGTCAAAGCTCTTTACAAATCTACGTTTTTATGTTTTCGCCACCACAATACAATTCTGCTCATATCAGTCCATGTGGAGAAGTTCTCCGCTGGCATTGCAAGGAAAGCTTGGTATTGTAGGGTCAAAGGCTTGAAAAACTTTGGCATGACATGAGTTGTCAAATGAACTACAATTTCCATGATGAGGTAAAGGGGCGGAACTTCACAGCAGTCAAAGAGAAATTAATGGGATTTGCCATTGTAAACTTAAGTGTCTTTTGTAATGTCAATCTTGATAGGACCCAAATGAAATTGACTGTGATGATAGAGTTTTATTATATACATTATCACGTAAATATTTAAGTGAATCCATCAAGTGATGTCAGAGATATGATTTTTAAAAATACAGCCAAATAATAAGTTATGGCATTTTACAGAAAATGTGGGGAATATTTGTATCCCGACAAATATGCATATCACCACCAAAATGTAATGGGTTCTTCCTTGGACCAAACCACACCTCTGGTAAAAAATTTTTTAAAAAGAAATCATGTAAATCCATCCAGTTGTTCTTGTGTTATCTTGCTAACTAATTAACTAACAAACACACTCATAGACCCTGGCGAAAACATGAACTCTTTGTTGAAGGTAATTAATAAGTTATCCATGAATCTGTTTTGTTGATGTGCGTAGATTATAATTGAGTTGAGCACACTGCCCTTCACTCTTTCTCATGATATAACCAATTAGTTTAAACTTTTTAAACATGATTCCATAGACTCAATTCCAGTAATAACTTAATAAACATGTTCATTTTGGGTTGTAATCTTAGTGCCTGATTTTAAACAATGAAAAGCAATGAATTTAGAGTTGTGTGAACAGAATTTTAAGAAAGGTCATTTTGAGTCTGAATTGGTATAAAACTGATGAATACAGCAAGAGGCAGACTTGCATTTTATTTGACAATACATTTAGAGTTTCTACATTTCTTTAATGACCTTGCACTAATATACTTTTTTTTTTCATAAAAAAAAATTGTTAAGACATTCTGTTGTATGACCTCACAAGGTTTGAACTTATATAAAAAGGGGGTCCTTATCCCCCCAAATTTTGGACAATGAAACACTATCGTGGTGCTTTTTCATGGGGGTCCTGTTTAAATTTTTCAGACTTATCTAAATCATGTAAGTATTTGTTTTAATAATAAAAATCATTATAATTATAATAAATTTTATGTATAAATGTCCTTGTCGATACTCACTGACTCTGTACAACTTTCAAGAATAAAGCAATGAAAATGAAAAGTCATCAAACAATAAAAGAAATGTTAAAGGAAGTCCAAGGAGGAAGGAAATAGATGTGAAGAGGATGGCTTCAGTGAGTAGGCGATCTTGAACAGGTTGCTTTTGAGTCTGGATTTGAAGGTAGAGAGAGTCAGAGTTACAGATGTCTGTTAGGAGAGAGGTCCAAAGCTGAGAGATATACCTAATATTTGTGCACACCTAATTTGCCTTTGCCTTGGGGCCCCTTTTTGTCCAGGTGACTGTTAAGTTAGCATATCACATGTGTGTGTGCATGTGAGTGTGTGTGTGTGCTGTGTTTGTGTTTGTCTCTTTAAGACCAGCATGAGCATCATTTGAGCTCCATTTGCTATTACTTAAGGGGGAAAATAGACCTTTCTGCTTTATCACTTTTCTGGATGTTTTGATAAGAACAGAATTATTTTCAGCTACAACTGAACAAACTGCTCTGATTTTCTCTTGGCCACTTGCTGGGAGCCCAGTGTTACATTCAGAGGCTTCCCCAGCCATCAAAGTTGTCATCAAACGTTCTCCTCTTGGCCTGCCCTGACCAGAAGCCCCACTCACTCTGATCCACTTTGGCAGGGAGTGACAGTGCCAGTGACTCATTGCTGTGGTCACTGTGGGCACGCAGACTCTTCTCATTCCATACGAAGAGCGGGCGATACCACATGGCCACTGGGCATCATCTCATGATACGTTTCCAGCACCATCCTCACACCACCTGTCCACTCTCTGGACTTGTCAAGCAGCATGGGAAGTGGGCCAGGAACGCAGTGTTCTCCTCAAGTGCTGTGGTTATAGAAGACCACGGCTCTTCTCTTCTCTTCTCTTCTCTTCTCTTCTCTTCTCTTCTCTTCTCTTCTCTTCTCTTCTCTTCTCTTCTCTTCTCTTTCAAACAGCAATTATGAGCCACACTTTGTAAAAAGCCCTCCTTTCAGTCATTTAGTTGGTTCCTTTTTATATCAGGCTGGTTCTGGATTCATAAATAACCAAACTTGAACCTTAAAATATTCAACAAAGCTGCAAATTGGGGTGCTCAAGACACAAATGTTGACAAAGTTATTAACACAAACCAATTTTGACTTAATAGATACTTAAAAACTCAAAAGTGTATTTTCAAGCAATGCAATTTCTGATAAGCTCTCCATATTTAAATAATACTTTTATAATTTGATCCAATGATACCATCATTTTCAACAGGCAGAATGGCATCTACCCTACTGTCACATACAGCAACAACTGATGATATTTCACTGGTTTTGTCACTGGTAGGAGCTAGCAAGCAAATGAAGCTTAGTTATACATATAGCAGTAAGTGGTGCCACTGAAGGACTTGGAGTCAACCTATTTTTCGGTTCATGGTACACCAAAAACTACGTTGACTCGACTTATGCAGCAGTTAGATTTTTTTTTTTTTTTTTTTTTTTTTTTTACAGTGTTTCACTTTTTCTTGGCCTAAACTTAGCCTAAACTGACATTAATCTAGCTCCCTATAACAAATATGGGGGTCACTCCCGTATTTATCTTGGATGTATAAAAAAACAAAAATAATGAGATAAATTACAATTTCACTGCATTCTGTCACATGGCATGGTTTTTCCTCAACTTTGGATAGCTGTTTCCAATTTTAACATCTGCCAAATTTTTTTTAGTAATTTGTTGAACACATTGATTAGATAGAGGTGTCATAAAAGTATGTATCATATATGATACAACAGGCTTTAGGGGTTGAAAGTGATTTTACTTGTTGGTAACTTAAAAAATACTTTTAAGCCCCACCATTCTCAGTATGTATTAAAGATAATGTAAAAAGTTACTTTTCTCAGCATGTTAAACAGTAAAGTTAAAAAGTTACTTTTAAAAGCAACCTTACTCTTTAGCAGGAATAAAATGTGTTTTACATCTGCATTATATGGATGATGCAATTATTTCAAACTGCGAAAAACAAAAACTTTACCTCAAAGATTCTTTCTTTGAAGTTACATTTGAACAGATTGCAATTAGTTTAATTCATCACTGCCTCAATGCCACTTAGTTTAAATATTGCCTTGCATGGTATTGAATTGAATAGAACTGAAGTGATTTTATGACTTACAGTGTAAAAGAGTTGATGCAGATTAACATCGTTTCAGTAAGAGATAAAGTTGACATGCTGCACACTGAGTTTAAAGCTAATGCTAATTTTCAACTCTTGTCCTTAGTTTATCTTTTCAATTCATAGTTAAATAATAATATTAGGAATTCAACAAAAGAGAGCACTAAGCAAAAGCAAATACAACAAATTTATCAATTTTTTTTACAACATGTATACTTTTGGTACTTCAACATGTAAGTCACACAAGGAAAGCCTTGCTTGATAGCCATGCAGTTTACCACCTAGGTGTTAACCTTAAATTAGGACAGTAAGACCGAGCCCTGCTTTGCACTGCACCCTCTTTCTGAATGATTGAGAGAAGGGGACGGAGCTCCTCTCTCTCACCTCTCTCTTCCCTCTTTCTCAGCCTATAGAAAGAGACACAGAACCTCTCCAGTCTCTTTTAAGGAAAACAATCTCAATACTTCTTCCACAGTCCTGCTCAATGCAGATTGTAGCACTGCATTCCTCCTAAAGAACAGCACAAGAGCCTGCTTAAAGAACAGGAGTTCCCAGTCGAAACAACAGAAGCAACAAGATAAAGTTAGCATCAAGTTGCTAACACAAGGAATGAAGGAGCAACCAGTGGTCTTCAGAGACAGAAGTTGGAACCCATTAGGAAGCTGCCAGACCTGCAGTACCTGGAATTTGCTGAGCAACGTAGAAAAGGACTAACCTGACATACCAGATGGACAGTTATATATATCCGCCATGGAAATATTCACCAGTCCATCTGGGAATGAGCCATTTAAAAATGTTCTCAGTGACTGAACCTTCAAAATCAACTGCAGCTGGTGATTGGACGATTGTTCTGCTCGTCACTCATCACAGACAAATCCATATCAACACTATGTCCCAGTCCTTAGACTGTCAGCTTACATTAAATTGTACACCACAGACTCATCATTTGCCACATATGTGACGTGAACATTATGAACGACGATCCCCACCAAGCTCTTCCGTTAAACTTCTGAGGAGAGCATATCTCGCCAGATATCGCTGAGTAACCGTGACTACCATAGACTAACTGGCATTGTCCATGGAGGAGTTTCAAATTCTCACCCAGTTTCCAGCAGTTATCCCCAGCTTTGCAACTTCTCTTATTTGATCTTCAATGAGGACAACCAGCGGAGACACCATGATCATAATGAGGTTTGGAGTCCTTCCCATCTTTGTCACTACCAGAGGAACCATTGGGTAGATCAAACTCTTCCCAAAACTGGTCAGGAGAAGAGGAAAAACATTTCCTGTGAGAAAAGCTTTAAGTGACGTTCTTTGCTCCTCCTTTGAAGGCAGGGTAGGTGATCACAGAAAACTAGCATGAATTTGAATGTAGCATCTCCTCAGGACTCCCTCTTAGCTCGGCAATACCCATTGAATCAGGGTCTGTGCACACCAGCAAAATGTATTCACAGAAGGTGAGAGGAACAGCAGTACAGGAATTGATTGGGTTAATAAATTTGTTTCAAATCGCTGTGATTGGTTGGTGTTTTCCCTACTTTACTCCTACTGTCGACAGCAGCTATTTTTCGCTCTCTTTTAAGAACAAGGTATGCATTGATTGGGACATAACGATCATTTTAGCAAGTAAAACAAAAAGTCCATCTAAATCCGATTGCCAAGTCTGCCTTTACAGAAGAAACTGTGACATTTTCTGATGAAACTGCAGGCACTGCTGCATCCATAGAGACTGCTTCAGAAGCCACCATTGTTTTCAAACATGCTGTCACTTCCTGCTGTTGTCATGTCTGCAGCTCCCGCCTCCTTTTCCTGATTGGGTCATTCAGCTTTTAGCCAAGTGGAGTCATAGAGTATTGGAGCTTGGCAAGATGGATCTGCATGATTTCAAACAATGAATCAGGCAGGTCCATCTGCTCTGCAAGGTTAAAAAAGGAAACCTTTTTTTTTTTGCGAGGGACTTGGTAACATAACTGGGCCTTATAAAGTACAGCATAGCATGGTGTTTCTGCAATCACTGTATTGATTTATTGCATGTGTTCTGTAAGCTTTGAGCTATGGCTTACTGTAGTGTATTTTCATGCGGTCACTTTATGTAGAGACAGCAATCTGAACAAAGAAACCTTTGCTAACCTCCATCACTCCCTATGTGGTCTTGGTTGTAAATGCCTTTGAGGTGTTAAGACACTCTTTTGAGGCATCCATCTTGCCTTTGTCTGTGCCACACGCAAACACACCTGTACATTGGACTCTGTGTTTTCATGTTGGTTTCTCAAAAAATGATTTTGAACCGAAAATTGGTTGCTGGTCTGTTAATTTTGCATAAGAGTGAATCCAAATCCTTAACTTTTACCAACAATTGATTGTTAAATTTGGTTTTTATGATTAGATTGATTGTAAATTATGGTTCCAAATTTATAGTAAGTAACCTTTATGAGACTGACTCTATAAATTGCCTATCATTTCCCTTTATGGGTGGTGCCCTGAGGTGAAATTAATGTTAAATTAAGTCCCATTACATAATGTAATTAATTGTTTCTAATAGCTCAAACTATTAAGTGGTGGCACCAAAATCCCCAACATTTCTGGTTCCCCCCTATGACACTGTGAATTGTTGGCGACTGTTCACAAATGCATAACAATACTTCATTAACCATTATAAGCACTAACACTGATCTACCGATCACATTTTTTATTAAAATTTTTTATTTCCGATTAGGGAGGGAGTCTCTTCTACATAATGTTGCTCAACTCTAAGGCTTTGATCCACTTCGAGAGGTCCCCTCCAATATTACAAACGACAAATAAACTATACAAATATAAACAGTCAAAACTATTGCATTATATAAGCACAGACCATCATACCCATGCCTGCACTTCTTTTTCCTGTAGCAATTCAGCTCTTGTTCCAGCTGATACCTGCAGTGACAGCTGAGCTCTACAGTTTAAAAATCAGTCCACATAATGGGGGCAGTGACCAGAGGCAATCCTGCCCAATTCTGCCCTTAATTTTAGAAGCCTAAGTCAAAGGGAAGTACTCTCTTCCTGTGCTTTTTCATTTCTTACAAATGAACATGCATCACCCAGAGAAAAAGGATATAGGAGCTGATGAAATGACTGTTGTAAAATAGGCCTGTAAATGGTGGGAAGTTTTTAATCACAAATTTTCCTTACATTTTTTAAATTTGATACCTAATCGTTATTAACAGTTTCAGTGCTGTGTAAAAATGTTGTTTTGCATCTGTCTGCTTGTTTTGCCTGCTTAAAGAATACAAACCAACTTTTAGCAGTGCCTTGATTTGTGAGTGAGATGAAGATTAATATATTGATTATGTGATTTTAAAGAATATATTGGAATTTCCATTTTGATACACTACAATTAGAGCTTAAAGGGATAATTTAGGTTTTTGGAGTGTTGTTTTTGAGCCCTATGGCACTAGGAAATATGATTGGAAAGAATTTAACTTGCAAGCTTTGTCCTTAACTGAAGAGGTATCCGAGCCAGTATATTACCTCTGTAGTGGCAATTTAAATCCAAACAAAAACTCCCCTTGCCACTTCTTGCAGGACTGGAAGTGTCTGACATGTGATTTTCTTGCTGAGCAGCTTTCAGAGTTTCAATGACTAGAGTAGACAGATTTAAATGACCAGAAAAGGCGATTTATTCCTTGAAGAAAAACTGTAAATAAAAGGGTTGCACATCACAAAAAAAAACAACCTCTCAGCAAAATTAAGTCTGTACGGTCAGAAAAACGTTGCCCCTAGCCCTGCTTCAAAGCATCCTTCCTCCACGGAGCCACTCTCCTCTGCACCTGCACATGTCCGTCTATATCATCTACTACGCCCTTCTGAAAGCCGAAGCCCTACGTAAACTTACCCCCAGAACTACGATTCATAAAAATAAAATGCAACTCTTGCAGAAATTGAAAATATATAAATATTTGACATTAATTAGCAATATATGATACCAACACTCTAGGGATTAAACACACCTAAGGACGAATTTTTCTAACAGAACAATCATACTGCACCAACATCCACTAACAACCTCACTTTTCAGTTTAAATAACAAATAACAGTGGCCTGATTGGACAGTACAGTATAAGCCACTGTGTTGAGAACTTTTGAGTGTGGTGACATAGGACTTATGTGAGTTACAGTTTACACATCACCAGTATCAGCTCAGAGAAGGAGAGCAAAGGAGGTGGAATAGAAATAGAACATTTTGAGTTGGGAAATAGGTAGAAGAGTTCATTGTTTAGCTTCAAAGTGTGACTGTGTAAATTGTAAACTTTGAGTTAAACTTGAGTTGACACCATGGTTAACTTCATCTGTAAATGTGTTTGTATTAGCTTTGCTTCTTTGGCTGTGTTTCCTTAAAGCTGGGGTTGGCGATTTTGGAAAACTCCTCAGGGCTCCGCCTAGAACAAAGAACAGAACAAACTAAGAAAAACAAAGAGTTTATTTTAGATTTCTTGTAAATCTGTCTTAAAATGTGAGGGATACTGGAGCTTGGTTGAGGTTGTGGGACGGCTCACGGCGGGCTTCCCTTATTTTCAAAGACAAAACTTGAAAGGTAAGCATTCTCCGGCAGACTCTGATACGTATGAGCTCGGTTACACGCACCGAGTCTGTGCACGCCGGGAAAATACACGCACAGTAGGCTGGCAGAATGGCGACGGGATTTGATTGGTTTAAAAACAGGTGTCCCGGCATGATTATTGGTTGGTGTTTTCCCTGTTTTACTCCTGCTGTAGATAGCGGATAATTTTCGCTCTGTTTTAAGAACACATTATGAGTTGATTACCATCGGGTCATAAAGACCATTTTAACCAGTATTACATAAAGTGTATCAAAATCGAATCGCCAACTCCAGCTTTAAAACAGTGATTAGTATATTTGATGCAATGCTCAAAAAGACTGTACAGTGAAGCAGTGGAGAGTACATCCAGTGTTTTGCCAGTGCTTTAACTACAACCTCTGCCAGCACAGTCAGCTGAAAGTCATCAGTTTACACGGTCACTCATTAGACTATAACACCAAGACAGAGAAAAATAAAGAAATGAGTGCAGGTGATGCTGATGGTGACCACTGACCAGATCCAACTACTCTCATCAACTTCTAACAAATAATTGATGAATTACTGATTGTTGATGTTTATTTTTTACTTTAACTCTCAGACTTACTGTCATATTTGCAGTTTACTTTTAGCACAACAGGTAGTTGCATAGTGGTGTCCACCCGCGACTACCTGTTGTGTATAAAAAAACACTCAGTGACAGCAACAGACTAAAAACTGAGCTGATATTCTTTGTAAAACGCATGCTGGCCTGGAGCTCAGAAAGCCAACCAAATCAAATTCACATAAGGCGATCTGATCTGCCTTTCACAGACTTTACCATACTGTAAAGAGTCAGGGGTCCAAGCTTGAAAATTGAAGTTTGCTGGAAACCCACTCACTCTGATCAGTATTTGCTGTTTGAGTCCCACCACCCACATGAACACAAGCTGGGAGTAATTATAACTCTTCACCAGCAGGCTGAGAATCTGAGGACCCCCGCTGAGAGTGAAGACGAGGGGCGCAAACATCTCAAGGAAGCTCTGAAACATTATCACTTCACAAAGTTGTGCTGGCAGAGCGCAAATACAACAGTAGACTCACGATTCTGTGGATGTCACTGAATTTGAGTGTGGTGTTTTTAAATTCAAAGTAAGCGTTTGTAAAGGTCTAGCAGCTTTTTTAGAGGGGGGTTTGCTTCAAACACGGGGAACAACAATGAAACTCAACTGGTGGACTTCCAGCTCCCCCCTTCATAAGCATGTTACCTTGCAGGCTGAGTTTCTAACAGTCTGTCCAGACCCTCAAACAGTTTCTTCTCTGACAGGAACTCTTTGATGGACGTATCATTGTTTTGAAACAAGAGCGTATAACATTTATAGATCTGGACCAGTTTTGCCTCTGTCTGCATGTATGCGTGTGCACGTTCTTGTTTCCATGGCAGACTTTCACAAAGCTTTTCATTCTTGTCTCTCTTTTCTCTCCTCTCTCGACACCTCCCTGCATCACAGCTCTGAGACTCCTCCGCTCTGTTCGGTATTTCACAGCTTTTTTTTTTTTTTTTTTTTTTGATTGACATGCAGCAGCCTACTTCCCTCCGCCGTGTCTTTTCTGCCCTGTGGTTCTCAGCACTCTTTTTCCTCTCTCATCTTTCCATTTTTAGAGTGGCTCAGTGATGTTTCTTTCTGCTGCCTCTTACTTCCTTGACGAGTCAGAGTCCCTCTTTTCATTCATTCCTTGGCTCTGGAAGCTTAAAGAGAAGCGTGCATTGAATTTTTTCCCATCTTTTACACACATATTTTAAAGATAAGTGGTTCAGCCAGAGAGTATAATTATCCTTTTATGTACTTTTTATTGCTTCAATATTTGAACGTCACACCTCAGTACTTTCTTAACTCAGACATACTCGCTGGTTTGACTCATTTATTGTATAGATTAAGTGCTGAAAACATTCCATTGAAATTTTGGTCCATATTGACACAGTATCATGCAGTTGCTACATGGTCAGCAAAATTATTTAGGTAGTTTATGACATTAAACTTGGCTGAATTGTTACTAGGGAGCACAGCAATGGTTGTCCTTATGCTGATTTAGTCGTGTTTCAACCAACATTTCTATAGGCTTCGTGGCATATTTACCTCCGCCAGAGAGGTTGTTTTCGGGAGAGTTTGTTTGTCCGTCCGTCTGTCTGTCCGTCTGTGAACAAAATAACTTAAAAAGTAATGGATGGATTTTGATGAAATTTTCAGGAAATGTTCAGCATGGGAAAAGGAAGAACTAATTCGATTTTGGTGTTGATCTGGATTAGCGTCT
The DNA here is from genome assembly GCA_036419115.1 of Scarus forsteni. Classification (NCBI taxonomy): domain Eukaryota; kingdom Metazoa; phylum Chordata; class Actinopteri; order Labriformes; family Labridae; genus Scarus; species Scarus forsteni. The sequence continues at coordinate 23,083,422 of JAZDUH010000157.1, read as the reverse complement.
GGCCGCCATGGTGAAAAATGTGATTTCTGTGAATAACTACTGAACTAAACTAGAAAGCACAAGGAGAGCGCAGACCTCCGCCAACGCCACAATCCTCAGCCATATTGTCATTTTGACCATAAATATTACTCCTGCCTTTATTTCACGTCAACATTTAGATTCCTTGACCATGAAAACATACCATTAGCAACTGGATTCATAATGATATCTATTTTAGTTCAGTAGTTATTCACAGAAATCACATTTTTCACCATGGCGGCCAGACGCTGCTCCGGATCAGTTCTTCCTTTTCCCATGCTGAACATTTCCTGAAAATTTGATCCAAATCCGTCCATCACTTTTTGAGTTATTTTGTTCACAGACGGACAGACGGACGGACAGACGGACAGACAGACAAACTCTCCCAAAAACATAACCTCCTTGGCGGAGGTAACTAGATATCATGAATCCAATTGCTAATGGTATGTTTTCATGGTCAAGGAATCTAAATATTTCGATGAAATAAAGGTAGGACTAATATTTATGGTCAAAATCACAATATGGCTGAGGACTGTGGCACTGGCGGAGGTCTGCGCGCTCTGAGTGCTTTTCTAGTTTACAAGCTTTTTATTCTACAGGTTCTATGAGCAGGTCAATGCAGTCAGTAGATTGTCTCAGTCATTAGGTTCCATAAATTGGCTGTGGTAACAATACAATAATGTGTTGAAATTAAAACAAAAATGTGCTTTTAATACCTGAGTGTTTTCAAAAGCAGGTACACCAGTACTATAACTTAACTAAGAAATATACAAAACAACTTTTACTTGTATTGGACTAATGTTTGACCAGGAGTTTCGATACTTTTACTCAAATAATGCTGATAGTAAGGTCTGAACACTGATCATCACTTGTTAACATATACTTGATGATGACATCAATTTTTGGTGTTTATTTTATACTGTTTTACTCTCAGAATTTCTGCCATATTTACATTTTACTTCTAAATATATCCCAATGCCATTGTGTGCTCTCCAGTGGTGACATGTGTTGCATATGAGTACGGGAAAAAAGTGTTCATGACTCCAATAGACATTAACGCAATTTCGAGGACAAACTGCAAGTATGTCTCAGGCACTGGTGTCATTTTATGTAGCCATACTTAAGCCTTTTCTTCACCATGATTACCTCCTTGACTCCTTCCTTGTTGTTTTTGTTGACTACCTCTAGTCAGAGTATACCATTGTTATTTTGTAGGACACATGGATCTTGGTGAAAGGCATCTATGAGAGAATAATTAAGAGTTAAGCTTAATGAAATTTATTCCTAACACTAACTGGATTTGGGTGGCATAGGGGCGCAGCAGGTAGTGCATGTGCACCACAGCAAGAAGGTTCCTGGTTCAATTCCCGGGTTGGACAGGGGCCTTTCTGTGTGAAGTTTGCATGTTCTTCCCAAGCATGCGTGGGTTCTCTTCGGGCACTCCGGCTTCCTCCCACAGACCAAAAACATGTTAATTAGGTTAATTGGTGACTCTTAATTGCCCTTAGGTATGAGTGTGAGCATGAATGGTTGTCTGTCTCTCTATGTGGCCCTGCTATCGACTGGCAACGACTAGACTATCGACTAGATTCAGGGTGTACCCCGCCTCTCGCCCAATGACAGCTGGGATAGGCTCCAAAAGTGATAAGGGGGTATAGAAAATGGATGACTGAATGAACTAACTGGATTTTCAAGTGGATCCAGTTTTTGATTCCCATCCCTACGGCATTGTCACTGTTGTCCTAAACTCACAATATGGTGTTCCCTCCAACTTGAATATTATTCATTTACAAACCATGGTTTATTTTGATGACTGTGCATAAGGGAGTGGATCAATTTGTGCCACTTCAAGACATGTTTTCTTTAAAAATGTTGTTATCTAAGGTCCCTGGGAAAGTCCACTTCCACAAAATGTTGATGGTTGCAGCCATTTTTTGTTTGTTTATACCTCACAGCTCTGGAGAAGTATGAAGTCTGAATTTTATCTTATCAAAAGGGAAAGGGAAAAATTGAACCAAGCAACTATGCATCATACTGAAGTGACTGTTATTTAAATTTATATCAATAAAATGAATTAGTGCTGTCAGACAATTACAAAAATTAATCTAATTAATCGCATTTTTAATCTCATGTCTGCTTAAAGTACCCAAATAAAGAATTTTAATTCTAGGATATTATAAAATTGTAGTGCAGGACTAATCAAATGAATACACTAAGAAGTGAAGATTTGTTAATACACATTTTTATTGGTGACTAAATAAAACCAAAGTCAAGGCAACTTGTCCAGAAAATTCTAAGCTCAATCAGGCAACTCAAATTACATTTTAAGTGTGTTTCATAAATCAAATTCAAAATAAGAAAAAGGTCGAGGACATCCAGCAAAACAATTTGGCCTGATGCATTATTAAAGAATGCAGTACAAATATAGATAAATAAATTCAAAAATAAAATAAGACTAAGTCTTAAATAGGCCATTCCTGTTGTCACCTGGGCTTTGTTTGGTTTGACAAGAGACGCATGTGTGAAGTGACGTGCCACTGCCATGTACGGGTCCTCCAGCTGGACAATATCAAAATGTTTGTGTGCTATGATTAATCTTGCGATTAATTTTTATAGCGCATTAATTTGCGGTGTAATTAATGAATCCAATTAATGTACTAAAGTGACAGCCCTAAAATGAACATATTCATGGTATCAGAGAACAAAAAATACTTGCAAGCAAAAAATAGATTTAAAAAAAAAACCTCACTGCGTTCTAAAGGATTACACTGGTCACACGATTATGTAACCAGCACCTCCTGATATTTTCTTCTTTTCATATTAGCTTACTCTAAAGCCAGGAGGGAACTGGTCTTTTGGATTGGCACAGAGAATTCTGAGTTAATTTTGTTCGGAAATAAAAATCTGCGGTCTGTTGCAGCTCACACTGAAGTTTTTGTCAACTTCTTGAGCTGTGTGTATGTGTGAAAACACAAAGGGAAGTTGATAAAACTAAAGTTTGGTCAGAGTAAAAGTGCAACTCTTAAAAAAGCTAACTTTATAATAACGTGTTCCAACTATTCTGTTAAGGTCAATACTTGTGCATCTGCAGGTTTATTTAATAAGTAAATCTTATGCCAAGTAAAGTGAAACAAGTACAAGTTGTTAAGATGCTAATTGTTATTTTCGAATGAAGCACAGGGGGCATTCACTGCCCACACTGTGACGGCTGCCTGCTGGAGGCTACAGTCTGGGTGTAAACACAGCTCAAATTTAGCTCTGTTTGGGTTCGTTCCATGAGCAGGTGCAGGGATCACTGCTAGTCCGACAGTTCTCCTCTGATGCCTGTGAGCTAAAACAAACAATGTGGACTGAAGCAAAACCCAAACCAAACACACCAGCTTGAGGTCTTAGAAGAGGCGAAAGAGAGCAAAAGTATTGTTAGAAAAAATAAACAACTATTCAGTGACGGCTGAATTGTTCAGAAAAAGGCCTGCATGACCTTCATGACTCAGGTGTCAAAGAGGAAAGTCAAAAATAGTAAGAACCAGTGCAATGTCTTATTATCCAGTCAAATTAAAAAGCCAATATTTATTCTTTTTTTCCGTTGTTTCTTTTGCTAAGTCCTCTCTTAAAAATAAATGTCCATATCTAAAAAATACAATGTGTATATGTGTATATTTATGGACAATTTGTCTTGTTCAAGTACAGAACATGTTAAGAAAAAATCAGAAAACCAACCATACTGATGAGTAATTAACATTAGAGATGGGCATTATGTCGATTTTTAGATATATGATTTTTTTTTTTTTTGTTTGTTTAACTGAAAGACAGTGTTATTCATGTTTTTGCAGTTATTGTTGCATTAAAAACCATTGTGCTAATGATCATTCTCAGATAAAAAAAAAAAACGCTAAATGTAAAAACTTTGGCGGAATGATGTATTTTTGAAATGTATTGGGATTTTTTTAAATAAAAAAATATGAAACTGCATGTGGGAAATGCATAAATCTGTGGATAGTCAATTAAAGCTTGTAATTGTTTTCTTTTTCAAGATACAAAAGAAGCAACTCACCCTTTCATACTTTTAACGTAACACTTTTTTCTTTTTATGAGGTTATTTTATCAGCAACCATTAAAAATCTTTTAAACATATTATTAGTTTTTAAAATGATCAACAAGACTCACAACGCTGTTACTTCCAAAGTAGTCAATGGTAATTTTTTTGTTCCTTTAAAAAATATATTCAAGCATAACCAGACTCTTCTTTGGGTGTTCTCTGCTGAAAATAAGTCAGCAGTCAGCATGTTAATTTTGTCAGAGACTTGTCAAACATAATTATCTGTTTCACAAACTAGCACTTTTTATGGCATTTCTCTTCTGCATGTTGTGCATGTCACAGTGGCTAATACAAGTGCCTCATTGACATTATGCCTTTTGTCTAAGTAGATTTGACTTAGACCGGGCTTGTTTTTGTCATCGGGACAGTACTTATCTGTTTATCTGCAAAAAATATATATATATGACTTCACTGAAAAACCCTTTAAAGCACAAGAATAATAAATAATAAATAGCTGGTTAATAAATAACCAGCCAGGGTAACTAGGGCAAAGTTGAAGTTTGTTTTGTTCATAATCTGGATGTTTCTTAATTGTCATAAGAAGAAAAAATGTGACAGTCTTTTAGTTGAATTGTTTGTTTGATTTCTGCTTCTGCCATCTCTTGAATGATTCTGAATTAATGCAAAGCTGCCTGGCATTTACTACAATGCTACTTATCACAGGTGACAGTTCCCTTTGAAATAAACTTTGTTTTTTATCAAGATTTATGGGATACCTCAATGCACATACATTGCTTTTTCATACAGTTTGTGCCTTCCAGAGACAGTTTATTTTTTATATTTTGATCTTTCAGGGTCTGGGACTTTTGAATGACTGAGACATGCCATTAGCGCTTACTCTTAAAGATGATGAAACAAATTATTTTTGGCCTCAGAGCTGATTAAAACTGATCTTTCTATTTCTGATAACGTGGTCCAAAGAGTGTTCCTATCTCCATAAATCATCAAACAATCTGTGGTTTTAGTTATTTATATCTACATTAAAAGGGTATACTTCACAGATCTCCAACACCCGCTTGCTCCTGCCTGCCAGGATGTGGTGGGAGGAGAATGTGTTGATACATTATTCACTCCTTGTTTCACATAAATTATTGTAATCGAAATAAGAACATTAAGCGAGCTGTTGACTAAAGGGTAAAAAATAGAGCAGCTGTGAAGTGGGAACAAGTTTAGAAACTTTTGAACCTTTTAAAGAATTTTTTTTGCACAACAGTGTTCTGATAATAAATCACTTTGGGCTTTTGTCGATGAAAGCTGACATTAAATAACTCAATGAGTCTTGAAGTTTCATTTTAACCTGAATACTATGCAACAGCGTAATGGAAGAAGCATACTGTGTTGCTTTAGAATGTAACACATCTACTTTTTAACATTTGGAGATTGGTAATATTAACATGTATTGAACCCATCAATAGCAAGTGCTGATATTTGTCTGTTTGAAAGTCAGCACTCAGTGTGTGCTGCTCACGCCTTTTGGGATTGGTAGGAAATGAGCCGCTGCTTCTCTCAGCTGCCTCATCATTTCCCTCATAATTATTTTCTGAATGTCTCCCCTGCCTGCCTTTGGCTCATTTTTTCCCTCTTTCCACATTGAAGTATCTGCTCTTGCAACTCTGCTGACTTATGGTGCCCGTATGAAGGGTAGATGAGCCTGCAGAAATATAGTGAGTCTTTGAGATATTTTTAATAATAACTTGTAATCACTCTATTTGTAAGGCACTTTTAAAACCATAGGTTTACAAAGGACTTTGACATGCAAGCACAAAAAGAACTAAACAACCACAAAGCACAATTTTAAGCAAAAAACCCTTACAAACATACACATACAGCACAGTAAATTCAAGCACCATAGGATTTGTTCTTATGTCACAAGAACCAAGGTGACACAAGAACCCAGCAAAATAAAATGAGACAATGAGGACCAAATATAAAAGTTAAAAAACATACAACATTAAGAAATAAGGAATGTCAATAAAAAAAGATAGAAGCAGAAGATGAGAACATAAAAAGTGATTGAGTCAAACGCAATAAAAGCAGTGAGACAGGAGAAAAGGGATGCTGTAAAAACTCTGGAGCTACAACTTAATGAGGAGATGTATCAATTAAACAATAAAGGAGCCAAAAAGGTACCCAATAAAATGGTTGAAAGGGCAACATAAAATATGCATAAAGGGGATAAATGCAGCACAAAATATGGTAACATGGAGATTAAATTTGATTAAGGGCTTTAATATGGGACAAAAATATATAGTGATCATGCAATAGAGGAATATGTGTACTGTAAAGCTACATGAAAGGAGCAATAAAGATGTAAAAGAGGCTAAAAGAAAGTAAAACAGAAAAATAGAAGAAGATGAAATTCTGTAGACACAAGTCTGGCACAGAAGGGATCAGTAGCTCTGAAATATAGCAAAGACCTGGACCTACAAGTACTTTTAAAGGGATTAGTAAAATGTAGTAATCAATTCTGAAACTAAAAAGAAGTCAGTGAACCGACTAAAACTGAAGGGATGTGATGTTGTCTGTTCAAAATATTTAAAAGCCTAGAGACAGAGATTTAGATTTGTTTAAGAGAAGGGTGGTCTGGGCATCCATGAGTTTGCCACTGCCATAAATTCTTATTTTCAGTAAGAATATTATTGATTATACTTCTATAAAATGATCACTACAACCATTCAGACATGTGGACCCTTCTGAAAATGAGATGTAGCATCTCAAGAGGCTACCCTCTAATAAATCAGACGACAGGTCGATGGTACATGGATCTGTCACTAACTTTAGTTCTTACTTTAGTCCACTTGTCTCCTCTTACCTCCCTTCCTTTGCCCTCACACCAACACAGCATCGTGTGGATTTGCTGTTCACCATGAGACTGGGATCCACATTCAAGATTTCCTGCTGCTTAACAGAGGGTTTTTTCTTGCCGCCATGATGGAGGGATTCATGATTGGCTATATGGATTCATGTTGGGTGTTGGATGTATATATTTGTATATATATGTATATGTGTATCTTTATATGTATATATGTATCTATGCATATATGTGTATCCAAAAAAGAAGAGCTTTTGCTCTATTTTGAAGTGTCTTGAGATAACACTTGTTGTGAATATACATATATATACATATATATACAAATAAAGTATATAATACAATACAAATACATAAAAATACAAATAAAGATTGATTGATTGATTGATTGGTTGATTGATTGATGGTTTGAGGGAGGGAATTGTGATTTTGTTTTTGCTTCTAATTATCTAAATTTTTGATTAAAATAAGGTGAAAAGGCACAAATAGACCTGCACACTAAAAGCAGCTCTCTTTGGATCCCATGCTTTTACATTTGAGTTTTTTAATCCAGCACCAGACCAGGGGTTTGAATGCCAACTTTGTCTTTTCTGTCTGATTGAAGTCAAGTGACATTGATACTTTTGTATATGATTGGTACAAAAAAGAAGTCCTAGACACCTGGTATGGGGTCATATATTTTCATGATCAAAAGTGCAGGGAAACTCCTGCACTGTCTACCTTGCCCATATACAATCACAGCATTTGGAAGAGTTGATTTGACTGCTGTGGTCCTCCTTCCACTTTTTCAGATACTGCAAATGTTTTTGTACTGTTTAGATTATAAACTTTCTCCTGGTGGAAGTCTCTGTAATTCAGCAGTTTCCAATTCTGTCCTGGGGACTAATTCAGGCTGGTTGTCCAATTTTAGTCGGCACATTCTAAAGTTAAATAGTTTTGCTGACAGTAGAAATTGAAGCTTTTCTTTGACTGAGAAAAACAAATCCATTATGACAATTACTAGCAGCACAAACTGTGTTCATTCACTTTACTATCTGCTCCATTTAAAGATTCAGTTTTCAAATAATGTAGTGTCAATCACCCTAAAGCACTAATACTTTTATAGTTTGCATTTTTTTGCGGTTGTTTCGTGTTTTTTGTCTGAAAGTAGAGATGAGCTGTCAGCGTGTCTCTTCTTTTCTGAACAGTTCATCATTTTCATCTTGGCCAGGGTTAAAAACGGTAGTAGTCATGGCTGTCCAGGGGCCTGGGAAATCTTCCTCTTTTCATTTTTGTTCCATTTCTGTTGCTACGTTTTCAAATTCCTGTCCCTCTGTTGATTAGTGATATCAACCTTGAAATCATATCAGTGTTTTGGGGGCTTTCTCAAGGCAACTTAACATCCATGTTTTTGGTATGCTTGTCATGTTTGTTTTTACAGTCTTATTTTTATCTTGAAGATCCTGGCTGAACAGCCCTCTAAAATCAGACTGGTCATCCCTAAATCAATGAAATATTAAGATCCAATGACTGTGGCCTTTGACCTTATGCCTCCAAAATGTAATTATTTTATCAAGTTAGAGGGGAAAATTTGTGTGAAGTTCGATGGAAAGCCTGTTGCAGTGCTGATGATTGTTAGGTACCTTTACAAATTATGCATGAAACACAGAAAGAAATGACTACAGGAATGTAATTTTACTAAAATTTTGATGCTACAGCAAAAGTCAATGTCTACTAATATATGTTGATGTGTGAATGGGCCTCCATGTAGAAACACAATGTATAAATGTGATAGTGAGTGGGTCTTTATGGATACGCATGATTGTAAAAGCTCTGGAAAGACTAGAAAAATGCTAGAGAAGGTGAATAAAAGCCATCTTGACCTTGAACTCCAAACTGTAGTCACCACATTCTTTAGTCAGAATGGGCATGTACATGTATTTGATGTAAAAAAAATGTAGTTTTGGGAAATTGTGTTTATAAGTCTGGTTCTCAAAGAAGCAAAGGATGATAATGAGACTTTGTGACCTTGACCTTTGTTCCATGACACCCAAAATCTAATCAGCTCATTACTGAGTCAGGGCTGATTAGATTTGTGCAAAGTTGGATGATAAGTGTGAAACATTTCTCATTTATCATGTTCACAAGCAAAGGATTACCATGAGGTTCCAACACTATGACCTTTAGCTACATGATTTTTACCATTGAAAAACAAAATATGCCCAACATTAAGTCACTGAGAGTTGTGTTTTTATTGTTGTTTTACAAAACGGGTATCAGTGTCACAACATTTATTTTTCTGGAATTATTCCAAAATAATATTTCTGATTTTGTGGCAACCATTGATTTTCATTTTCATCAGACGTAAATAAAATATTGGGACACATTTCAAGCAATACTTGACAGCTAACTGCAATTACATTTTTGACTTACCTGTATAACATTTTTCTGATCACTAAAAGCATACAGAATACTGTGAATACATCAACTCCAGCCTTATTACTTTTGTCTCTACTCTCTAATAATAAAGAAGAATAGGTGTCACTGTGCCTGTCTTTTGTTTGTGCTGATGACCACCCAGATTTCCCACAAAGCTCCAGTCACATGACAGCAGTAATCCAGCTTGTGACTGAATCAGCTCCTAAGCCATCACCGTTCAGATTAGCACAGGAAAAGTACCGGGTAGGAGACTCTGTAAGCACTAGGGCTTTCCCTGCTTCCTATCTTCGGGCAAGGCGTCTCTCCAGCTCCATCTGTTACTGCTAAACGTGACCTCAGTTAACCGGATCTCACCTCTGCTGGACTCTGCGTTAGAGCTCTTTTCCCTGTGGGAAAATAATTACCAAGATCTGGAGGTGGTTGTGTTAAAGTTTGACAATTTTCCTACTCAATGTTGCGTAAAATCAGGACTCAGATCACAGGAAAATCATATTTTAATGCTTCTAATGAACCTGTTTCTATAAATATCGCCCATTCTGTGATTAAAAAAAGAAATTGACTGGTGTTGATGGGTTTTTAGACTCTGTGTGTGTGTGTGTGTGTGTGTTTATTGACCAAATTTAGACGTTTTTGTCACAATTTCTTAAATTATGATTTAATTGTGTCCTCTTGTTTTTTTTTTTTTTTAAACAATTACCGCAATAATTTATACTGCAACAGAACTGATGCCTCTGAGACTACACAGGATATATCTGTCTCTTTTAATAACAAAACCGTTTTTTCCTCGATTACATAGTTAACATTGACAAAATGTTTTTCTTATACTTGACACAATTGTTTTGTGACTTATGGTCATGCAATATCTGAGGTATTTGCATTTTGAAATTTTGATTTGTTTTCATTAATGAGTCTGGATAGAGCTGTGACAACGCAACACACACAAACACACACCCATCTGCTACACGCTGAATGAGTGGAGAGACCGGAAGCTACAGAATGAAGTCACTACAAGCTGTTCATAGAAATGAATGCATGGAAATAATTAAACAGACAGCAAGTAGATGATCGTGATCTCACTGGCATGATCACCTCCCTCTGCAGGAGTACTTTAGTTAAGAAGGTTTTACTTACAAATGCTTTATCACACCAAGCAGTTCTCGTGCATAGAGGTAAAGGGGATTGTCAATGATTTTGTAAAAAAATGAAAGGATTGATAAAATCCTGTAGGTAAGATAATAGCAGTATTACCTCTGCCTCCCCTGAAGATGGTGTTCCCCATGAGGGGAAGCATAGAGCTGCTGCAGAAAGGATGAGCCCCATAGATAGTATGATCTCTGTGTTCTTTTAGATCCCAGTTACATTCTTGTTCTTTACAATCTAAGATCGTGTCATTGCACACCCCTACTAAAAGAAAAAAAAAAGCAGCTATTGTTTACTGGCTCCAAAGTAAATGCTGGTAGAGCCACACCCTCAAACCCCAGGATGGGTGGCAATGCATTATTATTTTTTGATGGATCTTAATGAGTCTAGTAAAGCAGTTGTGTGGTTTTGTTCTACCAAACTAATGTTCTACAACTTCAACACCCTTTACAAAGAGTTTCCACCAGTGATGTCCCTAAATCCACATGTTGATCGCAAGTTATTCTACTTTAAATAAGAAAAGCCATCATGCTTAAGAATTGTATAATTATGTTTAAAATGTCTTGAATCATTTCCCCATCTTTCATTTACTGTACAGGACAAAAAAATGTGCTTAAACAAGCTGCATCAAGCTGGACCCTGATTGTCCTCATTTCCCCCCTGCATTGTGTTTTTCTTTTGCTCTTGTGTCTAATGATACGTTTACATGACCAGCGCATGTGCCTTTAGGCCACTGATCACTCAGAAATGTTGACAACAGTGTCTTAAACTTCACAGCACAAACTGATTGGTTGCCCCAATCATGAGTACCTGCTTTTGTATTTTCCCTGAAACTCACATGGTGTTGGTGTTCTAAATAGAGCATCTGTCTCGTCTTGTGCTTACCAACGTGCATAATTATGAGTCTTTGTGCTCTTCACGTGCACTGCCAGCGATCCCATTACCTCCATGGAAACAATAACTGGTTATGAGAAGGCGTCCACAGAAACCTGGCCTCTGTGGTAAAATGAATGTCTGGTGCTCATATCCTCTAATAATGTGTTAGATCAGTAAGCAGCCTTTTCATGCCGCTGCCTATTGTCCCTAAAGAGTGAGAGAGTGACTCACCTTATTCCCTAAAGTGGGACTGATCCTGTGACGTAGTGCTGCATTGTGGGGACTGTATCAGTGTTGATAAATGTTTGAAATCTCAGGAGTTTATGTGAGATAATGAACATCCAGTACACATGGATGGTGGCATTGTTGTTCTGCTAACAGGTTATCTGACTTGTTTATTCCTTTTCTTTCTGAGTTTGTATGGTTTTTTTCTTATTTGGTGTGGTTTTATGATTTTTAGAGTCAATCTGAAGAGAACTAATCAGACTTTTGGAGCTCCATTATCCTCCTTTCTAGTATTTTGTCATGCCAACTGCACAACTATACGTCATATCTGTTGTATAGACCTGAAAGTATTTTTTTTTAATCAGAGCAAGAGAGACAACTAAAGAATGAAACTCTGCAAAATAAGTTGAATGTTTTTGCGTCCACTCTTAAATGCCTTGACAAACATTGTTCTGTAAATATAAGTATTTCCTGAAAGTCATTTTGATATGTCTTTAAAACTGCTTTTTGTAAAAGATGTCAATCATGGACACTGAAAATCTGTATGATACTTTCTTGTGTTAGAGTGGATATTTGACTTGAGTGCCCTGTTATGAGGCCTGAAAATTTGGTCATCCCTCGCACTAACTTCGCACTACTTAAATATTTAAAGCAGTATTTACACACTGGGCAATACTGATGTTCATCAGGTACTTCTTATACTTCAAAAATTTCAGACCTTTGATCCAACAGGCTTATAAACACCAGCAAAAGTTATTCTTATCTTCACTGCTCTCGATTACAGTTGCATTAGTTTCTCTCTGATGGGTCCAGCAGCTCCCTCCTAAGGGCAGGAGTCCTGTTGTATGACTTGAGGTTCCCTTTTGTAGGGCAGCTGTCTTTCATCCTCGAGGCAGTTGGTATCAGCTCCAGCTGCATGTGGTGAAATGGCATAAAGGTCTGCGTGATATAGCATTCATTGAGCTATGTTGCAATACATTTGTACAACATTCTGCAGCACCAAGCTACATCAGTAGGCATCAGCAAAGTTGTCCCACCCCCCACACTTATGCAATCCATTTACAATTAGTCAGGGGGCTGTCCAGAAACGTCATACACCACCAGCACAACATTTCTCTCATTACATTATTCTGCATTGAACACATCAAAATTGACACTCAAAACATACATTCCCCTAAATTTTGATGATTTCTCAATAATGGTTAGTGTCAACAACTGAATGTTAATGTATGAATGTGCCTCACTTTTCTAAAACAAATTCAAAAAAAGAAGACATCACAACTCAACAGGACATTTCATCTCATTTCAAAACTGTTTCTGGCATGATGTCAGTGAAAATAGACAAAGCTGTCATTAAAATTTGAGTTTCTGTAGAGTACTTTAATGAAGGATTACAATGGACTACTTGAAAACATTATGAACTCTAAAACTCTGATGAAGATACAAGTTTCTGCTCATTTTCAAGGCCATAACTCCTGCATCATAAACTTGCATGACTTTGAAAGTTGCAGAGATGGATGCCAACAAATTACAGCTATGGTTAAGGATCAGTCTAATCAGTTTCATGGATAAACTATAATTGAGTGTCAGAATATTTAACACAAACACAGCATATCTAAAACTCCTACTTACATGGAAGACCGGTCTTTTTGGTTCTCTGGTGTTGTGCTTTATTAACATTCAGCAAGTTCAGTGTTGGCTGTTCATTCATACTTGATCTTGTGAAAAGCCTGAGGTGCTACAGTAGCACTGTAATTCTGTCAAACTTACTTTTGTTACAGATATGTGTTGACTAACTCTTTTTCATTCTGTGCAGGAGAACCACTGTCGGAGGATCAAGATCCTGGGTGACTGTTATTACTGTGTGTCTGGACTGACCCAGCCCAAAACTGACCACGCCCACTGCTGTGTAGAGATGGGTCTGGACATGATTGACACCATAACGTAAGTGTTCAGGGTAGTTTCATCTGTCTTTTATTTACAAACTGTATTGAACAGTAAAAGAGGCATTATAAAGTATGATTTAATTAGTGTGCACTGTTGGAGCCTGTCCTATGACTTCCCCTCATTAACTGTGTTTACCATTTGCACATGATATCACATCTGTCTCCATCCTGGCTGGATGTCACAAGCAATGACTTAAAGGACTTCTACACTAAAAAGATAGAATTGTGCCCATGGTGAACTTTTCAACTATGGTTGTCCACTACTGTGAAGTGAATTATTCTAACAAAGGTTTAAATGTCAGTTTTATATATCTGTGAGTCATTTTGATAAGCTTAAACTGTCCTTTACAGAAGAAGCACATCATGGATAAAGCTCATCAAGTAAACTTATTAAAAACATGACTGTGTCTTTATCCAATTAACAGTTAGCATAAACTGAAAGTTTACTTTGAAAGCTTTTAATTTGGATTTTCTTTTTTTCTTTTTAGTTCGGAAAACTTTGATTTGGGTCCGTTTATATTAATTGTAGATGTACATTAGAGTAGGGAGGATCTGCACAGCTGCAGGCTACACAAGACAACATCAGCTGCCGGTATCCCCTGATCCTGAATGTCATTAAATATTTTTATGAAGTTGTGCTGGTACTTCATAGAGTTTAAAGACTCAGCTCACTGTTTATGCATCAAAAGGTAACATGGATTTTTTGAGTCCTCCGTTTCCAGTCAAGGTTTCCACCATTTACCATCTGAACCAGTTAAGTCTCCATCAGCAGATGTTTCTGCCTTGTCTTCTCCAGAGCATACAAGTGTTCTCTTGTATTCAAAACAAACGGCAGCCATAATTCCTGCAAAAATCACCAAGTTATCTCTCTGGGCAAGATTGTTCTTCTTTTTCTGGAGCATGCAGAGCCTCACTGTAAACAGCTGAAACACACATTGTCTGACTGCCAGTACACAGAGAAGCGTCTATTTCAGTCCAGGCTAAGCTCGTTTTTCTGTTTATGGTTGCTGTTAAGGCATCCGAGTTCATTTGACACACTCAGTAAAAATTTTGCTTTATATTTATGATACTTATGGCTCCATTTGTGGCTCAAAAATGCATCTTTGAAGTAACTATTGACTAAAATGCATTACAGTCTATTGACAACAGTGGAACTTCTGACGCCCACAGAACTAAGTAACATCATGTTAGTCATGTGTCTGCAAATGAGTCATCGAAAAATGGACAGCGTCTCAATTTTTCCCTCTATTGTACAAAACAGAGCCTAAAGTACACGTTATGGTGAATACTTACATCCTACATTGATACCATTAGTCAATAGGGATTGGCTGTTAGAGGCCCTGTGTGGAAGAGTCCTTGCCCCAAAACTTAAAGGGTTCATATATTTCACCTGCTCAAATTAACATTAGTCCTAGATGTTCCCATAATGTAATGTTGATGTTTCTTGCCTAAAAGTCCACTCAGATGTTGGATTTTGACATGCCTTCAAACCTCCTGTTTTAAGCCTTGCTCGAAGCAGCCTGATTAAGTGTAAATCCTCATGAGCTGTCCGACCACACACCTCTCAATGAGTTGATGTGGCTGCTCAGTGCTGTGCTCTAATGTTTAATGTGGCAGCAAAGACTGTCCTCTCCAACAGCGATGAGAATGGACAAACACTATGAGATTTTCCATCTGGGGAGCTGGAAAGTCCAATGCCATCAGTGTGGAGCAAGCAAGAAGCAACATTTCCTTTGTGTTGAGTACACTTGCACTCTTAGTAGCCATGTGTGCTGTGAGCGATCCGAACACTGAACATTTGAGTGAGCAGAGCCGCAGTTGGCTGAGACAAAAGCTGTTTCCCTGAGACTGAACGAGCCCGTCTCCCCCCACTCAGCCTGTGAAGCAGCAAGAGAAGGTGAGAGATGAAGATCTAGCAGATAATTAAATCAGATACTTTCATGACTTGCCTGAAAGTCTGTTAATTAAGATCAGCCTTTCACCCCAGCACTGATTGAATAGAAATGCTCAAACAAGCAGTTTTTTGGTTGTTTGGTCTTTTTGGTGAGCTTTAGCAGAGTGTTTGTTTCCTTTCTGTGTTTTGTCACATCTATTTTTATAAAGAACTACTGCTTTCACAGGTATTACATTATTCTTGACTAAGGATGCACATGTATGGTGAAACTGACACCAGTGGTTATAAATGAAAATTGTCTGTAATTGATAAAATTCTCATGTTGTAACACAGATCTTAACTATGTTACAGATTACTTATTTTTAAGCTTATTGGGAAACTCAGAGTACTAATAAATTAAAGTATTTTCTGGACTTAGAAGGGTTTATGTTTGATGTGATTATGTCTTGATTCATTCCCCTTAAATAGTTAATAGAAAAACATTAGTTTGGTCTATTATTTCTTCTTTTTGTAAATAATACAGATCGGTGTTACATTTTATATTGCTGGAAAGCACTTAGAAACACAACATCTGTTACTTTTTCTTGCTTTTAAGAAAATATTTGAGAGAAAAATCATGTTTGTTTGATGTTTGATTGTTCCAACTAGGTACAACTTTTAAGGCCCATGCATTAATTGAATGAGCAAAAAAGCTAATGTGTGAGTAGCACAACTGCATTTGAGGAGTGTAAATTTAATAACCGAGAAACTTAAAGAGCCCGTATTTTGCATGATCAAATATCCATTATAACTTTAAATATAACTTTAAATACAAACTAAACTTTGTGAATCAAATTTAAACTTTACTTTGTAAATGTTTACATGTAAAAGTCTGAGTTGTTAATTCAAGACTTGAAGATATTTCAATCTAATAGCTCAGTATTACTCATTTTAAGAATTCCATGATTAGATGTCAATAAACAGTTTTATTTTGTCGTCTGTCATTTCTGTGCAGTCTCCTCATCTCCTGCCTCATTACAGATTCACTGTATAGACTTGATATGATCTTGTGACCTAACCCCATCACTCCATGTGCTGTGCCGCTGCAGGTCAGTAGCTGAGGCCACAGAAGTCAACCTGAACATGCGCGTGGGCTTGCATACAGGTCGGGTGCTGTGTGGAGTGCTGGGCCTCAGGAAATGGCAGTATGATGTGTGGTCCAATGATGTGACCTTAGCCAATGTGATGGAGGCTGGAGGACTTCCAGGGTCAGTGCTGGCTTTATGACAAGAATACAAACATGGACACATGTCAAAACAAGTCTGCTTTATCTACCATGCTCCAGCATATACATCTTGACTGATTGTGTTTATAGATCCACTATTCAGGTGTATTGCCTTTTTAATGTAAATGATTTATGGGTCTCTGGTTGAATTAAGCCCAGAACACAGTGATTATACTGACCTGCTGTATATTTTTGACAGTGTGTTCCCTGTAATAATTATTTATACTGTTGCACTATCTTATATTATTGATGAGGTTTTATATCTCTAGTTTAATGTTACTCTAGCTGTAGATTATGGCTTTAGGCTTTAGCCACATAATGTTTAAAATGTCATGAAACAACATTATATGATGAAGTACATCACAAACTACAAATTTGTTCCTAAGTAGCCTATATTCATAGCTACCAAAATGAATACACTTTTTAATGTAACTGCAGTAGCATCATTCAGACTTTTTTAGTAAAACCAACCAAACGCAAACTAACTAAGTGACATTATATTATAGCTCCTGTCTTTTATCCCTGTCCTGTCCAGAAAAGTCCACATCACCAGATCAACGCTGGAGTGCCTAAATGGAGATTATGAGGTGGAACCTGGAAATGGTCATGAAAGGAACGCCTTCCTCCAAAAACATGAAATAGAAACCTTCTTTATTGTGCCATCTCACCGACGGAAGGTACCATGATGTCTCTCTGTGCTCAGAGTAGAGTGTATTTCACAGAATGCTTTCATTAAACAAGCTGTTTGAAATGTGAAACTACTGAAAATGCAGCATTGAATTGTCCCTTGACAGCAACTTCTGTTAAAAACTGTAAACTTGCACCTCATCATTATTACTTCCACAGTAAAATGAGCATGTGAAGAGAGCTTCAGCAGGTTGCATGCTAATCTGAATTAAGAAAAACTGTTTTGGTGACTCAGAGCAGTGATGGGGAGTGATACACTAAAAAAAACTTGGAACAATGGATAATTCAAACAGACAAAATTTTGCTGGATTAATTGCAAAATGTGACGTTCTCATGCATGCAACAGGCCAAAATAACACAAAAGAAGAAGGCCCTTTGCCTGCACACTTCCTATTCCACCAAAAAGATAATTTGTTATGATAATTCAACAAGGTCACCTCCAGACTTCAGCATTCTGAACAATGATCCCCACACCAAAGTAGGCTAAAGAAACATGGTAGTGTGTATGGTCAAAATTTTCAAAGAAAATAAACATTTAAAGGTGAAAAAAATCAACTCATTCAAGTAAGCAAAGTATGCACAACCAGATTACCTAAAAAAAATCTGAGCATATATATCATCAGCAAATCATACTAATAAACAAATTTCCCTCTGAAAACATCAATATCGATACTGTCAGTATTGATTAAATTAATTTAAGTAGTCAAAGACCAATCAAAAGTATGCAGACTCTATATTCCTTAAAAATCTGGGAACGTTATTTTGGTTGATTATTTTCCCCACGTACACATTTAGCTTTCTTGCTTATTCCATGGATGCACCATCAGAGCAACTTGTACCCTGTTCTTAAGGAGACTAATCAGGCTTTCCAACTACATAAAATACAAAAACAACTGGTTTTATGAAAAGGGGAAAAATAATTGACCGAAATGATGTTTCCAAACTTTTATTAAGCAGTATATCTTTACTGAAATACTGTTAAATGGATATATTGATTTGTGGTTTAGGCTTTCCTTGTGTATGACTCATGATGTTTACACTATCCATATTGATGTTTTCCTTATATAATGTGTACTTTTGTGTGCTTTTATGATTTGTAAATGTACAGCAATTTTAATGCGGGACGTTTCTGCATTTTATTTATTTCAAAATACAGTATATTTATATTCCTTTTGCATAATTTGCTATAATCATTATTTTTGAATTAAGCTTTCTAGAATGTTTTTTCACCTTGATGTATTTTTAGGTTTTAAAAATTTTGACCACACTTGCCATCCAGATGCTAGTCAGTCCATATGCCAAAAGTCTGTTCATCGGACTTAGTCCCTTATCAGAGAAAAACTGTGATCTAAAAAAGTGCTCAAGTGTGCAGGCTAATCTTTCCTTTCTGCTGCTGTTTTTCTTTTTGGCTTGCCCTTTACCTACACTAATGAGAAAGTAATGTGCATACAAACCTCCTTTTTCTAATAAACTCAATTTGAGCACTCTAGCAGCTTACTTTGTCAAGCATTGCCCCAACACTGCTCAGAGTAGTCTATGTTTAAAAAATCAGATTTTTTTCTTTTACTATTGAAAATGCTGATCTCTCTGGAAGAAGTATCCTTTTTGTAATACTATATAATTTTGAGGGAAAATATTCAGCCTCATATAACATGGCTCACCCTTTCTTTGCTAAGCTGATATATTTTCTCGCCTGTGATGGATTGAACTGGTGCAATAGAGGAAATGAAATAGAAAACAGCCTGAAGCATCTATCATCTCGAATCTGCACAGTTCGACAAACTTACAGAGATATACGTTTGTGTCAAAGACTGAACAAGGACACGCACATCTCCCACAGATGTTGCAGCTGGAGAGGGAATTTCAGTCTTGTCTTTGCTCTCCTTTCTCACCCTCTTCTCTTCTCCCCGTCTGTCTCCTCTCTTTTCCCCTCCTCCTTCCTCTTGCAGCAGGTTTTAAGTTATGCAACATAAAGCTTGTGCGTAGGCTACAAAACTCCTACAGTGAAGCTGTAAAACTCCCCAGTTGCGTGTATTATTTTTCCTGTGATATGCACGAGACTTTGCTAAACCTCTTAATGGTGCTGATGGTTAGGCTTCATGAGAGACATGGCTTGCAGATAGATGCTCCCTCTCTAAGCTGCGTTCAATAGGCTTCTGCTCACTCTGTTTTTGTGCCTTTATGGAGTGGTTCAGGTAGGAGTCTCAAAATGCATGAATGAATTTGTGACTAAGCACTTCCACTTCCATCGTCTCAAAGCTCATGAGATTTTTGTATATGTATTCAATATGATGCCTGAAATAATGTCTGCCCTAAAGAGATTTACTGATTTTCAGATAACATTAAATGCCCCAGTACCACTTTTTAACTTTAACAAATGGTGGTTTCAAACTAGTACTTAACTAAAAAAGGGTTTACGGGAGACAATAGCCATCATCGTCTTTGATTGCCTTTATTATAGAAGAGGATTAGAGCAACTGAACTTTTTTTAAAGGTGTATTGACATTAAATCTTTAAAAATAGTGAGAATTCTGCGATTTAATTTGGTAATCTGAGATTAAAGTCAGAATTCTTTGAGACAAAAAGGAAAGGAGTGCTACCTGGACTCAACAGAGAGTTTGTTTGAGGTGCTCTTTGGAAGGGGATTCACAAAGTCATTGAAGCAAGAAGAAGAGACTCCAAGGCACTCTCTATGCTATTAAAATGCCTTTAATTTAACTGCATGGTCATGCAGACCTTAAAATCAAACTTTGACATGTTTGGGCATCAAGACTTCATCAGGAAGTCAAGGCTTGGCTCCAACCCCATTGGGCTTCTTTTCAGCAATAATACAAAAAAAGTCCTACAGGCTATTTGTCAGTGAAACGAGCATGAGGCCAATATTAAGGCTGGCCTACAAAAGTATCTCCCTGCACCACTCTATAGAGACGCACTGCCAACTATTTCAACAATATAAAAAAAACATATATTCCCCTCAAGAGGCAATCCTTATGTTATATTTTTAACTTTTTTAAGCTGTTATAATCGGGACAGCAAGGTGCTAAAACTGTTTAAATCACCAGAGGGATTGACCTACCTTATTTTAACCTCTTTTTAAACTTCATATCCTGATCTAACAATGATTGCATGTGTGTGTGTGTGCATGTGCATGTGTGCACATACATGCTGTCCAATGCCTTTGCATTAATCACCTTACATAATACATTACAACTGTGTGGGGTATCATGACTAAACCCTTGTTCCCATCTCTTATCTGGTGACAGATATTCCCAGGATTGATTCTTTCGGATATAAAGCCCGCCAAAAAGATGAAGTTCAAAACTGTGTGCTACTTACTAGTGCAGCTTATGCACTGCAGGAAGATGTTCAAGGCTGAGATTCCCTTCTCCAATGTCATGAACTGCGAGGACGGTGATAAGGTATAAACTCTCAGTGTCTGTGTTTGTCCGTGCTGTGATTTGTGTATGTAGAGGCCAAGAAATTTGGTCTAATTTAGTGCTGTGTGAATATCTTGGGTTTCTAAATGCTCCTGAATGTGTTTTATATTTTGAGCCAGTTCTGTCTTCATGTTTCATTACAGCACTTTATCATGATGATAGCGTAGTGGAGAAAGCCCCACATTTCAGATCATGACTGAGCACAAAACTACGCTCATATTGAGGACTTTTTGATGGGATTTTTACGGCATATGGCAGAGTAAACCTTTTTCATTTAAACGTAAAATGTTTTAATACATTTATCACACTAAATGTTCCAATAAAAGATCTCAGAATATAGATGAATGGTAAATGAACTTTAGCTTGTGCCAACTTTTTGTCAACAAAAGGGGCGTCATCAGAAATTTTGGACCTGTGGAAAGCTGTAAGATTTGGCCCTATCCCAAACCCTTTCTGAACAAGTTCTCAAAACAAGCATTTGTAAAGCAAATTGAAAAATAAATATGATGCAATACATATCTTTAATGAACCAATAATTACTACAGCTAAGTTATTCTGTTAAAAGACCCAAACAAGCTCCATACAGTAAAGAATGAAATTACCGCCCTTTAGCTGAACTCATAAATAAGATGCTAACTTTGATCACGCAACATAAGGAACATTCTTGCTTCTTGAACATCCTTGTGTGTCTGCAGAGAAATCCTTTGCAGCTACCATTTAGACCATTTGAGCTTTGAAATGAACAGATATCAGATGTTTCAAAGCTTTAAAAGATTCAAAACATTGCTGATTATAGTATGTCTTGCTCCATTAGTTTTTTTCTAAAGACCCAAATATTTTAACGTTGTTTAGTACAGCAAAAGCACTAATGGAAGGAATATCCTGTAACTGATGTTCAAAGGGCCTTTTTTAAGCATAAATATTATTTTTGGAGGTTAATAATTGCCAAAGATGCCTGAATATTAACTTTTTAGAAAATTAAAAAAAAAAGGTAACTTGGTACTTTTTTATTTAAAGGGAAAATAGGTCTTGAAATACTATGGCAAAACGTTAATAAACTGAAATTTTCAAAATACTTATGATTCAGACACAATCTATTCAGACCATTTTTCAAAGTTATTATTATGACCAAAGCTATATGCTTATTACTTCTGTAAATACCAACCTTTCAGTTTTGTGTTTGAGACTTTTCATGTGTGAACACTTTTGGAAGTGCAGATTTTTTAACCCACTGCTTTGGCTTCCCCTTACGACACCAGATATTAACAACAGGAAGTTTCTCATTATCTTTCAAAATTAAAACAAAACCTTTTAGCTATGAATGAACAGCATAAGTGCAATTTAAAAGTAAAAACACAAACAAAAAATCTCTGAAGAACATGTCGACTTTTAATAGATAAGCGTAACTACCATTATTGAGAAATGGATGACTTCAAGGTTTGTTTGACCATTCACATTATGTCTTGGATGTCTTTAAAGCAAGGATTTGAGTGGAAAAAAAGAATGACAAATTTCATCTCTGTAGAGGATTGGATGCAGCTCTTTTTTCCTCCCCTTTGGAAAAACTCAGATCTAAAGGGGCAGGGAGGCTATGATAATGAGCTCTGCCCTGATTGGCTGTCCTAATGATGTCTGATGGGCTTGGGGAGTAGGGGTTACAAGCTTTTGAAAACTTCATGCCGTCTGCTTGTGACATGCAGAAAATTCACATGAGGTGGGGGCTGTATAGATAATTATAATATAATTAACGCCAGGAAGAAGAAAACAATCTGAGGGTTTGGTTGAACGGCAGCTCTTTTCAATCCTTTGACCCTCAAATCAATGCACTTATGCTCTCGCTTCACTTTGGAAAAATGGATTGAAAAACTTGATAAGGTGAAATATTGATTTTAAAAAAGTACCTTTCTTATCAAAACTGTTTAATTGTAATCAATTATTTTAACACATTGGTTTGTAGAAATTTTTTTATGTAGTTGTTTTACAACCTAATAAATGTAATCTTCAACATGTTTTATGAATTCATTTTATGGAGCAAGCCATATCTGTAGGTGATGATCCTATCAGCCGTAATGACCTCAGCCTCCTGCTGAGCCATAAATACACATACACGCACACACAGGACATATTCCCCTCACATACATTAACCGTATACTGTCAGTGACATGGCAGGCTGGCTTCATGTCAAAGAGACGGTTTGACCTTGTGTGTCTGCAGAGAAATCCTTTGACCTGGCTGCTGTACAATTCTTGCACCAGTTGATTTAATCCAGGTTTTACTCTCTGTGTTTAATTCGTCTCTTTTTCTTCTCTTACCCGCTTTGTTGAAACAAGAAAAGGCCTGTTTTGCTATTATTGAAAAAATAACTGTGAAGGTTAGGTCATTTTCACACCTAGATTGTTGGGGAAAGTTTTTCAGATAGAAGTGGGCGTTCTGTGTTCAGTACGGTTTATTTAAATAGGTCCCTGTTTCAGCATAAACAGTCACACCAAGTTAGCCCGAAAGAGGTGTTCTTGACTTGCTTTCAGTTTCCTCCAGATCTATTCATTTGCAGTGAGGCCACACTCGGCTCAGCTACTGACACAAACAGGATGACAAGTTAACTCATCACAGTACTGTAGTGGTAGAAACAGTAGCAATAATAACTGCTTTGCAGCTACCAGGCAACAGGGTGATTAAATACTACTGGGTCATGGGGGATGGAGCCTATCCCAGCAGACATTAGGCAAGTGGTCCCCCCTGGGCTGTCATCCAGACAATCACAGGGCTGCATAGAGAGACAAGCAACCATTCAACTATCGCTGTATTTGGACAATGTTTTTGTAACTGTTATAACCTAATAATTGGTCTTACAAATTATTTTTACTATTGATGTTTAGATTTTATCATTACCATTAACGTCAATATTTTGGTATTTTTTATTATCTTTACCATCATTTTTGTTATTATTTTCAAATGTCATATTATTAATGAAAATGTTATGATTAAAAAATAATTTGCCGAACAAACCCAGAAAATCCCAGACACCAAAATATATCTTTACACTAGGGGCTGTCTGTTTAGTTAAACATGTTTTGTTTAACTCTTTCATGATATGTGACTGCTAGAGAAATGTTATCTATGATGCTAGGTATCTGTTTCAATACTTATTATACCCTGCCTTAAGATTGACACAGTATTTCAATGTATCTTTTAAGAGTTTGTTATTTTTAAAACTGATTTATCTAAAAATTGTACTTTTGTACATAAAACTCTTTTTGACTTGGCATTAAGATATTTCTATTTTATTTATTTATTTAATCCTTATTTAACCAGGAAGTCCCATTGAGATAAAAAAAACCTTTTTTACAAGAGAGACCTGGCAAAAACAGCAGCCATACAGAGTCACAGTAGTAAATGACACAGCACAATCAACAGGTTTTAAACAAATTATCAAATACACATTTCATTTTCAAGAAAAACAACCACATGCATCTGTCACCACATTCCTAAAGATGCTCTTAAATCCAAAAAGAGGTATCTTTGTGTGAACCCGAAATGATCTAAGGGAAATGTTCAATTTTGTGTTGTTTCTTTCAACTGATTCAGAAAATGCAACCAAGCTGTAGGTGAAAAAAACACTCGAGCATGATACATGATGGTGTCTGTCATTGAATCTGTAACCTTTCATGATAACCCCCTCCTCTTATTGACAGAAGTCAGATTAGTATAAAACAGACAAATGGAAAAGTGAGGGCAGCTTAAGTCATACATACACCTTCCACTGAGTAGTTATTTCACATTCAGACCACACACACACTTCAATTGTGCAAAATGATATACGCATTCAGGGCACGCAGTGGAGTGATATGAAGGACCAGGGATGAATGAATAGGATTTTTAGCACAGCAGACATGGCTGCACGCTGCGCAGAGCACAATATGGAACATCTGCAGGTCAGTGTGTGGTTGCTTCATACATAAATAAAACAAATACTCCAAGGAGGCAGGAAGAGGAAACATGGAAAATAGAGAGAAGGAAAAGACACAATGGAGGTAGAGAGAAATTAACTGAACATAGATGTGGGATTTAGATGGAAGTATTCTTTTTATTTCAGGCTCAGAAACATTATGTCATAGTAAACAGTCATTCACAAAGAGGAAACAGAAGAGCAAAATATTACATCATATCCTGGAAGAAAAATTGAAGGGTATTGTTAATAATCCTTTTTCATATTCAGATAAAATATCATCAAACACTGTTGTGTTTGATCGCTGAGTGGTATGAATAAAATCCAAGTAAGAAAAAGTAAAGCAAGGGCTAAAGGACGAAAGTATGAACAAACAGACAGCAACGGAGGAAGTATCAAAGATTTCACAACAAGATGAACAAAGGCAGATATGATGTTGAGTTATAGTAAAGGTAAAAAAAATGTAGTGAGGTTATCGAATAAAAGCAAGGGCTGAAAGGAAAGAAGGATATTTTGAGGTGTCATTAAAGTTGTGAAAACAAGTGAGAAGTGAAGAAGATCATGTGGAAGGAGGTAGGAGGTGAGATAAATATTCAGAGGTAGGAAAGGAGGAAAATTAGTAAAAAACAACTATGATGAATAACAGAATAAACTAACAGAAAAAATAAGTTTTCAGAAAATGTAGAGTGAAGCAGAGGTTTACGAGAGTAAAGAACCAGGAAGAGGGACTCAGGTCAAGAAAGGATAGTAGTTAAGGATGAATACAAGGAAGCATACAATTTGTGAGGGAAATGTTAAAGACTGTGCACAAGAAAACAAAACAAAGAAGAAAAGGTTGTTGAGACAATACACTAAAGAGCTTGGAACATGCACAAGTATGGTGAATAATGGTGCCACAAACATGTTTGCTTTACACAACAAAGACACATACATTGAATTTTTGACCCTCTGCCTCCTCCATGCATGAGTGTAAGTGAATGATGCAGCAATATTGTCAAATAATGGCATGCAGAATTGATTAAGGAAAGGTGTCATATATATGACAGTATTAGCTTCAAAGCTCTGCCAGATGACCCTCTCCACTGACCAAAGTGTCTATGAGTACTTATTCTCATTATTTACTGCTTAATGATGGAGCTGAGAGAGAGCTTTCCTTACCTGGATGAGGATTACAAACATGAAGCAGCATCTTTAAACACCTAAATACTCATGAAAAGTAGGGATGCTGTCAGTCGTTTTTATGTGTTCGTGGTCTCTATTACCCCACACCCCAATCCCAACTCGAGGACAATTTGTTTACATACATGGATTTCTGATGTAGAGGACACCTTTAGTGCTTCTCTGGATTAAAATGTGACACACAGGTCAGTGCGGGTGAGTCAAAAGCATTCAAGCTCTGATAAATGAATAATTTCATCCTTTTCTGCTCTTGTTCACTGTTGTCGCTCACTTTTTTCTCTGTTTTGCCCTGCAGTAAAGGTAACATCGCTTACTACAGAACTTCTTTATTTTCCCCTTCAAAATACTAGGCAGGTTTATTGAGACCAAAAGTTCATGTTGCCTTCGACAAAGTGAGTAAAAATTACAGAAATACCAAATTCCAAGACTAGTTTCAAAATAAAATCTGTTGTCTTATTAAATAACTTTTACTAGCTTACTTAAACAGAGAAATCAGATTGGGTAACCCATGCTTTATGAGCAAATAAGAGAAAACTGCTGGATTCTGCTTCTAATACTTATGATAAGAGGTGAGATTGGTGCCTTTAAATAGCCTCAGATTCCAACACTTATCCAGCAGGATCAAATGGTATGTCTGACAGAATAAGAACTCTGAAGCAGCCTCCAACCTCTAAGTTGGTGTTTCAGATTTGTATCATTGCAACTTCAATCTGAATAAAAACAAATAAACAATATGAAATACATGTCTGTGCATTCACAGAGTGGCTGCACTTCATCAACACAAAATAAAACATAAAAACAAGATACATGTTTTCTTAATGTGCCCAAAACACAATTCATTTCGAGTTAACTATTGAAAGTTGGGGATAAATTGTAATACAAATTTGAATTTCTGAACAGCCCTGACTTTTGTAACATATAGATTTTGTGCTTGGAAAAACATTTTGCTGTTGACCTCCAGGACCACTGTATTTAAATTTACTTAGAGCATGAACAGAAGCACAAAGGGAAAGGAAGCATGGTATACATTAGAAAATTAAACAAAAGTAAAGAGGCCAAATGTGTTTTAAGACAAGTAATAGTAAGAATGTATCCTTGGTTTGTAAAAAAGAAAGCAAAAATAAACAAAGCAGGATAAGGAGGACAGGGAATATATCAAACAGAAGGAATCAAAGGGTAATTGGCAGTAAAAATTGGAGGACTTAAATAGGGAAGGAAAAGAAGAAATGACGCAAAAAACATATTCATGTCATGTAATGAACTCATGAGCACTCAATCTCACACTTGTGTCCTTACAGTACCACTGAGATACACAATTTAACCAGCATGCTCTCTTCTATGTACACACAACCACCTACACACACAAACATCAACTCTGCCATGTTCAGTCTCTGGCTTTGCTCCAGTGGACAATGTTTTGCGTAGCTGCTCAGTTTGGCTGCTGCAGACACTCAGACTCAGCGGGGCGCATTCAGTAATGAAGTTAAGTGTGAAGGCAATGTCCTAATTTGAAAGTATAATAAGCTGCTTGTGTTTAATGCTCACTATTATCCGGTTCTGTCCCTAGTATGATAATACTCCAGTGCCACAGAGAATACAGGACACTGCTTTTTATTCCACTCATAACATCATTGTTCCTTACTTTCAGTTTCATTTCTTGTTTTATCCCCCCCAGAGGAGAGCCATGAGAACAGCTCCACAGAAGCTGAGGAACCGTTCCAATGCGAACCAGGCTACTGTGATCCAGAGCAGCCCCAGAACCAGGGTCAACCGCTACATTGGTCGACTGATAGAGGCCCGGCAGACTGAATCAGACACTGCGGACCTCAACTTCCTAACACTTATGTACAAGTGCTCTGAGCGTGAGCAGAGGGTGAGGAATACATACTTAAGAGCAGTCAAAGTATGCTGTTTCTCACTTGTTCTTGAATTTGTAAACTCCTCATTATACTGGAATCTTTCCAAAACAGCACAAACATGCCATCATAACAGCACTGATGAAAATAGTAATATTGAAGCTTTTGTTTTTAAGGGTTGTCAAACAGTTTCACCCTTTCATTGCACACAAAAACTATGAGCAATCAGTCAGGTTGTAGAGTTACTCACAGTACAGACACTTGATCTAGCTGGTAGGAATCTGAAAATGTCAGCATTCAATACAGAGTTCCACAAGGCTGGATTCTCAGCCCATTGTTTTCCTCTTTGTCCATATTCTCACTTGAGCTATCATTAAGCAAAATAGTTTGACACTTTATCTCTTTGCCAATGACATTCAGTTCTGCGTGCTGTTTCTCCTGCTGCTGACAAACTCAATCCAATCAATGATTTGGCATCTACATTTTTGCAGTTATTTAGCATTGTGAAGCGTAATTTTAGTTAAGAAATGCATTGAAGGATTAGATCGGGCTTTTTGAAGTGGGGTTGCTCAAGGCCTTGGGCATTAGTAAATACAATTGCCAATAAAGCTACTTGCAAACTTTGTCCCTGTGGGGAGACAGCTGGGGACCGACGCTACCTCATATCTATATGTCAGTGATGCCACCAAAAGCATTGTGACTAAACCACTTTTAGGACAAAACTACACAAAACATTGGCTCAACTAAATGCCCTCTCCTACCTTTTCTGTGCAAATAATCTTTTTTTGTGCTCAGTTAGATAAAATTAAAACAAAAAAACAATGTTTAATAAGTAATAATAAGAAAAACAAAATTCAACAATTCTAATAAAGGATAAAAAAATCTTGCTGTACAGTCTTACACTCTAGTAAGCAGGTCAAGGTCAGTCTTTTATGGATCAGGACAGCTAGTTTATCAGTATCAATGGCAGCAATTTAAGTATTTTATTCAAGCCTAGATTAAGGAACCTGGACTATCTTTTTAAGTAAAACTGAAAAGAAATGGTAATAAAATAAGACACTAAAATTAATTGACCCGACATCTGCTCTTCTGGAATATATATATTGATGTGACGGCTCAGCAGCAACCACTTATTGCACATCTATTTTGTAAACAATAGATCATTTTTACTGGGAAATATCAAATATCTTTTATTTCAACAAAGACTGACACTGCAGGTCAGGGTGCAGAACAAATATAATATCAAAACTACTTAATCAATAGTAGTACTTGCTACCCTGACATCTCTACATCACTCTTTACAGATATTTGCCAGCATGTCACCTTTTGATGGTTTTGGACTATGTGTTGACATGTGACAACATTGCCTCTAGCAAATAGTTGCCACAACAGATCTGAAATCTGCTGTCTAAAAATCGCAGTTTCGTTCAGAAAACGACAAATTGTTCAGCCCTAGCAGGTACCAAATTCAATATAAATGAACATTTGCAATAAAAGGAGTTTATCAGGTTAAAAACTTAATATCTACTCTTTGTAGTGTATCCAACTGAATACAGGTCAAAATGAATTTGCATTTAATTGTTGTAATCTGTTTTTGTTTACATATTACATAACATCTCAACTTCATTGGAACTGGGGTTTGTACTACATAAATAAACTTGTTTCTTTTTGCTCTCTGTTTTTATGTAGTATCACCAGGTTCCTGATGAGTACTTTACCAGTGCGGTGGTCCTCTCTCTGATTCTTGCTGCCTTGTTTGGCCTTGTCTATCTTCTCATCATACCACAGTGTGTTCAGCTTTTTCTCAGCTTGTCCCCTCATCTTTCTTTTCTTCATATATCTACTTTATTGCTTCTTTTGTCTTTTTACTAACTGTCTTTCTTCGTGTCTTCCTTTATTTCCACTCAGGGGCACAGTTGTACTAGTTCTTCTGGTCTTCTGCATCTGTTTCCTAGTAGCTTGTATTATGTATCTGCACATAACTAGAGTACAGGTAAATACAGCTGCTTTATTTCCCTCTAAACAAATAACCAATCTTTACTCTCATGTGTTTTATTCACAAATTCAATTTCAGTAGTAATCAACCCTATTTTAGAGGGAGAAAAATGTCCCTCTTGTAATTACCACCCCAAAAAATGAGTCTTCTTTTTGCTGACTTAAGAAATGTGTAAATATATTTCAACAGATTACTTGTTCAATGGCTGCAGAATGTCTCTAAAGACCATCTGCAGTATCACATCCCAGTCAAGCATTTACTTTAGCTTTTGTTGAAGTTTATGGTTCTCATCAATTCTTCTTACTATAGTGATTCACACCTTGTGGCTCTTAAAGTTTATGTGCTATGTCTTTCTTTTCTTGCTCAAATAACTTATCTAGTGCCACATGAAAATCTGTCCTTGCAGTATCTGTATCATTATGAAACTCTTGAAACCTAAATATACAAGCATGCTCGGTATGTCAATGTAAAGTGTATTTTTTTTTCTCCCAGTGTTTCCCAGGGTGCCTGACTATTCAGATTCGCACTGCTCTCTGCATTCTCATAGTGCTCTTAATCTACGCTGTGGCCCAGGCTTGTGTGGTAAGTGAAAGAAATCTGTGAGCACCTTATTGACAAGACTGTTGGGAAGGTTAAAGAGGACATATCATGCTGATGCATGATTTAATACTTACATATAATATAATAAATTTGAAAACAAGACCTTACACCCCCTTAATTTTCAAAAAATTAGATATTGTATTTTTTCTGATATCCTAGAACGAGATTTGATGCCTCTGAAAATAGGTCATTGTGAGATGTCCGCGAGATTTCAAACGTCATGACATCACGAGGTACCTTTCTTTTTATTGGAGTAATCTGATAAAACACTTCCTCCTCTGTGATGTCCGTTAGCCACAAAACCGTCACCGAGGAACACATCCAGCATCCGGGGTTTAAAGCTCCCTCGCTCACTCTCCCTCATTACCAGCTCTGGCCTGTAGGGGGACTCAATACGCGGTCGCTGCTTTGAGCCTGCTGGAAAATACAGTAGAAGAAGAAGGACAAGCTGGCTCTACCCCTGATAGAACTGACCAATCAGAGCACAAAGGGCTGTGACATTGTGAGGTAACTTTAGGTCATCCTTGAGACCACGCGTTTCAACAAGCGCTTGATAATGGCCTAAAATGAGGATATTGAGAACGCTATTGTGGGGCAATGAAAGAACTAAATGACTTGTACTGAGGGCAGAAATGCTTTACAGGCATACTAGTCTGGCATAGTGAAAAGGAGAAACAAGCATGATATGTCCCCTTTAATAATATTACCGTAAACAAAATATCCAGAGGTGTGGTACTAACATCTAATGTATTTATGGAGACCCTTTGATTTGTAACTCATGGTACTTTTCCATTTGTCATATCTGCTAAACGCTGCACATCTCTACTCAGTTGAAAAGTCAAAATATGTTTATCAAACGTAACTTCCAAAGATGTAGAACATACCCCCGAGTGTACAAAAATAATAGAGCTTTGTGTTTTTAGTTGCAACATTGTCAACAGTACTGATAAAAATAAAAGTCTACCTATGAACTATAAAAAAATAAAACTGTTGTTTTGATGATGGCAATACTTCAAATCACTTCTAAAATCTGACTTTGACAAAATGTCTTTCTGATGTCTTCTTCAACTTATATCTTTTCTATTTCTTCATGCTTTATTTCTTACTTGTCACACTTCTTCTGTTTTTTTTCATTATGCTTCTATTGTCTGGTATCTCATCCCTTTCAACATTCTTATTGCCTTTTCTCTTTTCGATGTTTTTATCATTCATCTTTAAATTTATGGTCTCATTTTGCGTAACTGGGTTTGTGCATTGTCTGGGTCCGGGCCAGGCCACTTGATATGGTTTGAGTGATATAGCGGACCTTTGAGTCTTGGGACATGCGGGCTTTATCGGTGTGTCTGGGCTTGTGCTTTGGGCTTGGGCTAATGTGCGTTAGTGTGGTTGTGTTTTTCAGACTATGTTGGGTGCCTGGACCTGAATTGTTGTGCCTGCTTTTGCTGGGTCTTAGGTTTCCGTATCTTCCTTGAAATTTGTCCTCTCCATGAGAACAGTTTGTTTGAGGGACACCAGAAGTGGTGATGTTCTCTCTTCTTAAGTTCCTTGGGTACTTTGGTTTATTATGCCATATCAGCAGTAATGGCATGTACTATCCAAAATATTGATAAGTAAAATAGTATTAAATAACCTTTAGACATATTGCCATGTCTTTTTACTCAATTTCAGTATACTGCCTTCTCCTCAGGTGTCCTGAGTTTCAACTTGAGGTGCCTTTTGGGAAAGCCATCTTTCTACCCCTAGCCGTGCTGTCAAAATACAGCCAAAGTTCCCCAAAGAGAGTATACAGGCCGTGCATTATAGCCATGTTGGTGGACTAAATTAGTCAGGGGGCTGATGGGAAATTTCATATTCCACTTCACATTACTTTGTACTTTAAATATGCCGATCTGCATTGAACATAACAAAATTGGCCCCAGGACGTTAACCTGACATGCTAGATGGACAGTTCCATTTTGGAAATACTTCACTATTGATTTCAGCATCAGGCAGGTCCGTCTGCTCTGCAAGGCTACCAGGATGGCACTCGCACCAAAATTTTGATGGTTACTTAATTTTGATTGACATTAGTCAAGATACGTTGATGTGTGAATGAGCCTTTACAGACCCAGGACTAGTTACAAAGAAGGTAATGTTTTTGACAGTGTTCGTCCATTTGTTTGGTTCTCTGTCAGGAAGTTCCCGACATACTGTGTTTTGATCAGTTTTTCAGGGAATGTTATGAATGGCACAAGGAAGAGGTGATACGATATTGGTGTCGATCTGTATCCAGGTTTGGATCCAGGAATTCAAGTGATCCAAGGTCACTAGTTCGACTCCCCTTGTCAGTCAAGGCCTTTCTGTCTGGAGTTTGAATGTTCTCCTCGTGCCTGTGTGGGTTTTCCCCAGGCATTTTGGTTTCCTCCCATGGACCAAATACATACTTGAAAGATTATAAGTGATGACTTCTTATTGCCCTTAGGTATTAGTATGAAAGTGAATGTTTGTCTGTTTCTGTATGTGGCCCTGTAATTACCTCCGCCAAGGAGGTTATGTTTTCGGGAGTTTGTTTGTCTGTCCGTCCGTCCATCTATCTGTCCGTCTGTGAACAAAATAACTCAAAAAGTAATGGATGGATTTTTATGAAATTTTTAGGAAATGTTCAGCATGGGAAAAGGAAGAACTGATTCCATTTTGGTGTTGATCCGGATCAGCGTCTGGCCGCCATGGCGAAAAATGTGATTTCTATGAATAACTACTGAACTAAAATAGATATCATTATGAATCCAGTTGCCAGTTTCATGGTCAAGGAATCTAAATATTGAGATGAAATAAAGGTAGGACTAATATTTATGGTCAAAATCACAATATGGCTAAGGACTGTGGCGCTGGTGGAGGTCTGTGTCTCCGAGTGCTTTTCTAGTTGGACTTTTAACCTGTTGAGGTTGTACTGCCTCCTGCTCACAGTCATCTGTGATGGGCTCCAGCCCCATGACCCTGAAAAGATAAGCAGTATAGTTGACTGGATGGATGACTGAGAAAGTAATTAAAGCAATTTTTTGTACCTATGTTATAATAGAACAATTGTATGACACTTATTTCTACTCTGGTATACCTTTTACATTTTTGTCGCAAATAAAATGTACTGCAATAAATTAATCTAAATTAATCTCCAAAAACTGTCTTGTGCTAATGATTTGTTTTTTCTTAGGGGTTAAAAAACAGAGCTTTTGAGAAAGTATTCTAATAAATCTAAAGGCCTTAATCAAGTCTTTATATCTTAACCAAACAGATAATCAGAGTAGAAGCTTGGAGCGTTTTTCTCCATTTTCTGTTACAGACCAAAAAAGATCATTCAATACTATCTTTCCCAAATTTTAGTTAAATTACTTCTGTATTATTTATTGTGTTTTATGGGCAATTAATTCTTAAAGGAAAAGTCTTTCACAGAAGGACAGACTGTAAAAATAAAACTAGAATTTTTCTTCTTATGTAACCTGCTTTCTTCATGTGCATTTATCTTCTTGTCTTGCCTTTGTCAGGTGGGCTGTATGCCCTGGTTATGGGGAAGTGCCAACACCAACAGCTCCATCATCATCATCGATGTGGATGGCGGCGCAAACCAAACCATGGCAGAGCTGCCTTGTGACGGTGCCCGATACGCCTTTCTGTCCTGTGTGGTGGGCCTGTCCACCCTAGCACTTTTCCTGCGGGTCTCCTGGCTGCCAAAGATGGCTCTAATGCTGCTTCTGGGGGTGCTGTACATCACCGTGTTGGAACTCAGCGGCTTTCGCAAGTCTGCAGGGTGAGCTTTGCCGCACAACATGACCACACAAACAGTTGTAGAGAGCACTTCAGTGTGTTTGCACATTTTGATATCTGTCCTCTCCTGAAGTCGCACAACAACAACAAACATCCTGTCAGTGCTCAAAGTGAGAGACCCTTTGATCTCGCTATGACTGTGCGTCATTCAGAGGCGCAGATTGGCTGTGAATGTCAGGAGAAGGTTTCTGTGTTTGTTTTAGAGGGAACAGATAACCAGGAGTTTGGAGGGACATTTACAGTACATGTACTGAGATAAATGTGAGTGGAGGAGTCTTTGCTTGTCTGCAGCCCACATGCTCTTTCATTTTCCACCCTTTTGATGCAGCACATGTGCTCATTAGTTCCAAATCAGAAGCCTGAAAGGACAATGTGGGCTGGGTGACGGGAGAGGGTTAGCTTTTTCAGCCCCGCACTGAGGGGCCCGGCCAAATGCATGGGTGCTTGGATCATAAATGTGTCCTAAAAAAGTGATTGTGTTTAATTTTTTTTAGACATAACATCTCTTTTAAAAACGATCCTCTAACTTGTCATAGTTAGATGATTGTGTAAGCTGAGTTACCGATATTTTGATACATTTAATGATATGAATAGTTTTAGAAAATGTATTTTACGCAGTTTCTTGGAGTAATGTCACGCTGAATAACTCTGGACACTGTGTGGTCCTTTCAAACCCTCGTGTGTAGTTTTCCGTGTGGTCCTGTCCAGTGTTGACGTGTGTGTTCGTCTCGTCCACAGTGGGGGGTCCTTTCACATCCGGGGCTACGAGCCTATCCTGTCTCTGTTGCTCTTCGTCAGTGCCCTGGCCCTCCACTCCAGGCAACTTGACCTCAAACTGCGGTTGGACTTCCTTTGGGCTGTGCAGGTTAGAAAGTGTGTTAAGCAGTGTATTTTGATTGAGTCAGATAGATATCACCATGCTAGTTCACTGACTAAAATAAAAGTACTTTGCTGAGAATAGGGTTGCAAAGGGAGGAAAATTCAGATAAACTTTCCACGGGAAGTTATGTTGGGGAAATAATCCACATTGGGAGTTATGGGTATTTATGGTAATTGGGAGTAATGGCATATGTATTAGTCCTAATACATATGCTTATTAGCTTCCTTTACAGTAAATTTGAAATGACCTCTCAGAACATTTCAGCCCTCTAAATTGAAAAAATGCACTGTTTCAACCTGATCATTACTTTGCTTCAAATTATATTTTCTGTATTTTATTATTGGGGATGTCATATAATTTCATAAAATAGGAATTTAGAAACATGACTAGAAACAAAAGAGTAGAGCAACTATTGAATTTATTCTTAAAGTAAATACTCTTGGCAGAAATTGTTGCTTTTAAATGGAGCTATACTCTTTGGATGTATACTTTCACGCTGATGTTAGTCACTTTGGTACATCTGAGAGTAAAAGACTTGACTCAGATTAATTTCTTTCGGCACAAAGATGGACTACTGTGCATAATGGGATTGAAAGTGTTGAGGCAAAGGCAGAATGATAAACCATTTAACAAGACGCTCAAGCATGTAATGTACTCAAGTCCTTCCAGAAACCGAGCTCAGGCCATGGGGGAAGTTTTGTGAGGGTTTATACTGACACCAAGTGGTGAAACTATGACATGGCGGATGTTTCTGTTTATTTACAATTTCCTTCTTCGCTGTCAGGCCGAAGAAGAAAGAGACGGTATGGAGAAGGTCAAGCTAGACAACAGGAGGATTCTCTTCAACCTTCTACCCGCACATGTGGCTCAGCACTTCCTGCTGTCAAATCCCAGAAACATGGTGAGCCCCACAAATAATCAAAGAGACAGACAGATGGGCAGACTATAAAGAGTCGATACACAAAGAAAGGCATCTATAAAAAGATAATAAGGGACAAGTTTATTCTTTGTTTTGTTCTGTCTTTTTCCATCAGGATCTATATTATCAGTCATATGCACAAGTGGGTGTGCTGTTTGCCTCTATCCCAAACTTCAATGATTTCTACATTGAGCTAGACGGCAACAACATGGGGGTGGAGTGCCTGAGACTTCTGAATGAGATCATCGCTGACTTTGATGAGGTGGGACTTTTTTCCAAACATGAAACATTATAGTCCTGAAGGCTGGTTGCGCTGTGTTTAGTTTCAGCGGTGGGCACGGTTACTGAAAAATGTACAACCTTTGACAACAACTGAAAGTCCCACAGTCCTCCTCCGTCTGTCAGTATTTTTTTTTATAGAATTATTTGGTAAACACAGGGGGGGCTGTTCAGAGTGTGGCCATGGATATCACAGGCTCCCCTCATGATTTAATTAGCTACCCAGGTGCCACCCCGAAATCCTAAACCATGATTGGCTATTTGACCCTTCAGGGGCAGGTCTTATGCTATCATTAAGCACTTGAGCTGGGGGGCAGAAATCTTGGGGCTTAATTTTTATTATAATCTTTGTTAATTCAAATGTCAGTAAACCTCTACTCTGGTGAGTGTTTTAGGTTCATTTTAAACCAATTTTAAGTACCAAAACAGAGCATCAGTTTTAACAATACGATGTATATTTGTTTGAAGAATCAGTGTGTAGAATTTATATAAATACGACTCCAAAAAGGTTTGGAAATGTTGTTTTTGCCCATCCCCTATTGGTATTGTTTTTCGTATCATCTGAAAGTTTAATAGCCACCTTTACAACAAGTTGCAGCTTTTAAGGATTGTGAATTTGTAAAATGAGCAACACAAACGGGCTCTCATTTGATAAAGTAAGAGGAGTCAGTCTTCTTAGCGTGTTGTCACCCTTGGACACCCTCTTTGCTGTCTGTCTTTGGCTTCACCAGTATCACAGAACAGAGTCCTAAGTTTGAAAATGACACCAGGGATGACACCAAATAATGCTGCCACTCTATGTACCAGAACACCAGCATCCACCTTTATAATAAGGTGCACCTCATTGTCAGGGCATTTTGAAAGATTTCTAAAGTTTAATTTTCCATTCTCTGGATTAAAAAAAGCTGTTTCTTCTTCAATAAATTAGCCAAAATGTGCATGTTCTCAGACCACATATCATTTGTTTCATATGGTTAAGCATTTCTCTTTTTACATTTCCATCATTGGTTGAACCCCAACATTTGTCACTGTATATGTCCCGGTGCTTAACAGTTTTTTTTGTATATAAATCTGGTCACAATTGCTAATGTAGGAGAGCTCATGGTGGTATGTCCTGAGTTGGACCAGATAAGAAATACAGATTTAAATTGTGTCTTTGGACAAACAACTTCTTCTCGACTGTAAGAAATTAAGATTAGAAAATGCTCATGTTGGCATTTTATTGTGTAACTTAAATCTGTTGTGATTATAGGTGATTAAAAATGTGTTCTTTTTTTATAAATCACTGTAAGTCAATTGGTGTGAGTGAACTATAATGTTACCCTACATGTCATTTACAAGTCAATGCCCAAATGGGCCACCCTCTTAAAAAAATCTAAGCAAACCCCCTGCCTACACAATGCTTGGTTATGAGTAATAATATCACACATCCCTAAAAAGTTACAGTTCTTTGATTATGGCTTTTTAAACATCTTAAGACCCAACCAACAAAGCAGCTGCAATCCACACAGTCAATGACCAGGAAATAGACAAACAATGGTTTGGAGGGTCATTTCCTCACCACGACTGTTCTCCTCTGATCATAATATCCCAACAAAAATGCATCAAAGGTTTCTCATAATCTCAATCTAGCAAATTTGATCCAAAATGTTAATTCCCTTTAGTACAGACTGTATGTGAGAAGTCCTCACTTTAGCCAAGGATCTTTGTGGAGATCAAGCAGTTCTTCACAACAGAGCATGTGGGGTACTGACAGACATTTTGGTTGGCTGAATAATTTCTATGTAATGCTTTTGCTCAAGTTTTCTGCCAACTTTATCATTAAGTGCATGACTTTGATCCTTTTTTCTTCTTATAAAATTGATGATTAACACGTAACAAATGTGTGTCCAGCTGTGCTTATGTGTGTGTAACCGTTTTGCAGCTCATGGATAAGGAGTGCTACAGAGACATAGAGAAAATCAAAACCATTGGAAGCACATACATGGCAGCTGTGGGCCTCGTCCCCACTATTGGTACCAAGGTGACATGAATTTGTTCTGCTTGATATAAATGCACTTTAGTCAGAACAATATAAAGGATCATTTTAAACACATTCTAACTGCTTTGTGATATTTCCTCCTTTAGGCCAAAAAATCTGTTTACGACCATTTAAGCACAATAGCAGACTATGCTATCGAGATGTTTGATGTTTTGGATGAAATCAACTACCAATCTTACAATGAGTTTGTTTTGAGAGTGGGTGAGTATTCCCTTGTAATCAAACAGAATACAACCACGAATTAAGTTGAGATGTAATGATGAAAAGCCACAGTCTGACATTGTTTTGTATTCGTTTGACATCTTTGTTTATGTAGGTATCAATGTGGGTCCAGTGGTTGCAGGGGTGATTGGGGCACGCCGACCTCAGTATGACATCTGGGGAAATACGGTCAATGTGGCGAGCAGGATGGACAGCACAGGTGTACCAGGGAAAATACAGGTGAGACAGTCACAATACATTGTGATATTTGTCTTAAAGTACATTATGGTAGGGAAAAGTTTGTGTATATATTATTGAGGGATGATACAGCATAAGAAGCTGCATTCATCCATAAGGATATCACGTCCTGATATGGTCTTTATCAGTGTTGTTCTCTCAGAACTTTTATTTAGGTGAACCTGACTAAACTAGTGACCTGGTCTTTCTGACCCTGTGACAATCTCCTATTTGCTTTGACACCACAAAAGGTCTTCCAGCAGAGTTTTCAGTTTGCAGTATCTATTCATAGTTTCATAACAAAGGGAAACAGTGGGACGTTAACAAGGATACCAAGTTTCACATCAGAAGTTGTTAGCCTTTGCACCTATCCCCAATGCCTTCATGACCAGGGATGGAATTTAAACATATTATAGACCACTAATAACTCATTACTTCTTTGAAAAGTAATGAAATAACTTTAATTATAATGTGTTATCAAAAGTAACTCATGTGCTTTATGTTTAAAGGAATATTTTAGTATTTTGAAGATGTGTGTAATAGGTTATTGACAATAGTCAGCAGAGCTGGCTGGCCCAGTAGCCAATATAGGCAAATGCTAAGGGCACAGTGGCCTACAGGGGGCGCAACAAAATCAGGTAAACACTCACTGTCAATATAATTATATTGAAACTAATTGTTATGATTACATCTGCCAAGGAGGTTAGGTTATTGCCGGTGTCTTTTGGTTTGTTTGCTTAACTGTTAGCAGCATAACTCAAAAAGTTACAAAGGGATTTCGATAACATTTTAGGAAATGTCCAGATTTTGACAAGGAACAAATGATTACATTTTGGGAGTGATCTGGATCACCTTTTGGATTCCGCTATGATGAAAAATGTGATGTTCTTGAATAACTAGTGATAAAATAGATATCACTATGAATCCGGTTGCTAATGGTATGTTTTCATGGTCAAGGAATCTAAATATTTAGATGAAATAAAGATAGGAAAATCACAATACGGGTGAGGACTGTGGCGCTGGCGGAGGTCTGCGCTCTCCCAGTGCTTTTCTAGTTAACTCTTCAAATGGAAAAGTTCACATTGATTCAAATGTAAAGCAAAGGGCAATCAATATAACTACAAATAATAATACTGAGCTAAGCTACGCCCCCTCCCACTTTAGTTTTGCATATAGTTGTAGTTAGGTATTTCAAATAGTAGTTCTTTATAGTTTTACATAGTCTAAATGTAGCTTATTTACAGATTTATTGTGAGCACACTGTTTGGTTGTTTAAATTATTTGATTTTGATTGTTGTATTTAGAATTTATTACTATTATTATCATTAATTTACTTGTTTATAGGACTTTTATTGAATTGTAAGAGTATTTTTATTGTATTTCATTTTTATTGTATGCATTTGCAATTTGTTGAGCATGTAAATCAGGTGACGTGTTATCTTTTAAATTAAAGACAATGGTAAGAACAATGCTGTTTATGAATGCAACTGCATAAATTAAACTATTTAATAAAATTTCATCCTCTAAACTAACGCAAACAAGAAACCACTTCAAAAACCTAAAAGTAACTTAAGAACAATTTCATCCTATTTTTTCTTCCTGGAACAGTCTCTATCGCTCACAAAGACGTCGACAGGTCCAAACCATGAGCTAAAGCTTTAGACCCCCTTGAGGGGGAGCCACCTGCCACGGCCTCAGATATGGGTGTAAACACCATAATGGATGCTATCAAAGCTTCTGAGCTACTGCTCATGGGAACAATAGAGAGCACCAATGGATATGACCATTTACAGATATTAAATTGGGCTGATCCAGCTACACTGCAAGGTTATAGTTTTTTTCACCAGAGAGTCTCTGCATCTCTGCACACTGTTTCATGATTCAGCAAATGACTGTATGCTCATCCACCTGTGCGTGTTGACTCTACAGTTTCACTCTATGGACTCAGGAAGACACTTCAGAAGAGACTAATACTGAACTGAATATGAGTGATATTGACTCAAGTGACAATGACGTTTCTCTTAGTGTGGATACACAGGGTTACCTTTATGAACCGGAGTGTACAGAAGAAGAATTTCTTCAGAATAAGATTCGGCGGGCAGACTCAACAAGCATGGAAGATCACACAGTCACTTTCTGCATCATAACATGTGCAAAACACAGAGACCTCCTGGAGGAAAAATAAAGTGCTCTGCAATTTTTTCACCCACTTATACATGAGACCAAACATAGTTTTGTTGCTTGTTTTAAGATAAACTCACGCAATTATGCAAAATAACTGAACCCGTCAACAGCAGTGTACCTTACCGATATCTTAGTTTGTACCTCATAACAGCACAGCTCTGCTGGGAGCCTTTGCAGCCACTTCACTGACATTTTTCAAGTGCCTGACACAACCAGGTTCAACTACTGAACTATCCTTCTGAGTTACTACTCACTTTTCCCTCCTCAGAGTCATGATCTTCAACAGGCCTATAACATAGTTTGCAATAGAGGGTATGTGGTGACTTAACAAATTGTGAGAGCAATGTCTTGTAATTGATATTGGTGGTAAGAAACACTATATCACCAAAAAAGTTGTGTGTTTTTTTTGTTTCATTTTCAGAAGGCCTTATTATTTCTGATGAAGTTCATTACAGAAAATATAGTCTACATTGATTTGTATTTTAAAATTACAAAAAACAACAGTAGTGCCGTAGAGTAAAATTTGAAATGCAGCATTAGGTTGCATATACCATAGGATAAAGCTCTGAAATGACAGAGAGCAGAGTACTTAGGCTTTCTCTGGGCATACTGTTTTACCATCTGTTTAGCTTGCTGTTGCCTCCTGATATGATGAATATACAATTGATATTTCATTTATAACACCAATGACGGTGCTTAGAGGTGTAAAAGGTGACATTTCCCCTCTAATAGAATACACTTGTTACCACTTTCCCCAAATGGACACTTGCTGAGCTACAGTAGGTCTTTGTTCAGCCTACAAGCAGCGCCAGTGAGAGAAATGAATCTTCAAACTTTATGATGCTTGCTCAGTGATTTATAGAGCA
This sequence comes from Scarus forsteni, assembly GCA_036419115.1. Classification (NCBI taxonomy): domain Eukaryota; kingdom Metazoa; phylum Chordata; class Actinopteri; order Labriformes; family Labridae; genus Scarus; species Scarus forsteni. Next base: position 23,041,624 of record JAZDUH010000157.1, on the reverse strand, counting down.
AGACTTTTACATTAAATTTACTTGTCTCATAGATGGCAAATGCCCCCACCCCTATGAGGACGATCAGTTCTGTAAGCATTCAAACAATCAATAAATTAATAAAAAAGTTATTGTCCATGATAGATTTACTCAGCTATAATTCTGATATGAGCAGCACATCAGCATCAGTTGCCTGTGCCTAAATACGCAACATATTAAGCTTACACATAAAATTGCAAGCTTTCAGTTAGAGGAAAAACAAGTCCAGTTGTTATTTAAAAACTGCAGGGGTATCAAATCCAGAAACATCCTTTAAAGTACACAGCATAGTGTCAGGTGGCCCAAGATTAGGCTTAACATTTCCAGAAATTAACAATAACATGACAATAATTGCTCATTACCGATCAGTTTACAAGGCTTCTCTAGCCATGTGTTGGTAATGTGCAAAAATATTGATACTGTCTTTGAGCCACAGCAAACATTAGAGCACAAAGTCAAAAGCCAGAATGCTAAAGCCACCTACTTCTTGCGAGGGGTACAGCTCATGAGAATAAACACTTTAACAGCCTGCTCTGAGCAGGGCTCATAAGAAGGGATTATAGACATGACAAAATGTAATATATACTGAGGACACCTTGGACCAGTGTAAAGTTGTCATGATTGAGTTTTGAAACCCTTTACGGATCAGTTTTAACCTTCAAAGTTAAAGCTGCTAAGTAAAACCCACTTTTTTTCTGCACAGGTGACAGAAGAGGTCTATCGCCTGCTGAACACCAACTATGACCTGGTTTCTCGTGGCAAAGTCAGTGTCAAGGGCAAAGGTGAGATGCTGACCTATTTCCTAGAGGGAAAGGTTCAGGGTGTGGGCACTGTAACCACTTCCTCAGTGGTACGTTCAGCAAGCCTAGCACGACGGATCCATTCCTGTGGCAAGACCAGCGTTCCAACCAAACTGGGGAACGTCTCCTCAGCTGCGAGCCTGGCTGCTTATGCCAGCATGGGCAGCAACATGCAGATGAACACTGCCAACAGTAGCAACAGCCAAGCTACATGTCTGCCTTCATCCCGTGTGCCCGCAGTGGGTGAGGAGGATGAGGAGGGGGATGCGGAAGTTACGGGGATTGAGATTGAGGCTGTGGCAGCAGTTGCAGATGTATCAGTATAATAAGGAGGACAAGGCCAAAAACTTTAAAGGAGAAAAGGAAGAAAATGTCTGGTGTGTGGCCTCCAGAAGACAGGGCTGTCCAGGTATTTCCCTTAAATGTTTGCCACTGGTGCAAACCACAGCATGCTTGATCAGGGTTTGAACTTCCTGAGAAACAACACGGTGATGCAGACAATCATAGCTGCTCTAAGAAATATTTACCTGTGTGAGGAGAGAAGGGAAAAAACCCACAATCTACAGTCATCTTTTAACTTTTTTATACCAGATGATATAGTTTGTGGTGTTCCTGGGTTTCCCCAGATCCAGGTCAACATTAATGTGCATCTTTGTTTTAAATATAGTTCATATTCATGTACAAGAGGATTTGGGAAATTACTACACAGAAAAAGACTGATCTTGCTATTGCTTTTGCACTGTCTCTCTGATTATGCCAAGGATACACTGCATTATTTACAGTATAAAACAGTGTTTTTTCTGCTTGTGTATGTAAGCATGCATGTGTGTATTTGTGAGTGTGTGTAAGCATGTGTGGTTCATTCTGAATCGTAACGAAACAGCACAAAATACTTTTTTATACTTGGAGCTCACTGGATGAACTTTTTCAAGACATATTTACAGTTAATAGTGCATGACTTTTTGAGAGTTGACAGCCATAGTATCAGTACTCCTGTTGAAAGAAAACCAAAGTATTAAGCTTTCTATGGATCTACAGATTTACAGCTTATGTTGCCTCATCACACAGCCCAGAGGAAACACAATGCGCTTAGCTGGAATAATGTGGTAAGTGGGACATCGATGGATTTTAAAGTGATTTTTTTTTACATTTTTGATAGAAATGTGCAACCTGGCTCCAAAAATGTTTGGACAATGTGAAATAAAAATAAAGATTAAAAACACAATATATTTCATATTTAAACTGTTACACTTGTACTTTTCCTACAAACACACAAATTGAATTTAATACCTGCAATGCCTTCCAAAAACAGTTGGGACAGGAGGATGTTTACCACTGTTTACATCACCTTTCTTCACACATCACTGCATCTGGGTACTAAAGACACCAACTGTTATTGTATAAGTATATTATATTATATATACTTCATGTGTCTGTGCACACTCACTGGTCAACTGATATTCTTGTTATGTAGTGGTAAGACAGTTTTAATGGAGACATAACAAAGGCCACAAACATTACTGTGAGGAGGATTTTTCCTGAAAATTGAATAAACTGACTATTAAATATGCACTGAAGTGAAAACTATAATGTCCACCTGATAAATCCCCCTAGATATTTTGGTGTAGTGCTAATGCATTCATACGCATTAATATCAGATATCGTAACACAAACACTGAAAAGATGGATGATTCATGTGATTTAAAGGGACTGTGAGGAGTTTCTAAGTAATTGCAAAAAAGTCTCACTTTTAGATAGATGAGTTTTATAGCATCAAAATAGGTTATCTATAAATGCTATTCCTTTGCCTTCTGGTCGGGTCAGACAGGGCTGGACTGGCCTGGATACTCAACTTCGGGAACAAGGCAATTAAAACTAGAGCAAATTAATATTATTCGGACACGTCTTAGAGCACCGGGCTGTAAGTAGCGATATATAGCCGGCTACAAAACTACGATACTAAGTTTTCCAAAAATTGCTTGTTGTCATACATCAAAAACTACCGCTACGTAACTAGAAAGAGATACATTACCTCGTCGCATTAAATCCTGTAAGTTGTTGAAAAAAGAAGTTGTAAAGCAATGCAGCGTTCTGAGGAAGGTCCGGGCTACAACACAACAAACACACGCTTTGGCTTGGGTCACGTCTTTTGGTGCGTTCCAGTTGTAGTCAGAAGTAGGAATTTCCGAGTTCCGAGTAGGAAAATTGCCCCGAAGTCAGAATTTCCTTCTGGGAACTCGGTGAGACCTCGCCACCCCCGAGTTGACAATCGAAAATGGATGCCCCCAGTGTGAGCAGTTATTTAGCTCATGTAATAATCAATTTATTTGCACTTCTGACTGGGGTGTGTCGCTCTAGATCAGCTGTACACATTGTATTGTTAGACTTGTATTTACAAAAATGCTGCCATGGTGATAATCACATTCTTCATACAACAACGCAGGGTGTGCTAACAACAGCTAACAACAGCCTGGTGCTCGGCATGTTTTTTTCCGACTTCAACTGGAACGCCAATAAGTCGGAGATGATGTCACTCCAAGTTCCGCGGTTACTGGAGCGCAGCATTACGACAGTTGCCGTGCGTGCTCATGGGTAGCAGAGTCTTTGTGTCACCAGTTTTTGTCTCTAACTTGTTGCATAATATTTTGATTATCCATGCTTTCTCACTTTTTTTCTGCCACGCTCTTCTTTCTCTTAAAAGTCTTTAATGCTAGCAAAGATATAATCAACAAAACTAAAGTAATCTGCAGTTGGTCAACAGTGTCAGTTTTCTGTTGTCTTATATTTTGCTTCATGATGCTTGCATGACATAAATTCTCCTTACAAGAAAGGTCCGAACTACATAAGTTGCTCCAAGACATATTTTTTTGATTTGCAAGTCACCCATGGGTAATAAAACACTACTGCACCATCATGGATTATAAGCACTAAATGTTGTCCCTAATTTGCTGAGATTCCTCTAGATTTTTTCAATCTTTTGATAATATTATGGACTGTTGTCAGGGAAATCTCTGATTTCCATTTGCCGACAGCCTCTCACAAAATGGCGACCCTCTCGTCATTGTTGACTGTGAACCACGGAGCCTTTCAGGTGTGCTCCATTTGCACCAAGTCACTGTATCGTCTCCTGTTTATGTACTTTACTATGAAACTTTTAATCTTAAAATTGGTATTTTCTTAGGATTTTCCTGTTCCAAATGACTTTTGAATGTGTTGCAGGCATTAAAATCTGAATTTTTGTACATGCCCAAAAGAATAGTTCAGTATTTTATAAACATAAAATGTATTTGCACTGAGTTCTCTTGTAAAAGGTTGAGAAGGATTTGTTAATTTAACATACACTGTTTTTTTCACATCTTCACAAATTCCAAACCTTTTTAGAACTGGGTTTGTATCTTAATTACAAACCTTCGACAAAGCTTTACTGTTTTATTGGGTGAAATCTTGATGAAAGGAGCAAAGGAAAGTGTTTTGACCTTGAATATAATCATTTTTGTAGTGCTGCTGAGGAATTAGTTGATGCCAAAATTGGACCACTTAATAATGTTGCATACAGGACTAAGATTTAATGTACAGCATAATGCAGGCATACATATGGAAAAACAAGAATGCATGTATGAGGATAGTCAAAAGCACATACAGGACTTGGCCCTATACAACAAGCACACAGCTTCTAAAGATGCACAACCTACTGTAGTCGTTTAGCCATCACTTTTCAAATGCTTGATGTACATTGACATGTCTGGCAGCACAATGGCTGTGGTGCATTATCTGGCTGCTGTCGTCTTTCAGGCATTCATCGCTCTACTCTTGCCTCTTTGTTAAGTTTAAGCTTTATTTTGACATTTGGATATAAAATTTTAGCTTCTGCACATCCCTTTTACAAACAATCTCAGAAAATGAGAGGCGCTTGGAATATCTTCACAGCCTATATCTTTAGCATGGTAGATCCTTCACTTTTTCTGCAAAAGTGTAAATTCATCACGTTGCAAGTTTTTTGCCTTACTTAATAAGCTTACAGTGATTGCAACTTGCCTTTTTACATATATTCACTTTGATATGCAGATCATACTTTTTGTACATAGCCAAAAGCTGCAAACTATGTTGTATCTTGTACAGTGTAAAGTTGTTATTTGAATATTTTGTAATAAAGAGAACATTGGTGTATAAAATGAAAAATGAGTGAGGTTGTGGTTTTTGATAACAAAGCACTCTTGATGTCGACTGATTAAGAGTAAAAATCCAAAAATTTCAAAATGTATGTCTAGTTAAATGCAATTTACTGCATGTATCAATAATGTGAGAAGTATTGTTTCTGTCTTTACCATCCAGACTTCATCATATCTGTGAGCTTCATTTAATAAAGTTGCCTCCCTTTGAAATATCAATCAATAATTTGAACAAGAGCATGTCATTTTGGACAAGTAGTTTCACAAAGCTGCTTCTGATGCATGTTTCATGATATCAGAGTGATATCATACTTTTTTGCTCATAAGCAACAACATCAAAAAGTTTTAGAGATGTCATATGGATTGTTGGAGTCTCCATAAGTGCTCCGAACTCAAAGTCAAAATTCAGTGCCATCAAGTCTTGTCTGAGAGCCAAGGTAAATCGTTTTGTACTTTAAAAGTGTATTATTTTATCATTTTAAAGAGAGTTTCATAACATTAACAAAAATGATAATGATAGGGACTTTTGGTTCAATATTGTGGCTTTACATAATCTTATGCTCATCTTATTTTCCTGACTTATTTATTACCTGCTACTGGGGCAGCTAGGTTAAACCAAATCCACCTGTCACTGCAGAAAAACATCAGTATTTGGTTGGTGGCTGGTGCTTTGTCCCATTAGTTTTCCCACCTCATCTGTAAGACATGTCTCCACAGCACATGCTGTCATAACGTTTGTAGTGTTGTCAAGCCAAACTTTCAGCTGCTGTGGTCCACCATGATCCTCTTCCTAAAACTTTGTTTATGTGCTGCATCACAATTGACATAATGGTGCTGCTACGACACAGCAGGTCCTTACAGATAAAAATAACTTAAACGGACAGCAGTGCTTGCTCTGCAGTTTAATCATAAAGAAAGACTTGTGTACATGTTAGGATCTAAAAAGCAAAACTGATCCACAAATTGGGTCAGGTTTGTGAGCAAATAAACCTTGCAGTGCAGATGGCACAGCCTGATTTAATATTTGCAAAATCTGGCAGATCCATCTTGCCAGTCTTCAATCTACAACAGCTGTAATCAGCACAAAGTGGGACAGCCCAATCAGCATCTTTTAAAGCAGGAAAAGGTGGGCAGCAGGAAGTGACTACAGAGATTGGCATAGCTGTTTACAGAAACAGTAGCTATTTTGTCTGATCTAGACCGCATTTCTTTATCAACTGAAAAATAAATGACAACACCACAGACTTCTCTAAGTAAAATATACTTTGCCCCATTAAGGAAATATTTTACTGAGGGTTTGTTTTGCAAAGTTGCACACGTTCTATTTTTCACACTGTTGCAGCAGTACCTGCCCACTACATTATCTGATATACCTGTAATGAATCTGAGTGACTGAATGGTTGAAATATATTGTGAAATAATACAAGTGAAATATATTGAACAGTCCATCTGGCGTTTCAGGTATTGAGCAACTGCCGGGTCTGCACTTTGCCACCCCTGACGACTTGCCTGTACCAACAGCAACATTGACCCTACACAAACCCTACACCCTGAGGTTTTGCATGCAAGAGATATGAACCCCTTTCAGCTGTGTTACCAACTCCTGTAACGAGGGGAAGTGTCCCAAGCCCTTAAGGACTAAGCTACACTGCCCACTGTTCCTGTGTGCACCACAGAAACCATCAGAAACACACATCTTCCTGTGTAGTTTTTTCCTGTTTTTTCCACTTAATAAAATTTCATGCAATTATACTTAATACAATACCCTCAAGAAGTACTAAATATTTTATGAAATTAGGTTATGCAAGGTACTTTTCAGTAGATGTTTTAGTAAATCTGAGGACACTTTTGTAAACACTTAACCCAACGTTTTTGAATCATTTTTCTTCAAAAATTATCTACTACAAGGTATTCTCTATCCACATGTGTAATTGTCTATCAGCAAAGCTTTGTTAATTCAAAAGTGACCCCATCTATAGTAATGTCCGGCCTACCATCTGTACCTGCACTCAGTCTTTTATAAAGGGGCCACACTGACCAATACCTCTTTTGTGGGTAACACATTTATTTCTGGCAAGCACCTTTTATATTTTTTTGTAGAAATCAAATAAAATGAACCCCACCACTTTAAAATAATAGTTTTACTGTGCATGGAAAAAGTATGTGGGAAAAGGGTTTATTATGCGGTTCGTTGTACTCCCACAGCCAGATTAATGTCACTATGTCCCAAACACTGAGTGGGAGCCAGATTTGTTTTCCCAGTGTTGATGTTCAACTGGTCAGAGGTTCACCGAGAGGAACAGCTAAGTCAACAAAACAGGCCTTATTACAACTCTCTGAATACGATCCAGCATTACAGATCGTCTCATTAGGATTATAGTCTTTGTATATTTTACTGCACCAGTGTCAAAGTCTGAATTCCCAACTGATGAACAGGAACTGGGGTGGGGGATTCAAAAAAGGCTGACCCCTTGAAACCAGGACCAAAAGTGGTCAAAAGAGAAATGACAAGACTCAAAAATTACATTTTGTTCAATTCAACAACAGAGTAAAAAATGTTTTTCAGTTTTTGGTAGACACTCAGATCAATTAAAAAGACTTACTAACACTCACTGCCCACTTTATTAGGTACACTCATTCAACTGCTTACCAACCAAAATAGTTTATCGATCACATGGCAACAACTCAATGCATGTAGGCATGTAGATGTGGCCAAGAAAACTTACTGAAGGTCAAACTTTGCATCAGAATGGGAAAGAAGGGTGATGGGAGGAGGGGGATTTTCACCCACAACCATCTCTAGGCTTTGTAGGAAGTGATCTGAGAGAGAGAAAGTATCCAGTGAGTTGCAAGCTAGGTCAAAAATGTATTGTTGTTTCAAGTGTTTCAAGGTGGTAGAAAGGCCAAAAAATCCCTCAAACAATCACTCAGTAAAACCTAGGTATGAACTAGGGCTTAAAGACACATTGTTATCATATTGATATCAAGATATTAACATTCAAGATATTAATATCAAAAAAGCAACAATATAAACAATATAGATTTCCCCTGCACTCGCCCTGCGTGTACAGCTCTGGAAGCTCTTAAATGCATCGCATGATTTTCACTGAACCCGTAGTCATATCATATTGTATTGATGTCAAGATATTTGGCATGAGCATTAAGATATGGAATTATGTCCATATCGTTCAGCCCCAGTCTGAACAGGACCATATTTCGAAGGCATAACACACTGTATCTCATTTGGGCCCCTTGAAGCCACATTGCTACAGCTGGCACAAGAGGTCTCTGGGAGTTTGCCTCGGCATCCTAAGGGCTCAAGAAAAACTAGTTCTTCGGCTGACAGTGGCAGCAGCCTCAGCATGGGGACTTGGGAACCTCAGACACTGAAGGTCTCCCGGAGGCGTGGTCTTCAGTGAAGATAGTGAGGGGGACAGTCCTCCCATCCTCATGGGTCTTTAAAAGGACCCCCTCATTCCTGATAATTCTGGGGCCCTGACTCTCCAGCCTCCCCTGTCAACCTCCACCAGGAGAGCCTGGTTAGCCTTGGGGGTGGGCTCATGGGTATTCAAGGCTATCACCCAAATTTTTTTTAAGACACCCTCAGTAACAAGAGGGCCAACTTTCACCACTGTGAGCGACCATCAGCATGTGCACAGACTGCGGGATGAGCTGTTCATGCTCCTGGAGAAAAAAGGCTCCATGAAAAGTGAAATAAATTTTTAAAGCACATTATACTAATGCCACACTGGCCAAAATATTCCCAGACAAAAATAGTGAATGTAACAGATGTCACCAAGCCCCAGCTAACCATCTACACATGTTTTGGACATGCCCTCAGCTCAGCGCCTTTTGGTCTGACATTTTAAATCCCTTAGTGAGATATTTCATATACCTATCAATTTAGATCCATTGACAGCTCTATTCGGTTTACCCCAGAACCCCAATATTCCTTTGAATATTAAACGTGCCATTGCCTTTACAACACTTCATGCCAGACGTTCCATTCTTCTTAAGTGGAAACATGCCTCACATAATAAATGGATACAGGAGATTTTAAGTTGCCTTAAACTTGAGAAGATGCAATATTCGTTAAAGGGGTTCCTTAAGACTTTTTATGAAATCTGGGAACCTTTTATGCAGTATGTCTACTTCCTGAGGATGATAATGCCATTACTTGAGGAACTTTTTGTTTTTCTTATTACTTAACTATTTGCCCTTAGCACTGACTTAAAAGCGTTTTTTTTTGTTTTTGTTTTGTTTTTGTTTGTTTTTTTGTTTTGTTTTGTTTTGTTTTGTTTGTTTGTTTGTTTGTGTATGTGTGGTATTGTGACCAACAAAGGGTAAGGGTGGGAGTGGGGTGGGAAAGGGGATGGGGGGTGGCGGGAAGGGGTGGGAGATAGTTAAATGCACTTTACAAACATTGTTTTATTCTATGATGTTATATTCACCGTGTTATTTCTGCTTCTTTCACTCTGTGATCGCAGTGAAACTCTCTCGTAATGAAAAGAAATAATGATTTTGCTTGTATTGTTGCTAAGAAAATTAATAAAAAGATTTATTTTAAAAAAAAAAGTGAAATAAAGGGATAGCCAATCTGTATATCCTGAAAATCCAGAACCTCTCATCTCAGAGTGGGTCAATGCCAAAACTTTAGCTGACTACATTCTTCTCTTTTAGTTTACATAATGCTGTGGTCACTGGCTGAGTTCCTCTGCTTGTGACAGGTACACTACTACATGTCTTCACTTATGTTCCCACTTAAATGGTATTACCCTGCTCACAAACATAGAAGACAATTTAAAGCATACATGCATCCCTTCTTTAATTTCATGGATAAACTTGCTTAGGTTAAATGACTTTGTTATTCCCGTTAAGAGGCCATCCACTTCCACCTGTTATCTGTTCAGCTTCAACACCTGATTTCAATAATCAATAATTACAGCCTGATACTGCAGGATATTGACGTGACTGCAACAGCTCAGTCATCAGCCAGCTACATGGACATTCAGAGACAGAAAGTAGGTTAAAACCACTTTTTTTACATAAGCAGAAGCTCTTACTTCAAGTGTAATTTGTGCTTTGTATGTAAAAGATCATGATGGTTCAGAGGCGACATCTGGAGACCATGCTAGAAGAGTCTGAGCCAGAGGAAGTAACAGAGGGAGACAAACCAGGAACAGAAGATGATCAAAAAACAGAAGGTATGGAACCAAAGGAGACAGGGGAGGAAGGCCACAGTGAGGAGGATGAAGATATTGTTGTGTTGAAGGCTTTGAGATCGAGGCGACAATCCCATTCCCCCAGAAACTCAGAGAGTGTTTTAGAACAGCAGCCTTCAAACATGCAGAAAGAGAAGGTGGAGAATTTGCCTGGGTCAGATCTGAGCACACCTTCAGTGAATCTGAATTACTCTCAAATACATGAAGAAGCAAGATCAGGATATGAGAGGAGGTCCAGCACTGATACACTAAGATTAACGGTAAGGACGTAAGCTTATTGAACACAAATATAACACACAACTGATATGTAGTACAGATGATGATCTTTCTTTCAAGGTGTCCAAGTCAAACTGGCAAAAAGAGAAACCTCCACATCGTGCTACACCAAAACCAAAAATTCAGAAGTCGACGGGCAGGAAAAGGACAAGGAGGACATCTCCAGTTGTGAGTGCAAAGGAAAATTCAAACTACTAAAAGCTTAAAAGGGGAGAGCAGGGATGGTTGTGACACTTTTTGCTTCAGCCCCTGTAACTGAAACGTTCTTTCTAGGGGGTGTCCTGATCATTTCTTTCGTCCCAATCCTAATCTGATTTCTACAATTATTATCTACTGATTCCATGTTTCAATCCAATACTTACATTTACCAAAACAATAGAGCTACACACTGTTTTTGCTTGTTTATTATCCAATCTAAATATGCAATGTAACAAGATGCCCCTATTGAATTCCTTTATCTAAATCTTGCAAGCATTATTTCAAAACTCATAAAGAAATACAACTTCTTCTCATAATGGTATATACCGTAAATATCCTACTGACCCAAGGACAGTTAGTGGTGTGTCAATTGTCGTATTTCCAAGCTGCTAACGTGCTAGCTACAGGGTTGCTACTGCTACATCACTTGTTCATTTACAGCCTGTCATAAAGTGCACCCAACTTATGGAAACTAAGGTTAAGTAAGCAGAGAGATGATCAGTAATTGTCCTGACCCATGATCAGTTAAAAAATGTTAACAGTGGTTGGATCCAATACTTTTATGGATACAGTATCAGGACATCCCTAATCCTTACCTAAAATCAAATCACTGTAAAACAATTCATCAACACTTGCCAGCAATCTCTGTAGACCAAATAATTAACAAAGGCCTAAATTCTAATGACTTGTGTTTCAGCTCCTCAGTATTAACAGTACTTCCTCTTCTAAAATAGTTTTAGTAATGGATACAATTTAGACTTGATGGGAAAAAAAAAGACTTTCTGACCAAAAATAAAATCTACATGCAACACTTTCTCACTATGAGATCAGGGGGGAGTGGGAGGATTTTAAATTGATCATGTGACTCCAATCTTACTCCTTTTGGAGAAACATGGGATGTTACACCTCTCCCTGTGTCACAACCTTCTCCATCCCCCCTATACTACCCAGCCCTAACACAGATGCCCTTATATTTTTCCAAGCAGGAGACCTTTCCTCAGTGGCTGGTGAACCTGATGTTCAACATCGAGGAGGCAACGACGCACCAACTGGTGGTTGAGAAATGTCGTCAAACATATCCAGCCACACCGACCAATGACCAATGACCTCTTTGTGGAGCAGTATGTGGAGCAAACTCCTTATACACTATTTTGGTTGGTAATGCCAGAGATTTAAATCTGTGTACAACAAGAAAGAGAAGGTTTTTTTTCTATGATCATTAAGCAATGTAAAAATGATGAGTCAAATTGAGAGACCTGTGTTTGTGGTTTGTTTTATTCATCCACAATCACCTCCCAACACCTTTGCCATGAACCCTTGACTCTGTTCCTGTCAGTGTTGTTTGATGTAAATGTCTGTGTACGATACTATGAGAGGCCCACGCGCTCTTCAAACAGCGTCGCACACATCCACCCACACACACAGACAGTAGTTTATTGAACTTTAGGAGGGCAATAGGGGAGAGTTTGTGTTTTTACTTTGATGGATAACAGTGAGATTTGGTCAAGATATTGTACCGATGCTTTCAAAAATGTTACATTAAGAAGTAAACTGTAGAAATTGTTTTGACAGTATCTGGATCTGTTTAAGGATGAAAACATATATGAACATTTAAAGGACCCTATTCACAAAAGATTTGTCCATATATATTCAAGAGTTAAAAGAGAAATTGCTTCTCATGTATAGATAAGCTGTGTAGAAGTGGTTTAGAATAGGTCAAAAATGCAAAGTATCAGTGCCTCCTGACAGTATTCCTTAATTTATGTGAGGGCTCCAACATCATATTTTCCTTTTACATTCTTATTTAATCTGTTACCAAAATGCTGGGGTTTGTGGGTACAGGGAAGATTGATAGGAGAAAGGAAACAGTAAAAGAAGAGGTTTTGTTTTGATCAACTAAAGAAAGTCAAAATTATTAGAATACTGTAAAGACATAACCTGACATGGACGGTTCAGGCAGGTCCGTCTGCTCTACAAGGCTAGTGAAAACATATTTTAGAGAAAATGTCTGCTACATCTAATTAACATTTAATTAGTATGAGTGAAATTGGCTTGCGACTTTGTAAATACAATTGCAATGAAAATATGTCCATTTAGAAAAGAAATTCAACATAAAAGTTTAATCGTTAATTCCAATTCATTTCAAATTAAAAATAAAACTCAAAGAAGTCAAAAATGTTACTCAATTCATGAATTTTTGACTAAATTGTTATCTAGAACAAAGACAAATGTTGAAATTGTATTTAATTGCAACTTAAAATGGAAAATAAATTAAACAAAATCAAGAAAAAATAAGAACCAGATCAAATAAGTTAAACTACATTAAAAAATGTTACTACCGACAAATCAGAAAAGTAAATTTAAAATCCCAATGTCAAATTTGTTAATGTTTTTCTGTTAAATTTTGACAAAACTCCTGTCAAAATGACAGCAATAAAAATGACATTGAATATATAAATTTAGATTGCATGAACAGAGTAAAGGTTGGTACTCATTGCTAAGAATTAAGTCAAAATGTTGGGGAAAATGACACAAAATACCTGCTATAAGGTATAAGTTTTGAGTTTCTTTTTTTCTCCTCAACTTTACTGTCATGAGTTCAACTTCATTAATAAAAATGTGCATCAAAACAATTACAATTTTACATTTTTCCTGTAAGTTAGACCTCTTTAGATGCATAGTGATTATCATGTCCTGTCTATATTCTTCCTGTTGTGAACCATAGACAGAGGCTGATATTCTTACTTTAAAAATAATCCCATTTTCCTTAATTAATCACAGCATTGCAAGGCATAATTTTTTTCATTCAGCATCATCTGTTTTTGGTAATAATCTTTTCCTTCTATTTCAAACCAAACAGAAGAGACAGTGACAGCTTGAGGTCATCCAGAGTCCACTGCACCACTGTTGTTATTGTGTAAATTGAGTAAGTGGAGTAATCTGCCATTTGCTGGACATATACAGTAGTTATACTACATAATACTACACCAATGACACCCAATTATAAGCTAGTGTCTTTGCTCTGACAAACATGTTATTATTATTGAGGCAGAGCGGTCCATAATGCTAGGGTTATGCAATGCTAAAGGGGAATGATCTTGTTTATCTGTCTGCCTGATAAGAGGAACCTTTAGCAAAGACACTAAAGTGACAAACAGGGTTTAAGTTCGAAAACAATCTGTGGACATTACTTAACAACGTGCCAATTGGACATGGCTTATTTTTAATCATCAGTCATTATCTCATGGCCTAGAACTGCATGAATTAATACTTATTGTGGATGTCATCTATCACCACTATATTGACACATTTCCTCCAAATGGAGTGATTGTTTTTGTAACCTCAGGTAAAGACAGAGGTTGGTAATTTGGTTGTCCAAAAACAGGGTTGTTTTGTTCTACAATCACTTTTATGATCCTGAGTCAATATTGACTACAGACCTTGTGAACTCGGATCTACCCACGTCAACCAGGGTCATCCACCGTTTAAAGCTGCTTTGTCAAAATATTTTATTCATGGTCTGTGTCAAACATTAACACTTCAAGAGGCCGGATCTCCATATAAAAACAGCTGCTTCACTGAAAAGAGTTTAGAAGGAAACTACAATCGCACTGAACACCCCTGACAGAAGAACCTACTGACCTGCCACATAGAGATGCCTGGATTATGTGAGAACCTGAGGTCTGTGGCAGCATTAACTCTGGCTGTCCTGGCTGTGGTGAAGTCATCCCCTGTTCTTGGACCGGAGCCTATCCGCTGTGCCGTGTGCTCACAAGAGAAACTTAGTGACTGTCCTGCCATCCCAGCAGAGTGCAGGCAGGTGCTGAGGGAGCCTGGCTGTGGCTGCTGCATGGCCTGCGCCCTGGAGAAAGGAGCATCCTGTGGGGTTCACACTGCACACTGTGGGGAGGGTCTTCGCTGCACCCCCAAGCCCGGGGAGGCCAGACCACTCCACGCTCTGACAAGAGGACAGGGAGTCTGCACTCAAGACCTGGAGCAAGGTAACATGACTGCTTTGGTTTTCTTTTCGTGTTTCAGCTCTTTTATATATTTTCTGCTGTTAAGATCAAGCAAAGTAAATATTTGAGAGTTCATGCTGGAAAAATATCTTTTAGTGAGTCCTATAACATAGCTTTAATTTATTTAAAATCTGTCACAGAAGAAACTGATGGGACGTCCGACCAAGGCTCCTTGCACTACTTGCTGGGTCTGAATCATCCCTTTGATCACCAAGACACCGCTGAGGGGCAAGAGAGCATTAAAGCAAGGATCAATGCCATTCGCAGTAATTTGGTTCAAGAGGTAAGGAGGAGCAACAATCACAACTTCACTAATGATGATAATTCACTAAGGAGGCAAGGGGTGGGGCTAGGGGACACAAAAACTAAAGGGGGTGAGATAACAAGACTTTTGCACCATGGTATGTATCACAATAGTGATATTACAATATATTACGATATATCATGAAGCTACAAGCAGGGCAATATATCATATTTTTTTAAAACAAATAGTAAATTTTCTGTTTCACTTTTCATACTATTAGGAAGCTGCAACATTGCTTGCTTAAAAATATTGTTTCTGATCAGTGTTATCTATGTAGAACATGTTTTTTTGAACACGTCCTCCCCAGAAAAGGTTGGAAACGCTACTTCTTCACTTTAATAATACCAATTGGCAGCTACAATTAAGTGGTTTAAGGTAGAGATTATCTATATTCTAGAGGGCAACTCTACAAAGTTTATTCTGGGGAAATGTTAAGTATTAAGTCTTGCACTGTAATGTCTTGATAAGCCTTAGGAAAGTAAAAAATTGCTGTCTAATTCTGTCTACTTGGATACACAGTGTGAAAGCTGCGCTCTGACGCCCCTGTGGCTCAACATATGGGTGATTTAAGGATTAGACATTTGGTGTGCTGCAGCTCCTGAACAAAAAAGTGTTCTTTCCTCTTAATTGGTCATTCACTAAACATGAAGAAATATTTTTCTGCATTCATATGCCTGTTAGAATAATACTGAAACATGTTACAGTAGGTTTCATACCACAAAATCTTTAACAAAATAAGACTAAATATTTTGATTTTTTTTAAATCACTATCACAGAGTCTTTATAAATATGCTGTACACTTTCTATGCATAAATACCATTTTTATTTTAGGCTAAATCAACAAGTGTGTTGCATCCAGGACTTTAACATGCAACAATCTGACTCCTAGCCACAAATGATTATGACTGTTTTTAGAGCAAATCATCTCAATCCTCCAGCAACTAATGTTACCAGTTCACAAGTAGACCTCAAGATTATATTGCACAAAATAACCTCTGGAGTTTTTCAGGAAGGGTATTAAGGTTGGGCATGATGAAAATAACGAGGGAGGAATTAGACATTAAACACAACAGAAACAGGTTGAAATACAATATTCAGTATTTAGACAGAAAAAGAGTGAAAACATCAAGAATTATGTTGAATTTAAATTTCAGGGAAAGCGTTGACCTATTCTGCATATTTAGACTTTTGTAAACCTTTTTTTTCTCTTTAACATGAAAAAAGAAATCTTACTTTACACATAATCATATCCCTCCTGTCTGCCCTGATACTCCTCTGTGGGGCTGTGGTTCCAGAACTGGAAGTTGGACCCCTCAGGATGTTGCCAGTAGGATAAGATACCTTCTAGAGGAAAAAAACAAACAAACAAAAAAAGTTTTGTTTGACATATTCTTGTAAAAATACAGTGCTTATCATAGGTATTATACATATGTAGTATAAAAAAGAGAAAACAACTCTTTTAAAATCTTTCAAAAACTTGTTTGAAACTGAAAGTTATTGATTGGACACACTTTTTTTTTTTTTTTTTTAAAGGAATGAACAGTTATAAAAATGACTTCACCTTTTGTACAAGAATTTGAGCCGGGTAGCTGGGCTTCTCAGAAAAGTCAAATTAATTATCAATTTCAACCACTAAAACTAATTTCTATGTTCAGGAATGTATGTAAATAACTTTGATTTGACTTGTTAATCAAGTAAAGATAAAACTTTACTATTTTTTCTGTTGTTTAGGGGGATATTATGTAACACGGTAAACTTGAAAACTCATGAATATCAATAATGATTCAATTTTAGCATTAAAAATATCATTTTGGTCGTGTAGCTTCTACATACTGGTGTATAACCATTACAGAAACATACAAATGATTTTGTTCATAACCAATGGTGTTAATTTAGTGCACCTGCGGTATAAACTGTGTATTGGATGTATTATTTTTCCAATACATTATTTATTCCACAGGTATAAATTATTTTTTAAGCACTATCAATAAAAAGCTGCATATTAAACTAAGTTATTGGTAAATATTAACAGTGTAGGGGCGTAGATCAGGATTAGTGGGCCCTCCCAGTCTCTGGTGATGCTTTACTGAGGTCAAGGGATGACATGTTTGGGAGCCCCCTGCTATAAGGTGGTACATATCCCTGTTTCTTTCATGGGTGCTAAAATCAAATGGGGCTTTCAGCACCCTGAAAAACTGTCTGTCATCCCTGTTTAAACCTGGTCTGGCTTTCTTCCACTAGAGGGAGCAGCTGGATGTGTAGAGTTCTGTGAGGCACTATGAGTGTCATACATGTTTTCATACATGGTGGAGTTCATGTTTAGTTTCCTGTGTGTGTGTCTCTCACAGGGTCCCTGCCATATTGAACTGCATGCAGCTCTTGATGTGATAACCAGCGCTCAGCAGAAACTAGGAGAAAAGTTTACGACCTTCTACCTACCAAACTGTGACAAGTATGGCTTCTACAAGGCCAAACAGGTGAGAAGAAGTGGATCACAAAAAAGAGAATTCTTTTACCTGTTTAGGGATATTCCCCCTAAATCACAGGGTGATTTATTTTGCGGTTAACCATCCCTGTTTCTCCTTCACAGTGTGAGTCATCTCTGGTTGGACCGCCTGCCCGCTGCTGGTGTGTCTCTTCCTGGAATGGGAAGAAGATCCCGGGATCCAGTGACTTGGTCAATGACTCAGACTGTCATCAAGAAGTTTCTCACTAAGGGGCAGACGCTTATATTGATCAATAACACTCACAAACACAAATCTAGACAAAAACAAACCAGTTTAAAGGCTATAAAACAGATAAAAGATCTAGTCGGCAGGCAAAAATCTGATAAGCTGACCTGCTTTGACAAAAACAAACTCATTCACATAAAATCTAACATCTTCTTTCAGGGGGAGGAAATTTCCTCTCTTTTTATTTACATGTATGTATCAAAACTTATTTATTCAGCGCTTGTATATTCCTACAAACCATTTGTCATTTTTAGATATTTTATATGTTTGCTTACTTTTTTGATTGTAAATAGGGCAACACTGTATACATTTGTGTTTCTGAATAACTCCACTGCTCACAACCACAAGTCCACAGCTCTGCCAAGACCATTTCAGAGTCTTCAGGATCAGGGTTTTTCTTTTTATTCATTAAAAACTGGAGCTGCTCACAGCACGACACGACACAGCCGCTCATTCATTCAACATGTTGACATTGTCTGAATGTATCTCCATTGGCGTTTCCTCAATGGGTATTGGGGGAAATACTTAAAGTGCCACAAGTATGTGCACAGTGGTCAAGCACAAACATATCAAGACTCATCCAGGCCACAGTGAGGTCTGGGATCGTTTTTTTGCATTTGTCTACCTCTACAGGTCCACAGGTTTAGCAACAGGATTGCTGAGGGTTCTCCTTGGCTATATATTTCTTGTATAAGTACTTTTATTTGTCTTCTTGACCCATTCTGTCATTTATTGTAGTATTTATTATTATGATTCTCTTGTGTATTTATGCAACTGTTTGCTGCAGTGAACAGAATTGCTTCTGATTGTACTTGCCAGGAATGCTGCTATTCAGTAATGGGTTTTATTGAAACTATGTACATAATATTCTTGTAATTCTGTGTATTTGCAGCCAATAAAAAAGGTCATATTATTTTTTTTGTTTCATGTGCCTTTTGTTTTGTTTGGCATGTCTCTTCTGCATTGTAGAATACTCCTGTGAACAAGATAAGTCCCTGCTATAAGGACTAAAATTCTGACCTTTAGAAGTACCTTAAGAAAATCTTAAATGTAATACTATGAGGAATGTCAACATGTTGTCAACATTATTTCTGTGAATGTTTGTATGTTTGTGTGTGCAAATATAATGAGGTTGGGACAGTTGTGATCACAAATCAAAGATGAAACTGGAATGAAAATGTATGGCAGTAGTCATAAAAACACCTAAAATGTTATTAAATGTGTAATTACAAGTATATTATCCCTCGATAATATAAGTACGCTGAGATCTTAAGAAAACAAGCTTGGCACAAAATCATGTCCTTTAAGGGCTTCTGTACATTCCTCAGTGAGGTTTTGCTGCTGTGTTTAGTTGTTTACCACTGTGTTAAATTATTTGTTGCAGTGTTTTTTAATTTGCCATTGTCTTAAGTTGTTTGCTGTTGCGTTTACTTATTTGCTGTTGTGGTTTGCACTTCAGGGCCACCACATGTATGGCATAAAACCCCAGCATGCTAGTAAGCTGCATATTAATGTGATAATTATGACCTTACAAAATGCAGAATTAAGACAGAAAGAGTGTGCAACACCTTGATGATTTTATGCTGCCTTTATTAAGTAAAAATAGACCTTTGTGGGTTGCATTGTACATGCTAACAGCATAATTACTTAAACATTGGTGATGAAATTATCACTACTTAGCAAAGGATCTCACATAATGGTCTGTGGCCATTAACAAAAACAGCTTATGCAAATGGACAAAAACAAAATGGTAACAACCACAGCATGAACTACAGGAAATGTCTTTTTTTTTCCATGATTCTAGATCCAGCATAACAAAAATCCTGTTACACACTGTAGCTGCACAGCATTATCCAACTCCCTGAGGAGCAGGAAGCAACCAGACAAAGTGGAATTCATAGTAATAAGAACTCATAGTAAGGCACTGCATACTTACTCTGAACTACATATATTAGACTTACATATATTTCATGTTTGTTAAAACAAAACACAATGTCTTCTTAAAAAACAAGCATACATAATATGATTACGCATCACGAGCATGTACGCATGTGCAATGCCATTTAATTGTGCGTAAATAAAGAGCGTTCTCATCGAGAGTCTTTTATTCAGAACAACACCTCTGATAAACACTCAGAGGTTGTCTTGGTCTGATCAGCTTATAAAGACTCCATCCATGGCAGCAAAGTACAAACTGTATCTATGACATGGATGCTTTCTCATCCTGGTACTCCTCTGTCCCCCATGTCCTGCCTCAGAAAAAAAGGTCCCACAGGCAACAGATAGAAATAGCAGACATCCATATATCGGTTGAGCCATCTCTTGACCTCTCTTCCAATATCCTCAGTGTCTCCATTTGTTTACAAAGCTTCTTGCTCTCACTCCCACCCTCCCTCCCTCTGTCATGCTCGGCTCCTATTGGCTGTCGGAGTTGTAGTACTGGGCGTCTCCTCGCTCCTTCCCATCAAAACCTGGCAAAGGCTGCCCGTATTTGTCCACACACCAACAGAATCCTCGCTTTCTTCCTTTAGATGGACGGCACTAAAAGAAAACCAAGGGACAGGTTAAAGGAAGGGATAAACAAAGTGGGAAGTAGGCAGCTAAATGTGCATATGCAGTTAATTACACAGCATTAGGTATAACAAGGCACTTTACTCAATGAAGCAGAACAGCAATAGTTGAGAGTCATTAATGGTCAGATTGTGCTGAGTCGACTTAGCCTTGGTTATCCAGCACACTGGTATTTTGAGCTGCTTTTATGGTCTACCTCCTGTTACACACATATAGAGACCTTTAAGGTAAACAGAAGCCTGGTAAAATATTTGCTTAGTCCCGTTTGTGAACAACTGAGAACCAAGATCTATTTTCAGAAGCTGGTGGCCAGTACGAATCATCTGTTGCTGATTATACCCCACAGCTCCAAATTATGGGTACTACAAATGACTTACAGAGCCTGTGGAGCTACCCAAGGGCTGTTATTTTACTGCCAATTTTACTAAAGGTCAACCTCCACTCTAGTAAAACATGCAGCCATTCATTTCAAAGGCTAAAGAGCCCACTGCTGCTGCTGCACAGTGAATATAGAGCTGATCAGGAAAGGAAACATCCTTATTTTACTCCATGTTTTTAGCAGGGTTTGACTGAAGGGCTAATCTGAGCTGAAGAAGGACCCCGTCAGAGAGACCACTGTGGGTAGAGTATGTGTCTAAAAGAGGCAATAATCTAACTGCAACGCAAAGCTTAACTGAAAGAGACCCTTTTGTATTAAGTTCTAGCTTCATCAGCCTGCACCTTTAATGCCCATTCACACATCAGAGGATATAAGCTGAGGTTGACCATAGTTGAGAAACCATAAAAATGTCGGTGAAAGTTTGTCCCAGGGTCAGTTTTGCTGTATACAATGCAGGTCTACATATCTGAAGCTGAGAGAAACATTGTGTGGATGGAGTAGGTCCCCTGAGTCATTGTAAATATGATATTAAATGTTTGCCAACGTAGATGTAAAGCATGGGTAATGCACTCATCTTTGGCCTATAACGTGGTTTGGCACTGCTTGAACATTGTACAAACAGTGTCACTCAACAAACACCATATAAAGCCATTGTAAGAGCCATTTCACCACTAGCTGGTCAGTGCATCAACTTTTAATCGAACTACCTTTTATAATTCTGGGTGTGAATACACTCTGTGGAGGGACTTTGCAAAGGACTTTCACCAGTCTTTTCTGATTCAGATTCAGATTCAGACAACTTTATTAATCCCACAAGGGGCAATTCATTTGTAGCTTCCCAGTGTATATGCATTCATACAGTCAGTCAACAACATACATAAATAAATAATCATCAAGGAAACATATTTAAGCAAGCATGGGATGGATAGAGATGTTGGACATTATAAGTAGCCTACGTATGCAAATCATAGAGCAAAAAAAACCCCAGATAGGATACAGATTAAAAAATAAGAAAAGATAAAGATAAAACAAATGGGGTGAAAAAAACAAGACAATGTAAAAACTTTAAACACAGCAAGAAAAGCAGATGAGTAAAGAAATAAATAATATCCTCTAGAAATAGTCATTTAAAGTGGGTGCAGTCTGTATTTAGGAAGGGTGTTACAAGGCCTTTAAGATTTGGGGTCTCTGATTTGTATGCTCTACCATCAATCTGAAAGTGGAGGATTCAAGCCAAACTCCAGCTTTCACTTGTCAATGTGTCCTTGGGCAAGACACTTAACACCAATTGCTCATGTGGCTGTTTCAGGGGCATGCAAAAGGCAAAGAAAGGGTGTGAATGCGTGAGCTAATACTGCAGGACAATTTCCATAAAAACTCAGATCCATCAACGAGTAAAGGTGAGAATGCATGAGTGTGAATGGGTAGATGTGACATGCAGAGTAAAAGCACCATGAGTAGATGGACTAGAAAAGTTCTATCCAAGCTCGAATTGATTTGCTATTTACCAACTGAATGCTGCCTGAAAAATTCCATAGCTTTTAGAGTGGTACCACTAGGCTAATCAGCAGAGGGGGCTTTCAATGTTCCTTGTTAAATAGTGCTCCAAGAACACAAACACTTGACATGAAAACTCAGCCCACTCAAAATGTGGCCATATGCATGGACAGAGCTACAGATAATTGCCTATAAAAGTAATTATTGGAACAACTTCACAACATTTTTGCTGATGACAACAGCTGATCATTTTAGCTGTAGAAATTGCCCATATAATGTATATCCCATATAAACTTTTAAAAATCAAAAGTATCATAAGTATAATACTTTTGATCCCTCTCTAACACAAACAGGCTGTCAACATAAAAAGGTGAGTGTTAAATATATATTGGAAGCGGCACTAGTTATATTATTTTATAATATTTAACATTTCAAGCTCAATACAATTTAGAGAATAGTTGTTAAGCTGGGGTAGCCCAGAAGCACGTTTTCATATTAATTTGACTTATCAGCTGTAGAATTTCCAGTTAAAATCCTAAAAACAAAGTTTGACTTATTTTTTCATCTCTGACTTGTCAAAATTTGCGAAAAAATACACTAAACTGATGAATAGACACTTTATTCTATATGTCAAGTAGAATATAACATAAAGACATTTTTTGTCTCAGTAAACGGAATAAGGTACATTTTTCTAAGGAGGATGGACAACGCCACTCTGGTGGACAGTAACGACACCCAATCATATGAGGTTTGCTGTGTGGAAGTATTAACAACCCAACACTAGTGAAGTTGGCACGTTGTGTAAATCTTAAATAAAAACAGAATACAATGATTTGCAAATCCTTGTCAACTTACATTTAATTGAATACACAGCAAAGACAAGATATTTAATGTTCGAACTAAGAAACTTCATTTTCTTTTGCAAATAATCAAATTAGAATTTAATGGCAGCAACACGTTGCAAAAAAGTTGGCACAGGGGCATTTTTACCACTGTGTTACATCGCCTTTCCTTTCAACAACACTCAGTAAATGTTTGGGAACTGAGGAGACCAATTTTTGAAGCTTTTCAGGTGGAATTCTTTCCCATTCTTGCTTGATGTACAGCTTAAGTTGTTCAACAGTCCAGGGTCTCCATTGTTGTATTTTACGCTTCATAATACACCACACATTTTCAATGGGGGACAGGTCTGGGCTACAGGCAGGCCAGTCTATTACCCGCACTCTTTTACTACGAAGCCACGCTGTAGTAACACATGCAGAATGTGGCTTGGCATTGTCTTGCTGAAATAAGCAGGGGCGTCCATGAAAAAGGCATTGCTTGGATGGCAACATATGTTGCTCCAAAACCTGTACGTACCTTTCAGCATTAATGGTGCCTTCACAGATGTGTAAGTTACCCATGCCTTGGGCACTAATACACCCCCATACCATCACAGATGCTGGCTTTTGAACTTTGCGCCTATAACAGTCCGGCTGGTTCTTTTCCTCTTTGGTCCAGAGGACACGATGACCACAGTTTCCAAAAACAATTTGAAATGTGGACTCGTCAGACCACAGAACACTTTTCCACTTTGCATCAGTCCATCTTAGATGAGCTCGGGCCCAGCGAAGCCGGCGGTGTTTCTGGGTGTTGTTGATAAATGGCTTTGGCTTTGCATAGTAGAGTTTTAACTTGCACTTATAGATGTAGTGACGAACTGTAGTTACTGACAGTGGTTTTCTGAAGTGTTCCTGAGCCCATGTGGTGATATCCCAATTAGCCTGTTCACCTGTGGGATGTTCCAAATAAGTGTTTGATGAGCATTCCTCAACTTTCTCAGTCTTTTTTGCCACTTGTGCCAGCTTTTTTGAAACATGTTGCAGGCATCAAATTCCAAATGAGCTAATATTTGCAAAAAAAAATAAAGTTTCTCAGTTCGAACGTTAAATATCTTGTCTTTGCTGTGTATTCAATTAAATATAGGTTGAAAGAGATTTGCAAATCATTGTATTCTGTTTTTATTTACATTTTACACAACGTGCCAACTTCACTGGTTTTGGGTTTGTATTTTGAGTTCCACACCATTAATGGTAAAATTAAAAACAAAGACCAGGCTGTGTGTAGATTATGTGCGAAGTAGCCAACTTATTCGGCCCTTACAACAAATTTTGAGGCCCCCCCTGTCGACTTTACACACAAGCTATGCAGTTCAGGAGGAAGCAACAAAGTGCAGCAGCACTTTGCCAAGTTTTCAACCCTGTGATTCCCTTTGTTTTGGCAGACTCTTTACCGGAGGTGTGAAAAAAAGCCATTACAGATGAGACTGCAAGATTCATACATAAGGATATGCGGCTCATTGGTGTGGTTACAGGAGAGGGTTTTTCAGGATTAATGCTGTAACTGGTGCCTCAATACACCATTCCAAGCTGCACCAGGATTTTGAGCCACATTATAAAAGTGTATGACACCACAGGGAAAAAAATTGAAACTATGTTAAAAGGTAAGACTCCCTTACCACTGATGAAAACATCACTGGCTACTCATGCTTACATGACAACAACTGCTCACTTCATTTCTGGCAAATAGGGACTTGAAAACTATGTTTTGCACACCAAAGAGCTGAGAGGCGGCCGTACAGCTACCCATATAGCTGAAAGCATCAACAACATGCAGGATGACTTTGGTATTTTCTGGGAGGAGGTCTTGGCTGTTACCACAGACAACGTTATGAACTATGTGAAAGCTTTTCTCAGTTTAGGGTTTACTGATGTACCCTGTTTGGCCCACATGCTGAACCTGCCAGTGTGCAAGGTACTTGAGGATAAGGGAGTTGAGCCAGCTCTATCCATACTGAAGCAAACTGCAAGTTATTTTGGGGGGTCTCTATACGACAGCTGCCTTCTTGAGGAATAGCAGGAGCTCCTGAGATTACAGAGGAAATACCACCTATGACAAGATTTTTCATGCATTCAAGCAAAAAGTAGCAGTGGTAGACTTTATTTTTGAAAAGATTTCCCGTTTGGAGCTTAACACTTGGAGTGGTCTATGGTAGAGCAGCTGAAGGATACCCTGAAGCCATTTAAAGTTGCAACTGTGCAGACCCTCTCAACAGATGTGAGATATGTAGTCATTGACAGTTTGCCATGTGAGATGAGTGACTGTGAAAGAGACAGTGACTGAAGAAGGGAAGGCTCCCTGTTTGGAGGTTTGTACAAAACAATAACCTTTTCCCACTGGCTTGAAAAAAACAACATTTTAATGCCCTAACAATCGGCTCCTGTCAGCAGAGGGAAAGGGCCTAATCAGCATTTAGACCCAGGTTGACTGACTCTGCAAGAAACATGGGTTTTATTGGCTCACCCCTGATGGACTCTGGGAACCTTGCACCTGGCTGAACGCGCTATTTTATGGGATGACGTTAGCACAATGTGCCTACAGCATAATACTGAATCCATCTCCTCCTTCTGTAACTTCTGTGACTCTTTGCCAACAAAAAATTCCATGTCCCTTCCTATCATCAGTGCTTGAATTTCTTTCAGTCCATGTAAATTTTTCTATTTTGAAAGGGGGACAAAAGTGCAAAGTACAGAAAACAGTATCTCGCCATGTCCATAGCTTCAATGCTCCTTTCCATTACTTATCAAGCGGTATTTTGGCGTGCTGATGATGTCATCAACACGATGACATCAGCTTGATGCACCAGCAAGGAAAAAAGCCACTGGATTGGCGATTAGACTTGGATCTGCTGGCAATGGGAAGGAGTCACTTGCCGATTGTTAATGTATTTATTAATCCCGAGTTTACACACTAATTTTAGTGGGAAAGCGGCTTAAGTAACTTAAGTAACTAGTTTAACTAGCTACTAACTTAAATAACTAGCTTAAGTAACTTAGTCAGAAGTAACAGAAGTTCCATGCAGGAGATGCAAACCTACATGAGAGAGACTTGCGCTCAATGTCTGCAACTGTTCAAAATGACTCTTAAATATGTGCATGCCAGGTACCTTAGTGCTCCCCCTGAACGGGTGTTCTCATCAGCAGGTATGATTGTAAATAAGAAGAGAGCAGCACTTGAGCTGAAGCGGGTCGAAAACTTTCCATTTCTGGCAAATAATATTAGAAAATAAGTTAGTCCATATGTTGGAAATTGAGGTGTTTTTTATACCTAATGCATTATTACTGTTGTTGTAAATAAAGAGAGTTAAAGATGTGATGGAAATGCTCCGTGTCTGTGTTTTGCAGCAAGGCTGGCCTACAAATAACTAAGTATCTTGGGTTATCTATGTATATTGAAAACCATTTAAGTTTGAGTTTGGGCAAAAGTGACAGCCTAATTTTAAGCAGTTAATATTAATAACAGTTATAATAATGCCATGACTTCACAAAGAATTGAATGAATCCAAATCTGCCAGCTTCATGCGTGAAGCAGCTTTGCCAACTGATCACAGTTAGTCCACCTCTGCACTGTTTGATATAATGGCTGAGACTAAAAGATGGGTGAAAACAAAGATTAATGAATGTCAACAAAAAGACTTATTACTCAAGAAAATGGATTAAAAAAACTACAGTCTGGTGGTTAAAATGAACAGCTTAGCAGATTTTACTTTACTTCATTTTTGTCATTTCTCCTTAATGTTGAGCAGATTTAACGGGTGCAGGAAGTCCTACAACTTATATTATTCCCTGATTTGCTAACAAGAGAATAGGGTGTCCAATTGCAGCAATCAAAATTGTTCATACTGTTGTTTCAAACTGATCATCCACGTCTACCTGCCAGCCCTGAAGCGCCTCACGGCTCATTGAGGATAGTGAGTCCATTCTCCTAAAACAAAGACAATGGGGCTTGCGTGGCTGGTTTGGAGATGATTGCAGGTCAAGGAGAACACTCCATTAAGCAGGAGGGACTGCTGTGTTATAAGAAAAGCTTCCTCTGTGATGCAGCAGTGCAGGAGTCCTAAGTGCCTCCACATGAATGCGTCAGAACCACTCATTTAGTGCAACCCAGATCGTGGGTGAACCATGTGAGCACGGGGATGGCTGCAGCTCTATTTCTGTGCATGCCTCTCAAAAGTCCAGCAATTATGGGGGGAGCACATCGGGTGCTGGTGGCCACCTTGACGTCTGTCTCCCTGGGAGGGTTCCCGTTAAACGGCCATCGTCCCAGCCATCAACCCCACTGGGGTTTGGCCCCTGTGGTTCTGTCTCCAGCGCCAGTGGCTAGGGTCTACCTCACTGGTGTGGTGGTGCAATGATGAGGCTCTAATAACTACCAATGAGTATAGGAGGACAGCTACAAATCTGTAATTGGGCTGCAGGAGCCGTAGAGTTTGAGTCACTATGCTACAACATTTAATCTGTATTAATGCAGAATGAGGAATGGGAAATGTGAGTTTCCCTTTATGGCTTTTCTATAATGTATGAAACTTTTTATCAAGTAGTTGAAGTACTTTTTAATTTAGCTCATGAAAATTAATGCATGAATTTGTATTTCAGATGGTCCTCGGATATTCTTTCTCACCTGTTTTTTTTTGTAGAAACCCTTCTTGTCACAGTTTGGTATCCTGAAACCTCTTGGGTTGAGGATGTCTGTAATCTTGAGGCTGCCGAGGATGCTCTCAATCTCCCTCCGACAGGGACCCTGCAGAAGAAGCAGTACAATAACTGTTACAGTACTTGGTCCAATGAGTTTATACAAATCCCTGCATTCACTTTAAACCTCTTAAAACCTAAGGACAACTGATGTCATTAAGCTATGTGTCTCATTTTGTGGCATAACTTTGTCAGAAATTCCCTACTGTTTTTTCTTAAATATAAAAAACAGAGCACTCTCACTATGAGTGTGTACCAGTATCTGGTATAGTCATGGTTCTAGTGCCAACATATTATACCAACAGAACCATATACTAACTCAGGTTAAGCTTCTTCAGTTTAGTAACATTTAGCAAATATCAACGCTAAGGATGCTGAACCTCATCTGCCTTCTCAACATTTTGATCATTTTACATTTTTACTCCCTAGCTAAAGAAACAGACAGAAAGGTGCTTTCACACCAAACACAATGCTCATTGGCTGTCACAGCATAGCTACACGCGATGTCACCTGAAAAGTCCACATATTTCAACTTTGGCAAACGAGGGACACAACCTGGTCGCACATTCAAAGCAATTCAGTAGCACGACCAAGTTACAGAGATTGTGTGTCACATCATGGGGGGGTCTGCCCCGTCCCATTGCGGCTGTACATTGACTTTATATAGAGAGGTGTTTCCCAGGTCACTCAACTAGCTTTCAGTGTGAACGCACCTTTACAGGAAACAAAAACAATCACGCATAGGCTGCATCAAGGGTCAACAGTCTTTCCTCCACCAAGGGGTTCTGTTTTTGTTAATTTGTCTATCCACCTGTGTACAAGATAAGTCCAAAATCTCTCATCAGATTTGGATACATTTTTCCTGAAATGTTTGACATGTCTCAAGGATGATGATTGCATTTTGGTGGTGATCTAAATCTAGATCCAGGATTTTTTTTTAAAAGGAGTTGTTAACATGGCAAGATGGGGTATATTTTGCATATACTGTATTATTATATCTCAACAATGCTGGAAAAGCCTTGGTGGAGGTGTGCTCTCTGGGCACTTTTAGTTTGATCTGTTTTTTTCTCTTAAAGCAAGTAGGGGTGTCCCGATACAACTTCTTCACCTCCGATACGATACCGATATTGCAGTCTTGAGTACTGGCCGATACCGATATTGATCCGATACAATATCAGCAAGAATCATACATACTTTTATCACTTATTTTGTTGTATGGACTGTAAGAAAAGGCTTGATCAAGTGAGATTACTCAAATAGATAACATTAGTCAGCAATAGTAGATATGAGAAAAACTGAGTGATGTGTTGTTAAGCAATGGGTTTAATACATTTTAATCTTTTAACACAAGAATATGCTACAATTAAATAAAATAAATGAAATATAAATTAGAAGATCCTGAAAAGTAAAGTGAAGAAATTCAGAAAAATTAAAAAACATATACTTTTAAATTGCAAAGTAACCACTGTGTTCAACTTAAACATAAGTATATTCTACAACTGAATTAAATAAATAAAAAAATAATTTAGAATGGACATCTTGTATCAGAGTGCTTATATTGGATGTTTTAGATGCAGGCCGATATATTCCGATATTTGTTTTTTTGCTGATATCGGACCGATATCCGATATCCATATCGGATGGGGACGCCCCTAAAAGCAAGAGTTCCTGGGCCACAGAAAACTAAGAAATAATTAATCCAATTACTATTTGTTAAGTAATGGAGACTAAAGGGTGTTTTGTCTGCTTTGTAGCTTGAAAGCACAGTGTTTTATCTGTCCTCACTGCTCTGTATTTCATATATTTATACATACATGCATTGTTCTTTTCTGTCTTCTTGTTGTATATTCTTCATGTTCTAACTCTTTTTACCTCCTGACCTTTTTTCATTGTTTTCATCCTCATTCATATTTGTTCCTTCTGCTACCTTTTTTCTAATTTGGATTTTGTATTGCTTGGGTTATTTATATTGCTTAGATATGTTTGTGTGTTTCCTTTTACTTAAGGCTGAGTTGTTGTTTTGTTTTTTGTTGTTGGCTAATTTCTCATGTGTCTTAGTTCTTCTGCTTGTTTTCCGTATGTGTGTCATAACACTATGTAAATCTTTGTTTTTGCTACACAAATGGAGTTATTATTATTAAGTCACCAAGGAGTATGCATCCTTGCCAGCGTCCATTTGTTTTGGTTCATGAAATGCTGGTCATGGCACAAGGGAAAAGTTAGAAGATTTTGGTGTGGACCAGAAAAGAGATCCTAGATGCATTTAAAGGATTTGTGAACATTGCAAGAAAAAGCAATTTCCACAAGTTCGCCAATAATTTGAAGGGTTATCAGTGTTTAAGTTTTAAGGACATATTAGTTGTGGTACAAAGTAGAGGTTAGTTGATTTTGGTGATGTTCAAAAAAAAGGAGTCCAGCATTCTTTTGAGGATTTATCAATATTGTATGAATGAGCAGTTTTCAATGCTTTCACCAATAAATTGAAAAGGTCCTTGCACATTCTGAAGCCCTTTTTAGGAAATTCTGGTCATGGCAGTAGTAGAAAGTAATAGATTTTTGTGGTGATGTAAATACAGATCACGAAATTTCCTAAAGAGTCATTATCAATGCCAGATAGAGCAGTTATTTAAAACAACTCAGCTAAAAAATGTTAAAGGTTGGTGCTCTCAGACCACCTCTCATTAAATGATATTTGGGATGCAAGATATTTAATTCTTGCTGACACCCAATATGCTGATATATCTGATGACTTCCTTTTCATTCCCAATATGACACAGGTGTCACTTGACTAACATTACTTAACTAGAAAAGCACTCGGAGAGCGCAGACCTCCGCCAGCACCACAGTCCTCTCCCATATTGTGATTTTTACCATAAATATTAGTCCTACCTTTATTTCATGTAAATATTTAGATTCCCTGACCATGAAAACATACCATTAGCATTTGGTTTAATAATATCTATTTTATTTCAGTAGTTATTCACGAAAATCACTTTTTTCATCATGGCGGATCCAGACAGTGATCCTGATAAACACCAAAATCCAATCAGTTCTTCCTTTTCCCATGCTGAATATTTCCTGAAAATTTCATCAAAATCCATCCATAACTTTTTGAGTTATTTTATTCATAGACAGACGGACGGACGGACAGAGAGACAGACGAACAAACTCTCCAGAAAACATAACCTCCTTGGCAGAGGTAATGAGTTCACTTGACCGTTTTTTATATTGAAACAAACATTAGCTGAGAAAGAATGCAGATGATTATGAAATGTAGACAGTTACAGATAATATGGTGGGGCTTTTTGGTACATGGCAGAATATTTCATTTCTGCTTAAACCAATATTGACCTTTTAATCTATCTGCCAATACTGATATCATACCAATATCATGCATCCCTAACTCATACCCAGTGCTACTCTAACTGATTCAGCCTCTCTGCTGTAATACCTGAACAATGGTTGTCACAAAATGAAAAGGTGACCATTGCAAAGTTAATTAATCTAGTCAGGACTTGAAATATTGCAAAGCCCCTTAACTTTTTTACTTAAAACAAAGAATGGAGGATAAAGTAGGTTCAAAGAACTCAAAGAAAGTCAAAAGGCTTGTCTTCAAGTCCAAATACTATGGTCACTAATCAAAGCAGTCAGTCAAAGCCCATTACTAGTGTGTGCTCACTTCTCTGGCCAAAAGGAAGATCAAAATAGCAGCAGGGCTTCCTAACAGGCACTCACACAGGCCAATCCATCATTCGCTGGCTCCCAGTGCACCCGGCACGCGGACGCCTTGTGGCCAAACAATCGCCTGACCCAGGTCAGCCACAGGGCCATCGTACCCGCTAGCTGCCATGCCATTCTACTGCACACGATGCCTGCCAACTGTCAGCACCACTACCCAAAACATTTCATCACCCACAGGGGACAAAAACACCAAAACACTGAGGAAGAGGAGAAAAACATTCCTCCAGTATGCTTTGCAGACTGAAAAATATTGGTTGCGGTACTTACATACTCAGGCTCCTGTTTGGTCTCCAGAGAAAAGTTTAGCTGGTCTGTGATGAGTGGTCCTGGTAGCTCCTCCATCTTAAAGCTTTGGGTTCTTTTCTGCTGCTCCCGCCGAAGGACTTCAGACTTGGCAGAGGGGTAAAAGGGGTGAAGCGGAAGTCTCAGTGGTCCCGTGGGTCTGTGGGTGCTGTACAATGTTTGATGGCCTGAGCTGGTGGAATTCCTCTCCTCATCCTGTGTCTCAATAGTCTCTGCTGAAATTTTAAAACATATATTAATGCCAAACCAGGGGATTAAAATGCAGATTTATCCAGTATCATTAAAAGCATGTCAGATTTTTCAAAACAGGCAGAGATGTCAAAGCTGATACCCCCCCTTAATTAAAAAATATGTTAACGGCCTGCCTACACAGGAAAACCTCCTCTACCCTTGTTGCTTTCTCCACCTTTCAGAAAATGTGTGCCCTAAGCTGGAATATAAATTCTGTTTTGATGCTTTTAGTGGATATAGCACCTCCCCTTGATGGAAAAAACTCTTTGAACCAGGTGTTTACTCCGCTCACAGGTGGCTCCAGTGTCATGTCTATACAGGCATCATAAACATTAGAGCACAGCACTGGAAAGTAAATTCCACATCCAATATGTGAGCAAATTATCAGGCATCAGACTTCAAAAAATGTGTTCTGAGGACATTTAGGAACATGTTTTACCGGCTGAAAAGGACCAATTAATGGGAATATGTGGTGATTCTCCCTTAAAGTTTAAAAATGTGTCACTATACGATCCCACAATACAAACTTAAAATTGTCCTGAACTGATGACAAAAAAATACTTCTTTACATGCAGATTCAAGCAGGTTGAAGTTTCTGAACTTCTACTCCCGACAGATGTCATGGAATTAAGGACATAAAAAGGATAAAGAGCCAATAAAAATGAAGTTGCTCTTTTGCTTCTCATTGTCACATAGTTTTAAGAAGTAGGCTACACCAGGGTTAATGATTAAAGTTACTGCACATTATAGCATAACCGTTCTCCTCTGGTCTATCCTGAGGACTTAGTACATCCTCAAGAAGAAACCTTGACCTGAAATCAGGAAATTTTCAACCAGTCAAGTCTATGAAGGATATATATTGCAGTTTGGATACCTAGATGAAAAGTACATAAAAAACAATAAACAGAGAAAACAAAGCCAGCATGTTTACTACAGCCATCACTAGTAAAGCACTGATTGGGCATGCAAATAATTCAGAATAGTCATTTTTCTATCATTATGTGCAAAATGTGGTAATTTCCAGGAATTTAGGAATCACATAAGTATTATCAAAAAGAAAATACCTTTGTCATCATTAAAACAGCAAAACCAAGTTAATCTAGAAGTGCTCCAAAAGTGCAGCCTTCTGCCAGGGCATTTCCAACATTGCTGTGCGAGCTATTGACAAAAATGTGGAAAGAATGCCCTAGCAGGCACTTTGACACATCTGTATTCAGACCCCAACTTAAATCAATAAGATTCTCCCTTGTGTCATGACCAAATTTCCCTGAAAATGTAATCAAAATCAATTAATAACTTGTAGAAATATTAGCATGTGGAATGTGGAAAAGTGCCCCAATTTGCAATGTTTACAAATCCTTAAAACATTTTTTACATCCATGTCCAGATGCGAATCACAATGAGAAACTAATCACTTCTCTTTTGTGCCATTATTAACATTCTCTGGAAATGTCATCCAGATCCGTTGAGAGCCTACTCAATTATTAGCAGAAAATGTGGAACACTGCCCTATCTCTCAAGCTTAATAAATCCTCAAACTTAAAAAAAAATCCTGGATCTACATCTGGATTCAGATCACCACCAACATGATATAACTTCCTCTTTATTCTATGAAATCAAATCCCTGGAAATGTCATCAAAATCTGAGGAGGAGCTATTGAGCTATTGGCAAAAAGGTGGAGAAGTGCCCGATTTGGCAATGTTCACGAATCCTTTAAAAAATCCTGAATCCACATCTGGATTTAGATCACCACCAAACTATGATCACTTCTTCCTCCCACCATGACCAACATTATTTGAAGATTTCATTCAGATCTTTTCATTATTTTCTGAGTTTTCCTGACCTATTTGCAAACTTACAAACAAAAGCATGCAAACAAGCGACAGCATAAACATAATCTCCTTAGCTGAGATGATAAACTACATGGATGCATAACTGTTTGGATCTAGTTTATCGACTTTCAACCAGATTACTTAACAAAGGTAAATATTTAAGAACACAGCTCTCTGGCCCACTTTGGGTCCCCAACCCACCAGTTGAGAACCACTGCATTCGTCTACCTGCATCATCATGAGTTATGAGCAAATTGCAAATACCAATTACGCATACAGAGGCATGCACGCAACCAAAGATGCGCGCAGAGGACTCACCTGGGAGTTCATTGACAGGAGGTGTTGGTCTGGCGACAGGTCGCTTGTTGGTCGCGTTCGCACAAATCCCCCGTCCCTCCAGCAGAGCCTGCAGAGGTTTGGTCTCTCCGGGCTGATGCTGACATGTCAGTCCGGAGCCACATCTCCCGGTGTACACGCCGCACGGCTGGCCGAAGCTCAGCGCGCAGGTCATACAGCAGCCGCAGCCCGGCTCGCGGACCTTCTCTGCGCAGTCTTTGGGGATGGGTTTGCATAAAAGTCGCGCTCCAGCATCACATGGCTCGCATTTGATAACGGGTCCGATTGCACCTGACCTCCGGGTGAACGATGCGAGGAAAAAAGTCATGCAAAGTGCGCGAAAGCAGGAGTCCATGGTGGCGACTGAGGGCAGGTGGTGTCAGAGTGAGGGAGGAAGAGCACTGTTTTACTGTGGGGACTTTTTCACTGGGCAGCTTCCCTCTCATTCACATAAAGTCACTGGACTAAACATCTCAATATATAGACCCCGGTCACTGAACTAGTCACACCCCCGCATAGCATGTGGTCTTCTGATGAATTGCCTCGTCTCCGTTATTCATAAATACAGATTGAACATAAAACAGAGATTAAAGACCTGTGGACAAACATTTAGTGATGATCCTGAAACGTGACCCAAACTGTATTTATCCTAAACAAACTACATTAACTGAATGATTTCTTTTGCAGGGGGACTTAGAAAGAAATAATGCATAGCCTACATGTAAATATTATTTGACTTTAAAAAAAAAGAAAAGAAAATGATCATGCTAAGAAAAAGACTCATGAATGTTTCTATGTGCGTCAACTCCAAGCTTTAAAGCCCACACGTAGATGTTCATTTCTGCTATGTGCAGATTAATTCATAGGGGGCGCCATTTGTGCAAGACAGGGATGTATTTCTGTTTTTTAAAAAAAAACTCAAAGATTCAAGGTCAATTTTACTGTCCCACAATGTGGAAGAAAGGTCCTGCAGCCATGAAAGACATCAGTCAATCAAACAAAGAGTACAATGAATGGATGGAAAGAGTTTAACATGGTGAACTCAAGTACATGTGCAAAGAAGGGCTGCAAAAATCAAGTGTTCCTCAGTGACAAAGGGATGTAGGCTCAGTTTTAAACAAATATAGTGGCAGCTTTAGGGTCATCTTGTTTAGCGGTGCTCTGCTGTTAGAGAAACTATGGCATATAACAAAAACATGTTGGTGTTCAACCCTCTCAAAACACACATTTCCAATAAATATTTGACTACATGGTAGACATATATTACAAAAATTTTATCATAATTATAACTGTAATGAGTTTCACAAAACAAAAGACTATGTGGAACGTTTTTTCTGCTGAAGTAATTAAGTGAATTATTCATACACTCCACACTGCAATACATAAACACATATAAAGCAAAAAAACAGGCTGTAGGTCACCTGTTTATATATGTATGTGTGTGTGTATATATATATATATATATATATATATATATATATATATATATATATATATATATATATATATGTACATATATATACATATATATGTACATATATACACATATATACATAATCTGTTAAACTAAGGATGACAAAGCTATTTTGTTATATGATAATTATAAGAAATTACCAAATTTTGCTCATCTTTCATTATTATGAAATGTGTGCATGCCCAATCAAGACTATACTCGTGATGCCTGTAGTAAACATGTTGACTTTGTCTACTCTGTTTATTACCTTCGCCAAGGAGGTTATGTTTTCGGGAGAGTTTGTTTGTCCATCTGTCCGTCCACCTGTCTGTGAACAAAATAACTCAAAAAGTTATGAATGAATTTTGATGAAATTTTCAAGAAATGTTCAGCATGGGAAAAGGAAGAACTAATTTTTGGTTTTGATCCGGATCAGCGTCTGGCCGCCATGACGAAAAATGTGATTTTGGTGAATGACTACTGAACTAAATAGATATATCATTATGAATCCAATTGCCAGTGGTATGTTTTCATGGTCAAGGAATCTAAATGTTTAGATGAAATAAAGGTAGAACTAATATTTATGGTGAAAGTCACAATATGGGTGAGGACTGTGGTGCTGGCGGAGGTCTGCGCTCTCAGAGTGCTTTTCTAGTTGTTCAGTTGATAAGTTACAACATGAAACACCCTGGGTATAAGATGTATTAACAGACAGTATGACTGTTGTTTAGTAGTGCCAGTGTCGAGTGTATAAACATATACATTTATTACCTGTGTTTATTGATGGAACTTAAGTAAATTATTGTCAAACTGAAAAAATGTTTATGCATCTGGCAAGTTAAACTGTGCAGAAATAGTTTTGTAAATAAAAGGCCATGATTTTACCTTAATCAGATCATCATGTTACTGAGCCATTTTAAACGCATCCCAATTTTCCACTTTGTTATGAGTGCATCACAAAAAACTTGGTTCATCTTAGTCCAATAAGTCATCCTGCCATTGTCAACAAAATGTTCATCACAGATTAAATGATCAAAAAGAGTATATACACTGTTTGTAGTAAGGTCACAGGAACTTGGAGAAAGAGAGCAGGAGATAAGGAAAGGGGAGTGAAAACAAAAATTAACCCAATTTTTATATGTAAAAAATCTAAAATAAAAATGCCCATTCTTATTCTCACATTAGGATGCCTATCCTTTAATTTTACATGAGCACTCCATGCAATCCAGTTAAAATTGCTTAACAAGGCTTGACATGACACTGACACAGGAACTTCCATCCATATCTGTACAGCTTCTCCCTTTCAGGGTCATGGGGGGTTATCCCATCTGACATCAGACAAGAGGTCTGGCACACCCTGGACAAATCACTTGGTCACAATCTAAGAGTGAACAACTATTCACACATACACTCCTACCTATGGAAAATGTAGTCGCCAGTTAACCTATATTTTTGTTTTGTGGAAGAGACAGGAAACAATCCATGCATGGACTGAGATAATAAACTCCACAAGCTCTGACCATCTCAGGGTGTCAAACCAGCAACCGTCTCGCTATGGGGCAGGAGCACTTACCTGCTGCACATTTATACACATGATAATTACTGACCCACAAGTTAGCTCTGCCATATGTACCAGGTTTTTGTAAGTTTTCAGTACTTATGGGGGCCACATGGTGGTTTCAGGGCCAATGAGCCTCTTTCTCTTGTTGGCTATTCAGTTACTTTCCCTGACAAACTCCTGAGAGTTAGTTTTACTTCCACCAAAAAGTTATATTTTTGCTTGCCTTTGTTTGTTCACAGGATAACTCAAAATTTGATGACAATTTTGAACTAGGACCATTTGATAATGTGGGGATCTGAATCACCATGTGAATCCAGGATTTTTACAATATTCTTTAACATTTTCAACATTTTCATTCTATTTGTGGCACATTTTTGGGGCACTACCCACATTTATAGCTGTGCTACTAATTTCAAAAATGCACAAGCCTGACTTATCAGGCTTTCAACATAAAATACAACACCAATGTTATTATGACAGGGGAGAAATAACTGACTGAAACAGTGTTTCAAACTTGTTTGAGGACTTTACATTGATATTGCACTATTGTTCATCCTCCTATTTCCTCAAGGAAGAGGACAGTCTCAGCCTGACCTCTTCTTCATACATTTGTCCCCACAGCACCACCTACAGGCCATCCAGTGAAAGGAGGCATCAATAACTCTGAAAACAGAAATCCTGAGTTCCCATTTCCCATGTCTTCATTAATATAAAAAGCCACATCTTCTTCAAGCACATGACATTACACTTTTTTGTCATTTCTTTGTGATTAGGGCATTTGTATTTTCACACATCTTTCATTTATTGCCAATTCTGTGTTTAGAATTAAAGTTTAAAAAAGTTTATAGTTAAATAATTGAATGTGGTATGTTTTGAAACCAGCAAGTAATCATGTCTAATAACTGATTTCAATCCATTTCAAAATTGTGATTAGGATTTTTGCCAAAATTGAACAGTCCTACCACAAACGAAGCCTGAATAGTTTCATACTTCACTCATTTTTGAAACAGTGACACCAGACCTCATACAAAATGTTGGTGTTGTATGTGTAAATCTGTTGACAAAGTTGAAACTTGCAAATGTTCATTAATAGTACCATTAGAACTCTCTTGTAGAATCAGAGGGTAATAAATCTGCTCAGGGTGTGACAATTCAAGCCAAAACAACGCCCTTATTCCTCTGTCATTGAAGCTATTTTTACACATAGGTGAGTATTTGGGAAAAGATTGCAGCTTTTATATGGCCTCAGTGCAGTCACTGACAATGCATATTTTTCATTACTTTTGTCAGAATTAAGATTTTAAAGGATAAGTTTGGTTTCTACAGCTTTCACATTGTTTATAGAATGAAGTAGAACAATATACTCACCCAGAAGGCTTTCCTGATCCAAACAGTGCTTCGGGAGATATTTAGATCCAAAATTGAGTGGCGGACATCTGTATAATGGTAGCACATAGGGCAGACAGCGCCGCTCCTAAAACTGCATAAATCGTCCAAGAACTCATTAGTTTCACCAATATTTCATCATCTCCGCGCATGCGCAGTACTCTCTGGAGAGCTGTTCTCCTCTTTGCCTCCGCGTCCTCCTTTCGATGAGCTCCTTATCTGTAAACTCTGGCTCGAAACTGTATGGACACCCATCATATTCAAAGTTCTCCTCCACAACATCTTCATCCGGTAGATATTCGTCCATTTTGCACAAAACTGGAAGAAGAAAGTGGTAGTGTAGCCAGCTGTCTTCCCCTGAAACAATGAGCCGCACTGCGCATGCGCGGAGACAAACGTTCTTCTTCAGTTCAGAGGTCAGCACAGTCACAAAACATGTCTGGAGCGACACAGACTGTAATGGAGGAGTAGCGTGAGTGGACCATGATGAAATATTGGTGAAACTAATGAGTTTTTGGACGATTAATGCAGTTTTAGGAGCGGCGCTATACATGCCCCGTGTGCCACCATTATATGGATGTCCACCACTCGATTTTGGATCTAAATATCTCCCGAAGCACTGTTTGGATCAGGAAAGCCTTCTGGGTGAGTATATTGTGAACCTAGAACTTCATTCTATAAACAATGTGAAAGCTGTAGAAACCAAACTTATCCTTTAAGAGACTTTAGTTCACTGTGTGTGGGGAAAACAGCGTTTCAGGGCTAAAACATCACACAGCACTGATTTGTCCTCTATGTGACGTCACACTGAACAACATTATCTCTCAGTTTGCATGAAAGTTGTGCTACAGTAAACTTTCGCTGGTTTAAGTGTTGTTGGCAGGATTTTTTATACACTCACACATACAGTTAATCAGTTGTCCTCTCACTCTGATGATACAAACATCACAGGTGTTTTGGGTGAGACCCTGTATTAGTATTTAATGTTGACTGGCGTCTGTGGCAACTGTAAATGAAACCATGGACCTGCCCGACTCCAAGGGCTCCATCCTACATCAACCATCAACAGAAATGTTTTCTGTTTAGATGAGTATGGTGGGGACAAATAAGTCGCCCCAAGGCACTTTAGTATGTTTTGTGGCTGTACGCTTCTTTGTATTAAATCAAACAGATTTCTTGGTACCAACTTGGCTGGTTTGGATTCGGTGGATTTGGGGCTGTTCATGTTGTATCTTGGCCACCCCTAGATGAGGCATAACATGACATAGGGGCTCATACAGGATTCAGAGCAGGCACGTCTCACAAAAAAATGAAAAAGAAATTTCGTACCAATGGCAGGGCCACATAGAGAGACAAACAAACAATTCACACCCAGATCGAAAAGGCAATTTAGAGTCACCTGTTAACCTAAAAGTATGTTTTTTGGTTTATGGAGGAAGCAGAGTGCCTGGTGAGAACCCACACATGCACCGGGAGAACATGCAAACCCTACACTGAAAAGCCCCAACCAGCACATCAGAGGTGCGGGTAAAACAGGTTTGAAGTGAAAGTGAAGCCACTTTTACATTGCATTTGCTAAAAGATGCTGCACATCATAGACATTGTTTATGCTTATAAACGTTTATCAGTGCATTAATGCATTGTTCTGTGCTTTATTGAGGATGGAAATGTTCTTAAAGCAAATTTGTGAGTGGACATGATGGTTTACATCTGCTTTTGTGTGAACATAACCAGAGTTTCTAAAATTGGAAAATGTGCATTTTCAGTGACCTAAAACTGATAAGGCCAAAAGCTTTATATTCAAAAATACCCACCTACATGTAGACAGGGCTTAAATATACAGATTGGAAGAAAATATGTCAGTGAGACCTGCCTGTATGATACTTAATGATTCGCTCTGTTAAAATGAGCTTTTATGTACCAGCTCTCCACATGTACAGTAATGTTACAGCCTCAGAACTTGTTGGTAGGACGTGTGACATAGTTGGGCCTGTTAATCACTGCTACAAAGCAGACCTTAGAATAAGGACACATACTACACATGTAAGTGAGAAAATTCCTGGGTAATTACGTCTGAAGCATTTTTAGGTCCACTATTAATTGGTAACAGATGAACCTGGGAATACACCAGCACAAAATGTCCGGACTACCTCAAAAGAGTAACAGCAGGAGAAGCAAGGTGTAAAGTTCCTCATTGCTTTTGAAATTTCTTGGAAGCCAATGTCAAATCATTTGCCAACAAGCCCTGGCGTACTGCCGCCTGTTAACAGACAGGTCTACAGCAGAGCGCTGCTCGGTGGAATGCCAAACATTTGTTTCATAAGCTGAAAAAGCCTGCTGATTTTCCTCCCTCTCCTCCTCTCAGAGCTCTTAGGAAGGGGGTCTCTCAGCCACCTGTGCATATTCAACATAGCAGAGGAGAGTGTCGGGCACAAGGAGCAATGTACTGGAGGAATGTCATCCCACAGAGCAGCCACTCAATAAAGAGGAGTGTGAGGAATTTGCTTTAGCACACACAGGATATTACTGTACATGTGTTTAACATAAACTGCTGCCAAAGGCTGCACTGGCCAACCGCAACTGCTTGTCAAATCCTAATTCGGAGCTATTTAGTTCTGTTTTAAGATGATTAGAACAAATGGGATACACTTGCTTGGTCTGCATTTGCTCTGAGAGTTGTGCTGTAGCTAATTGGATTGAGACTGTAAAATGATT
Organism: Scarus forsteni; assembly: GCA_036419115.1. Taxonomy (NCBI): domain Eukaryota; kingdom Metazoa; phylum Chordata; class Actinopteri; order Labriformes; family Labridae; genus Scarus; species Scarus forsteni. The sequence goes on along the minus strand of JAZDUH010000157.1, from coordinate 23,000,310 downwards.
ATAAACTGATAGCCTGCTTCTGGATGGATGTAGCATGTAGCATCTGGGGATCGACCTCTACAATTCATATGGGGGGCCTATGAAAAAAGTATTCTTTACAATCCTTGGGGAACTCCCCAGTGAGGCCTAAACAGGATTTCAGTATGGAAGTTTGGTTGAAAACCAGCTGAAATCAGGTTTACACACAAAACAAATGTTTCCAACATTTCTCAGCCGGTAAAACTAGAAAAACGTAAAACATTGCTGAGACAGAAACAAAATTTGTTTGTTTATTCAGTCATGAAAAAGTCGTGTCATCCCACATGTAAACAATAATGTTTTTCTGTCACTGTGTTAAATATCCCATGAAAATTCAATTTTCTTAGCTTTAAATGTTGTAAGAAGGGGCTTGAGGAGCAGGAGATCATGACACTTTTGTTGAACTCCCAGTCCATGGAGTAATGCACTACACCTCTTCACAGAAATTGCCTCTGAAAAGCTCAATTTTAATTCTAAGGGTTTTTCATGTCAGCTATACAGCCTCTACCTGCATGTGTGCTTTCTGCCTGTCACAGGCCTGAATGTCTTGAATTCCCCCCCGCCCAAATTAAACTGATTCACATTTTTTGTTGCAGTAGAATTAAAAACAAATAACTGTGATTTTCTTACTTGACTTACTCTGACTCACTTCATGCTGTTATTTCAAGCCATGCCGCTGTAATGCTTTGCCCCAGCTCTGAACTTGCCAAGGCAGAACAGGGGTAAAAAGCCCTAGTTGTGGCAGAGGCAGAGCCATTTACAAAGTGTCAAGCTGGAACACTTGAGCACAACATAGAGAGGCACCAGGGAGGAGAAGAGATTAGTATGGATGCTCAATGGCCAGATTTAAAAGAACACAGACTGACACTAAGGTACTTCTGGATGGAAAACTATTTTCACATCTCTCCTGATGGGTTTAACAGAAAATCTGATTACAGCCTGGGTCATGTTATTTAATGCTTTGCATCAAAGCCCACCTTCAACTTCATCCTCTGATGCCTGAAATGAATGTAACTGACAGAAGGATTGATAAACCACCTTCTACATTTTCTTACAGCATTGTCCCCCTTCACAAAACCTGATGTGGGCTGCTGTCAGGATGAAATAGTGAAACATAGCCCATGGATATGTGAATACCGGTAGAATAGCCTTTTCAACACAGACAAAGTATGCAGACATTTTATCTTTATGTGTCAACATATGCTCAATCAAAGTATCTTATCCATCTGGCTCTATTGGTTGGTCTCATCTGGTCTGCAGAACATGTTTGGATTAACTACAGGCTTGACATGTGTAAGTCCCTCGCTCTGGAACACATCTAAACATCCAAACTGCGCCTTTTAGAGTTAGGGGATGCCCGTTTGAATACAGCTGTCTGCATGTGGTCACATATTGTATGCAAGTGTGTCAGAGTAAGAGTACTGGGTGGGGGGTTCAGGAATGAGGCCGCCGAAGATCACATGACAAGTCTGGTGGGGTCACTGTTATTCTTTTATCCCCCATAGTCTCATGACTGTCTGTCATGCAATTGCCCCTGTCTGAGAGCTTTTCATGCAGACTCTCATCACACATGGATTGGACGCAAATGTCTCTATCATGATTAGTACAATCTTCTTTTCCCTTTGATTTTGTTCAGACTGGCATCCATACAGGAGTTCAACAATTATCCGATTACAAGATGTGGTTTGAATGTTGAGCAAAATAAAGAGCCAAAAAGTCAAAGGCTACCTTTCATCTTATTCCAGGATCGGTTAATTATTTTTTTGGAGTGGTCTGTTCGGGAGCTGTCATGGTCCCCATTTCTGGAGGCTTGGCCCTCGAGGCAGTCAAAGGCTGTAATTAGGCCTGAGCGAAGTGGAGGACGGAAAGAGAGGAACTCTCAGCACTCCGTCTGACAGATTGCAAAGTGCTCGGAAGTGGGCTCAGAGTGGCGCCGCTCACCATGGGCCCAGAATCCCCCCCAATTCCAGACAGTATCACTTCCTATGTCTGTATTTCTCTGTCTGGTATTGAAACATTAGGACTCTGCACTTGAGCTCACATGTGTATTTATTTTTCTTCACATGTGCAAAACATATTGACTCACATTTTTGCTCTTGTGCTTTCATTTGGTCCCTCTGTGACTGAGCCTTTTGATTTCACGTCAACAACGACCAAAATTAATGCATAACATAGTTTCCATATCAACATGTAATAACAATGAAACTTTCTGAGTAGAGAATTTGGTTTCATCCGTGATTTATTATACACATTTTGGTCTTTGAACTTCACTAAAACAATTTGAAAACAAATGAAACAACTAGGTATCGTTTCTCTCTGCACAGCTGTGTATCATTTTCTCGGTGACACCAACACACCATTACTCATCGTAAACAAAGACAAAATTACAGTTGGTGTAGGAAGGAATATCCCTAGCAGATGCAGGCCCTTCAATGCTCCATTTATTGTATAAGTGATGGTGGCCTGTGGTTACAAGATGTGGTTTGATGCTAAAATGAAGCAAAAAGGAAGAGAGTTATGATAGCTTTAAAAGTCATAGCTGTGTCTCTGATCTGAATAAACGCAGGAGACTTTCTGAGTTAGCAGTAAACTGTCCACATGCTGCCATAAATTGACACAGAATTAATCATGTTTCTCTTGTACATCTTACTTGGTGATGTTCAGCCAACAAGATAGAAAATAACAGAACCAGATTTATTCAGAACATATCTCCAAACATATGTGATTTATGTCTTCTGTTGTTCTGTTCAGTGTGAGTAGTTCATCCTTTAAAGGAATACTACACCCAAACAACGATTTGGCCTCATTTTCTACTCACCCTCATGCTGAACAACACTGTGGAGTACTTTTGGAACATCTAGAATGCAGCCGGAGATCTGGGGGATCCTCGCTGTCCACTGACATTGATATCATGACTTAGATAAGAGCCCGAATGAACAGTGTCCTTAAAAGTCCACAGAAAGTCGGCAATATTCCTCCATACTGCTCGTGCACTGTAATCCAAGTGTCCTGGGCGAACGCGTCCACCATTTACTCAAAACGACATCATTTAGCACATGTTTATAGCCTAAACAGTACTACTTGGCATTTCTATGATACACTTACGGGTGCCTACGGGAGCCGCAGCTGACCAAACCAAACGAATGCGCACTCTGCAATAACTAGGAGCGTAGAACAAGAAAAAAGAACACAAGAAATCCCACATTCTGCTGACCCCTCTTGTGTCTGTCCACGGCTCCGTCGCTCACAGCAGAATGTGGGATTTCTTGTTCTACGCTCCTAGTTATTGCAGAGTGCGCATTCGTTTGTTTTGGTCAGCCGCGGCTCCCATAGGCACCCGTAAGTGTATCATAGAAATGCCAAGTAGTACTGTTTAGGCTATAAACATGTGCTAAATGATGTCGTTCTAGTAAATGGTCAGCATGAGGGTGAGTAGAAAATGAGGCCAAATCGTTGTTTGGGTGTAGTGTTCCTTTAAGGAACTGTGGAGCTATTTGGTTAAAAAAAGGTAAAAAATCATTTTGTTTTTTAATGTTCATTTTTTCCTGTAAAATTCAGTCCAGTTTTTCTTTACAAAGTAATATTAGTGATTGGAATTGAGAACAGATTCCATTAGAGAACCAATAACAACTCCCCCAAGGAATCAAGATCCTTACTCTTTTTTCTTATGAAATCTGTCACCAATTCCTCCCACCTGCTCTGTGTGCTTTTCAAATAAACATCATTATGCTCTCATTAAAGGCAGTCAGAGGAGAATGAAAATGAATAAAAAAATCATGGCAGCCAAGGAAGTGGTCAAAACTGTGTCTTAATTTTTGACAAAAACAAGCCTTCTGCCCAACTTTAAGTGGAAACACCAACAACCGGGGGAAGCATTTATCAATACAGCATAACACTGAATATCAGAAATGACATGTGTTTGACATTGTTGCCACTGAAAACCTTTGTATGACAAATTTTCCACCTGGAAAATCAGCAGTAATGGATAAATGAATCATTATTGAACTGGATTGATAAGCAGAGTCGTAGGATCAAAAGTTCTGTTCTGTTTGTGTACCTGTCTAAAACAAATCATCACAACAAGAGAAACAGATCAACTCTGGTACAGCTGAGGTATGTTTACCTTTGTTTACATGTACAGTTAGCACATATGTATGCATATATCAGTATATATGGTGGTATCAGTTAAAATTAATTTGAAAAATACCAGCAAATTTGATTTTGGGAGAAATTTAATATCATGTTTCATTGATAAATAACATCCAGTTTTTTAAAGTGAGCAGAGTAAGAGCACCATAGACACTACTGTTGAGGAAACTGAATATTTCTTTTGACAGAGGCATGACAGAGGCATCAATCCACCTCACAGCTTCTTCAGAACAGTTTACTGACCTTGGCCTACTGTTAGCAACATTATCTCTGAGTAGACGAGGGCAGTCATTAGCTACTGGGAAATCTCGTCACATGCTACAGTTCAGTTTATTGGTCACTTTATATCATGGACATGACCGCAACACTTAATGTACTGTTTCAGAATCTCTTTGAATACTGTGTGGTGGCCTGAGCAGCAAGGACCAAAATCAAATTTCCATGTTTTTAAACAGAATGGTAATACTGGTCATAAATCTTTACAATCTTTAAGTAAGGAAACAGCAAAAGTAAAGACAGTTCTGGGTCAAACCATGTGGACTGAATGTCACACTGATAGTCTATATTCCTGTCCTGTTGTGGGCCTCGTAACCTCTTTGAGTAGATGAAGTCATGATGGTCAGGTGTTCACAAAGTGGTGAATCTCTGTCCATCCTTGCTTGTCAACAACTGAGCCTATTGGGATGGACACTCTCCTGTGTCAAATTAACCTGTTCACCCATGGAATGTTCTGAACAGGTGTTTTTGAGCATTCCTCGCCTTTCCCAGTCCTTTGCGGTCCATATTGAAGCTTTTTTGAACATGTTGCCGGCATCAAATTTGAAATACATACATGTTTGCAAAAAACAGTAAAGTTAATCACTTTGAACATTAATATTTTGTCCGTGCGTATGTAATTAAATGCAGGTTGGAAAGGATTTTAAAGTACACAAACAGACACCCTGCTGTTGTGGAGCTGCACTCCAAGTGCTTCAACCAACTTAATCTAACATTAGTAACAACAGCCTTCAACACCCAATGATCCCGATTATTAAACTTTGAAATCTGCCAGACTAAAACTACTTTAATAGCCTGCATTGCAGAGAAAATAAAATAATATAGCCAGCTTGGTTGTCAAAGTTGCATATCCCTGCTTTAGACTAGAGGTTCTCAGAGCTGCGGTTTGGACTCATCTGGATAGTCGCAAGAAAGAATCTAAATGATTGTAGATGGTTTATTTTACTCATTTTGGTTCAGATGTCTATGCTTTAAGAATTTTCAAGGACAGTGGGGCTAGCCTGTTGCTGGCACTGGTCTCATGTTTTGAAGTTTAAGAACCCTGATTTAGATCGTATCCTTATTCAAAACTGTCACAAACACGAGTAATTAACCTCATACTGTGAATCTGTTATCTGCCAGATAAAAGAAAATGCCTCAAAAAGTGCAACAATCTAAAATTCACTCCTAAATCTACATCCCACAGCCCTATTCTGCCTCCCAGCAAAGAAAAGGGCCCTGCCCCTCTAATTAAACGGCTGTAAAATCCTGCAGAGCTGGGATGATTGAGGAGGGAAAATGAGTTCTGTCAACCAGATAAACCGGGGCCTCTCACCTCTACATTATCAGCCAAGTGAAACTTGATTGGCCTCAGCCTGCTTGTGGAGACAAGTGTAAATCTCATATTTTTAGAGACAGCCATACTGTGGGTGTCAGGCTTAATCAGTGTCTGTTACGGCTCCTTGCTTAGTTCAAGAATGTCCGCACAATAGCAGCGATTATAATGCTGAAGCTTGTCAGCAGTCAGCGTATGTAAGTAATGAGCCTGAAAATAAGTCAAACTCTGATGTAGAGCAGTTTGTTCACATTTCTTTAATTGAAAATCTGCTTAAAATAGCAAATATAAAGACATTTAAATCTGGGAATTTGAAAATACGCTTAAAATAGCAAATATAAAGACATTTAAATCAGGGAAATAATCCCTGAATCAAACTTAGTTCTCCCAAATTCCTACACTGTCATTACCTGTTTGAAATATAGTCTCTCCTGACAAGCCCCTCTGTGGTCTGATAGTGATGCTCGGTTTCAGGACTTTCCCCATCTTCTTTTATTTCAAGGCCACTCTGCACTAAATAACAGAGGGAGACGTTCTCTGGGCTCTGCAGCCACCACACCTGGGCTCTCACTTCCTTCCTGCCCTCCCCGGGAATTCTTCACTTTCACCACCTGCAGAGGGACAGTAGTGAGAGGGGGAGAAGGGAGGGTCTACCCTATTACACCTTTCCTCCCTCTCTGCAATTTTATTCCCTCTCAGCACCGTTTCAGCAACCTGTCCAGACTGGTGCAGGTTAAACTCCTCTTTTACAGCACCTCACAAATGAGCCAGTGGACACGTGTGCTGAATCTGTGCATATGATTTGGAGAAGAAGGCCTGCATGCACAGGACATGACTGTAGTCAGGAGATGGACGAAGGAGTTATTTAGTTTAGTTTGACAGTTATTATGTTTAATCTTTATAATAAAGCTAGCAGTCAGATAAACTGAATTAAAATTTAACTGGTTATAGGTGCCACATCACAAAACAAATCCATGCATGTGAGGGTTAAATATATTGTGTTGCTAGTGTCCTCTGCTGGCTGCAAATTGAACTGGAGACTTGTTTTAAAAGTTTCAAAAAGGTTTCTTTATCATTTTATTGTAGACAGCAGCACAATGATCTGTTTTTCAGGTCCTTCTGTAAAGACTCAGTTGTTTGAAACTGGCCTGTGAAAAGCACCTGATCATCATGGCTCAGTTTCGATGGTGAATTTAGAACAATTAAGTGATTCAGATCATTTGGATCAGCCCAGCAGTAGAGGTATCATTTATGTCTTCAGAAATATTAGGGCTGAACAACTGCAAAGGTAAAGTGAATATAATCACATCACAGGATATGTTATGCCAATCACATGACTTAATGGACATCATGCTACCATTCATGTTGTTTAATGGAAACAGAAGCATCACCATCAGCAGGTTTACTGAGAGCTGACTCCAGTGTGACCAGTTAGCATGTTTCCTGAATGTAAATTGTACAAGCTACAGTTTTACACAATTACAGAAGTGTTACAATTCACAGAGTAATCCTGTTAAATCAGGACTTTCAGTTGATTTTCTTTCTTGTGTCTTCTTTCATTGCAGACATAGTATTAAATGTGTCTTTGGTGACACAAAGAGACATTCATTGATAGCCTTCTCTTTCCATCCTCCAGAACTGTCTTTACTTGGACAACCAAAAAAGCTCAGAGCAGAACAGGGACCTTTTATAAATAAAATACATTGGGCTGCACATGGAAAAGTCACTTTGAAAATCGCTGGATATATCGCAGGAGGAAAATACTGCAATGCCATTTTTCCCCCAACATAAAACCTTTTTTTTCCAACATATTAACACTACAATGGATTTATAAATCGACTTTTCTGAGTTTGACAACCCCGTCTTAAATTTCAAGAGAGTGCTAAATCAGATTGTATACAAAGGAAAAAATGTTTGAGAGGTGAGCTTGTGATTTGCAGGTAACTTGGTCTACAGATGAAGTTAGTTGGCACTATGAGAAAGTATTAAACTCACCTGCAGACGCTCCAGCACAACCCTCTTCCAGCACCTTTGAGCTACATTACATTAAATTAGTTCATTCTAGCCTCATAAAACCATTCTTGTTTGTGTAGTGTACCACGTGGCATGTAGGGAATATTTCCCGGGCTTCACTTACGTTTCCTGTGACGTCAAGACGCTAATAAGAAGTCTTGAAATTTTTAAATTCAAATAATGACAAAATGTATATGTCACTAACGGTATCAACAGTACAAAAAGACCGTATCCGTGCAGTAAAGAGGGTAAAGAGTAAAGACATTCTGAGCTTTAGGCTGTGTGTTCTTAATAGATGTTTTTTAAACTAATCTAGTGGAAGAAGCTAAAAATAATAGTGCTGTTTGGTGGTTTTTAAAGACATTGGTATATTTCTATGGAGAACTTTATTATTCATACCATGGAGAGAATTGTATTTCTTTATTATTCAATCAAAAAGAATAGATTTGAAACCAAAAAAGAGATTTGTAAGCAAAAGAGAATAAGTGGGAAATGAAAAAAAAAATGAGATCATAACAGAACAGGTTGCAATTGAAAAAAAAACTGAGAACATATTTCTTTCCATTTTGTTTATAAATCAGTCCTCTTTGCTTTCAAGTATTTCTGGATTAATATTGTTCGCAAGTAAGTGCTTCATGAGTGTATGGAAAAGTATTGGTGTCAGGAATGAGAAAAAAAAAGTGGAACAAAGCTCTTTTAGGGTTCACTTGGAGAAAAACAATTTTTTTTTCTTGTTTTATATATGTTCCTCTAGACTTACATTGAAAGTAAGAAGAATAAGAAGAAACCTTTATTCATTCCACACAGGAAAATTTGCAGTTACAGCTACAAAGAGGACAGCAATGATAAATAAGACACAGACTAAGTATAAAAAAACAGTATTACAAATATAAGACTAGAAAAATAAAAAAACTAAAATCTGCACGATAAGAATTATTACATATTCGCAAAGTGATAACAAGTCAGTTTCCAAAATACTATTGAGTTGACGAGATATATCAGTATCAGTTGTAAGGAGTTCAGAAATAATGGCATATCAGATACTGACAAAAACTCAATATCGCGCATCTCTAAAAAAAAACAACATGAAATAACATGACTGCATACAGTTAGACAACATCTAGAGAAAAGAAAACTTTTTAGGGAAAAATTTTTTCCCATTACGACTTCTCAAAATGCTGAATGAAAAAAAAAAACCTTCCACCTCGTGTTTATTCTAATACTCACACGCATGATGGTGTGAGTGTAACACAATATAGGCGCAGCTGTAAAAAGTAAATAACATACAAGTCAGCTGACAGAGATCAAATAAATGTTTCACTTTATTTACAGATCACACAATGCAATACCAAGACACAGATAAACTGTTCACATGTAACAGTTAGCATGTTATTAACAAGAGGCACAGTATTGTTTGAGATATATATATATATATATTTGTATATGAGGTACAGAGTGAAGGTTATGAAAATGGTAAAAATGTGAAGGCCTGTAGTCTAAGAGAAAACCAAAAGACTTTACTATGATTGTAGGCCCCCTAATGGATAAAAAAATGACACCCAGCACAAATAGATAATCATGATATCATCTTATACAATTCCAAAAAGCACAAAACTGGGGTCAAAACAGCTTAACTTTGTTCCAGTGCAAGTAACCCTATATATAAATCACTGGCACATGACCCCTTTGTTTCGATAAAACTCATAAAACCCGCAAATACAACTCTTCCCCTTTAGCAGCTTCTTTGTTTTTAAAATAAAAAAGAGACTTGATTGATTAAAATGCTATTTGGTAAAGAAACACTGCGCTATAATTTCTGGCATTGCCCCTTTCATAAAATATTGGGCACTGAACATAAAATGTGGCAGTTTTTAGTAAAAATAATTTCGTACCCACTTCTACCAAAAGTACGCATACCAAATCTGATTCATCTTATTTCAACACACATTCACACATGCACAATTTTATTTCCATGTTGCTGTTAGCTTTTAAAGTGGTCATAGTCAAATACATCTTGAAAGGAAACTTATCCAGCAGTCTCAGAGAGGCTGCATGCATGCTGCACATATACAGAAAACTGTAGTTTAGAAAAATAAAAACTTTACATTGCATAGATAAAATGTGATCGTCCTGAATATCATGTACATATACCAAGTAAAAATTGTGCATGCTTGCTGCACTACTTACCTCTTTTGATAAACTCATAATAAAATGCACGTCTGATGAATCAGCACAGTGGTGCTTCTACATCAGCTACAAGATAAAGACGATATACAGCTCCAAAGAACTTTAGTTTGGTCAAATAACCAAGAAAAAAACATCAAGATTGGTCATAAATGTTCATAAATACTCTTGTATAAGAATGAGGGTCTTTGTGTTACGATCATGAAATACACAAGACCTAAGTATTTCTCTGTACCTTTAAATTGGTCATTTCTTATCATTTAGATGTGTTTTGACTAGTATACGCTTGTTTTACAGAAAAAGAAAAATTACAGAGTTGAAGGGACTTATATTTTTCTACCATAAGATTACACATAATGTCCTGGTGCTGGTGAGTGTTTACAACACACAAAATATCCAGTATTACCCAAGGTTAGTGTCCAGGTCATCCCCATATTGAGTCCTTAACATTTAGTCCTTTGTTAAGCCTTTCAGTCCTCAGTTTTTTTTCTCTACTTGTTCATAGTCCTTCCAGGTGAACAGTTTGGTTTCAGACAGTCCTATTTGCTCTTCATTGTGCCAATCATGACCTTAGAAACAAAGTTGACAATCGCGCTTGCAGGCTGCTCTGGGTCATGCTCGGCAAACAGGTGACATACGTTGTCCATGGAAGTGCCAGTTTTTCTCGCCACAAATCCAAAGATCCTGTGGAGATGGAGTAAAGTACTTAATAGTCTCCGAGTAATCTGCTTTTTCACTGACAATGTGACGTTAAAAATAGCTGTAGCTATACAAAACACCAAGTATTCACTTACTTTGCTGAAGGATAGCCGTCCTTTTTCCACCTGTAAGCGATGGAAAGAGATTTTGTTTTATTTGAGTTATAAGCTTGAACTTCACACAAAGCACAGACAGACAGCTCCCTGCTCTGAGGGGGAAATATTATTAGTGGTCCAGCAACTTTGAGGAGTAACTTGCAGAGCACAAAGTTACTGACTGGTAGAGTACTTGCAGTGTTTTATCACTTTGGATGACCATTCTGTCTTAATTGACAACCTCTGATCAGAACTCACATTTAACTAAGCAGCATCCCAAAAGATTCATTTCTTTATAGTAGGGATGCACAATATTGGATTTTACCAATATCTAATATGCTGATATTTCTGAACTTGTCATTGCTGATACTGATGCCAAAATTTTTGTCAAGTTCATAAAGTCCTTACTTTTACCAAAGCTGACTTGTTGAATTCAATGTGACTGTATGATGGTGTAAGAAACAAATATAAAACAAAAACATGTAACTCTTCCAGAAAAAAGTCTCTTGATTTTTGAATGTACCCATGTGATGATGAAAAGATGAAGCATAATGGTGCATTTGAATGTTCTGACAATGTAACAACCAATCTTAGGCCCCATCCACACGAAGACAAAACGCTTCACAGTTTCAAAAACGATCGTCTTAAAGACGAAGGCGTCTCAGAAAATGTGTGCGTCTCCATGAATGCTCTCGATACGCATGAAGACGCTGTAAAACACATGCCAGACCTCTAGGGGCGCTGTAACAATATGACGGAAACAAGCGGAAACAGACGAAAAAACAGTGGGCATGCGCACTTGCGGCAAAAGTTGTAAACAGAGATTGTGATAAAGTGATCATAAAGTGCCGTAATGTGTCCTCGATAATTGTTTGTTCAACTCGGTGGTGATTGAGAAGGAGATTTGCTGCAACATGGACAGTAGGGTCACGAGCTTCATCAGCATATATGCTACACAGTACACCACCATTGTCATTGTTTTTGTTGCCACGTGTGGCGCATGCGTGTCAGTGAAGAAATGAAACTATGACGTAATTGTATCTGAAAACTTGTGGAGAGCCAGTAATCACGGAGCTGCGGATACAGCATTTCAAAATCTTTCCACTCTGGAACCTGGTTTCAGAAATGATCGTTTACAGACCCTCAAAACGCCGTCTTCGTATGGATGATGCACAGATTCTGCAAAAAATGTAAGCGTTTAGACCTCGGTTTGGCTTCGTGTGGATGGGGCCTTAGCCAATGCATGGGCTGTTAATATTGGCAAAAATTTTAATATCTGCTTGTACTGGTATTCAACTTTTAAAGTCAATACCTGCTGATACCAATGTAATACTGATAGTATAACATCCCTTTTTAATAGTAAGTTTAAGTTTTATAAAGATGCACATTTACGATAAAATTGGGGAGGAGTCACTGCTAGCCTCTTGGCTTATATCGCTTTCTGCTTTTTGCACTTCATTGAAGCCAATGTTTAGAACAAATTACAAGCTATGCGTTCTTTACAATGTCTAAATGATGCTTAGATGCCTTTGAAGGTTCCTTAATGAGTCACAATACTAAATTCGCTCCTAAATTAAATTAAAACTATGGGATGTCCGGCTGCTAAACAATAACAGTCAGTAACATTCAGGTATTATCACCAATTGTTTTAGCTAACCTAGTTGGTGGGAAGAGTTTCTAGATTTAACATGGGTGGAACAAGCTGATGCCAACTGAATGCACTTCTATCTGGGTATAGAGTGGTGGTTCTCAATTACTTTCTGTGGCATCTCCTTTCAGATAAATATTTTCTGTACCCGTCACCAACACAGTTAACCAAAGGCACATTTTTTTTTAATACATGTAAGCAAGTGATTATTTATTTTTCCACTCAGTGTTACTGTGCAAACACAGAAAAAACAGCATGTATTTACCCTTGTAATATCCACACATAATTTGGATAAATATTCCACCCCCATCCTATCTTCAAATATTTAATATTGGATTGGCACATTGGGTAGCCAATCAAAATTCCAAAGGGAAGCCATTCCCTTTTTTGATGCCCCTGCTCATACGTGTCACATCCCACATGGAATGCATCCACTTGGGGGTCAGGCACCACTGTTTGAGAAATACTGGGGTAAAGGGGCTTTGAGACACTCGTCTTTTTTTGTTGATGCCTTACAAGGGTGAATGAGAAATATGATTATTTTAAAAGGCTCTTGAACCCCCATTTGTGTTGTCTCTGAGGTAAACTTTTCTTGCCAACATGTCATGTATGTTTGTGAGTGTCTTCGTACTTTTTTTGTTATAAAGGAATGTAATAAAAATTAATATAAAAAGTTCTTACATATTGCTGCTTCGATCTCTGTTTTTTTTAAATGCACCATTAATTGGGCTCCTACTTCTGACATATAACATCAGTTATACATTTTATTTATCTTAATTATCAATGAAAGAACCATGTCATATTAATTCAAAATATTTTAGAATGACATCACTTTGAATACCTTTTCAGAAATGAATGAATTTTTACATGTTGGACATCAGTACTTACTTTCTTTCCTGAGGGTCCAATGCACAAAATATGACTGTGTTGACATTGTAATGCCTTCTGAAGAAGAGCCTACAATGAGACAAAGGGCTGTTATTGAGACAGAAAAATGAATTACATGCATGCATACATGGCCTAAAGAATACCCGCGTGTAACTCACTTCCTCTGGTTGTCAGTGAGGGTGATCCCCTGAGACGACACCTTGAAGTGGACCACGGTGGAGGTTGGTGGTGGGTTGGAGTTCAGTGTCATGGTGGTGGCTTTCTGCACTGCCTGGACACCCGTCAGTGACTCCATCTCCACTGAGCACAGGTACCAAACATTGCATGCTGCAAGAGAAGCACATGTTTAAATTTCACTGAGATCCAACTGCGTGAATAGAGCAAAGTGTATTTGGTGACTCAGTCCGTAATGACAGGGCAGAGAATAATGTGTGGATGCACTCAATTCCAAAAGCGTCATGGAATTGAACACAAAGGTTATGTAAGTGTTTATGTAGAGTCGCATCACTGCTTTGTAATAAAGTTTATTTAAAGGCAATGATCTCAGATGATTACCTGCTCCCTGCTTTAACAGCTCAGCAGCAGAGTTAGTTACAGATTGTGAGGTAGGCTCAACAACATCTTCGAGAGGATCTGTCGACGGGAAAAGCAAAATAAGTTCAGCGAGATCATCCATTTAGAGCCCTTCACAATTACATCAAATGGCCAGACAGCCACGCAGACAGACCGGCCATGTGGGTAGCCACAGAACTGTATAATGTTTATTTTCTATTCTAATGCTAAGCCTTCACACAAAATTAGATCTGTGACTGTGCACAATATTTACCTCTGTCAGGAATGATAAGTTTGCAAGGCAAGGCCAAGGGAGTGATTGAATGTTGGCAGACCAGGGCAGTTAAGCTTCCTGAAAAACATGAAGATATACAATTAACATATTCATTCATTCAACAACTTGAGGAGTAATAGAAGGCATGCACTTTAATTCAGAGAAGTAGAGTGCAGTAAATGAATCTAGAAGTTAAGAGCACCAACTTCCATCATAGCTTTTCTAACACTGTAAGCCAAGTTATTGTCAAAAACTATCCTGTCTCGCATTGTTGCCAAACATTGAAAAACGTACTAGTTTCACAACCAGGTTCCAGTCACACCAAACACAACCCATACTTTCTTTTGCCATGACCAACATTTCCTGAAAATGTCATCAAAATATATGGTGAAACCTTTTGATTTATTGGCAAAAATGCCGAAAACTGTTCTGTCTCACAACGTTTACAAATACTTAAAAGATTTAGTTAACCCTATAAAGCCAATTGTATCATATTTGTTACATACTTTTATAATACCTCTATCTACTCAATATGATCAACTAGGGATGTAACAATATGAAAATTTTGTATCACGGTTATTGTAACCAAAATTATCACGGTTATCATTATTATCGCGGTATTGTTGCAGTGTGCTCAAAATGTTCTAAAAGTACTTTTACACAGAATTGAAATCATTTAACCCCTTTATTATTATATTCATAACAGTTCTTTTGTCTTTTTTGTCAGTAAATGTGTCAGACTCAGAGGCCAAACAATGCAAACTGCGCATGTGCACCTCGCATGAGGCTTCTTAATCGAGGACAGATACATAGTTCAGGCTTTTCCAGGCAAAGAGCAGCATCACCGTGCGTTACTGAGGCAGGGTGGTGATCAAGCACGATATAACGGTAATTTTAATTGGACACGATAACGATTATCATGGGAAATTTTATCGCGGTTTACCATTTTACCGGTAACCGTGACATCCCTATGATCAACACATTACAAAAAAACATCTGAATACAATCAGATAAATGATAAAAATGTCCTCAAATGGATTATCAGTTTACAAAAACACCTAATGTATCAAATGAGATACGAAAAATCTATATGTTGAATTTTATGGACATTTGGATTTTTATGGATTTTAGCAGAAAGTGAAACAAACATTTCAGCTCCAGAAAAACAGAATTTTCTGGCTATAATCTATGGTCTTGGGCCTTAAAGGGTTAACTCTAATAACTTCCTTCTTGTACCATGACCAACATTTCTCGAAAATGAAATGTCATCAGAGATTTGTAAATGTTTGAGTTTTACTATTAACAAATGAACAAACAATTTAGTAAACACAAGCAAAAACACAACCACCGTGGCTGAGGTAATAAGCTTGTAGCCGACAAATTCAAAGGAATACAGCATGATACCTCATGAGTGAGCTGTAACTAAACAACTCAAAGTATCATCAGTTTGTATCTGTAAACATGCAAAGAGAAATGTCTTGTGTTGTAAACCTTGTTTCAAACCTCATGTATTTTCATTTTAATAGGGAAAATGGTGACGAATAGAAATCTGACTACCAAAAGTGGATGGTTCTGAGCTAGAATTAGGCATGAAAAAGAAAAAATAAGAGCAGGATTCCTTAACTTGCAGTGTTAAAACAGAATATGGTAAAATGGAAACAATAGCACAAAAAGGCAAGTCCTAAAACTTCTACATAGTTGAAGATATGGGTATATGATCATAAATATCTTACATAGAAAGTTTTTGTTTATTTGTTGTTCAAGTTTTTTTTTAATTGGGTATTAGCAAAAGACATTCAAATAAACCTAAATTCACATGAACATGGCCAAAAGATTTAAAAGTTTTGCGACTTAGGCTAAAAGTCAAAATTGTATTTCAATATCATTCTTGCGATTTATGATTTTATTCATACAACCTTTTGTCTTTTCTCTTGAAATGTATCATCAAAATGAACTTGACATTTTGTCTTTTTTAGAGTTTAAACCAATTGTCCCGTCGCCTTGTATCTCAAAGTGCATAATAAAGATATACAGTATCTTTCTCCTATGATACGCACGCAGCATTAAAACCAAACATTTCCTGATTTTATTCAAATGAGCTGCACTTGCAAACACATAGCAGGGTTTTTCATCTTAACTACCCTGAAATTACTCTTCTGGACCCATAAAATCAACCCACACCCTTCAACTGACTGACATGCAACTCAAAGAAAAAATCTCTGAAATGAGAGACAAGTGTTAATGAGTACATTTGAAGGTTTGAAATGTTAAAAAATGCTTTGTTTCTTTTCTTTTTTCAGAATGACTGACACTATTTCAAAGGAATGTTTCTGTTATTTCTACATAAATCATAAAACCTAAAATTGAAAAGGAATGACCTTTAATTTCAATAACAAAAGGAAAATGAAGCGATGTTCAGTTTGACTTTTTTAAAAGTAACTAAATCAGCTTGTAACCATACTGCTTTTCGTTATTTGAACAGTGTCTGAAAATGAACAGCACCACACTCATGAGAAATATCCCTAAAATATACAACTTTCTAACAGAAAATTCATAGTAAATACAAATAATATATTTAGGTTTAAAGGGAGATGTTAGGATGTGCCACTTGGCTCAAAGAACTTCTTCTGAGCTAAACAAAAATGTACAGTGTCCCACTGAACAGAGGAGGGCAGTATAGGGCATAAAGTATCTGTCATTTGAGTGCATTATAGCCAGACAGCCAGGAGGTGAATCATACACTGTAACTCACCAAAGTAGGGCTCATTGGGGCAGCCCTTCAACCTCACTCCTTTCTGCGTACACTCGATAAGGAAGTGGCGGACCAGTTCATTGGCTAAATCCCCTCCTGTTTGTGAAAAAAAGACAAAAATTAGATCACACATTTCTCACCTCCTTGACCGATTCACCCTGATCCAAATAACCGCCCTTACTCTCATCTGAAATATCTGACGTGTCATTTCTCAGCCTTGAGGGGTTACATGAAACATATTAAATCTCCCACTTGAATATGTCCAGAGATTAATGGGATTATGACTGAACAGGAGCGTCTCTGAAGGGACAGGAGGGGTCTGCATGAGGAATGTCTCCACACAAAGGCTCAGTGAAAGGCCCGCTCCTTAAGGTGGGTTGGGTTTCACACTTTCAAGGAGCCACAATGCCCAGAGCTGAAAGTGTGGGGATGGACCGTGTCATGATGTCAGTACAGGTGCCGTTGGACTAAAGCAAACAAATGGACAGGTGCGAGTGGGCGATGAAAATAAAAAGGTTGGGCTCTGTGGTCGGTTGCTGCAGGGAAGGGCAGCTTGTGTGTCCTCATTTGTTGACAGAAAATACACCTTATTAATAGAACAATCAGATTATATGAAAATTCCTGCATTTTTTTTACCATTTGTTTATACTTTCAATTAAATTTCAATTAAGTTGAGTCATAAGTTGAGTCCTGATTCCTCAATGTATCATGACCGAGGGACTAAAATTTTAGGTCTGAACTTCAGATCTTTGATTTCACACAAAGGTAGACATTTTTTTTATTTCAAGCACTTAACTGTTTCAGTAAAACCAGGTAAAACCACCCTGCAAATCTACTGTTCAACTGTGAGAAATGATTTTTATTTGAAAGTATAACCTCCATAAAGGAGCTTTTTTTGTGTGTGCACTACAGAGCTTAATGTTTGTCAGCAGACTGTTGCAGTGCAGTTTGAAGAGCTCACAGTAAATAAAATGTTTTTTAACTGCTGAATCACCATTTAATACTCATATTACTACATATGAATACTTATTTCTCTGTCTAGTTTGAGGATACTAAGCTAATTTGCTTAAAAGGATTAAAAAAGTTTTTTTGCACAATCAACAACATCAAGTAATAGAATAACATAATGACTTGAATTTTTTTCAAATGAGTGTTGATGTGTTCAATTATTTAATAAAGTATCATGAGAGGACTATAAATTTAAGTTAAAAACTTAAAACTCTACTTTATAAAGTCTTGAACTTAAAACTTCAGAGTTGAAAATTTACTGCTTATATCTCTAAAGTTCTAAAAGTCTTCTAGTCATTTTTAGAATTTATAAACTTGAAATTTGTATTTATTCCTAATGAAAATGTATGGCTTTTTAAAGTCAAAATTTCAGAATCTGGTAGAACTTCATCATTTTTCTCAGAACTTCACAGATACATATTTTTTTATTTTCAGGAGTAGACTCATTAGACATTTTGCTGAACAAATATAGATTCATCAGAACTTTATCAACTGGAGTTTTGACATACAATACAAAAACGTGGTTGAATTTAGGTAGCTACATTTTTTATCCTGATGGTCTCAACACAGGTTTCACTGCATATGACAACACTGGATTTATCATTTTAAGGTATGGGTCTTTTTGTTTTGTTTTATTTTTGGGGGAAATCTGATTTGAATTATAGAATGTTAACCACAGTTGATCGTATCTGTGATTCCTGATATTAATTCTTATCAGCTGACCATGTAGTTTCTGATAGATAGCTATTTATTTATTCAGTTTTTGTTAGGAACTGATCTATATATATATATATATATATATATATATAAATGGAGACAGGGATCCCATGCAGTGAACAATTCTTCTGACGGATCAAAGGTTGAAAATCAGCAAAAATACAGAATTGTGATTCCCTAGAATTAGTTTTCTGATCTTAGTGGATTTAATGTCCTCTGGTTCTTTTAACCAATTGAAAATATGTGAGATTTATTATAACGATTCAATCAGTCTTTGTTTACAGATTGAAACACAGCCAGAGTATTTGGCCAGAATCCTCTTCCATTCATTTTCTCATGAAAAAACACCCCAAACAAACTAAAAACAAAGACACTGGGAGGTGCATAAGCAGGCGGCCTATTTTGACCCCAGTCTCTGGATATTACTTTTTAAGTAGGCAGTGTTATGTGGGACAGAGAGCTTCACATGAAAAGACCCTGGGTTCACAGTAGGCTTATGGGCCTAGCACATCCTTTGTTCAGTCGTGAAACATTAGCTGTTCATCTAAGACTATTAGGCAAAAAGGGGTCAGTTTGGCTTCATCATGGCGATGCCCAGGAGAGAAACACGACGTGAGGAGTTCTCACACACTAACATTGAGAGGGACTCTCAAGTTCCAGCATGAAGGTGAGCACAGTGGGTGGTAACCGTAGATGGCTTTGTGGGTGATTGTGGGATGTAGAGAGTCTGTACTAATAGACAATCAGAACACAATAATTATCATACTAAAGGATTAGGTTGATACTTTTCCCATGTATAGAAGTTTGATGAGAAGCTGGAGTCAGAGGGAATTTTGTCTGGTTAGCTACAGTATGAGCAACAAGGTGAGGTTAGTCTAAAGACATGCCAAATAGACGGATCAGCATACCAAAAGGACTTTACAAGTCTGTCTGAGAAACAGTCCAAAAGATAGTGTTTGAGGAGGGCAGACCCCTTCAGTCGTCAAGAAGATGACAGGACAAGCATTCTCTCAATCACATTCATTCAGGACAAACAGATTACATGGTAGGTGGGTGCAGCTGCAAAGGAGTAAAGTATGTAATGCGTGCTAGATAGTATATCAAACTCTTGCTGAAACTCCTCAGAGACATGAAAATATCTTCAGTGATCTTAGTTTTTCATTCAGTGATTTGGCACTATATAAATAAAGATTGATTGACTGAGTGATGAAATGCTGTCCAGTTCTGATAGAACTGCCACTAAGCAGGTAGCATCTATGCTAATCTCTATACAAGCAGTCATGGTATACAGGCTTGCAGTAGCTTCCTGTGGGCAACAGTCTTGTCTTCAAAGGATACTTATTAGGCAGTGCCTCTGTAGACAAGCTCAACTGTGCTTACTTGAAGCTATGCAGGGTGGATTTGCCTGATTACAGACATGGATACAAGTGGACCCAGCTGAACTGAAAGGTTACTATTGATTGCCTCAATCCACCTAATTGATGTTTTTAAAGTTGTGAATGCATACTGTACACTTTTTGTAGGTTTATTATTTAGCAGTTTTTGAGCCTTTATTGATAAGAGAGAGTGACAATGGATAGGCTTGTGAAGGGGGGCAAGAGAAAGTATGGGAGGACACTTGCAGACTGGCTACAGGCTGGATTTGAACCCAAGCTGACAGAAGCATAAATAAGAGACATGCCTGGTTTCTTACCACTCTGCCAAACCAGCAGCCCCACACTGTACACGTGTTTAAGAGCTAAAGACATGTATTTCAAGTTTGTTTTATAACTAAAGACTGTATTATCAATCATCTGACCAAAATAAAGTAACAAAAATGTAGAAGTACATAAGAATTATGTTTAAAAATATTGAAAAATGCAGCAGTAATCTCTGCTCTTGGGCTCTGTGTGCATGTCTATTAATTATGCTGGTGACAAGCCTTCTCGTAAGAAAAAAATCCTCTGACATCTTTAAAAATTCTGTAACCTGATGATGAACTCAACCTCTACAAATTTGTGCCTAAAAGCTTGTTTATTTTCAGTATTGCGTATATCAACACATGTTAAGTTGTCCTAACGTTGATTCCGCGTGAAATTTAAAATGCTATTTCTCTCCTACATTTATACTTTAGACTTCTGAATTTTGTTACGTTCCTGCTAAATGTACCATTTCCTAGTAATGCTTTCACAACCAGGTTCCTGTAGAAACATAAGAGGTGGAAACTTAATGTGAGGACTTTAGGTAAACTGCATGTGTAAGCAAACCAATTTTAATGATGCATCACTAAGAGATTAAGAGACTTTTACAATCTTCGGTGACAAAGAGCTTCTTTTAGTAGCACTAAGTAAGAAAACACATATAGTTAAAAAAAAAATTCTATTCACTACTTTACCACTACTGCCTGTAAACTTTTGTAAATATGTACATCTTCATCTTTACTGTCCATTCTACACAATCACAATATATTCACAATAAAGTACAATGTTAGCATTGTTGTTAGGCAGGTAAATTTCTTTTGATGAAACACTGTGAGCTGCCTTTCCTTTACATTTTTTTAACTGTATGCTGGACGAGATTTACTGCATCCAGAAGTTTTTGCTATATTCCATACGCTGTCATCAAAATAGCATCATTTCTAAAACCAGCTAATTAATTTGACTCGTACATCACTGTATTCCAAACTCAAGCCCTAAAACATAAAGGCTGCTGGGATAACTAAGCTTAACACTTTGGATTTTTTAAAGAACAGCCTGAATACTTCTTATACTGTAAAGTTATGCCTTAGCAAGATGTTGGTATTGTTCCTTCTACTGAGTTGTTTGTATTGAAACCATTGTTCTATGCCATTTTTTGATTGGGTCTTGATCATTTTTGTTGTGCTCCTGCGACAAAATGAATATATCCTGTGAGACAGTGGAAATAATTTGAATCTGAATCTTACTGATGTGCTTCAAAACAATGGTCCTTATTCATTAAAAGCCTAACTGGAGTACATAAACATTAAGGCAACATCTGTGACATCTTTGACACATTCAATGTTTTTTTTAATATTTGTCAACCATGACTGTCATACCTTTCTTGCTTTGCTGAAGAACTGATGGTGGAGGAGTAGCCACCTTCATAGCAAGTCCATAGGCCCCTCTAAAGGAATGACTGTCCCGTACAATGAAGCAACCTGGCTCCTTGTCCTTCAAGACTGAAATGGCTACAAGAAAGAAAGCAAAAAAAAAAAAGTTTTTGTGTTGTTTTTATTTTAACTAAATGTAAAAAGTGGACACTGGAGACTTACCTTGGTCTCTTGAGATGTCTGGTTTGTACCAGAATTTGGATGTGTCTTGTACAAACTTCACAGTGACCTGCTTTCCAGCCAGCACATCTGGAAAAACAAATGACAACAGATAAATTAAACCTTGCTTTCCCTTTTAAGAGAGATTGTTGGGGCTTCTCAGCTTCATTTTGGAACGAACAATGAATGGGGCAGGAAATCAGGTAAAAGAAAAGGAGTGAAATATGCATGGCCCAGAATTGAAACTGAGCAGCCAACTTGCGGTGCATTTCCACCATGAAGTCCAGTAAATTTGAGTTCATTATGGAATAATACATTTGTCAAAATTAGTAAATCTGTATCATACTACTCTTCTGGCACCTTTCTGCCAGACTGTCTAGTATACCTATCTAAGCTCAACTAGGCAGTGCGACCTTGTTGTACTATGTCATTTTTTTAATGTTACCTAAAATTGTGTCCTCTAGTTTACCTGGAAGAGGCGATGCTGTGCCTGGTATTTGAGCTGAGAGGTCAGGCAAAACATTGGGGAAGGGGATGCTCAGAGAGCTCCCGCTGTGAGGACTGGAGAACCCGCTGAGGGCTGGAGACGCTGTGCCCAGTGAATGCTCCCCATCTGACACCCTCTTCTTCTCTGGCAGAAGTGGTGGCTGCATCAGAGGCATCTGGGGCAACAGTTCCCTGTCCATGCCTCCGTTTCCCAGTAGAGCAGAGGTGGAGTTTGGACAGTCCGTGCCATAGCCGAGACCTGAGTCATCCTGCTCGTCGAAGCTTTGAGCGGGGCTGCGGCTGAGGGCGTAGCGAGCCATGCAGCTCCTCTGGCTGCTTCTAGGAGAGCTGTGGGCATTGGGGGCAGGGTGGATGTGGGGGTGGTGCAGGGGAGGAGAGTGGTGGCTGTAGTCCAGTGACATGGAGTGCTGTACTGGTCTGGCAGAGGAGTAGCTGTTCAGTGAGGAATGGCGGGTGAGGACAGGATGCTCCGGCCACGATGGGTTCACTATTGAGCTGAAGAGAAGATAACAAGAAAGAAATGGTTTTGTTTTTTTTTTGTTCTAAAAATGTATGACGCATATTTTATTTTAAAGGGCTATTATAACAATCCAATAAACAGCTCAAAAAAAGATATCAAATTTCAAAGCAAGGAAATTGTTAGACCTGTATACAGAGGTGGTCAGTTCATTCACGTTATTGCCCTTGAATAACTTGATGTCCATTTTTGAATAGTTTTTAAGAAGAGTCATTCTGCTTTCACTTAAGTATGTTTAGGGGAACGTATAGTACTCTATAACTGAGGAAAACAGTAATACAATAAAAACAGATTGCATTAACAAATAAAACAGAAAAAAAAGACTTTGAATCTTTTCATTAGCGGTGTGAAATCAGGCAGTAGTTTGGCTAAAGACACCTAAAACCCCATTTAATCTTGCAGATAACCCCTGAATTTGAAAACTGACTTTTCCACCAGACAAATTAAAATCTTGGTCAATTTACTTTAATTCAAGAGCATTCATTGGTCATCTACCATGCCAACCACAGACTCAGGTGGCTGTGGGTCACCAGTCTACACAGTCTTGGGAAACAGTAACACTGGGTCTTGTCCTAAATTTTGGCCTAAATGTGATGTTTTCACAGGAGAATCAAAGTGAGGGAGCAGCTGACAGTATGTGTTCATGTATTTAGTTCATTCAGAAACACTTAAAACAGCAGCGTGTAAATAAGAGAGACTGTGCTGCTTAGTGTGACAGTTAGGTTAGCGCAGTGCGACGGTTTACACCAAAAAAGCAATTTTCTCCT
The DNA here is from genome assembly GCA_036419115.1 of Scarus forsteni. NCBI lineage: Eukaryota > Metazoa > Chordata > Actinopteri > Labriformes > Labridae > Scarus > Scarus forsteni. The sequence goes on along the minus strand of JAZDUH010000157.1, from coordinate 22,976,663 downwards.
GGCCACATGGGGACACCTAAATCAGAGTTTTGGAAAATCTTCACTTTGGCTGGAGTTTTTCAAATGTGTCCTCGGTGACCTTAGATACCTTTTGCATCTAGACAGGAGGACAAAAATGCACGGACGAAGCTGGGTTTTCAGAAATAGACACTACTGTGTGGATAAAGCCTAAATATCACAGTAATAATGAGAGATGCCTTAAAAAATGTAAAGGTGTTTCTTTATTTTATCAGCCTGGGTCAAGATTAAAGTTATATTCCCAGTGTATAAAACACCTTTAACATGACCAATTGTCAACAGCATCCTGATCCAGTATTTATTTGAGGTATTTCTGATACTTCCACTCTTTAACCTAAACTAGGCTCATGCTTCACTTCACTCTGTTATTGTTAAATATAATGAGCAGCTAAAAATTTTGGTGCAGATAGATGTGCTGTTAATAATGCTAGTTTGCACTCTGGTCCTTTATTGGTATAAAAGTCTTAGTACTGTCAAAAACAATACCCCCAGACCAGTTTTTAAGAGCCTCTCTAGCAGTAAGAAAAATGTTGATGATAGGTAAGTGGTGTACCTGTCTGTGCACAGAAGGGTCCCAGCCATCGAGGCAGAGTGTGTAGCACTGAGCGTCCTGTGACAGTTGATGGAGGAGTCTGTTAACCCGTCGACTCCACCATGACTGATCATCTCGGGATACCCCCGGGGATCTGCTGAAGAACAAGCAAAATGATTTAAAGCACATGTCTTCATCAAATTCACAGAGAAATGCTGTTTTTTCTATAATTTAGCTAAGCCAAATGTACAAAACAAAGCAATAAATCTCACTGATATTTAACAAAGGGGGGACAATCAGCTCAAACAAACTGAAAATTCAGGAATGAGCCAGAATAGTACTGTTTAATTCTTTGATTTGTTGAAGAAATCCATCAGGAAGCAGCTCGGAATTCCCAGAAGCATTTGAATCAATACTGGTGTATAAATATAATAAGCTCAGCTATCAATCTGAACAAAACCAATCAACAAACACCCATACTACAGTCCATGAAGTCAATAACTCAGAATCAAATGCAGCTTAAAATAAAAAGCCCTCTAGTGATTATCTAAAAGCTTTATTTAAATCTGTTAAAGCCTTGAGTCACAAACAACCCTGAATCTGAAAGCTCCCATTCAAACCCAGACTTTTCTCACGTTAACTTTTACAGGAATAAAAGCTGGTTTCTTCTTGTCCCTGTTTCCCCTCATTGTAAACAGAGACACTTTCAGGGAGGGAAGAAAAGATGTGTCATGCCTCCTGACCCACAGTAACCATGGCTATGTGGCAGGACTGAATGTGCTGATTCTTGCTGTTGTCTGAGGTAGTGAGAGAAACAGTGGAAAAAAAGCCTATCTGGCCCTTCAAACTTTTAACATGAGAAAGACCGGAGATTTCACCCACTTGAAACCTGTTGGTCATTTTGACTCCTAGATTTCAGACTCTCACTACCTCAACCAAAAAAGGTTATGCTTTTGTCAGCAATTATTAACTAGTTAGTTTGTTAACAAAATACCTCAAACTCACCTAGATACGGATTTTGAAATTCCAGATATAGTCATTTTCAAAGAATGTCTATACGTTACGAGATAGAGCAGTTTTCCACATTTTTGCTAATAACTTCTCTTCGGATTTTGATAACATTCTTAGGGAATGTTGGTCATGGCACAAGGAATAAGCGACACAAATCCAAAAGCAGATAAAGCATTTTCCCCAATATTTCTTAATAGTGTGAGAATGAGCAGTTTTCCAATATTTTGTAAATAATTCACTGACAATGTTGTACATGCAATGTTTAAAATGCTACCTGTAAATCATGGCTTTTGTCTTATACTGAGGTCCATGTACCCTGTAGTTTGATTAATAATGTCAAAATTTAACCTTTTTTATCTCTTAATTTTAACCCATTTTTCCTCATTTGAGTTTTTATCCCGTAGTAGTTGTCTAATCTTCGTCTTATTATATACCTTTCTATGCCATATATTGTATTATTCATCTCAAAAATGTAAGCCTTTACTTTAAGATTATTATCTATATGGATGTGTACCCCATATACCAAGTTCAGCACTGTTTCAGCGAGGATGTCTTCTGTAAAGTGAAAAAACAAAAAAGAGCACAGAACTACAAGTTTCATTACCCATTGCTAATATCGTTTGTCACATAAAGTGAGTTGAAATCCTCACCAATAACTAGGCCTGTGCTCAAAATATCAATATGGCAAAATATCGTATCGCACTCCTTTGGGATACGTGTATCTATCTGGATTCTACAGAATCGATACGGCCTAAATATTTTGACAGTTGTTGTAAATACACTTTGGGTAATGTTAACAGTGGCACAGTTCAAGGTAGAAGACGAGCTACATAATGAAGCATATGTTCTAAATTTGAACTTAGGTCTACCATCTTTGAGGATCTGAATTTATGTCTCTCAAGTTGTAGAACCACTTAAAACTCATCCTTGTTCTTTTTCTTCTTATAAGAAAAAACTAAACTTGTCAAGAATTTTGCTTAAAGCATAGTCAATGTTCACAATTTACGTGTATCGGGATACGTATTGTATCGTGGCCTTAGTATCGGGATACGTATCGTATCGTGAAGTTGCTGGAAATACCCAGCCCTACTAATAACACACATTTACTTCTAATGGATAAACCATCTAGCATAAATACGAGGGGAACAAATAAATATAAAAGCAGAAATGGATCATATCCTCTTCATTCATGATGAATTTAAATAATGCTGACTTTTGAAATGCAAAGACAGAATTCTGCAGAAAAGCACAGAGAGATGACAGGCAAGTAAAGCCAGGATAAAATGCCTTGATCAGGACCAGTACTTACTCAGGCCAGATTAGGCTGTTATTGAGCCTCCAAAACTTTGGATGGTCGTGCTTTTCTGTTGTTGTTTTTTTTTCTAAGGAGGTCGCACAGCAAATGGGCCTCAGGTGTGAATCAAACCAGGATCTTCATATATGTTACCTGCGTACCTGCTTGCTGCACTGCCAAAGCATCATTTCAACTCAGAAAATGAAGCTGAAGCTATGAAAACTAATGGTTAAATTAAAAAGTAAAGAAAAGAAAAATTCAAGGTCAGTCAGTACACCTCAATGCTATAACTGCATCTCTTTGTCCATTTCTCAGACTATGTTATCTTAGGTGTTTTCCCAATTAAATCAAAACCTTAGAAAAACAACACATGCATGCAAAAGAAACAAAAAGTCCCAGTTTAGATATAAAGAACAACACTTTTTTGTCTAAAAAGAAGGCTCTGCTCCTCAGGCTGTGACCACAAAGACATTCCTCAAAAGCCAACCATCCAGGGCAGACTCCGGTTAGGAATCTCCCTGTTCTTTACATTTATGGGGCATCTTTGTTTTCAGTCTGTCTTTAGACCACTAAAATTCCACAAATGACAATGTCACCATCATTAGGTGAAGGCAGGGGGACCTGAAATAGCTCTGTTCTTAGAAGACACAAGGTCTAACACAAGCCAGACATCAAACACGACATGCAGTCACCAATATAATAAAACACTGCATGTCTTTTTCTCTCTCCCTACTGAGTTCATGTAAAAACACATGTAAGCTTGTAGACAAACAGCTGGAAAATCTGTTTTTTTTTTTTTTTTTCTCTTTTAACACTGCTTGCTCTGGAAACTGCACAACATCGAGGCCCCACTACACCACCACTGGTCCTTTCACCTGGAACAAATCTGCACATTTGATTGATTTAGGAGCTGTTTCAAACAAAACATGCATCCCGTAACATTTATTTACTCATCAGCAGTTTGTTGCTCTATTTTCTTGAATTTATTTTACTTTTCTAAGGAGACAAGAGCACTAATTGCGGCACAGGGTTGTCACATTCAAAGTATTCATCAGTATTCATTCAGTATTCAAATGAAAAGAGTGGTTTACTGATAAATAAATACACTTTATAGAGAGCAGCTTTTGAAAGACAAGGCTCCTTATTTTAAACGGGACGGTAAGTGTTGAGGCTAATTGGATCTGAGCATCATGGCCCATCCAGAGAGAAGTGTAGTGGGGCCATGCTGTTTGGACATTCACATTTGATTTCATGTTATCAGACTGATTCGTAGATGATGTTTTCTCACATTGCATTGAGTCAGGACACAGCTCCCTGTCTCTGAAAATTGAAAAGCGACTCATTTTCTGAGTCTCTTTTTTATGTCAATTTTAATCTTGAAACCCACCTTTTAAAAGTTGCTAATTCAAAATAATTATGCCCCTGACTCTACAGTATATGCTGCATTAATAAATGCTCATGGATACTCTGTTATTTACTGTTGTTTTATTTTTTATTGATATCATCTTCCTTTTTTGATGTGCAAAAATCAAATAAAGAAAAGAAACTTGAACAAATGATGACTGAGTTGCACTTTAAGGAGATTTGAACCCACCATGATCCGACCTGTAGCCTCCATACGACTGCATGCTGGGTGATGGAGTTTGCCTGAGCTGACTGAATTCTGACATGTTTTTCACTGGAACAAAATGGAAACAACACAAAAATCTAATTAAAGAAATAAAAACAAAGCAGATGGTGAGTACTTTTGAAAATAAAAGTTCAGACTGAGAAAAAATAGAACAACCATGTTAGGATCCATACCATAAGGTGTTGGGGGAGAGATGGGAAAGGCTGGGGTGGGGGGAGTCATTTCACTTCCGGCCTCCACACCGCTGTCCATGTCTGGTCCCCGTGCTCTGTAGTCTGCGCTGTCACTTCGGTACAGCATGTGATGCTGAAACAAAAAAAAACCCTCATGTAATCAGCAGAGGAGGATAAAATGAAGGTTTAAAGAAAACATACAAGGCCCTGTGTCTGAACTGCCAATAATCGTGCTTTTTTTCTGATCTTGGTTTTACTTCATTTATCATATCTCTGTTGATTTGATGATAGGAAAGAATATTTAAACTTATCCTACATTATCTTCAAAAAATAATCTTTCATCAAGAGCTCTTTGTTGATACTCTATTTATCTGCAATGTTAGATCACCCTGGCCCAGTTCTGGCTTCTACATGCACCGAGTAAACATGCCTTATTTACCTGAGTGGGTGGGACACAAGGGGAATATGTCATCTGGCCCCTGTACTCCTCTGTCACACCCCAGCCTGAGTTACAGAAGCCTGGATGATCTGTGACATCATTTCCTTGGCGACTCAGAGTCCGTGTGACACCCATACAGCTGTCGCTGGACTGGACAGCTGGATACACACAGGTAGGGAAATACAAGCGGGTTATTAAATAAAAGAAAAGAAAAAGAAAAATCAGATGAATTAACAAGACAGAATAGTTTCAGCAAATCTGTTTTCTCATGACTCCACGTCTCCTTGGTCAGTGTACTACTAAAAAAAACTGTCGGTGCTCTGCTTGTTTTTTTGGCAGCTCTGTGGGAAAACTCAAAAATACATCAGCTTCCACACTAGCAGCCCAACAAGGTGAATTCCCGAGGAGGATTTCTTACAAAATTTGGAACGTTTTTTGCGTTCCTTGTTCACACTTGTCCCCCACAGCAGAGAATTTTCTGGAGTTTGCCTGAAAACCTTATGTAGGCTTGCACAAAACCCTTAATGCCCTGAATTTACCAAGACTAGCTGCATGTGTGAATGCAAACAGCCAGACTTAAACCTGTTTTTCTCCTGATAGGCCCTAATGAGTAAGGGTAACGTGATATTATTTGTTAAGTGTTTTATTAAAGGTAGTTTAATTAGTCTATAATTACAGTATTCAGTAAAACTAATGTAACAAATACCCTGAATATAATGTCTATACTAGTCCATTGAATTTAGAATATAATATTTTTTTGATATTACACTGTACTTCGGGTTGTACAAAATTTTTTGCAAAACTTCTTTCTGTTAGTCCTCAAAGCAGCAGAGGTAACAGCTTAATTCTCAAGTGACTACCAGTAGAAAACAAGGCAAAATCTGCCATGGAAGATTTTAACTTAACTTATGAAAATCCATAGTGTACTTCAGTATTTATCAGTTATTACTGGTGTATGTCTTCTTTGGAAGAAACTGAGGTTACAAAGACTGAACAGTTTCCGTGCAACTCTTTTCTAAAGCATGACAAACTGCATTGGAATCAATATAAAAACGTCCTTTACATGAGGTTTTGATATTGGTAAATACAGTGTTCAATGTTTAGCTTCATTATTTTATTTCTGCATTTAGTTCATTACTTTTAGAATTCATGAGTATATTAAAGCAACCATAAAAAGTATCAAAAGAATGAAAGCTATGAATAATCAAGAAAAATATTAAAACCTTCAAGAAAAAGGTTATGTTTCTGCTAGCATTTATATGTTTTCGAAAAGGATAACGAAACTAATTTACAGATTTGGATAGACTTTTTAGGGAAAATCAACATTTCAATTCTTTTGGACGATCTTAACAGACACCTTTTTTATTTTTATTTTCTTTACATTAAAGATTGTCCCTAATAAGCTCTCATCAGAATTATTATTGACGTGTCAGTCAAAAATATTAGCATTAACAGTAAATGTCAACAGGCAGCGTATTGTTCCTTTGTTATATTACAAATATTACAACTGCCTAAGTGAGGATATCCTTAAATCTGTAGATAAGAATGACTGTGGTCCTCTATTACCAAAGCTGTCTATCCTCACTTTAAAGTGCGAGCCTCAGATTCCTAACCCATGGCACGGTCTACAGTCTTGTTTTGAGAGGACAGCTGAGGAATGCCAGGAGTCTATCTGGGGGGCTGCAGGGTGGGGTATTTATGTGTGTGGGGGGTCAATGTTGTGACTACTCTGATGAGTGCTGCCACTCAGCACCAGGGTGTTAATTTGAGCCCTCCCAGTGAGCACTGACCCCTCAGCCCTGAAGAATGCTAATGGTGTAGAGGTGCTAATGCTGCAGATCATTATTCACTCTGTCTGTAGCCAGTGTGTGTGACAGAGACAGATGTCACTCAGTGCATGTATCACAGTGATACAAGCATCCTTCTCATTTACATTAACACTAATCAACAAATACACATCTTTTCAGAGGAATCATTCATCTCTGTTGTTTGTGAAAGGTGTGCGAGGCAGGCAGGGCAGAATAAATCTGAATCATGCATTCAGAGGAGAGGCAATGACTCACTTTAATAGCTACCAAAAGTGTAACCTTATATACCCCCAAGAACAGGGCTGGGCGGCGTGAGGTTGAATAAAATATTGCCAGGCTATACAGAGCTTTCTTTATGGATTCCAAAAGAGAAGCTTAAAACAAGAGATGTGTGCGGATGAGAAGCTAAATGGCTGAATTTGGGTGACAAAATAGACAACACCAGATTTACAAATCAGCTTGATTAATTCTAATTCACAGTACACACTCTTTATATTTCATGTAGAGAGGGCTGCAGCTTCTTCCAGTTCATGCCTCTACTTCATCTTCGTCTCTTCATCTTACACAGCTGCCTGTCTGTCTGTCTTAAACAGGCTGTTATGATGTCAGTATCTCTATTGTTTCAGGCTACTGCAAACTAATCAAGGTCACTCATTTTAGGTATTCCATTGGCGTACATACAGTTAGAAACTATCTAATTACTGCATACATGGGACTAAAACCGGACTTTTAAAAACACATAAAAATGCCTGTTCTTCTGAAATCTCACTAAATCAAATTTCTCAGAGTTGGGCTAACACACCTAGCTTAAGCAGATGGAGACTGATTGCTCCTGCATGATTTCTCCTAAATTTAACCCAAACTGGACTGGGTCACCGGCTTTGACCCCTAAAATTGCACAGTTGTCTGCTTTCAAATATCACCGTAAGTTAGGCGAATGGCAAACATTATGTTTGTACCACATAAAGCATAGGGTATGCTTGAAATTAAATGCTTGAAAAGCTTAAAGTACTGCTTTTCACTTACAGCAATTAGCCGTAACTTGTTGGTCAGAAAGCAAGCAACTAAGTCTTACAATAAACTAACAGGGTACTTTGGCACCAAATCCATCAACGAGCCAGTGCACGCTGGCTCGTAAAAAAGACAGCAGTCCAGTTTAACATCCTGTTTGACCCATATGTGCATGCTTAGATACTAAGCACTGGCTTTATAGGTCTATTGATAGCTTTGAGTCATGTTTTCAGTGTGAAGGGCTGTAAGGGAAATCACGAGTACTGAAGAAACACTGAGATATTAATGTAAACTCTCAGTTTAAGGCACCCTCGTACAAATCTTTGGACACTTCTCAAATCAACCTAAGCAGCACATTCTTGCTCATAATGTCACTTAAAGAGGACATATCATGCTTGTTTCTCCTTTTCACTATGCCAGACTAGGATGCCTGTAAAGCATTTCTGCCCCCAGTACAAGTCATTTAGTTCCTTCATTGCCCCACAATAGCGTTCTCAATATCCTCATTTTAGGCCATTAACAAGGTCTTGTTGAAGCGCTTCGTCTCAAGGATGACCTAAAGTTACCTCGCAATGTCACAGCCCTTTGTCCTCTGATTGGTCAGTTCTATCGGTGGCTGAGCCAGCCTGTCCTTCTTCTTCTGCTGTATTTTCCGGAAGGCTCAAAGCAGCGACCACGTATTGAGTCCCCCTACAGGCCAGAGCTGGTAATGAGTGAGAGTTAGCGAGGGAGCTTTATACGGCTGCTGGTGGATGTGTTCCTCGGTGAGGGTTTGTGGCTAACGGACATCACAGAGGAGGAAGTGTTTTATCAGATTACTCCAATAAAAAGAAAGGTACCTCGTGATGTCATGACGTTTGAAATATCGCGGACATCTCGCAATGACCAATTTTCAGAGGCATCAAATCTCGTTCTAGGATATCAGAAAAAATACAATATCTAATTTTTTGAAAATTAAGGGGGTGTAAGGTCTTGTTTTCAAATTTATTATATTATATGTAAGTATTAAATCATGCATCAGCATGATATGTCCTCTTTAAGGTCTGTTTACATGCGACAACATCAGTGAATCACTCTCCTTACATCACTGCTAAAACATAAATCAACAGATATGTGGATGGATTTATGTATCTTTGTTGTGTTCGGATCTGTTGCACAGCTGTTTGGCAAACACACTACCTGTCTATAGATGGTCTAAACTCAGCTCTCATACCCTATTATTTGGTGAGGAATCCAACAATCTGTAAATTCTGCATCACAATGACAGGAAGAGCCAACACTGAAGGAAAACAAAAATGCTATTACTATGAACACTTGGCAACACAAGACAGTTATCCCAGTGGTAACTTTTCTGACACCTCCCTGCTTAAAACCCTAAAAGTCAGAGGGATCATAGGCCCCGCTTTCAATGTCTGTATTAATACTGATAATCAAGATCAAGCAAGCTTTTGCCCTTCTGCTCTTCAGGAGGTTTCTGTCCTCTCTGAATCCTTAATAAATAAAAAATCTGTGAGTAATAAGGCAACAACGTCAGTGGGTTTAACCAAGAGTAACAGGAACACAATTAGCTTCCATTCTCAGACAGACAAGAAACTTTCAAATCAAGTTACAGCAAAAATGTGCCATAGTACAAAGAGTCTGTTTAGCACAACTTTCTTTGTAACTTACATTCACAACAGAGTGTCTATCAGCCTTAATCCGCTATTGGACATCTCTGTGTTTTATCTTTGAGACAAGGGTTGACTGAATTCAGTCTTCTCTCCTCAGTGGTTAGTGCATTCACATTAAAACTGTCAATTAATCAAAAAATTAAGAAATCAACCTTGATAGAACACATTACTGGCAACATGAGGACAGTGTTTCTTGTTGGGAAAAACCTTTAATTTGTGAGTGACATTATGTGAAAGTGATCATTTCTGTCAATGTTATTGTTGAAAATCCTTTCAGGGAGGTAGGTGTTAGGTTAGAAATGTACCAAGTTGCATTGTATCATGTTTGGCATGTAACACAAACATAGATTACATGTGATGAGAAGTTTGGCTTGAAAAAAAGGTTTTGTTATTCCACAGAAGGTGTCAAAATTTCTGAAAAAAACTTCATTTTGCTTTTATTGTTTTTCTTTTATGCAAAATGGTTTGTGTTGTGCTACACAACAGAAGTGCTCTGCTGAGATAATTCATATTGCTTGTCACACTGGAATAAGCCCAATTAACATGTCTAAATAGAAGCTTTAAAAGGTTTAATTTCCCATAAATTGCTATGACATAGCTTTAGAAAATCAAACTGTCTTCACTGACTCCATTCACACGTGGAAAAACCTGACATTATCCAGAAATTACTCAAATGAGCTGCATGAATAGAACAGAAGTGTTTTCACCCTGGATTTGTCCTGAAATGTACCTGCTGCCCCACTTTTATTTGTCTCCTCCTGCCTCCTCTTTTGACTAACAGACAAACTACAGGGAAACTTCCTGATGCGAGAACAAAGTGTGAACAGGGAATTATCTGGTTTGGTTAAGATGATATTTCATAGGAAATATCAGGGCTGCATTTGTGAAAAGGGCTATTATGTTGTTGAAAACCATGAAAAACATACAGTATATAAGGTACATATTTAAATTTCTCCCACAATAACCAACATGCAGTATGTCTATCATGTTCTATCGGTATGATGGCCATCCTTTAGCACAAAAACATAAATACAGATGTCTCTCTGCTGTTTCTCCATCTTTTTTTTGCTTGTAAAACTGAGATTAATACAACAAACAGCACAGATGAAAGACTAAAAATGCTGTTTAAGAAGAAACATAGTGACTCAGTGTGAGGACATGATGGACAAAGAAAAAGCATTTTTTATTATGAGATCCAAACTTAGAAACAAACAACCCCTCGCTTTCTACAGTTAATTTCCAGATTAGCAAAGCTTCTGTAGCCTGTAGCTGTTGTTTCTTGGAATGACACTTCTGTGTAGATGATTCGCACAGACAGGTAAGCTTTTGGAATCAAACGGGGGGAAGAAAACATCGCCTCTGGGCTCACTTGTTCCTCTCTTGGAAATTCCTCAGGCCTCCCTGTCATGTGCCTCTTTCAGCCACATGCTGGATTGTGGTTCAAGGACTGCTAACAGATAGAAAGTTCTGTCTCACTAAACTCATCATCAGAAATTAAATGATTGCCATTTCTGACTTTACAAATACTCAAATCATTAAGACCTCTCTGAAACAATTAAAGGGGGAGCAAAATCTAACACAAAAGAGATAAAATTCTTCAGTTACAGAAAACAGATAGTCATCAGCATACTAAAACTTTACAAAGTGATAATTGTGGTTAGGTGGCCTTGCATTTCTTTTGACCTTTTACAGCTTCATTTGTAGAGGTGGTCAAATGAATGACTAATATCTATATTCATATATTCACATGTATTTTAAGTTTTGGAAGACTTCTAAAATATAATTTGGTCCTTTCCTACTTAGATTCTTGAGGACAGCTTAGTGTATGGGCTCGGAAAGTGGGAAAAAGAGTGGGAGGATGACATTAAGATTTTAGTGCTTCCATTGAAACAGCTGTGAACTAAAACATTTGGAAAGTTTAGCAACTTGCCATTAAAACAACTAAAAGGGAAAAACACCAAAGTATGATGAACATGTGAGCTCCAGAGAAAGAGATTGTTACACATGAATATCATCAAACATAAAAAATAAGGCACACTCTGTCTCTGTCAACACAAAGAACTCATCAGAAGCAGAACTTCTTGACTTTGATTTGCTGAATATCTCCATTTCAATCTATAATCAAACAGTGGGGACGGCCACCTTCAGAAATCTGCATGACGGCTGCTCTCCCTCTCCTAATGTAACGCACTGATCTTCGACTCAGATAGCTTCATGGGCAAGTCTGAACAGCGATCTTTGCTCAGAAACATACCAAAAACATCTGAAAAGCTGGCAACAACCCTGCTATTTCTGCCACTAAAACACGCCAGGTGGAGGGGGTGGAGGGAGGAAGGGGGTGGGGGTGATGTGCTTTGTTGAGTTAACTCTGTAGTGGAGGAGTAGCAAAGCTGAGGTAAGTGGTAAAGGCAGTTCTGATACGAAGAAAGAGCTGTAAGCTAAAGGTTAACTGCAGAAGAAAACCAGTCTTTAGTTTGCTACTAGCTACTGATTGAAGTGTACATGTTTTTGCTAAGATGTTGTAAAACGATTGGCTTAAAATTTTAAGTGAAACCAAACTAAAGAGCAGCTGAATCTTTCCTTACAGAAACCAAGGTATATTGGTAGCACTGCTTCATGTGCACTTGAAAGGCAAAAACAGATTTTAAGGAGGCAGGAAGGATGAAGAACTTCAACAAACATTCAACAAATGTAATAAATTATCTGAAATGATCAACAACTCAGTTTAAGAATGCTAGCAGAAATGGTCTCCAATTATAAAGACAGTTCAGCAAATATTGCATCCCAATTTAAACATGGCAGGTATGTGTCAAAGATGTCCCATTACAATTTATGATCACTCCTTCTAAAAAGTGTGGGTTTCCTTCAGTTTGCTCCAAACTGTCTCCACAAATATGCTTGTGTGTGTCCTTCTGATCAGGAGTTATAAGTTTTGGGCAAAATAGTTTTGGCACATACTTTTCCAACCTGATGCCTCAGCAAAAAGATGTGCACTTTGATCAAACACAATCTGAAAATGTCACTCATTGGAAAGTCACAGCAGTTGTGTGTGAACACAACTTTTAATATATTATTCTGTGTGACTGAACCATGTGGTCTAATCCTCATAAGTGCATAAGTTCTCCCTATAGAATAGCCATTCCTCTTATACCCTCCACCTTAACTACCATGTCAATAAGAAGACATGTAAATAAACAGCATTCACACCTGTGCCCTCTGTTCTACCTCTCACACTGCACCCCACTCACTCAGAAATTCCCTTTCCCATCCCTCTTTTTTTGGACCTGTTCAGTTGAAATTACACAGGTGCCACTGCGTTTCTGAGGGCAGCTTTTGGCTCATAATCAGTGTTGGGGAAGTTACTTTTATAAAGCAGTGTTTGCTCATTATTTGTTACTTCTTAAATAAAGTAATCGAGTAATCGAGATTTTTCTTTTGACATAAGCAACCAGGTTGATAAACACAAGCCCAAAACAAGCAACCTCCAGCTATTTCTTTTTCTTATGTGATATATTCCTTCTTTAAAAAAGAGAAATCTGCATAAAGCATGTTTTAATTTCGTCTACATGACATTCCAATTTCACAGTGCCAAGCAACTCTCCAAAAAAGAAGCTCAACATTACTTAGAATACGTGCACCTGGCAACTATGGCCCTGGCGCATGTGCCATGTCTGTGCGTTTGTGGGTGGGTGTGATAACCAGGAAACAAGGAAGTGGAAAGGACACACTACCAACTGCACTTGTGTTCTGCTTTATTGTGTGGAGCTGGGAGATAAATAATCAGAGGGGATTCACACAGACAGAAAAGCAAGCCCCAATAAACACCTGCATGTTAAGAAACATGCCCAAAAAACTGCAACTCGCAGCTGTGATTCACAAGACTTGCAAGCGACTTTAGAAAAACAAGCCCAAAGACGCTTATAATGAGCAAGCTTGGCAACCTTGCTGGTGTTTGCAGGCAGCTGAGACGCCAGCATCGGAGTCAGATCTGGCTGTAGATAAAGTAATTTAACCAAATTAAAAAAGGCAAAAGGTTTCATTACCACATTTTCAGTAGTAGAGCATTATTTTACTTTTTATACCAAAAAAGTAGGTCCGTTACTCTCACAACACTGCTTATGATATACAAAAGCCTGTATCATTGGTATTCATTGTTTTGACACAATGTCATTAAAATCAACCTCTCTTATCATGTGAGTGGGCAAAAACAGATCCACTTGGGAACTTCCACAGTAAACTACACCACCACATCCACACTGTCCAACAATCTTACCTGTCTGCTGTGTGTTTTTCAGAGTTGCGTTGTTATTATTGCCGAATCTGACATCGATGCCATTCGAGCATTTTGCAGCCGAGCCGTTCACTTGCATCCCACCATTCTTCTTCACTGAGTTGCTTCTGCTATTTGCCAGCATGAATGTTGGATCCAGATCCATTATCAGCTGGTTTAGCTGGTCTATGGAGTTGTCGATGTCTTTTGTCAGTGACTTGAACTCCTCATCCCGTTTGTTGTTGTTGTTATTGTTCATTGTTGCCTGTTCTTTGTGTGACTCAGTGTTCCTCTGGGAAGCCATTGAACTGTCTCTTGTAGGGCCTTGTAGTTCAGCAGGCAGGCCTGGTTTCGTGGGACAGCTCCCTTGCTTGGAGCCTGGGTATCTTTCTGTGCCATTTCCCTCCTCTGGCATGTAGATGAACTGCTCTGCAGCGACCATCTGCTGCTGACGAACCCACGACTGTGTGGAATAGCTTCCCTGTCTGTACACATGCTTCTTGGGCACAGAAGCACCACTGGGATTAGAAGAGGCCACAGAGTTACTCCTGGAGCCTAAACAGCCTCTTTTGGGCTCAGCATAGGCTCTCTCAAACTCCTCTACTGGAGGGGGCACAGGCTGGTGGATGTGGTGCTGGATTTGGCCGTGCTGCTCCTCACCTCCAGGACTCCCAAAACCATCTGACAGCAAAGAGTTCTGACTGCTTTTATGGCAGGAGGACGACAGGGTCCCTAAGCTGTCCACACTATGTAAATCATGGCCTGTAATGACCTCATCATCTAAGATGTCAGTTTCCCTCTCTCTGGGTCTGGGGTCTCCATTTATGTGCACTTGTGCTGGGACCACCTGCTGGATGCCCACACTCAGGCCCTGATCATCCATCACCTCCAGGGATGGATCCTCAAGACCAAATCCACTCAAGAGACGCTTTAGCTGGACTTTCTCTTGCGGGCTGGGGCCCTCTTTGGGCTTGATGACAGAAGTGCTTGTTGTGGTTGCAGGTGTGGGTCTGTCAGCCCACAAGGATGTGCTGGACAGCCCTGAGTCGCTGCTGACGGAGAGGGCGTGGTCGCTGTGGTCTGGGCTGGAGGTTGCAGACGTGGTGCGGGCCCCTCTGCCCAACGTAGCCTCTCCACCTCCTCCTCCACTGCTGGGGATCCTCTTATTGGCTGCTTTGTCCTGGGTTAGGCCGTGAGAGCGGGACGCTGCAAAACAGAAGAGATGCAGCGCTTCATACACTCAGCTGGTACGTGCACACAGAGACACATACAAATTGGAGGCAAGGACTCACACAGACAAACACAAAGGGCACAAAGCTACGGATGAAACAAGACAGAACAAGTACAGTCACGTACTCCCATAAAATGATCATTCAGGATGTGTCAGCGAGAGGGTGCAAAACTCATCAATCACACATCCACTGACAGAGACAACACAAAAAATGTCAGACTAGACTAGGACATAAACACAATGACAGAACAACACTTAAATCATGACACAGTAGTGAAAAAACAAAGTTCAAAGCCTTAAGGTCAATTTACACATCAACATGTATTAGCTGGCGATGGTCAACATTGGGAACCATCAAAACTTCTTTGAAAGTTTGTGTGTGGGGTTATTTTGCTGTGTTCAAAGAGGGTAAATGTATCTAAAATAGAGAGAAACATTGTGCTGGTGGAGTATATCATTTCCAGATGGACCCCTGACTAACAATAGATGGATTTTAACTATCCCCCAGACATAATGCTCGGGTAGAGCGCTCAACTTGGAGAGATTTGTTTAGCACACTTATCGAAACATTACTCAATAAATGCCATATAAAGCAGACATATGCCACTTCATCATATGCAGCTTCTGGTGGTTATCATGTCCAACACCATGCCTAGAGGGTAAAAGACAGCTGTCCTCAAAAGGGCACCTCAAGCTGTACCAAAGTCAAGAGGAGAAAGAAGCTGGATCCAACAGATGTGAATGCAGCTGTAACTGAGGTTGGCGAAGGTAAGTGGAGATCAATTCTTGTTGGCATTTACAGCCGTGTTGAATCAAACATAAGAAATTTTAAAGCACTTCCCAAATTTGTCAGCTTCCTTGACAAACATAAGCGTTGCCAAACTGACAGTATCCTTGTTGTGTGCAGCCTAACTTAGCTCGATGTGGCCTGATGTCTACATTGTCAAAATTAGGCCAAAATGTCAGTGTGTGAATGTGGTTTAAGACAAAAAAACAGAAGATGGTCTTGTCACTTAAATTCATTGTTAATATCCAGCTCAAATCAAGACATCAACACTTGGTCCAGACAGGTAGGATGTCACAATTCTTTTGTGTGATAGCGGTGGGAATCGTAGAGCAATTCAATTGACAGGATATGATATATGTGTCCAAGTCCACAACACCAGTGCTATTACTTTAAAGGGAGTCAGTGATGGTTGATATTAGCTACCTGGTGCGCCAATACATTCAAAGCTATTTATGCCAATACAACCTGACAGCAGTGTACTGACAGCTTCCAGCTTGTAAGGCTGGCATTGATGGGCATTGATCACAGCAACTTATAGTTACAGATGCTTTCAAAAAGTTAACTATCCTGATCAAACAGCATGATTGTAGGGTGGTCTGAGACAATCTCAAGAAAGGGCTTAAAGAAATCACAGAAATACAAACCTCACAGGTGCATAAATACAAAATATAGTAATTAAGACCATGAGCTTCAGTTCTTTAAAGGCCATTTTAATTTAGGAACAAGAATGAAGAAAAATCAAATTAATAAATCTATATAAAACAGCTTTATCTTTCGGATTTATCCCAAAAAGTGAGGCATTATAGTATATTTGTGTATTCTGAAGACATGTACTGGCTTTATATCTGCTGTAAACATTGGAAGAACATTGAATATCTACCAAAACCATTAATTCACATTTTAAAGTATATGACCTAACAATGCTGTCAACATAATGCATCCATTGTGCTACTATATGCTTGAGAAAGGACTTACAGGGTAATATCTGGCCTACAGTACCAGTACTGGGACTATGCAGGGATTCTGTGATTAATGATATTCTGCAACACAACCACAAATCACCATAATATGTCAACAAAAGCACTGAAAACATGGCAAAAACAACATGGAAATATGGGAATGTTCCCAACCCTACCCCCTTCCTGTAGGCAAGTCTGTCAAGTTATACATGTAAAGTTTTCTGTAAGTCGCTACAAGAGTCAGACAGCCATGAATCTGCAAAGTCTGACCCCTGCATTCCTCACCACATTGTGATTAAGCCTCCTTACTCCCTCTCGCCTGCCCCCTGACCCTCAGCATATGTCCAGACAACCTCTTTAATCCTCAAAGAAAAAGGAAAAATTCCCAGGAGTCAGTCATTTGGCCCCACAAAGCAGCATCCATGACAAGAGAGAACAATAATGGGAATCCTTTGATGACTTACTCCATATGAAGGCAGGAGAAGAAGAAGTACACATGAAGTAAAGTTGCTGTTTCACTGTCACTCTCCCTCTTCCTCAACAAAAGAGAGCTGGAACATGACCCCTATGCTTCTCCCACAGTGCTTGCCTTCCAGTCAAACCATGACTGGAGGATCTGAATACCAGACATGCATGATAAAAGCTCCCCCTCCTCTTTTGCCTCCTCCACTTAGAAAGCTCCTGCATGTATAGTTACCCCCCTTTCTCCTGCTCCTCCTCCTGCTCACAAAAACACACAAGTTGAACCAGCATCCGGCCTCAAGCAGCCTCCACTCAGGCCTCCCTGCAGGTCAGATCCAGCGGGTGTTTTCCCAGCAAATCCCTCTTGTAACATTCCTCAAAGCAAGGTGCAAGCAGGTTTCCAGGACAGATGTTTCCTCTCTTTCTCGACAGCAGCCATCTTTCTCTGACATCCTCCTCCCTCCCATCTATCCGTCTCAACATAAAAAAAGTCTCCTACCTTTGCCACCTCAGCCAGGTGGGCGTATGAGAAACTCCCAGGAAAACTTAAGGAGTTGAGGAGGCAACAAAAATGCAGACATTGCAGATAATACTCAGGGTCAAATCAAGAGAGTTCCTGTGAGTCAGCCCCGCTTTCCTCCTTTACTGAGAAGGTGAGAGTGTTTGCACTCCACACAAGGGGGGGACCTTGAGATCTCCAAATAAGGGCAGAGGAATGTAAACAAGTGGGGCAGGGCTAAGGTGTTGGAGGCGAGGCCAGAAGAGGAAAAGTAACCCGACCTCTTGCCCCATGTCAGGGGACTACCCCACTGAGGAGAAAAAGAGGGGAAGAAAGAAAGAGGGAGGGTGGCAAAGAGCAGATCAGAGAATGAAAACAACATTCCTGCAGCTCCAGATTTTTTCACTCTGTAAAAAGACACTTTTTAATTAGAGCAATCTTTGCCTTATACTTGAAGCTCAAGGCAATTTTCACAAAAAATAGGCAGCAGAGTTGTTTTTCTATCACTCTTGTGTGTCATGAAATTGCATGCCTGCTGCCCTTCTGCACAATATCATCAAGAAACAGATGTTCCCTACGCTCAATTACGGGGTTCCACAATTGTTTTTAAAACTGTTTCACCTACTAGGATTACACAGACTTGAAAAAAACAAAAACAAACGGTTAACCAAGTATGTTCTTTGCTTAATAAAGTCAGTCAGATCTTTTATATCCAGCATTAATCATGTTGGATGTTGTGGTGAGGTCAGTCCCTGAATAATCCGCCAATTACAGAGCAGAGAAACCAGAACGGTTCCTCAATCTACACTCACATCGCAGGAGGAGATGTGTACAGCTCTGCAATTACCCAACATTTCCATTCCTTCTCAGTTATACAAGCCCAGCCTCCTGAATGCCAAAACCGTGAGTCGAAAGCATAATGATGATCATCATCCTTGGTTTCTTCCGCCCAAGCTTCTCCATGTTAGCTGGGAGAGTATCTTAAAATCCTCTGTACATTTTGTACAAGGTAAAATGTCCATACAGAAATAGGGATGAGGACACAACTGATGAGAAATCTGATGTTGGGAGAAGTATTTTTTTTTTTAAGTATATTTTTGGGCATTTTGTGCCTTTATTGATAGGAGAGAGACAGTGGATAGGCTTGTGAAAGGGGGAGAGAGAGTAGGGGAAGACACTCTGCAAACTGGTCACAGGCGGGATTCGAACCTGGACCGGCAGAAGCATGTACATGGGGTGCTAACCACTACGCCAAACCAACACCCCGGGAGAAGCATTTTTAATGATCCTTGTGCTAACTTGCCATTCAAAATGATGCATGGGTACTTAATCTCCACATCAGTAACTAAAATACAGTGGGTAGGCCACAGATTTAACTCTGCACAGTGTTGTAGCACAGATTTAAGTGTTTTGACTGGGGAAGGGAAACGAAAAGACTTACAGATACCAATGCCATTAGCAATTCTGCCAATTGATTCATTTTTTTAATCACTTCCCCTATCAACTACTGTGTATCTGTGTGGAAAATAAAAGTTGTACACAGATTTTCAGGGTCAACAAGGCAAAACACTTTTTACGAATAATATTTAATGTGCTGTATGTGCTTCAGCAATAACAGTGTGTCCACCCTTGCTTGATATCGCACAGACAACAGACGTTATGAAGTTAGCATCATATGGCAGAAAGTTAAGTCACAGTTTTGGCTTCTTATTGACTGTCTGCTATGATCACATCTGTGTCTTAGTTGTCATTTGTGCTGATCGCATCTGATGAAAACATGACCTTGCTGTGCAAGGCATCTAGAATTTCATGGAAGCGTTGATAAAGAAACGTATGCACAAAGACAAACATATCAATGAGCTCCTTGATACATATTCTCAGCCGGATCTGGAATTTAATTTCCATCCCTAGTTTTGACAAAAGTCAGCAAAGTTATGTACCGGAAAAAGTTTACGTCTTACTATCAAACATATATATAGCAGATGTGGTGGTGCAGGGATAACCTGCATTATGCTGGTTTCTAGTTTCAAAAACCATATAGTTTTTTGTGCTTTTCTAGATTATTACTGATAATAAGTTCTGTACTATTACACACTAAATGAAATTTGCTTAGTTCATTTGTCATGATAACGGAAGCCATTGAGGAGCAGAAGATTTTGCTGTTGAAGCCTTAACACCAGCAGTAGCTTCTCTTGCATAAATGTGACACAGTATTCCACCACTGTTTCTGTTGTTAACAGGGTTCACACATATGGTTTAAGGACGAAGTAGGCCTATGGTATCATTGTTTCTGACACTATCCATATTTTTTGCACACACGGAAACACAAGGCCAGCATTTTTAGACTTATCCACTCCAAGATCTATTCCCAAAATTCTGTATTTTCTGGCATCTGAAATGCTATATTCATGTTTATCAAACAGCTATACAGTTAAATACTTGTGCGGATATGCCGTAACATGTTTGCATGTGGACGGCCCCATTCGTTATAAATGTAATGTAATTGCACATATAATCTAAGATGTTAAAACACAAGTAAGAGAACCATATGCAAAAAAATGTCACCAAGGGGCTCACACTGAATGCATTCTTGCAGTGTGATGGCACTGAAGCACGCATCTTTCCATTTTTGCAAGCATGTTGTCACATCAGACTGCTGGTGTGGCCCAAACATTTCATGCTCACTTCAAGTCTAAGTATCTTGAGAAGAGGAAGTTCAGTTACTTAGTGCAGGATCAAAACAGACAGAAAAATGAAAATACAGGGCCATTTTTTTCCAGCACATGTGCATTTCCATATTGTCAGAATATTACAAAATAGATAAACACAGATCAGTTACACTTCCTGTATGTGCCTTTAAAGTAAAAACATTGAATGAAGGCATACTGTACTAACACAGGGAGTGCCTCCTTGGGATGACAAACTTAAGTTTTTCCAAGGTCAGTTAGAAGTCCACTTTATGTAAGATTAATGCAACAATATGGTTATTTTAGCTCCATGTAAATATGCTGAAAAATGTACCTCATAAGTATGGCCAGCACATTTTCTTTTAACCAAGTGTCATTCAATTACATTTGCTCGAACAAATAAAAATGATTGGATTGAATTTGCGCACAATTTTAGCCCTTGCTATTTATTTATTTATTTATTTAGCGCACAGTGCACATTAATGAACATTGGCAAGCAAATATGCCAGAATATAGTCACAGTCTCCCAGTCAGCTTTTGTCCAAGCTAACAATGACTTCTACTCACTTTGGCAAAAAAAGTGACACACTTAAGTAAAGCACCTTTCTGGAAAAACAATCTTTTAAAAGTCACTTCCTAATTGACACATGGAGATAAATACACACTCTAATAGGTGATTGAAAAGAAGTCATTGAAGTAAATTAGGTTTTCTTTTCACTACTTTAGCACTTGTGTGGCAAACGCTTTTTAGACTTCCTCCTCTAAGCTTCTTCTGACTGACAGCCTCTCTGCAGTCAGTC
This sequence comes from Scarus forsteni, assembly GCA_036419115.1. Taxonomy (NCBI): domain Eukaryota; kingdom Metazoa; phylum Chordata; class Actinopteri; order Labriformes; family Labridae; genus Scarus; species Scarus forsteni. The sequence continues at coordinate 22,955,382 of JAZDUH010000157.1, read as the reverse complement.
TAGATGACTGCTGGTAAGTAGATGTAGAATTCCTACACAACTCTGAGTCTTCCCCTCAGATGTAGTGTTTACTTGAGAAGGCAGAGCTGTAAATATCCCACATGAATGCTCTGCAATCAAGGCAAGAGGGCAAGAGGGAAAAATGCTTCTTTGTTGTTGTCTTTGTTCGTCTTTGATGCATGCTTAGGTTTGACTGCTTTCATTTATTTTTCGTGCTGTTCATAAAAGTCCCATAAGGACATGATGGGGTGTTTTAATTGAAATTTTAAAAAGGCAGCTCATTTTCATCAAACTGAACTCCGCTTATAAAACCCTGAATGGATACTGGGAAAGGGTGGATCTGCGTTTTAATGCACCACGTCGCTCTATTCTGGGAGGTTGTTGTGAATTCTGTGGTTGAGTGCAGAGCAACAACCACAGCTAGGACTGGACGCCCCGACAGGGTGGCTCTGAGTGTGAGTCTACGTGTGTGTTTATGCACACAGCATGAGTGAGAGTGAATGTATGTGTGTGTGGGGGGAGATGGTTAAAGCATGACTATTCATTTGATAAAACAACAAAATAGAAATTGCTTGAGAACTTGTCTCTCTGCCTTTTGAACCCAGCATTCCCTACTCACACACAAATCCCCTCCCTGCCCTAAACATGCATGAAAAAACTCAGTTTGCCATTCCCAACATACTGAAACCTTCAAGTAAATCTTAGCTTTCGTTTCCTTTTCCCTACTAAAATAGAAGCCCTGATTCCTGCGGGGCCTGGTCCTACTCCGAAGCAATAACTCCTGTTAGCAACAACTGGAACATAAACCAAGCTGGTGTTACTACGTGCATGTTAATTCAATCACACTGCAGTCCTTCAATCATATAAAAAAGGGCCTGTCACACTGAGTTTATTCCCTGTGAGGAAAATTAGGTTTGTGTAGAATAGTCAAGCAAAAGAAGAAGGAAACAAAAAAACATGGAAAACTACCCAATCCAAACCTCCGGCAAGGCATACCTGAAATCCTTGTCCAGAAAATTATCTAAAATGTGGAAATCTGTCCATCTTAACAAATGTTTGAAAAAATGCTGCATCTGGAATCTCTTCACCACCAAAATCTAACACTTATTCCATGTGCCGTGACCAACATTCCCCAAAATTTAATCAAAATCTATTGAGAAATGAATCTATTGAAAATACTTGTATCCATATCCCCATTCAGATTACCACCAAAATCTTATCAGTTTTTCCTACTGCTGTGACCATCATTTCCACAAATTTCATCAAAGTCTGAGGTAAAGAGGTAAAATGTTGCCATTGCTGTTCGTTTATTCACTTATACCACTGCCAATAGCTATTAGTCAGCATACAAAAAATTAAAGGGTTCAAGTGTAATGGGTCAAAAACTGCAAAAGCAGTATTCTAGGTTATAAATTACTCACAGACACTTTGAATTCAAAGGAGGCCGTACAGTACAAGTCCATCTTCCTACATCTCCTTCACTTGTTCCAAAGTTAAACATGAAGATTTCCCCTTCCCCCAAATGTAAAAAAAAGACTGCAAATTTTTGTGCAACTGCAATCATGGGAATTTTTTTATTATTTTTGTAGAAGGCAACATCTGTTATAGCTGTGGGATAACAACATTTGAGGCTGCAGATGTGCACATCATTTGTAGTTTATTAGTTTGTGGGCTGTTGTTTTGCTTGTGGATCCAACAGAAGTTTCTGAATAAACTGCACCGCTCTCGAACATTAACTAAAACCTTTATTTCTAAGCCACAGAAGAACATTGATACAGGAAAAATATGTAAGTTTAAACCAATTTTATTGCTGGCATTTTATCTGAAATCATCAATTTTTCATATCTTTTTCAAATCATATATTAGGTAATTCAAGATTATGAACATCTTTTTCACACTGAGCCCTTTAGAAGTCCAAAGTATGCTTTTTAATAAAAAGTATGCCCTTTTGGGTATTTACTTGTCTCCTCTGTGTGGTAAAAGAACTTCAACATGACGGCAGCATCAGGACTTCTCCATTTGCCTCTGTTTATAGCGCCAGTCTCTGCCTTAAATGGCTAACAACCCCCAACCCTTTAAGTATATTAATCTTTATTTAACTTGTTCAAACAGGGGGAAGCATACATTAATAAACACTGACTGATTTTAGTCACAGGCTAATTTCCATCTGTAGTCCCTGGAGCCCGCTATGCTTTTCATCTTAAAATCCCTCTGACAAATTACAACGTGCAAACTTTTGTTGTGAACTAAAATTCAGTGTAGATTGCACTTTAGTGAAGCTACCACAACACCATTTATTGATAACACTGTACAAACTACAGTTTCAGGCATGTTTTTTGATATGTTTCTATTTTCATGTTGAAACAGTGGACTTGATGTCCTGTCAGGCTGGAAAATGTGTAACCAAAACAAACACAATATTGACCCATCTTGACATTAGCCAACTACAGTCAAAGACTACTGAAATAACATAAGCAAAAAATATGAAATGCTGCTCAGATTCAGAAAAAAGTGTTAGTCAGAGACAGAAAACAAAAGTCTTCAGAGACAAAACACACACAAACATGAAAAGTGACAACATTTCGACAGCGGACAGTGAAAAAAGGGAAACCCTATCCTTTTGTAAAAATTACACAATCACAAACAAACTAATCCAACAGTCGTCATCAGACATGGTTTTGTATTGATGTCAAAATTTAACCAGCACATTGCTCTTTAATGTATAAGCTAGTAAATGGTGAATAAGGCCTGATGATAAAGCAGCCACAGAGTTGTTTTAACTTTTGTCTGATTCATGTGGGCTTGCCAATTTTTTAACAAAGTCAAGTGAGTCATGATGTGACTAATGCACAGAAACAACAATACCTTCACCATCACAGATGTTCTGGTAAGAATCCCAGCGGATAAGAGGATCTGCCGTGTTGTAGTCCACAATAACATCCGCACCATTTTGCCACCTGTCAGCACCTAGACCCAAAGATAACAGAGGTGTTTTTTTACCATTCAATGCAGGGCTTTAAAGAAAATAAAACTTGATATTATGTTATTGTATTGTCTATTATGGCTGTAGGGAATAGAAAGAAAGATTAGACTTTGGGAGGAATTTTGTTTACAATTTTGTTCCCTTTGTCCAATAAAAACGGGTTAAAAATAATATACAAACTAAAATTAAGCCTTTTTCTCCGAATAAGAAAATAAATACTCCCACATCTGGACATATTACCTTAAGCATATTAATGCTAGTGATAAGCATTAAAGCTTACTTATTAAAGCCCTAAATTGTGCTACAGGTTTGGTATTTAATGGAGAGTGAAGCAAATATTAACAACACGTAGTACATCTGACAAACATGTGCGGACCCAAACACCATGGTTTCATTCTGGGACAGCGCATGCTGTGCCTCTTTGCCCCTCTGTCAGCACACACTTCACACTACATTTCCCCTCTGCAGCATTCCTCATTCCCGCACACCAGGAGGTAGAGGGGAAAGAACCAAGCACAACACAAGGGAAAAACTGGAGAAAGCTCTGCGTCTGCTTTCTGACTGAGAGGGAGCACACACATGGCATTCAGTAATGTGTTCAAGCACGTTTCAAGTCCAGTTTGCTTTTGTAATGTGAGTGTTCTGAGCAGTACTTTAGCACAGAACACTGCCCTGGCACATGGTTTACCTGCTCCTGCATGCAGTTTAAAAGCTGCACAACCCCTCCTCACAGTGATAATTCTCAAATAATGACCAGTAATAAGTCAGAAAATCAATAATATCTCAAGGAAAACACTGCATTTTTCTCTGTTGTGAGCCTGAAGCATGTATGTTGAAAATGTTATGTCTCATCATGACGCTGTGATAGAATCATGCTTTAGTCCAGTTGGAACTGCAAGTGTGAGTGCAGGCCAGCAACTGACATAGGTGGGACAGTTGTACCTCATCACAGTATGGGGTGACTGGATCCTCATCCATACAAATGGCTGAGTCCCTTGCCCCATTCACGCTGATGATACCCGCTGTAACATTCATGCCTTGACACACCCCCACTCTAAACATCCCAGAGGGGGAACAAGTGTACCCCTTGTTTTATTATAGTATCAGAGGCACAGTATTGGTGAGAGGGGGCACATGGACTCAGCAGGAGACAGGAGTGCTGAGTGTGGAGTATGGGAAGCAAATGTTGTGTTGTAGATTTTTCAGATATTACGTCCTACTGGAATTGATATGAATTTCTAGAGGAGTAATGGTGATGGAGTCTCGCTGTAGAATTGGTGTAATTACACTGTGAAAAGGGCTCCTGAATGGCTCCAGAAAAAGGCCCTCCACAGATGCTGTTTAATTAAATAAGTGTGTCCATGTTGGATTAGCAATATTTATGGCAGCCTTCATATTAGGACATGTTTTTCTTCAGAACCTGGCTTTGAAGCTGTTTGAAAGAAAATTGTTGTAGGTCCTTACATAGCTACAGCGTACAGACAGTTGTCCAATGGGATACATTTAAATGGCCTATCCGGGTTTATATTACAATATTAAAAGCTTGCATTCCGGTTTAAGGTCCGTATTTAGGCTAACATTCATTAGGACTTCAATGCTTCAGGGCCCCTAAAAGCCTTTCTATCTGTTCCCCTATAGGCAGCCTTAATGAGACAAAATTTGAGTTCAACCTGATACTCACTACAGCACTTTTACAAAAAGGACACAAGTTTGAGAATCTACCTGGGATCTTTTCTGGCCCTTCTGAGAACACCAGCTCCACTTTACCATAATCTGGAAACCTGGGGTCTGAAAGGTAAGCACAGAGACATCCTGTTACTGTGGCCATTCAGAGAAAAAAAAAAGATGAATGGTGTTGTCTGTGAATGGTTTCTCTAGGTGCACGTAATATGTTTGGGAAAACAAGATTATTGGCCTGTAGGTGCCAAATCTAAATTAGGTGCAGACAGCATGCTGCAGATGCTGCTTTGAGCGTAGGAGTGAACTTGCAGCAGCTTGTTGAGACCTGCCCACAGAGTTTACCTTTGTTGGCAGTCTCCATGTCCTCTTTTTCAAACATCAGGTTGTAGCCCTGCACTGCTCCCGTGTGGAACTGCAGCCGGAAAATGACTTCACGATCTGAGGTGATGTCACTCTTGTGATAGCATTTTATCTGCAAAATAATGTGATGAAGAGGGTTAAAGAACAGTGGTGCGTTTCATTCACAAGGAAAAATAGAAAAAAAATCTCTGTTTTTCTTAAGTAATGACAAAATTATATCTGAATTCAAAACCACTTATCTGAAGAAATAAGATTTGTTTTGTTTTGTTTTTCACCTGAAAAATTCAAGCAAAAGTGCTTGTGCAGATTGTTCAAGGGTACTCTTCCAACATGGGCCAAATGTTTAGTTATATACAGTTAAGTGTGTGTTCATATTTGACCTAATCTCCAGTCTCAGCATACATGGTGTAGTTATTGGGTTGTCTTTCTCAAGACACCAAAACACTCACAAGCTGTTTTGACACATAAATTATTAAGATTTCACGAGCATTGCTACCTGACATGACAGACGGATGGTTAAATTAATCTTCACAGTACATTTCACGAGTCCTCCAGAGCAAAAGTGTTCAGGAAAGGCAAAACCATCCAAAAACAAGCTCAAAAACAGATTGGACAATAAGGTTGGGTAATTCCATCAACCTCACGATATGCCACAATTCTGAATAATGAGGCCACAATGATAGGTTTTGATTGTGGACACTGTCTTTACTTTAACTGAATTGCTGAATTCCATATTGATACACATAATGGCAAGCAGTTTGTGACAATATCTTACCATATAATTTCTTTTAGCACAGGCCTCTTGAAAAGCCATTCTGTCAATGTGATAATTATCTGATAATTATCTACTTATGTAAGAAAATGAGATGTTTTTTTCAATACAAAAAGAATTTGTGACCTTGAGATAATGATCTCAAATATACTGAAATACAAAGCCAATATATTCTTAAAAACATCATATAGTTATGGGAAAGTCATCATGTTAATTAAAAAAAATCAAAATAAATCCTCCAGTAATTCAACAATGATATCCAAAAGCATAGAAAAATAACATAAGCATATCTGACATTTCTGACACATTAATCTGGTAAACTTAGGACAACAGAGCAGAATGCATCTCGCTCGTGTAAATTAAAAATGTTTCCATTTAAAATAGATCTTACTCTCTTTAAGAGATTTTGTACAATGTCTCCTACCATGATGTCTCCTTTGAGAAGCTGGGCAGGCTCTAGGGTGATGCATACACGGTCTCTGTGACTCGGACCAATATGACTACAACAACAACAACAACAGAGAGGTTAATCAACGGGATATTTGCAGAAACCAGTTATCCAGGATGTGTAATTAACAAAAATATAATTTTTTAAAGATAAAATTGTCATACTGTATGAAAGAGTTACTTACTATATTCCAGAAGAGTAAACTGCCTGCATTCCCTGGTACACCTTAATGTATGGCCGACATACTGAAAGAGAAAAGACAAAGTGTCTCAATGAAGATGAATCCCAAATGCACCGAAGAGCATGGACCTACAGGAGCCTGACATTTAAAGGAACTGTGAAATTAAAATGTGTTGACTTTATTGTATCAACTTAAGTATAATTTATCTCTAAGGCATTTAATAGTATCCCAGGTCTAGTTGTAAATGACTCTGAGTACAGATTAAATGTCATCACAGGTGTAATAAAAGCAGCAGGCTCTAAACCGATCCATTTGTCTAGCACTTGACCCCCTCCTCCAGATTCTGGGCCATTGGAAAGTGCAACCGGCTGAGCAGAGATTTTCATGGTATAGGTCAGTTACCCATCACCATAAATTAGTTAAAAAGTTTCTGCTGTGATACCATCCAGAGTTGTTCATAACGTCTCCAGATGTCTTAGAAAAGTTTCTTAAGTCAAAAAGGTAAGGCACGCTGCTGAGGGACAACATTTTCACGCCATATGTGCAAGTGGACAAAAAAATATATTGGCAGTTTATTTTCCTAGAAGTCGCTGTGTTAGGCCTTATTTTGGCTACGTGTTCTTCTACCTGAGCGCATTGATTCTGTCCATCTGCTGTTTCACTCGATGGACCTAGCAAGACACAACAGCAGAGGAACTTATACTGAACCAAATGTATGTTATTTAAACCGGGTGGTGATGATGTTCTCATTACTGTGAATGTACAGGGTTACTTTCATGAACTGGAGTATACTGAAGAACAAATTATTTTAAGATTTATTATTTTTATTTTTAAGATTCTCTAAATGGGATCAATGCACACAGACTGAGGAACACATAGCCGTTGGTGGCATAACAAAACTGTGTCAAACAGAGAGACTTACTAGAGGTGCTCTGAATGTTTTTATCCAATTGTACATTTGACGCAACATCATTTTGTGGCTTGATTTAAGGTAAAACTCACACAATTATATGAAATAACAGAGCCGGCCAACAGCAGTGTACCTTACTGGTAGTCTCAGCTTAAACTCCTTGAAAGTGCAATGCTGCCAGGGGCCCTTCAGACACTTCACTGACTATTATCAAGTACATGATACAACTCAGCTTCAAAAATACTGAACTATTCCTTTAAAGCCTATCCAGTTAAATACTGACCTAGGTGAAAATCAAGTGGAGTATAAGGGAAAGGTAGTAGACTGTTGGAGGTGAGTGAGATTGAAAAGAAGTGAGGGGAGAAACATTACAACTTTGTGGCTGCATTGCCATCACAATGATTGCTTAAGTCTTTGTACAACACACATATTAAACATAAATTAAACAGGCCTTAATATGCATATTTTCCTTCAGGACATTCACAAGCTTCTTCTCTGACTGTTTCTCTCACTCATGTGATAAGCTGTTGCTGTTCACAACCTCATAGTGTGACCAAGATCTCTGTCTCTGCTTCAGCAAAATAGCCCATTAACATGCAAGACAGGGTGAAGTCCTCTGGATTCACAAGGAATCATTCCAGCCCCTTTGTTGTTCTGTTTATTCGAGGGCCTCTATCTGTCTGAGAATGTATGTGCGTTGGAAAAAAACAAGAAAGATATAAAGTACAGATAGGTCTCCATCTTGTTTACTGCTCCAGCACTGATGTGGTTGAATCTGGATCCCTTTAAACTGTTACGCTTGAAGCAAATGTACTTTTATATGTAGCGGCAGCTGTTTGTGTTGTGGTTAAGAAAATGAGTTTAACCTCCAGTGGCGTCAAAATTTGGTAGCCCATGAAGAATGATGCAGTGCAGGAACAAGGGAGAGGCGTTGATCTTCATGGATCCACTCAGCAGACTGTTGAGGATCCAAACATACCTGATGCAGAAAAGTACACATGCAGGTAAATACAAGTGCAGATCAATGGGTGAGTGACACTGCTACACATGTGATATAGTATATCCCCAGCATTAACAGTGAAGTATTTTAGGATGCACTGAAGTTGACAGTCACACAGTTGACAGCTGAGCTTAACTTTTCTCCCCTTAAATAGAATTAGAACTTCGAATCATAATCAACTCAAGTGACCCCCATGATCAAAGCAGGAAGTATTACGTTGCTTGTCCTGTACAGTTCCTATCTTGAGCATTTGAGTTGTTATATTTAACAAAACATCCAATTATTTTAACAGTCAAAAAGCCCTAATGAGAACCTTTTCCACCTCCAGAGCCAAAGCTGGCTCCAGCAGAAATGGGAGTTACATGAATGTGAGTGGGGACAAGCTAATGTTTACAGCAAAAATAAATATGATTACCACCAGGTTCAACTCACAGAGCCCACATACTTTTTTGAGCCTTATATATTCTTTAGTGTGTTCAACATGTCTCCTCCACGTTATTGAGCAAGTGTATGCACAAAAAAACAAGCCCAAAGCATCAGGACGTCTACTTCTTACCCTGCTTGCAGCACTGGTTACTGCCTGACATGGCATCAGCTCCGTGTAGGACACAATTACAGGTGTTTCCACTGGCAGATAAGGGGAAAAGGCACTTTGAAGGGGTGCCAAAAGTCCCTAATTGACCTTAAAAGGTGAAGCTAACAGCAAAGCAGACTGCTATTTGGTCACAAAAATTGTCAATGCTCATGCAACAGCAGAAAAATATATACTGTACCTCGCAATGTTAAAACAGGCCATGGATTTAGAGTCATCACTGCTGTTGCTGTAAAGAGCGTCTGTATGAAACAATGATCCTAGTACTGAAGCCTTGAAGACCTCCATTGTTGCTCTTTGTTTACAATCTCTGTTTACAATCATTTACATAGCTGGCATGACTCTACCCTGCCGACTCACAGCCCACCCTCAAGTGAAGGTGCAGCTGGCAGTGGAAACAGAAACAAGATAACTTCAACCGGCACCAAACTGTAATGAACCAAACCAGACTACTCAGTGGAAGCCAGGCTCAAAAGTCCACTGCATCATGACTTCTTCTTCTCTGCTCACCCACCAACTGACTTACCACAGACATGCCCTCACACTTTTTTGTCTTTAGCTCATTGCTCAGAGTTGCATGCCCAGTGCAGAGTCGAGACTGGAGAATGAGTGCACAGTTGTTGACAACATGGCACAGAGCACTGCTATACAGTTGGCCTTGACGATGGATGGTCAAGCCAACTCTGGTAGGAGCTTTTAATCTCCAGTAGTCTCCAGACTTTTTGTCTTGTGCAGAGATGAACCCGATCACACAGAGGAAACTTGTCAAACATGTTAAAGGGCATGTTAAAAGTCAAAAAAGCATGACACGGGCTCTCAAATCTAATCAACTTTCAAATGTTACCCCCCAAAGCAACAGCATTTTGTCTTTCTATGTTCGAAATCTCTTTTGAGAATAAACTTAACCTCTGCCCTTAAGACATCATTGTGAGCAATGTTGATTCCTGTTGGTACAAATGTTTAGCATTACACCACATCACCTGGGGCCTGTTGCACGAAAGTAGGATTCAGACATCCAGGATAAATGATTAAACCTGGATCATCGAATCCAAAACAAGGAGGTTCAGGCTTATTTGGTTGCACAAAAGACCAAGCGAGGATGCGAGCACACGGATTCTTCAAGCCAGGTTTAACTCATCCTTCATAAATATGCCATTTAAACAGACGCGATCGATCACAGAATCGCGGATTCACCATGACAACAAGAACGGCGGGCCTGTCCCGTCGAAGCAGGAAGTCCTCATGGAGGCGAATTATGAGGTAAAAGACCTAATTAAAAAGAGAAACACCGCCACAGTGACACAACAACGACAGGAAGCTCTGCAGACCGCCTGAATGTTTAATAGTGCACTGATAAACACTCCATACTCCGCTGAAACGTCATGATATCGATTCAAACAGTTACATTACATTAACGCGTCTCCGAAATCAAAGGTGTGCCCTAATTATGAATTTGTAGAATTGTACGGGAAACTGAAAATGAAACATCCATGTATTCCCCTTATGCTGCAAACAGCTGTTGGATTACATGAGTGCAAGTGAGCACGAGTTTTGCGTCAAGCAGACCATCTGGGATTTATATATGAAGAGTTGTTTTCCAAAAATGCTATGAAAGCCCAAATCATATATGTATATAGGCTATATATATATATATATATATATATATATATATATATATATATATATATATATATATATATATATATATATATATATATATATATATATATATATATATATATATATATATATTACTCAGTACTATTCTTTTTATATCGATTGTACTACCTGCCCTCAGTATTTAATGCCAGAAAGCTATACATCCCTGTTCAAACTGTATTTCAAAGTTCAGTTCCAACCAACCCAATGGTGGGTCTGGGTAAATAATGTAAACACTTTCTACATGAAAATGGATTAATAGCGTTTTGGAAAAAGAGCTCCTCGTCTGCTTACAGAAGAAATCTAATAGCATAGTTTTTGCCATTGTCTGTAATTTACAAGAAAATAAGTCAACAAATTTGCATGCTCAACAAATAAACAGCCTTGATACAAAAAATCGGAAATAAGAAGTACCATAACAACAAAATAAAAACCCTTGAAATAGGTGAACAAATAATAAACATTGTAATAAACTGTAACTAAAAAATCAGCATCAAATACTTTAAATGGCCATGTAGTTAGCATAAAAAATAATTCTGTACATAAACAGTTACACTCTGCAATAACTGTACATTAACATTTATCATCATTTGAGCTTTTCTATTTTAAAAGTTAATAGTAATCATTAGTTTAATTTAATTATAATGAGAGTAGCTTTTAACTGATTTTATGATTTGATTTTGTTTGTATGCATTGATTCTGTGCTTTGTATGTTGAGCTCTGTGTAACTTCAGTTTTATAGGAGCTGATGGTTTACCTGCTCTGATTTTTCCTTATTCAATAAACACCATGTGACTCTGACTTTTACACCAACTAATATGGGATGGGCATTTTAGCTATATTCTATAGATAACTCTTATCTAATGATTGCAAAATCATGTAAAATCATAATTTTATCTAAAATCACTGCAATTAATGATGACAAATGTCCAAATAATGACTGTGGGTCTTGTTTAATGTGATAACGATGTGTGGTGACCAATGTTATAAAAAATGGTTTCAGTTTGTGGGGACTGCTGACTGACAAAAGGGATGAGATTAAATAAATCCTGGATCTTAGCCTGGTCTGGAGCAGGCTAGAGCTACAGAATAAATCTCCATGGTAACATATGTCAAAACATGTTCCACTTAGCCCTATCCGACTTTTGTGCAACCAGATCATGGATTAATTGATCCAGGATAACCAAGATATCCCGGCTTAATCCCTTATCCTACTTTCGTGCAACAGGCCCCTGGGGTCTTATTCAGATTACAAACACCAACAAATCCAAGCTTTCCAGGGACAAACAAAAACAGGATATGCAGAGTCTTACACTGAATCAAGTGACTCTCTGGGAGCACATGTGTGTTTGGATGTTGGTCAACAAAGCAGCAGCAGCAGCACATGGACTGATGTGTGCTGCCAGACAGAAGGGTGTGTTTGAGTTCTGGTGTCTCACCGTTTCTGTGAGGGTGTCATCAGGGCTAAGACCTTATCATCATAGTATTTCCTCATGGCAAAGCGGTCCAACGCCTGATCAGCACTTTGAGGGAGACGGAGAGACACATTAAATGCTTTAGGTAATTATGACTCAGGAGAGAGATTTTTCACTCTGCAGCTCTGTAATTGAGAGGTGTTAACCTTACTTAAATGAGGACAACACACACATATACGCATGCATAATGGACAAGAGTGAAAGTTCGCAGAGAGGCAGGGGATTCAAGCAGAGAGGAAGAGAATGCCAGCCTTAAGTAAACAGGGAGGGGGAGAGGAGGACAGAGAGAGGCCGGAGTGTGTGCACAGCTCTGCTATTCAGACAGATCTTAAACCAACAGACGCTGCAGCCTTTTCACCACAGCTCTGCTCCTCGCTCGTCCAGCCCTCTCCCTCTGCTCCCCTCATTCAATCTAGTCCATTGTAAATCTGCCCATTGTTTTCCTATCTCTGCCTTTCCTATCCATCTTCATACATTTACCTTACTGACACGTTTGTCAGGGGCTTGTTCAGACTTTTTTGACTAGGGTGGCCAAATTGGAGTGCTATGTAATTCTTGTGTCATTCATAATGCCTTTGAAAAGCATGAAAACATTGTCCTTTATCAAACTTCCTTGAAGTCATACCAACATTCAAGGATAACAAATATAAGGTAAAAGAAATGGTGATCACTGGAATATCACAATATCTTGCAGCATAAAATCATATCAATATTTTATTGCACAATATTTTTATTTAATTAGTCTATAACTTCAAGAAACTTGGGTCATTTGTTTAGTACTGTAGTTTAGCCTTTAAGCTTTGGTTAAAGCTGAGGTGTGTAACTTAAATGAGACTGCATTGGATGCAACTTTACTCCCCCCTCCCCGGTTGTGCTCTTAACCACGTCCCTTCTCTTATGCACAACTAACCCACTGTGCTTGTGTGCCATTCGCATTATGCCAATGTTATGTATTTACAGAGAGAACGAGCCACAAACCACATCCCCTCATAATATCAACATAACCTGCACATCTACACAATAACCAAATTTCATGTAGATATAACAAGCACATATATCTTAGTAGAGGATTCAATAAAAGCACTCTCCCTGAACTGAGTCCTCCTGACTGGCTAAAAATGTGGGTGTCCTTTAATAGATTTTCTGAAGGCTTATTTCAGAGAAAGGAGGAAGCACAGATGTCGAATGATCTCTTGTGACTTCAGTAATAAGATGTTGACAGGCTACCATATTTTTGGGCCAGTGATACAACAAATAAATTGCGCACTTCAGCTTTAAGAATGTATGTATAGTAGATGTAGATGAATTTTAAATGTTTTCCAGTGTAGATACAATGCATGTATGGCACACTTATGCTAGGTGAATCTGGCCTGATGTAGCTTGACATTGCTGGTTGTTGTACAAATGTATTGTGATGTCACTAAAACATCATATAAAGTATACAAATATGACACTTAACAACATGGGGCTGCAGCTAACCTCAGTATCTGGCATCATGCCTCGAGGAAAAAGACGCCTGTTCCCAAGTAGATAGCACTGACATTGTCACTACCTGGAGCCGACACGTTCGGAGCCGAGGTCAGTTGAAGGCGGTCATGATGTGGCAGAGAAGGGCCACACAGTAGATAATCCAACACCTCAGAAATGTTTGTAAGTACTGGTAGGATCTCTTCACAGTGCTTATCATCTTATGTCATAACAGCCTAGAGCTTCTTTCAAATTCTCAATTTTTCAGTGGTAATGTGCATTAGCAAACTAAACTGGACAACAGAAGAATGGGAAACTGTTACCTGGTCTAGGTCCTAATTTTAGATGTGAAATTCATATGGTAAGGTAATAAATTGGCATGAACAACATGAAAACATCAAACCATCAATCAATCAGTCAGTCAAACTTTATTTATAAAGCACTTTTCCTCCAACATATGTAACTCATCCTGCCTTGTAACATGGTCCAGATTGATGATGGTGTAACGGTGCAGGGAATATTTTCTTGGCACACTTTGGGACCAGTTGTCCATGGTTTAAACATGACTGAGTACTGTTACTGACTACATTACGCTCATCTTCAGTCAGCTGCTTCCAGCAGCATAATAAATAATAAAGCTCAAATCATCACAAACTGGTTTCTTAAACATAACCCATGTGTTGCCATTATGGCAATATGGAGAAAAGTCTCTGAGGACTGTTTCCAGCACTGTACAAAATCTAAGTCATGCAGAATAAAAGCTTTCTTCAAGGCAAAAGGGACCCAACCTGATACCACCAAAGTGTACCTAATAAATTACTTTCCTTCCAAAGTGACAATTCAAATATACTTTAAAATTGCAAGCAAACTGCCTCAGCACTTGCATTTCACAAATAGAAATTAATATAGTTCAAGGCTCTAAAAAAGCTTCTTCACCCTAAAATCATGAAAGGGGGTTTACAGCTTTTGATGGACTAACTTTTGTCCCAAGTATTTCTCTACAATTGTCAAAGACCATCACAACACATTTAAAAAACTAAAGAAACTACCTACAGCCTGCAAAATCATCCAAATAAGTTAATTTCAAATATAGCTCTGCCTTGAACAGGGTAAACAGTGAACCACTGGCTTAAATTTTTAAATGACAGTGTGGAGCATTAGATTTTAAGCAGGGGCTCATGCCACCCCAGCCACCTTCGTCTCAGCGGTACAAAACAGAAAGAGTATCCGGCTGAGGCTGAAGTCACAACTGGACATCTGAATACAAAGCGATTCACTAATTTGTATGACACATGCCCCCTTTCGCAGTGTTTGTTGTATTCTCCTGCTCACCACCCTGCTTTGCTCAAATTAAACGCCTACCAATGGTTTCAAAATGGGAATCAGTTTTCGCCATGATGAATAGATTTCATGAACCTGACACCGTAGCCAGAAGCAATTACCGTAACTAACATGTTTCAAGGTTGATTCATGCAACTCAATATAGGGTGATTCACGGCTTAAGCAGTGTGGTTTTTCCACTTAATCTTTGTGAGTTGGCCTTTCCTTGACTCACTCTCTGAATCACCTTGACCCTAAATTGTATTGGAGGGATAACTCAGCTGTGGTTGGGGGGTGACATGGCTTGTGGTAGACAGAAGGATTTTTTTAATGCTGTGCATGGTTTTAACATCAATCACTGGCAAGAGTAAGTGTTTAAGAATCCAGACTTCAGAGTAAACAACATTTAACGAGACATGATAAAGGTGGGTCTAGTTACCTGGCTGATATGTCAGTGAAATGCACAAAGGATGATATGATGACACCAATGCGACCCTTGCCACCCTGAAGAAAAGCAAAAGAGACAAAGTGATTAAGTGTGTGACATTTCAGAAATGCTGAACCTTTACAGGTTTCACATTTTTAATAAATGACACACATTAAGTAAGAACAAAAGAAAAGCTGTTCAGAAACAGTCTGAAAGCCTAATGTCATAACATGATTTAACTTTTGTTGTTCAGTAGCTGGCACTGTCACATAGGGGGAAATGTGTTCTCCCACATGAGTTTTTGTTTTGCATCAAACATTTTACCTCGTGCATTTTGATGCAGCCGCTGTCCCTTTTAGTGTCATATTAGAGAAATGCTCTGATGTGTCGATGAGGCCCATTGACACCACCACTGAGCAATAATTGTTTACATGTAATACATAAGTGTGATCATTTTACTTTTTTGAAATAACAAATGATGGGAGGAATTAAAAATACCAATAGACAGAAAGACAGAAGATACTAGATGTGTTCAGCGCATCACTTTTCATTTGAATTGGTTTGTAATAATGCCAAGATTCAGAAGAGATTCAAACATCCATGAATCAATTTTAAATTCCCTTCTGAAAAAAAAACATGATTTATACTTTAGTCTATTTAAATTGCTGAATTTGCTTATAAAAACATTATAAAGGTCTGACCTGTATACATCTGAACACATTTAACTGTGTTTTGTTTTCTCAAATCACATTATTCACCCTTTTAGTGCACTGCAGGCAGAGGTTGATGCTGCAATAATTTTAATGCTTATGTTGACAAACAAGAAATGTATTGTGAATCATGATTCAGTTTGAATTGAAAATTGATTTTGAATAGGATGAATGGAAACTGAAACAAACCAGGACCTATTAGAAGACTCTTTTTAATTGAATGTGTATTTGTATAGGGATAGTATGCAACAAGGAGACGTTGCTGCACACAACAGCATTTATAACCTGGGCTAATTTGCAATGCTGGTCCCTAGTCGGGCTTTTTAAACACATACAACACAACAATAAATACTGATAAAAACAACTAACAAAATCAACAATTATAGACAGAACAATAAAAATCAGGTAAAACTGGAAGCACTTGATCATTAATGACTCCAAAATTACATCCTCTTTAAAAAAACTATGTCGGGTTGACTTTAAAATGATTGCAGTCTGGATCCAGTTGAAGTTCTGAAGGTAATGCGTCCCACATTTTGATGCCTCAAACAGAGAAAGCCGTGTCCCAGTGAAGATTACAAAAGATCACGCTAGTCTCCAGGAGAAACCTGATCAGTTAAACATTTATGGATTAACTGAAGATTAAAACATTAATCAAGATACTGAAGTTTACTATGTTCAGCTTTTTCAGAACATGACAGTGGTGTGACCTGATTGGTTTCCTGTCCAAGACTTTAATGCTCAGCTGTAGATCATAATCAGAGGCTTCAGTGTGGTCAGTGCTTGTTACCAGGAGGTCACACAGTAACTTAAATTTGGAAAAATCATGGAGTGCATCAAAGCATTTGCAACATGAAAAGGATGACAGTCTAATAGTTCCAAACATGTACATTTGCCTTTGCAGCCCTGCTCACCATTTTCACGTTTCTCAAATTTCAGTTCAGAATTCATTCCCACCCCTAAAAGATATATCAGTTAGTCATGATTAACTCTTCTGTTATTTTTTTATTGATAGGTTGTTATCTTAGGCCATATTTTAAATGTATGGTATTGTTACACAGGTCACAATTAGGCATTGCAAATAAAAGGAAATCCTGGGTATCAACATGGAAAAAAGCTACTTTTGGACATTATGATGTTGGTTTGTGGGCTGTTTGACTGCATTGACCAAACCACACCAATATAGACATTAAAGGTGATTCAAATTTTAATTAATGGATAATATCTTGAGTTTTAATTTGACTTTTATTTTAGCTTATTAAGTCACTGACCTTGATTTATTAACAGAAATGATTAAATAATATTAAGACCAAGTTTTTGAATCATAAAGTGCAAAAACAAATAACCACAATGCAATGGTTACAACAAGTGTAACTGGCATCTTATAAATCCACAGCCCCTGTATGCTCACCCTGCAGTGTATAACCACCACATGAAGAGGGTCTGCGTTCAGCCAGCTCTCCATGGCCTTACAGATGGTGCAGATCTTATCCAGAGGGGGAGCATGCATGTCAGGCCAACCTGTGTCAAGTGTCTACATAAAAAAAGAAAACATCAATCACCATTAGCAGATAAAGTTGTCCTATGTACAAACCTCTTTGCAGACCAATCAACATCATGCTGATATCTGAGGTTGATTAGCCACGGCTGATGAAAGAAGATGTATAAAAATCTATTGTTATCTGTCATTTCTTGAAGAGGTGCAAAGTATCATGTTAACTTACCTTTGGGTTCATCTTAGAGAGATCATGCCTTTTCTCTGACAGGTTGATAATCTGATGACAAAATAAAACAGAAACATAGTTCATCAAAGAATTCCAGTCTGTGTCCATTTTCCCAACAAAAATGACTTAAAATAATCAGTGACTGCCTTCCATGGTTAAAAAAAGAATCATACGTCTTTGAGAGTAAAACTCAGGATAAATACAATTGTTTTCATCAACTAGATAAGACAAGAAGACAAGAGGACGTGGTCATCGGATATTTAAAATGATAATTAATTATGTTTAAGGGGAAAATATGTTTGTTTTTTTCCAGCAATGTCAAATATTCAAAATCTGGTAGATCTACACACCTTTTAACTGTTAGTAGAAAAGTGCAACAAGTTACTGATTATTGTTGTATCCATACATACAACTAATCTTACATTATGACTAATTAGGTTGGTTTAAAAAAAAACTTTTTACTTTAAGAATCAATAAATTGCTGAAATGTATGTACTGGTAGGGCTGCTCGATTATGTCAAAAATCATAATCACAATAATTTTTATAGGCAGTAGGGATGGGACGATACACTTAAACTCACGATACGCTGCACCTCGATATGCCCGGGTCACGATACGATACGTCACAATACAATATAAAAAAAGTAAAAGAGAAAAATATTACTGTGTAATTACAACTTATTTGTTTTTGTTTGAGTTGCACACAGAAAAACACAAGGCCTAACAGGCCAAACACAAACAATAACACTCTCTCCAACCCTAGAGAGGTTAGAGAGAGAGTATGCTAACGAGTGGTAGGCTCGTTTTCGCCATCTTCGTCTTTTTTAATGAGAAAGCCAAAATACTGCCAGACAGATGACTTGTATCCAGGTGAAGCGTCCTCAATTTTCAACCTCATTCAAATCTATCGTTCGGCTTTTTTGAGGCAAGGTAGTTGGTGCTAATGTTTGTTGTCGTCACTTCTGGTCACATGCGCTATTATCGTACATGATGTCTTTATTTCGCGATCAATTTTTTTCAAACTCGATGCATTTCGTCACGTACTATATCGGGATATATTGCCAAACGATATTTCATCCCATCCCTTATAGGCAGTGAGAACAAATTTATGAAACATGATTACTAACTGATTTTAAAACACGTACCATGACTTTCATTGAACATTTATGTTTCTGACACTTTCATTATCAGATCATATCATACTAATGAAGAGGAAATGCATAGATATACACTTGTAAAATTAAAAATCCTTAAAAATAAAGCTTATAATAATAATGATGAAAAAATAAAGAAAGGTTTGACATGTCTTGTGGCACAGTAATCTATTAGTCCAATTTATTCATTTTTCATTAATGTTAAATGCAGTTCCTGTTATGTAACTAGCAAGTGGAAAATTCCAATGTTTCTGGAATTACAGACATAATGTCCTTTTCAAGCATGTGAACTTGTCACACACGCAGGATGTTGTCAATGGTTTACATGAAGTTGTACATTTGTTTTCTTTTGTTGTTGGTAGATGCATGTGTTTGTTAATGGTGACTAGCCATGTTTGTTTTGCATGTTCGAAATAAAGCATTCAAGTATGCCATGAGATCTGTGAGCTTTAAGTGAACAAGAAGGAAAAATACAAACCCCTCCTTTTCCTCACAGAGGCAAATCATCTGCTGAGTCATTTCCATTTCTTTACACTGATAACTACATTTCATGCATCACTTTTAAGCATAATTTGAAATTTGAGAGAATATAGAGAAAAAAATGAGAAAGTAACTTAAACTAATGCACATTTTTTGGTCTCAAGTATTAGATTAAAGTGTCAAACAGCTTCCAAAAGAAATACTGTGTTCTCTTAAACATTAAAAGTTTTAGCATTAACAAGGAGAAAAGATGAACTGTGCACCTTGGATTAAATCTGTTGTCCACTTCCCCCTGAAAGCCCACCAGCCCTACATCAATACCATTTGCATTTTGATACTTGACCCTTTTCAAGGTGAAGAAAGAGAGCAGCACAAGCACTGACCAGGTAATTATCGGCATGCTTGGACTTGAGCATTCGTGTGACATCCTTCAAGTTGTGGGAGTAGATCTCATCTGAGCAACCCCGAGGGAAGGACACTGCGATGATGCGCTCTGTGATATATGTCAGGTCCAGCTCGTACCCCTCCTCCATTTTGAATTTTGAGGGGCCTCCTGTAAAAATACAGCACAGACACATTCAGAGGTCTTTCAATTACTTCACACAAAAACAGGTGACTTTGCTTCAGTCAATATTTGATGTTCAAAGTCCCCCAGCTTTAGTCATTTTGACCGAGTTTCCCGCAGATATCTTTAGAGTGTGACCTCAGCTGCAGATTGTGGGACAAAGGGGGTCTTGTTTGCTCCTGTTTGTGTCACAATTACTGTAACGCCACTTATCTGCACTTCCAAAAGAGATACAGAGCGGTGGTTTCAGAAGATTGAACAACAACAATCTAAAAGCCACCGTCAGTCCGTCACTCAGAGCAACAATGGCAAAGACAAAGAAAATCTTTCAAAGAAGTCCGGTTGGAACCAGCCGCTGTAAATCCCTGACTGATGGCGTGTTGCTGTGACCTCATGGCAATGCACTTCCTGCGGTGGTGGTCTGGAGAGAGCTGCTCTGACCACATCCAGGGACACATCTCTCCCTCTCTTATCTAGTCATCACCGTGTGTTCTGTGCCGCTCTAGGGACACAGAGGAACGTGTCACACATAAGCTCAAGTGTCAAATCATTAAGATATGAAACTAATAACATTTTTATGAAGACAGATATGAAACTTACAAAAATAACTGATCAAGCCACCCTTTTTTAAATCAACATTAGGGCTGCCACAAATGACTACTTTGATAGTCGACTAGTCAACGACTACTTTTGCGATTAGTCGACTAGTCACTTCATGCATGAACTGCAGCGTACTGCACCAGCATGCAGCTGGTGGCCCAAATCGCTTATTATGAGCAGACCTGGCAACTTTGGTGCCTGCATAGTTGTGCATGCGTCACATGCATGAGTGTGTTTCGGGGTGTGTTGGTTTGATTCCTGCAGGTGTGATAACCAGAAAACAGGACAGATAGGCAGACAAGACAGCAGAGGTACAGTGGCAGTTTTGTGAGAAAACACACCTAAAAAACAAAACGACTAGTCAACTATTAAATTAGTCGTTGACCATTTTGATAGTCGACTTAGTCACGACTAGTCGACTAATCGTGGCAGCCCTAATCAACATATCAAATATTTTTGAGATAGAAAAACAACAAACCAATGATTTGTATTCAAGGAAGCAACTTTACCCCCCACTTATAAAAAAAGATATATAAAATCATTTAAATCATGAGGAGGGTCTCTGCCATTTTGCCTTTATGGGACAAAAATGAGCTGCAAAGGTGTATCATCAGAAATTGACAAAAGCTACTTAAGTCATAGTTGGGCTAGGCAATACGGACCAAAGATTCGAACTCATAATTTGATCAGCTGAATGGATACACCATATATATCTGACGTTTATTTTCCCTGTAAAAAGCCAGATATTGGTCTGTGTCCCTCTCTGTGCTGCCCTGTGAACTGAGTTTAGGGTGCATGCCACCTTTTGCATCATGGCATCTGAGATAGGCTCAAGCCAGCTGCAGACCCAACAGGGAAAAGCAGTATCACTTATAGATGGGTGAATGCATGATATCATGCACTGTGGCACATAGGGGCCAGTCTAAAAGATACAAAAATAAAAGTGATCAGTAAATTAATATAACCTTAACTTTACAAGAAACATACTGAAAATATTCCCACTTAGGTATATAGTCAGAGAACTACAGGAAAACAAACTGAAATGTACAAGTACAAAAAGCTGTAAATTTACAAGAAACAAATGGAGGATATTTTGGCATAAATTGCCTCATTAGTGGAAAGTGAATTATATCATATTAAGCTTCTTGCCTTGAGTACTGCCTCATGTTGAGAGCCTGATCAAGCTACACTGTACACAAGGACTGAGTATTAAGGAAAAACTTAAGGTTTTGGCACATAAGCATTAACATGCACACTTTGTAGATTTTTTGTTCATATAGGCCAAAAGAAACAAACACACTGAACTGCTCATAGTGACATTGTTTGTCCATCCAACACTACAGTGTAATGGGCAGAAGCAAAACAAAATGTTCAGATTTATGGAATCATAATAGGGTTGGAATGGAAACAGAAAAACAATTCCAGTTGAAAACAGATAAAACTAACTTTAGGAATCAACATCATTTGTCTCTATGCCCATCAATTCTCTTATCAAGTTGGTCCTCTTCATCAGCATGCCTTGCCAATCAAGGACCTCACTGTCTAATCAAAGGCAGTCCACAGAAACCATAATAAAGACGTCAAAGCTGTGATATAACCAGGCAGGAAACAGAGGCAGTCAGGATTGTTGCTTCAGTTTATACATAATGACACTGACTGTACCGCATCCAGTGTTTTGTGTAATTTCAGGGTGGGAACATCAGAAAGTTGCACAAGCATTTATCTATTCAGCACTGCACTGAAAAGCAGGGATGCCATGTGTTTTTGACTTAGTTACCACCAAAATCTAAAGAAGCCTGTGTTTCTTTCTACAAAGTAATTCCACAATAGTTGGAGGAAACTGTTGAACAATCAGATGAATGATCAAAACAGACTTAATATGGCACTGATATCAATAAAACAGTTTTATTACCTTCTGAAGAATGTTAAAGACTCAAGCATTTTAATTTCTATTTTGTAAATGAATGACCTCTTCAAAAAATTCTAAATTGTGTTTCCTTATATTCTTAAAAAAATCTTTTTTTTCTTCTTGAAACTGTTTTAATATGACTTATTTCTTACTTGCCCCTCATAGGCCACTGTACATGAACATATAAAGTTAAATTAAAGTAGACTGCTTTATGGAATAAAGATGAAAAATGCTAAAGAAAATAAAAATCATCCCACAGACTCCATTCAACGTAGTCACTCTTGAACTGTTTGCATATAGCCCCGTCTTTAACTTGCAATTAACATGTTTGAAATACAACACATTGCCAAGAAAACTAGAAAGCTGTGTTCTTGGTTGCCATCAAACAGCAAAAAAATCCACACTGCATTTGCAATGTCAATTGATATATATTGTTCAGCCCAGATATTTAGACAGCATGGACGATATTTTTGTTGTCATTTATAAACCATTGTAATTTTTTGTTTTTGTTGTATAATCTTACAAAAATCTGTCAAATCTCAATAAAACTTTACTTTGCATTACGGTGCAAAGTCCTGAGCTCTTCAGAAAAAAATGTACACATAATGGGAAATAGAGAAAACTTAATTTATTGGCGATGCTTTCTGAGGTCTTGTAAGCAATATGTTAAACAAATCTGATTGTGTGAGATTTTTGAAAATATAAGTTGCAGTGACTGGTCCAGGGAGAAGTGTTTGGTTCAAAGGCTTGACCAGTTGAGAACCACTGACCTCAATCGTATATTCTCATTTAGCATTTTAAAAGGAAAAGTGATTAACAGCCTGATTAATGCTTTAGATTTCCCAAACCCCCATGCCCACAAAGTCACCAACAGAGACACATTCCTAAGCTGCATACAATATCATCATCCTTCTTCAATCACTCAAATTGTTTGTTGTGATTAAAAACGGTCCGCAGCCAGGAATGTGTCCATCAGTTAAATAGCAACGACTGCGGGCTACAGCCCAGCACTCTGAAGGGGGCCAGAGAGGAGCCATAAAGCAGGGACAGTGTGGCTGCTGCTTAAACCAACCCTCAGAGCAGAATGAAAGAGGCCATGTGTATGAAGAGGTCACTGGGGGAGCAGGCCTCGCTGTTTTCTGAGGTTGTGTGTGTTAGGGGGGGAGCTGGGGAAAGAAGTCCCCAGGGACTGTTGTAACAAATGGCAGGGTTAGTCTATTTTCCCAGAGACTGAGGAAAAACTGTTGACTAATGGGAAATTAATGAACATGGTCTTCTTGTACTTCAGCTCTGTTTGACTCCAGGGCAGGGGCACGGGAAGAAGGCTGAGTGATGTTTTAGAAGTGTCAAAGTACCATGCTAACTAGAGACACAAGGCTATCTAACCTATACTTAACCTCTGTGTGACCTCGGAGTAGTCATCTAAATTGGTTTTCCACCACAATCATGAAGATTTTCTTTTAATCTGTGGTCTGAAATTGCTGTAAAGTTGAAAATTTCTTGGTACTCTTGCTGATGGTCAGCTTAAAATAATGTGATGATTTAGCTAGTGCCACTGATTGTAGCTTTGTTCATATGGAAAAATCTTCCTTTGAGCAATTCTGAGGCTAACTGAATTAAGCTATATCTCACATTCTTTATGTTTTAATGGCTTAAGAACAGCTTTGTTTTGTTCAAGAGGAAGCAGCCAACCCAAAAGTATTCTCTTACCAGTTACAATATGGTCTAAAAAAATTGACTAGAAAAAAGTTTAATGACCTTTTATGGTCCTTTTCCACTAGCCCTACTCTACTCGGCCCTACTCGATTTGCAGCATGTTTCCACTAGCCTGGTACCTCCTAAAACAAGCTAGTTTTCGTACCTACTCAGCTCTGGTTCCAAGCGAGCAGAGTCGATACTATAAGATGACATCACCGACTGCTACTGATTGGTCAGACAATGTCGTCATTGATGGGTCATGAGCTCAACGACCTAGCATGGTAGCGGTAGCTACCGTTAGCTTACCCTCATACGTCTTTTCTTTACAGCTCGATTGCTCTTGTCCTCGGCTTCGTTCTGTTGTATAGCTTCCAAAACTCTCCTGTGCTTCTCAAGGCGTATTTCTTTTTGCCACCTGCAGCCTTCTTCTGCTTTCCTTTTTTACTCGGTTTGTGACAAAAAGCCACAGATTGTTGTGTTGCGCTAAAAATGACGTCACCGCAGAGCCGCTCAGCGACACTTCACCCAGTTGGGCAGGCGACTGGGGCAAGTGGAAAAGCAGCACAAGGCGAGTAGAGTAGAGCCGGGTAGAGTGGAGTAGAGTAGAGTAGGGCTCATGGAAAAGGGCCATTAGTAATGAGGAAAACAAGATGACGGGCCGCAAATGTATTGTGAGTACAACCACCGATAAACAAACAAACAAACAAAATTCTGACCCAAAGTATGTGTTGTTTGATCCATGAGTGAAGCGGATAGGAAGGAGAGCGTTAGCACTGGGCAATAGCAAGTCACAAAACAAATACATGGGTATTTGCAGACTATGAGCAATGCAAATATGTGGCTTGTAACTGCAAATGTTTCAGAGATAACTTTTTATTCCTCCCTTCTATCTTCCTCAGTATAATATTGCACAATAAAATATGCTCGTTTTCAATAAAAATTCAACCCCACAGGTGAATGAAATGAGTGAAATGATCAAGGGATTGTGACCCAGAGCTCATCCTAAAAAGACAAACACAGATTGAGAACTGAATGGGTACTTCTGCTTCTGTTAAGAAGTGGAGAACTAGGCATTTCACGGGTTATCCAGGAGCTGAAACTGTACAACAGCTGACTCTGGTTCAACTGTTGTTCACTAACCTACATCACTCAGCAGCACCAATGCTCTCTTCCTCTGTACATTATCTATAAATTTGTTTTCTTCGTAATGTTCTGCCTCTTTTCAAAGAGTCCTCTGAAACAAACACAATCAAACAGTCTTCTATGTTGAATGTTTGCCACTTTTAAGGTACATCCTACTAGTACTGGACTGGACCCCCTTTAGGAGCAAGTTTCTCCAAGTGGGCCTGCAGATTACTACAACTGGGAGGTATTAGCTGGAAAACTCAGGTGAACCACAGCCTAAAGCATTTCTGAATCTAAGTACAAGTTAGAGAGCAAAAGCATGATGCATGGACATTTTAGATCTGTTTGTTCAGGACTGTCTGAGCATTTTTAAACTGTGCTAGTTAGAGACTCCACAAGACACCCGATGACCTTAGTCACCTGTCTACAATCAAAAAACTGCCACTCATGAACACTTCAACAAACTTTGATCATTTTAGGCCCTATGGAAAGCTCAAAGATAGAGGAAGGGTAAATGGGCTTCATCTGCAAGCTGATGCCCCTAAAACATGCTGCTCAGCTCTGCCCACCTCTGTTGCTTACTTGCTCTTTTGACTCAAAAATGTCTTCAAGCAAAAATAAAAAAATGCTTACTATTTAGTAGATCAGCTTCAATGTTACTCATTTCAATTCCAAAAAATTAAGGATAAAAGCGGCTGAAAGTGTGATTCCCTCTAAATTCGTGCTGTCAGCTTACCACAAAGTGCTCTTGGAGTGCTTTAAAAGTAGGGAGGCATCACCTTTCAAATAGCTTTCCTCCCTTAAAGTATAAAATTTAGCCGTACAATAGGAGCAGTTCTTTTAGTGATTGGTGAATATAACATGTGATGCACATTTTTGTTTAGATCTGTATTTCAAACCAGCAATAATTAAAATACTATCTTTGATTATTAATGTGTATGCTAACAAACTGATTGATTGATTTAGATTTTTAGGAAAATTAGAAAACCTGCAATTTTGTCTTTGATGGCTTTTTTTCTGCGGTCACACAGGACTGATTACTCTCTGCCACCACACTTGGATGAAAGGCCAACAAATTGGCCCATGCGTTGTTGTGGATAAGGAGTGAGCCAGCTACTTTATACATTTTATAACACACAGTCTCCATTTTCTCAAGATGCACTTCACTCAGCTACTGAGGTCAGGAGAGCTGCATAAGTGTATGCTAATGTGCCACAGAACCATATATTTTCAATTCAAATGTTTATCTACATTTCAAGCAGAACATTTACCCCAGTGCTTGAACAACTATAAGCTGTCAGCCCTATACAGGGTTAACAGAATTTAATGTAACACTTAAGAATTGTAAATCCAATACCATCCGGCATATCATATTGTTTGAAAACACACAGTAGCCTGTACTAGGGCTGCTTGATCATGGCAAAAATCATTATTTTGATTATTTTAACAGATATTAAAATCACAATTATGAGACATAATAACTCACTGATTTTAAAATACACCCCTCACGCTTCCATTGAAAGCATTTCCTTTTGACACTACCATTTTGAACATTAAAGAACAGGCAAAACAAAGAAATATCCTTGTAAAAATACCAATATCTGAAAATAATGGTGATAATAATAATGGAAAAAGAAAAAAATCTTATTTACTCTGTTTTTGTAATTGTAAATGGCAGTAATTGTTATTGAGGAATCGCCCAGATCTAGCCTACACTGAATTAAACATCAAGTTATCACATCTTGCTTTGACTTAAGTGAATTCATCTTAATCCTTCATGCGTAACAGTGAACTAACAAAATCCTGTCCTACTAAACATCTCACTTCTCCTGCTTATCATTCAAGCTAACATGAGCAGCTTGTCCCAACACGCACTAAAGATAATTGGTCTTTAATTTGCACTGGCTGCTTTTGTTCCTGGTTTGAAGCTCACAAAGGAAGAATAAGCAGTGCCAAGGAACTCAAATCCCAAGCCCACCCATGGCACTGTGAGAGGAGTGAGGTAGGCAGAGCTCTGAGAAACTGGGTTGCCAGGTCTCCTCCTGTGAACAGGTTGCAACAGGTTTACTAAGGTCAGGATGTTGGGGGATTAGGGTGTGTCTGCATGGCTCCCCCAGCTCCAAACCCTGCAGGTAAGAGCTTGACTGGCTCGAGCTGCGTGGGTGCTGTCAGCCACGTTCACACTTGCATGACCATTAATTGGAAGCAGCTCCGAATGCCTGTCTTCCAAATACCAGAAACATTGCTGAAAATACTGTATATACATCAGAAGTGAGGAACGAAGAGTGGGAAGACTGGTGATATGGCCAGTTTCCATTACAGGAGCCACTCCCCTCACCTGGTCCTCCATCTAAGCAAACTTCCATTTTTTGTGAGCAGGTAAACCACAAGATAATAGAAGGCAGGATCATGTAATAAGACTTTAAACTGCTGGAAAAATGTCACAGAAACATTCCTGTAGTCCTGTCATAAGGGTTAAATCATGGCCTAATCATGTGAAAGGTGACCTCACCATTGTTTTCATTTGTGAGTCTGTTATGGTGACAACAGTTGGCAAAAACTTTTGCATGCCTGTCTGTCACAAATAATGAGAGGCTGCTGAGCCTGGGGTTAAGCTTCAGCAGCCAAATCCATTTACGGAAGAGTTTGTTTGTATGTGATTTGGCCGGTTGCTACATGTCCTCAGGCTCACCGGCTGTATTTTTCATCAGTGATTTCAGAATGGCCTCATCTTGGAGATTATTTCTGCATATTTGTGAAAACACAGAGGGCAAAATACAGACTGTAATGAATCTTGGTCAGAATGAGGGAGTGCGAAAAGCAAATTCATGAACATTTGAGTCACTGAAACAAACACATGGTATGATAATTGGCAGCAAGAGGGCTCTTAACCACAACAGTACAAGAGATCACCAGAAGAGACTAACCAGACTCTGATCCGCTGTCTGGTATCTGATATCGGGGACTCTTTAAAATAACTAGAGGTACTTAGAGAGCACACACTTACATCAAGGCACTCAGACATCATCAGACAAGTTGCTGTTCAAAATCTTAATAACTGCCAATCTGTTAACAAGTCCTTAAAGATTTCTGGATCCAGATCCACCACTGAAATCTAAATCACTTCTCTCTTATGCCATGACAAACATTACCCTACAGGGTCACAAAACTATGTTGGGAACTTACTGAGTTATTAGCCAAAATGTGGAAAAATGCCCTATCTTTTAATGTTCACAACCCTTGAATAAAATCCTTGATCCACGCCTATTATTGGATCACCACCAATCGCTTTGTCCTTCGCTATTATCTGATCCGGTTCATATATTTTTGAGTTATCATGTGGACAAACAAATGATAGCAAACCTTCTTGGGTGATGTAAATAATATCACTCTTTAAAGGCAGAAAAACACCTAAAAGTGGACTGCCTGATTTTCCCTGTATGCTATTTGCAAAGCACTTCTCACAGTGTCAACAAGCATGTCTAATTTTATGCCTCATTGTAATTCTTTAATGGGTAAGATTATAAGTCATTAACTGCTGCTGAGTGGAGGTGATTATGGACTTAGTCCTCGGAGCTTCTATGTTCAATGCCTGGTCTATTGAAGGATGCTGTTTGGGATGCGATGGCCATGATTGGGCGGAAGAAACAGCAGCAAGAGAGTAACGGCTGCAGCATGAAATATAACTACATTACATCTTTGCTTCTATATGGCAAAGATAAAAATGGTGTGGTGTTATGGAGATTTGGTCACAATAATCTCCACAACACAGCACCTCTAATTACAGTTCAGCCACACAGTGCTGTGTGGAGTGACACAGACTGCAATGGCGGACCATCCGGAACGGATCATGATGGAATATTGGTGAAAAAACATGAGTTTTTGGACGATTAATGCAATTTATAGGAGCGGCGATCTATGCCCTATGGGCTACCATTATATCGATGTCTGCTGCTCAATTTTGGATCTAAATATCTCCCGAAGCACTGTTTGGATCCAGAAAGCCTTCTGGGTGAGTATATTGTTGTTCTTCATTCTATAAACAATGTAAAAGCTGCAGGAACCGAACTTTTCCTTTAAGTAGGTCTAGATTTTGAGGGTCACTCTTTCTTTTAAGGGGGAGTTTGGCAGATGAGAACCACTGCCCAACTGGAATGAACTGGATGAGTTTTAGTATGTGATTCAAACAAATATAATTAGTTGAAGTAATTGAAAAATTTCTCCTGCACACATATGAGAGCAATCAAAGCATCCCCTCCCCCTCTCATGCTCCAAAATTAAACTCAATTGCTTCTTGGCTTCAGCGGGTAGTTTATGATTGACGTGTTGTAGCAACAGTCTCCACTTAGAGACAACTTAAATATTTTTACAGGTCCATTAAAGTGGAATTATGTGGGTGAAATAAAAAGGGGCACCATGATATACATCACCAGTTGGAAAATAACCCAGAGAGCGCCAAACGCCTTGTTTCACCTAAACTTTATCGGGACTGCAGAGCTGGAATTCAGAGTGGGGGTGATAAAGCTCATCCAATCCAGTATGAAGGGGTCTGAGTGGCTGATTTATGGAGAAGGCAGCTATACATACAGCTCCCCACTGTCTTTTTAGAGGGGGCTCTGGAAGGATGAATGATGTCCTGCGCTGTTTGTCTGCAGTAACACCTAAAGTGACATAAATATGTCAGAAAGTCTGGCTGCCTTTAGGTGGAATGCTGGACTGCAAATTTTTTCTTCTGCTTGATCCATTTACCTCCATTTAGCTTCATTTTATCCTCTTGCTTTTCTTTCTCCAGTCCATGAAAAGAACCATTCATACCCGTTTAAAACGTCGTCAGATGACATGGGCCGCAAAGCCACAACAAACAATTCTTGACCTTTCCTCTGCCCTCAGCCCCATATTAGTATTTAGCATTCACATCTAATAGCCCCTTAATAACTTTGATACCATCAGCCTCACTGCTTCTTTTATTCCTGCTTGACATGAGCACACGTCTCATACTGAAGGGTAACATGTCCACAGTGACATAACAGGCTGATTGAAGGGCCCAGAGAGGGACAAGGCCACAGTTTGTTCTGGCCTTTTCCTGTCAGGGGCTCTATATGTTTGCTCTGTGGCTTTGACACCCATTCACTGCCGAAGAACTGAAATAAACAAAACCATGAGAACTATTGGGAAAAAAAGCCACAGGAAGGGGAGGGTGTGTATTTGGAGTAGGTTTATTTAGTAACCCTGGATCTCTAACATGTATTTGTCTCACATTTTCACGAGATATTCTGAAAGGAACAAAAAATGACAGCCCTGAGCCTGGAGCAAATCTGTGCACCCTTAAGGCTCCCAAAGTACTCCTTAATTACCGTTTTCCATCCCAAGGTCATAGAGGAATGCGTTCCAAAATGGATTACGTTCCCACTCTCACTCTCTCTTTCTCTTTCCCCCTCTTTCTTGCCATTCTTTCCCCCTTTATTGAACTCAGTCTCCATCCTTTTCTGTCTCTCCGTGTAATGGCTTACATATGTCAGCCAAGAGGCCGTGGCACTGCTGTGACACAGGAAAAAGTGCTCCAGTGCTTGGTCTCGTGTTGTTAGATCACAGTGTTCTGCTCACAGTACACAATCCTCAGAATCTCGAGTCACTAATTACTATCGCCTCTTCTTATCAGACTGTCATTTTGGTTTACTGGTGCACAGTTGTCTTTTTTTAAAGAATCTGAGGTGACAAAATGCTTTTCAATCCTATTTCTATGTGGAAAAATCTGTACAATTTTTACTCTCTGTTCCTAAAGTGGTCATATTTTGTCCTAATGTTTGATTGGTGACTACCATTGCATTGTCACAATTACTAAAGTTCAAAAAACACACAACATTTTCACATGCTGAGTATCCTGATCTACCTCCATACTCAGCTGGAGATCCTCTGTTGGCGCTCCTGTCACTTTAAGGGTCCCTCTCCCATGTGGGTCCAGTCTGCTGTGATTGGTTGGATGATATACGCTAAAGTAACTTGTCAGTTCAGCACCATCATCAATAGCTCTGCATTGTTTATACTGTGGGGATGGAAAGAGCTGGAAAGAGATAGCAATAGTTTTTTTTGTTTTCAATTCCCTGATCAGTTCCTTCCTCTTTTAACCTTTTCAAACTGGCCCAAAAAAAATAGTTTGAACCAGTAACCAAGATTGAAAGGGTCTATTGGCATTTCGTCCTGGGTTGACTGACACAGGTTTTTATCTGCTGATCAGCTTCAGTGGGAACATCACACCCAGGTCGACCCACTCATTTACATCATGACATTGGTGTAACGCGCCCACAGCATAACATCGCACCTGTCCCCTCCATCTGTAACTTACGTGGCTCTTTGCCATCTAGGCAACAACTTCCATCTGCCTTTGTGTCATCACGCACAAATGTTGTTCATTCTGCGCTGAGTTTGTACATTTTTAAAAAGGGACCAGAGTACAGAAAACATTCAAGCACCCTGTCCATGTCTTCCCTGCTCCTTTTCATTGTTTACATAGACATGTTTCATTACTTCATCTACGTGATGACATCAGCATGACCCACCAGAGGGAATAAAAGCTGCTGCCAATCAGATCCGAGTCTGCTGGCAATGTGAAAAGAGTCACTTGTCGATTGCTAGCAGGGAAACCCGCACTGAAAAAAAAACATGTTGATCCGCTAATTTTTGTGTGAAGTGCTGTTTCATATCACTTTCTCATCAGAGACAGTCAGCAGAAATTACAACAAAGAAGCTCAAAATTATGGCAGTCAGGGGCAGAAGTGATCAAATTTGTGGCTACATTTTTTGACAGAAAGAAGCAGGGTGCAAAACTTTCAGTAAGTGGGACCAGCAACAACTTGCAGAAACATTTATCAGTGAAACATGTCACTGAATATCAGGACTGTCATGTGTTTGACATTGTAGCAGCTGAAAGTCTATGTAGGCTGATTTTTGCCCACAAAGAAAATCAGTGTGTATTGATCAGGAAATAGTCAAAGAATCAGATCAATAAGCAGAACCATTAGACATTTCCATCATATATGGATGGATGGATGGATGACAAGTGAAGTGGGTATAAACTCCGGCAACTTACAGATGCATCATTGCACTGAATATCAGGAGTGACATATTCAATAGCGTTTCCATTCACAACCTGCATAGGAAAAGATTTCCTGAATTTAAAATCCACATTAATCAATAAGATAATCAGACGCATAAGCAGAATTGATAATGGCATCATTATCCTTTAAATACTATCAATTTCCATCCCTACTAATCAGCTTGAAGGGCTTGGGAATCAGCCATTTCAGCAGCTACTGGCTCTGTTTGCTGGAGAAGAGGGGAAAGTACCAACCCTGTGGACTGTGCAAAAACAAGTTCTCTATCATGCAAACAAGACAAAAACACATAAAAGGACAATTAAAACTTGAAAGCAGCATTGCATGAGCCCTTTGATGCAACTGAGTCTTTTTATGTTGTTCTTTTTTTGAAGTTGGAATTTCACTGAGTTTTACAAAACAGGAACCCTGTGATATTTCAAGCGACAACTCAAATAATATATTTATTTGCATTTTTTTAAAGCAATATTAATTAGAATATGCTGATATTCCCCAATTCAAACAAAAATATACATTCTAGTTTTGTATATTTTTAGGAGCTGGCATCTTTTGTCATAACTGTAACTGAAAGTTAATTAATAGCCCAGCACTAGAAGATATTAGGGATGTATGATAATGAATTTTTGCTAATATCCAATATGTCAACATTTCCAAAGTCATAATTGCCAATACTGCTACTAATAGTTTTTGTCAAGAGCACAAACCCAGCTCTTAGCTTAAGATTGATTGATTTCTTTCAGGGGAAGATTCCTGTGTTGTAGAAACAGATTTGATCCAGGAAAACAACATTTCATTCTTTAATGACACTTATGAATTATTAAAGGAAACATTAAGTGACGATTAAGCAAATCATTACGGTATAATATACATTCTGCCAATATTACATCCACAACATGGGCTGTTTTTGGACAGTCTTAATGTCCAAAATATTGGCAAAAATTATCTCATCTGCTGATACCAACAATCAACTTTTTAGCCAATTGCTGCTCATACCACCACTGTTGTGATAATATCAAGCATTACTCGTAGATATTAAGTAGCCTATATTAGTCACAGGGCCACATTAGAACTAGATTTTGACCTTTTCTTTTTCATAACATCTTTAAATCATGTCACTCACTTACATTAGCATTTTTACAAAACTTGCTGTATAAATGAGAGTGATGTTAATGTACTTTTCATTTAAGTCTGACCCCAAAACAGCTAACAAAAAGCTGTAATCTCCACTTCAAAGGTGTTTTTTCCCTCTGATGGGGTCTGTAATTAAAGGTAATCTTGAAAGACTTTACCCTGCAAAATGTTCTGAGCAACCTGCAGTCTTTCTGCTGCTTTAAAGGAAGCGGAGCAGGGTGGTGTAAATGCAGGTGTGTTTCATTTCCAAGCAGGGAAAGGGACTGAGCTACACTCAGGTGAAGAGAAGCTGGGATGTCAGGACACTTGTACATGTCACAAACAATAGTTGTTGGAAAAGCGTAGCCTGAAGGCCCCAAATACCACCCAGCAGCTGTAGCTCTGAGAAAAAAAGGTTTTCAGTCAATCCAAAAAGCCAACAAAGAACAGAAAAGTCTTGTTTCCTCCTGAGCTCTATACCCAACAGACTCTCAAAGTAATGGCCCCATATGTTTCACATTACAGAGGTCTCCAGAACACCGTGCCCACAACAGCGAGGAACCCCCAAATTACAGCCACTGCGAAGTACAATTCATTGAAAAGGACATTTAGGAGCTCGAGAGGCTCACAGAGCTTATGGGAGTTGAACTCAAAGGCTGCAAATGATACTCCGTCACATTAAGAGGGAAGGAAAGATCCCAGGACCAGAGGGCTCGGCTTGGTTTGAATGACTCCCTTCTCTGTCCCTGTAAAGCAGAAACACCAACACACTGAAGCACACACTCCGGGCCAAAGTAAATACAGACAGCAGTGGCCTGTTTTGCACTTTGAAAGAGCAAACTCAGTGAAATGTGACTGAGCAAGAAGGCCAGAGAGGAGAAGGAGCTAAGAGTTGAACAGTATGTGGAGGTTTAATCCTGCTTTTGAGACTACTCTGAATCCCTCCTTGTTTCATAATGGAGCATAGACAAGTTAAGAAGCAGCGAGTCTTACCTTTTCAGTCTCGGGACAAGTACTTGGATTCCTCTTCTTATCCCTTCGTGTTTCCTCTTTGTCGTAAAGGGAAAAGAGAAGCAGCCCTCATCAAAGACCCCTTCATACAGGCTTAATGCAGACCGAGGGGCTCATTCTCCCCTCCTGAAATCTGCTCTCAGCTCGGTCACAGCCTCCCTTCGTCCCTCTGGGGCTCTGGTTGGTGAATAAGTGGAAGTATTCTCTCGCTTCTTGAACTTTTAGCTCCTTAGCACAGCACGGTACACTTCCTCCGGTCCGAGCTGCAGCCGCTGCAGCCGCCACAAGTCCTGGCATAAGGTACTTAAAAATTTATCTGGTATGGGAAAAAGCCATGTCTTAATCTCTCAAAATATTTCTGTTACTAAGGAGAGAGGTGGTTCCCTCCTTGCCTAACTTTATGTTTTATAACTGGGCATGCTCAAGCATGAGACCTGGTTGGCTGAGGCCTTTCTTACAAACATAAGAGATAAGATAAGATAAGATAAGATAAGATAAGATAAGATAAGATAAGATAAGATAACAACAGCTTGACTTCTGAGGAAAAAAGTCAAACCTCTAAATTAAAGTCAGAGCTCAAAGTTCTTAAAAATGTCAGAACTCTGAGATTACATTCAGAATTCTGGAATTAGGAAAGTCAGAACTCGCTGTAGACGTGAAGTGGATTTTTTTCTTCATACAAGGCAACAACATGGCCACAAAGGCTGGTACATAGCCAGAGTTAATATGAACTCCTCTACAGTGCCTGAATTGGTCCACCACACAGATGATTTGACTCTTTTTGAGAGCTGATGCATAAACACCCATAATTGGGTAGGGACGCTAGGGACACGTCCCTATCAATATTATGCCACTACCACATGGTCCCTAACATAAAACACAAGCATTGTATATAACGTTATAACTATAAAATGCTTATATTTAATGAACATTCTGCCAAGGATCCTATATCCCATGCAAATGCTCCCCTTGTGGATTACTAAGTCAGTGTTTTCTGATATCAATAAGGTAATTTCAAAATTTATCTGGCATGGGAAAAAGCCACGTCTTAATCTCAAAATACTTCAGTTACCAAGGGAGAGAGGTGGTCTCTCCTTGCCTAACTTTATGTTTTATAATATTTGTATATATATGTATATGTGTATTTTATATGTATATATGCATCTATGTTACATGATAGTATCTGGTTGGCTGGGGCATTATGTTAATCTGTACAAATTACATAAGACCCATAAGACTCATATTGAATTCTGCAGCACTGCCCTCTTTATCTTTACTCAGCCTCATCTCTAGTGATACTTCTCTACTCCCAGCAGAGGTCAGAAGCAGTCCCATTATGATGAACACGATCAAAACTTGGGGAAGGATTATGAAGTTTACACAAAGGACAGGTCAATTATCAGCTTTGCACCCAATTGTGCAAAATAAAGTCTTCCCCCCAGGAATGGGTGCTAATATATTCCAACGCTGGTACGATCATGGTGTTAGGCTTATTACTGATCCGTTTGAGGCTGACAAATTATTGTCCTTTATACAAATTAGAGCCAAATTTGGTATACCATCTAAAGATCATTATGGCTTTCTCCAGGTCAGACATTTTATAAACAGTCTCATTTTCCCTGAAACCCAACCTGTTGTTTCTGCTATAGACTCTTTTTTGTTACATTCTCATTCCAGTGAGAAATTTATATCCCTTTTTTATGGAAAACTACAATCTCTCAGTACAGCAAATATTGATAGAATTAGAGAAATATGGGGAAGAGAACTGGAGCTTGACCTTAGAGAGGAGGTTTGGTCTGATGCAATGCATTCAATAGGAAAAAAAATTCTATGCAATAGGCTAACAGAGAGCCAGTACAGAATTCTCCACAGATTACAGCGCACACCTCAGTCCCTTAATACTTTCTATCCGGGGATTTCTCCTCTCTGCTTGAAGTGTAAGAAGGAGGTTGGGTCTTACATACACTGCATATGGAAGTGCCCTCTTATACTTACATTCTGGGAGAAGGTCTCTCAGGAACTTGATTCTGTTATGGGCAAGAAAATACAAATGGATCCTGGCTTATTTTTGTTAAACCTCTCATGTGAAGAGCTCACCTTATCACATGTCCAGCAAAGACTTTTGCAAAAACTTCTCTTACTAGCAAGGAGATGCATTTTATTTCAATGGATCAAGCCCAGACCTCCAACAGTTAACCAGTGGTATGGAGAGATTTTCACAGTGTTACCAATGGAGCACTCAAGTTCAGTTTTGAAAGGAAATGTGAAAACTTTTGACAAGTTGTGGGCGCCTCTTTTTAACCATCTCCCGATCAGTGCCGCAAACCTGGTATACAAGGGACACTCTGGTGTGAACTGGCGTCCCTTCTGGACTTGTGTGGATGCCTGACTTCCTCCCCTGGACACTCTAATGCTGCCCTGACTATGCACTCCCTTATTAATGCACCAAAGCTGAGTCAATGTAGAAAACTTTCAATTTAATGCCCTATGTAGTGCTGCAGTATGTTTGTATACATGTATATGAACACTATGCTTTGTCTTTTTGCTGCTGTTGCTGTAATTTCTTCGTGCATATATATATTTTATTTCTCATTCTCATGAGATCAGTGATCACCTTTTAACAACTTGGCTGTCATGTGCATGTTCTTGTTGTTTTGAATGTGGATTCTGGAAAATTAATAAAATATTGTTAAAAAAATGTTTATATTTAATGCCAAAGAGATACACACTTTAATTATTTTATTCATTATCCATTAATTATTTGTGTATTGAAAGGCAGCAACTGTTTAAGACCAACAATAAAAGTTTGTGGGGAAAAAATACAATCAAACCTTGGATTAAAAACATGACTTTATACATTTATTTTGTTGAGGAATACACTTATCAGTAGTTCTTTTTCTTTTTGGTTATATATTTATCAGACTATTACCATACCATCAACATTTCTGACTGATTCCAAATTGTCCCACTGTTCATATGTCATGCATCAATATATTTTTGTCAAGGAACATACAGTAGAGATCTAGGAGGAGAGGTTGGAGGTAAAGAAAGTACCAGTAGAATATTTTTTTCTGAATATGATAGTTTGCTTGTTTGTTTGATTAGCTCTACATGACATTAAAAAACAGTCATGAATGCAAAACACATCAACTTCCAGAGGTGCCATCTTGGTGCACTTTTATGTCCCCGCCAATGTCAAAATCAAACCTATGCCCTTGAGTGTAACTAACACTTTACAGTCTGACTTATAATGAACAATTCTGTCATGTGTTATTGTGCTCTCTCAGAGTTTCTTAAAGTGTAAACTACAAATTAACTCTGCTCGGTGTAAACATTGCACAGTTTATATCTTACTTTTACTTCATTTATAAGTAAAGTGGATGCGTTTGGAATTTTAGGTTTGTATAATGCCTGCAAACATACAGATGTTGCAAAAGATTCATTTGAGGAAAGCAGAAATTCAAGACACGTTTCTGTTGTATTTTGGATGTGATGCCAGAACAGCAACCTAAGTGCTTGCAGCAATTATTTTGTTATCTCTCCCTGGGTAGAGAAAAAAGCTTTGGTTTTATTATTATGTTACAAAAACAGAAGTGCCCGATTTAACCTTTAGTTCAACACAACCTGGAAAATGTCATGTTCTAGTTGATAGACATTTTGTCGGTGGATTTTCAAGTAAACAACACTTTAAACCAAATACTCACTGACCCTTCATTGATCACATCTTGCATGTTCTGGTTTGTGCCCGCTCATGTTGCTACCTCAGTCTTCTACTGTTGCAATCCACCTGCCCCAGGATTTGGAATGATGTGCATTCAGAAATGCTTCTGCACTGGAAATCACCACTGAGTACTTGGGTTACTGTTGCCTTTCCATCACCTCGATTCGCTCTGACCAGTCTTCCCTGGTATCAACAAGGCATTTTTGGTAAGAGGAGTGTTAAACACTAGATATTTTTTTCTCTTTCCAAACTATTTTCTGTAGACACCAGGGATGGTTGTGTGTGAAATCAGAAGTTTCTTCCCCTATGTTACTCATTCTTATGCTCAACTTGAACTTCAGCAGGTCATTTTGACCATAGATGAAGTGCTGCCATGTGATTGGCTGGTTAGCTATTTGCATTAACAAGCAGTTTGGAAGGTTTACTTGATAAAGTGGCCAGCCGGTGTAAAGTGCACTGATAAAGATTATCATTATTCTGTCTAACCTTGCCCATATTATTAAGTGTGATTCTCTTGAAAGCTCAATACATTGTCCAGTCCTTATGGTCAGTTATGGTAGGGGTGGAGGGTGCACAAAATATTGTGCTCATGAAAAAGTGTTTTGACAAACTACACTAAAGTGCCGGTACATGTAAAATCTAACATTTGCATGTACTGTCTCTTTGTCTGTATATGATTGTTTTTAAAGAGTTTGAAGAAATATCAAATGTCATCAGGACTCTGTTAAGCCTTTGCTTATTGTTTAATTTAAAGAGATGCCATGAAATGCACATATCTGTAATTAACCAAAGAATAAATGTACATATATATATATATATTTTTTTTTTTTAAATGTACACTGTTTTATGTGGAAACATTTATTTATAGAATTGTTTCAAATTGTAAGTTACTTGTTGACATGCATATAACCTGTTCTCTGAGCATCTGACAGACTATCTATGATTATCAGTAGGTTTATCTTGTCTTCTTTTAATGCCAGTTTATCTCCGGTTAAGTTAAAATTGCTGTTGTTCTTGCTTTCTTTATATTGTCGGTTGCTTATTTTATTGTCTTTTCTATAAAAGTTTGAATTTGACTGATGTATTGTGTTGATTGTGTTTTAACAAGTGGACTCTAAAGAAGATGCAGCTCTAGTTATGATATGAAGAGCCCAAAAAAACCCACATTTGACAGATTTAATATAGAACGGCCAGAGTAGTGCAATTTTCCCTAATACAAATAAAATTACAGATATGTGAGGCTAGGTATTCAAGCACAACAAGTTTTTCTCAAAAGTTGTGTCTTGATTTCAGTGTGAGTCATACATACAAGTGTACATGTTCTTTATAAGGCTTCAGAAAATTATTCACTTAAAAGCTGAAAATCTAATTAGCTTGGAATTTTTTGTTGAAAACAAGCAGCCAGCTCTTTTTGTATATTTACTTCGGTGTATACTTGAATGGCACAAAAGATTTTGTGACGGCAGAGAAGATGTCCTGGACGATGAACCTCCTGGGTGTCCATGCACATAAAATTCTTTCTAAAACATTTAACAAAGTGAACAAATCATTTGCAATGTTTGTGACACTATAGGACAGCGCACTGAATACCAAAGACATTGGCACATGTTAATGTTCCATAAAATCAAGACTTTATAGCCCTATCTGATATATTAATATAAATGAACACATCTTAATTACTGAGCTTAATTTGACTTTTATTTATGGCACTTAATTTAGTTCATTAACTGTTCATTCAAAATGTGACCTGTGAGGATCTCCTGTATCCTATCACCCAGATTTAAAGTACTGAACCATGCTGTTATTTCAGTCTTAAGTGCTACTACAAAACCAGGTATTGTATGGGAAGTATTGACTACTTTAGTTTTTCATTTTATTCATTTTTTTTTCTGTACTGAAATTAAATGTAGATAGTTAAACTGTATTTCCCACATGAATTACTTCAATGTAAGTGCTGACTTTTAAAAATACTCAGAAAGTATAGACAGTACAGACAGTAATGTGAGCAACTGTAATTGGTTAATTTACATTACTGAATTGTTTGTAAAGTGTCACTTGTTATGAAATTAAAAGGTTACATAGAAAAGTGCAAGAAGACCTTGACTGTTTAGCGCCATACAAAACCAAAGATTGAATTAAATAATTCAATAATGAAATGATAAGTTGTAATTGCTTTTTTTTTTCTATTCACATGTCTGCTGCTTCTACCCATTTACCCCCTCTTATGTTGCTCCTCATGATTTCCTTTTCTGTTGCTTGGTTCATGTAGTTTTTGGCAAGGGCAAACGGGCTTGGAATATCAGTTTAGCATGACCATTAGAACAATCCGCAGGAAAAACTCAAATCTGCATGTAAGTATGAACCTAAAGACCTTCAGTATTTGTCTGTTCACTCTCTTTTATCCAAAATTTCCCACTACTCCTGCTTTTACATAAAAACCTTCACCAGTCAGTCCTCAAATACTGAAGAAACTCAGCTTAAAGTAAACACTGCATCCAAGTAAAAAAAAAAATGAAAGAAAGAAGAACTGAATAGTTAACACAAATTTAATTTTGATCTCATGATATGGACAACATTATCAATGTAGATCATAACAAACTCAAATCAGAATTTTCATATTAAAATCTGCAATTGAAAATGACAAATCATTTTTCTGAAACACAAATGACATTATAGTCAAGCAGTGAACAATATCAACTACAAGAAAGCAAGTGTCATGCTGCCTCTAAGCTACAGCTGAGGCCAGCCAGCATATTTTAGGATAACTTTCATAATTGTAAAAAAGGCATTATATTCAAATGAGCAATGACAAATATATTCAATTACAGTGCGTGTTAGAAACAAAAGGCATCAATGATACACTTTAGTTTATAGAATTCAAAACACCATACCACCCCAAACTCAAGAACATGAATACAGTCGGACAGATCAGTGTCAGGATTTTTCAAAACTTTCAGAATCTCATGTCAGGCAGAAAAGAAAACATCAAAGCAAACTGCAGAAGAACGGCTGCTGGGTGTCTCGTTATATTGTTGTGCTGTATGTTAAAAGTGGTTGTTGCTATATGTGGCACTGCTGGAGGAGAAGGCCATGCTGTAAGTGGAGGAGTAATCTACGCTGCCTCTACGAGAACCACTCCTGGAGCCAGTTCTGGAACCAGCCCTGGAGCCGGAGCGGGATCCTGGGTTGGAAACATTGTAAGGACTACTGATTCCTTTGGAGGAAATGGAGGAGGCCTGCAGCATCTTCATCCCATTACTTTCCTCGACCATGCAGCTGTCCATGGCCTCCTTGTAGGAGATCTTGAGCTTGGTCTTGGGGCAGGTCAGATTCTTTTGGTGGCTTCTTGTATCCTGAAGCTTCTGGGCTCCTTTGCCATCCAGCCAACCTTTGCTGATAGCCTCTTCGATGGTGATGCGACGTCCGGTGCCTGGCTCTATCAGGCCTCCTGTCAGGTACTGGAACTCTAAAAATCTTTGGCCAGCATCATACGGCAGCCATGACTCCTTCACAGCCTCAGCTGCTGACAACCTTCTCTTAACCTTAACATCTTCAAAGCCAGCATAGGCTTTCTGGGCAGGTTTAAGCTTTGTGGCCATGCTGTCATCAATGATGCATTGACTGACTGCATCTTGCAGGGACAGCCTCTCGCCAGTGGCAGGATTGATGATTCCACCTGTGCATGCCTGGGCCTCCAGAAGCCTCTGTGCTGTCAGAGTGTCCACTATTCCTCTTCGGAGTGCTTCAGGGATCGTTATTTTCTCCAACGTCTCCGTGTCAAATATTGCCCCCACTGGGCTCTGGTCGTCGAACAGATCAGCAGGAGATACAGTGATGGAAATACTGTTGAAACGTTTACGCACTGTAGGAGATGATGGTGCAGCTTGGGTTGGACTGCTGCAGGTGACCATGTCTTCAACATTGCTGGCGGAAATGGTCATCTCAGTGGTGCTTGTTCTGCTTGCTATTTCGTCAGCTAACTGAGTCAGGGACAGTGTTCCTGCACGGTACTTGTCCAGCGACATCTGGGTGATGATTCCGCTGTCGATGCATTCCTGGATGTCATACTGAGTTCCCGTTTTTCTGTCCACTATCACCAAACGTGCAGAGCCATCAGACCCTTTGATGGTTATTTCCTCCCACTCACACTCCTGCTCTGACAAGTCCAGGAAAGTGTCGTAGTCGATGAGCTCTCGATGATAGGCCTCCCTCACAGACATCTCCAGCCCAGTATCTGGATCTACGATCACCACTCTTCTTTTGCGGAGAACATTGGTACGGCTCTCCTCTGATACTTTGACTTTCTTCTTGTCTCTGAGAGGCAGAAGTATTAGGCCTGTTCGGCTGTCAGTGATGCATCTTTCCTTCAGCTGAAGATAAGTCAGGTTCTCCTTGGTGTTGGGGTCAAAGAACCCTTTGGTGTCATCACCCTCATAAGTCAGGATCTCGTTCATTTCTTCGTCAAAATATCCCCTTTTATAGGCAACTGAGACATCAATACGGTGGCTCTCTTTAGGGTCAATAATCCCACCGCTGGCAATTTGGGCCTCAAGAAGTCGTATTCCATGACCTTTCTCAATAAGATCTTTCTCAATGGCCTGGAAGAGGGAGATTGTCTTTCCAGTGTGTGGGTCTGTGTATCCAATTACAGCCTTCTCTGCAGACAGCAGCTTGTTCTTAAACTCTTTTCCTATAAGCCCCCGCTTTGAGGCATCCTCTACTGTCAAAAAGACATTGTTGACTGGATCTACAATAAAACCAGAGGCAGCTTGGGCCTCAAGGAGCTCCAGGGTGGTTCCTCTCATGAGCAGACCCTCTTTCATGGCTTGATAGAATGGCATTATCCGGTCATTGACCTCATCGTAGATCCCTGCGATGCATGTGGAGCCATAGAGATAGGACTTGAGTTTGTCTTCGATTTCTCTGCTGGTGAGTTTTCCCTCTTTAAGCTTCGCCATATCAGTTTCATCCAGCAATTCAGACTGGACAAGCTCTGAGACAGATACCTCACCACGAAGACCTTTCACCGTCATGGGCTTTTCTGGACCACGAAGTAAGAGCAGACCAGACACGGGGTCCACAGTGCACATTTTCCTCAAGTCATTATAGCTGGTCTTCACACTTGTTTCTGGATTTATGTAGCAGGTAGGTTTCCTGTTCAAAGCTCTGTAGAGATCCTCATCAATAAGATTACGATCCAAGGCCAGATCTTTTGGGAGGTAAACGCTCAGAACAGGGTCGATTATGCCCCCAACGGACTCTTGAGCCTGGAGTAAGCGAACAGCTGTGTCTTTGTCGACATGACCCTGCTTGCAAGCCTGACCCACAGACAACACTTTGCCAGTGTAGGGGTCTTTAAAGCCTGTGCTTGCTGCTTCAGCTCTCACCAAGATGTCCCTGTCTTCTGTGTCTACAACTCCTCTCGTACAGGCAGTGTCCACAGGCATCTTCTCGTTAAATGCAGGGTCAATGATGTGACCAGTTGCTGCTTGAGCCTCCAGGAGCATAAGGGCACTCTCTGGACTAAGTAGGTTTTTATTTTTTGCTTCAGTGAAGGGCATTTTTCCTTGAGAGCTTGTTTTCATGCCAGCAATGACACCTGTACCCTTCAGATTCTGCTGGATATACACAGCAACCTCATCTACAGACTTCTGCCCCTTCAGGAGCTGGTCTAGAGTGGCTTTGCTTATTATGCCACAATCACAAAGCTGGTGGGCGGTTACTTTGCGGCGCACACCATCAAAAACAAGCTTGGACGGATCGATTGCTGGCTCATCAGTCTGGGTCATCCTGTTGGCAGTGCTGGGTCTCTGCTTTAGCCTCAGAATCTCTCTCTCCAGGGCGTCTCTCCTGAGAGCCAGTTCCTTCGCCTCTTTTTCAGAGCTGAACAGGCGACTCTTGTACTGCTCCTCAATGGTCCTGAGCTCCCTTGTGAGCCTCTCGATCTCATTTTTCAGGGACAGCCTCTCGCGATCAAGCTTGTCTCTGTCTGTCTCACACTGCTTAATCTGGCCATCCCTGAGCTCAAACTGGCTCTTCATGTAGTTGAAATCCTTGAGGATGGCATTCTTCTCATCCTGCAGTCGCTGTTTGTTGCGGATTTCAGTGTCCAGTGTAATCTTGATGCGGTT
Organism: Scarus forsteni; assembly: GCA_036419115.1. Lineage (NCBI taxonomy): Eukaryota > Metazoa > Chordata > Actinopteri > Labriformes > Labridae > Scarus > Scarus forsteni. The sequence continues at coordinate 22,911,058 of JAZDUH010000157.1, read as the reverse complement.
GAGCTCCTCTTCCAGGCGCTGCAGACGGCTCTTGTCCTGTTCATACAGTTTAAGCTTGGACAGCAAACTTTCTTTTTCCATCATCATTTCACTGTACTGGGTCTGGGAATGATGCACTGTCATGGACATCTGTGGACAGATGAGAAAAGATGTTATAATATCTAGTATCATTACAAAAACAAAAGAGTAGCAAATCAGAGCAATAAGCTGAACTGTATTAATGCAGAAAAGCATTTAAGACTTCTCAACAGCATGATTTAGGTAAAAAAGGAAATGCATTAATGTTAGTAAAAGGATAGTACAGAATATTTGAAGTGGGTTGTGTGATACATTTCATCAGTTTATGCATTAGCCACAGTGATGGTAATCAGCTCTTCCCCTGTCAGAAGAAAACTTGTCAGGTAACTAGGCTATGCACTGCTGTTGTTGGGCCAATAGCTTAGTACAATATTATAAACTGAGGGTTAAAAAAGCTAAGAACCTGCACCAAGATGAATGTGCATTGTACTGGACATGTTTACTATGCCTAACTTTTCCACCAGCAAGTGTTTTCGCTTATGTTTATACACACATCACTCAAATGTGTTTAAAACAATGATCCCAGAATTAGGAAGTAGGTTTATGTAGGTATAGAGACATATCTTTGCAGAGGTTTATATACAGAGAGAAGACAATAATAATAACAATAATCTATGTCTTGTTGGAAAGACATAGGATTAAGGAAGCATGTACTTCTTCCCATTCCTTTAAGGTTTTTTAATCTGCATTATATTATGTGAAATATTTTTTTCGTTTTCGTCTTGACATGTTCAAAATAAAATAAGTTCAAACCTAAGCTTTCTAAATTTAAACCTAAAGTTAAAAGGAAAACGCAAAAGAGTTGAATGTAATAGTGTCTCCAAGGTTATTGTTTGGCTCATATTGAAGACCAAAAAACAAAAGGTCACTCCTGAGGGGGGAATGTGAGTTATAATAACTTGTTTGGCTGCTATTACTTGCCTTGTCTGCTGGATAATCTTTAAACTTATACTTTGAATAAACTTAAACTCAGTTACTGTGTTCTCTTTGATGACTTATTTCAGGTGTACTTTCCTGTTAAGAGAAAAGTGAAATGTTGTAAATGTGTCTAATCAATGGTTCTCTCATACTTTCTGCTGTGCCCCCACTTCCAAAATGAAGATGAAAAAGTTAAGATTTTTCTAAATACATTCAAAATGTGAATACTAATTCCTTCAAATATATGTGTGCAAACTCAAAATCAAGAGATTTTTTTTGCTCTTGTTACATATGGCCATAAAACTTGTTTAGTATCCTTACTCCATTTTAGGGCTGGGCGATATGGCCTAAAAAGAAATCCTATTTTTACAATTTTAACATATTTTTTCCTCTCTAAGTGCAAAAAATAACTGCAAATGTCACAGAAATGACATAAAAAAAGTTTGCCTAAAATTTATCAAAGTATCTCACAAAACTAAACTGAATCTCTCCCTTGGAATTAGCAAACCTGCTGTAACTTTGTCATCACAAGTATATTCTGTAGTTTTGAAGTAGGCAGGCTCATCTACATTAGCACTGAAAGCAGCACTGTTAAAAAAAATGTAAACACTGGTGACAATATTAAAAACAAATTTTGTCAATAGAATTTTTAAATTTTATTTTAGAAACCTAATGCAATAAAAAATTAAAAATCTGAATTAATTGATTAAATAGATAAAGTTGTCAGTCCTGACCTGTTCATTCTTGTAAAGATAAAATTAACTAAGGGGAAGCCCATTTATCTTTTCTACCTAAGTGAAAAGTACCCCCGGTCTAATGTGCAATTGCCAAAGGCTATTTTTGTAGTTTGTGTTGACCTTAAATTTACAAAATTACGCAGAGCTACTGCCCCCTTGTGGAGCAATGTGCAGCCTTGCCTCCACTCCATGCTACCTCTCTCTTTGAAGGGACAGAGCAGATCACTTTTGCTGTGGCTAGTATATTTTCTATTGATGTGAACCACATACAACTCCAAACTTCAAAACTATCCTTTAAATGGGTTAAAAGTTAACCTCATGTCCTAAGAAGCATCAATCAGTTGACATGAACTGATAATGTACATTTGTTAAGAGATGTGTACATTATCCTCATTAAATGGGTTAGTATACAATTATTCACGGCTTCATTGATATTGTAACATGGGTGAAATTACAGATTGCGAAAATTAAGCTGTGGATCATGCATATCTTTGTGCAAAGTGAAGAATGTCATGCAAAAGTCACATGTCATTGATATGCATGGGTCTCCTTAATCCAGGTTCAGCATTAATGCAGCTTTAGTCATTCATGCAAAAGCAGTAAGATTATTTGTGTTTTGATGAGATGATCCTTCTATGCAGCCAAAAGTACCTCAATAGATTGCTTTTGGATTTTGTCAATTTCCAATTTAAGCTTTTCTCTCTCTCTGGTCAGGTCATTGATGAGAGCCTGGAGCTCAGAGGTCCTCTTGGTGCTACTCTGAAGCTGGACATGCAGGGCTGAGATCTGAGCAGCACTTTCTCCATCAGTAGCATCTTTGCTAAGCTTCATCTCATCTCTTTCCTGTCTGACTGCCCTCAGCTCCTCCTCCAACCTCAGTCTCTCTTTAGTCAGGTTCTGTGTCAGAGTCTTCAGCTTCTCAATCTCTGTGGTGTAATCATTCAGCTGGCGGCTCTTCTCTTCAATTGTTTTATACAGAGTCTCATTGCGTTGGTTGAGCTCACGAACTCGAGCCTCTTCCTGTGTTAGTTTTTGTTTGAGTGCCCTCAGTTCGGCTGTGACAGCTGCCAGTTCATCTTTGGTGACTTTATGATCCCTCAGGCTCTTGTCCAGAGCGGCCTGGAGGGCACTGAGGTCCTGCTCATACTTTCTTCCAGAATTAGTTGCCTCTATTTGGATAGATTTCAGCGAGTTAATTGTGGTGGTGTGCTCTCTGCAGGTATGTGTCATCCTCTCCAGCTCTGACTCGATTCTCTTTCTTCGTGTGAACTCCTCCTGAGTTGCCTTCTTTTGCTTTTCCAACTCTGCTTCCAGCTCATCAAGAGATCCCTGAAGGTCCCGGATGCGGTTCTGTAGCCGGGCAGAACTCTGTTCCGCCTTGTTTTTCTCACTTGTCTGCTTCTCCAGCTCTACTCGTGTGATGCGCATCTCCTGCTCTGACACTTTTAGCATGTTGATTTCCTCCAGGTATGATGTGGTCTTGGCCTTCAGCTCTGCCTGAGCCTGTTTCAGACGGTTGACCTCTAATTCCAGAGCTCTCTTCTTTTTCCCTTCCTCCTCCAGGTTGAACGTAAGCATACTGATCTCTCTAGACTTCTCCTGATTGCTGTTAATGGCTTCCTTTAGTTTGAGTTCATCATCTCCTTTCTGATTCTTAAGGGTTCTCAGCTGAACCTCCAACTCGCTGCGTACCCTTGTCTCCTGGGTCACTGAGGCCCTCTGCTGGCTGGCCTCTTGCTCTGCTCTGCTCCTCTGCTCTTCTGTGTGGGCAATGGACTGCCTCATCCTCATCAACTCCTGCTCAAGATCTCTCTTATCAGCGGTTAGCCTGTCGATTTGAAGTCTCAGCTCGGCTACGTCTTCATCTTTCTGCTGCGTGGCTTTCAGGATGGTAGTCTTGGAAACGTGGATCTCTGTCTCATATGTCTGCTTAAGCTGGTTAATCTCCTGGGTGCACTGTGCTCTTACCTTTGAGTTATCTGATTCAGCATTACGACGGCGTGTTGCCTCCTCTTCCATCAGTATCTTCAACCTCTCCAGTTCACGTTCCTTGTCCTTCACTGCCTTTTCCAAGTCAATCTTCACCCAGTTGAGCTCCTCCAGTTCTTTCTGTCTGCGACGTACCGCTGCCTCGTACTCTTCTTGCTGACTTGTGTAGCGTTCCTCTGCCAACCTTCTTTTTCTTTTCTCCTCGTCCAGCTGGTATTTTATACGCGTCAGCTGCTCATTCAGATCTTGAAGCTGGCTGTGTGTGCTGTCAAGGCTGTCTTTGGTAGCATTTACTTGCATTACAGTGGTTCTCTTTACTTCCTCCAGAGAAAAGACCTCGCTTTTTGAGTTATCTAGCTCCAACTTTAAGCCAGCCAAAGCATCCTCGAGTTCCTTGTTTTTCTGGTTCCGATCTTGAATGACTCCCTTTAGACGTCTAAGTTCTTCCTCCAGCATCTCTATGTTGGTGTTCCTTATCTGACGAGGAAAATGAAGAGAAAAAGATTCCAAGTCAGCTTCTTTTAGTTTTGACATTGCTACCATGCTTAATATGCTACTTATTCAAATCCCATTTTAACATTGCTGACATATTGAAAATCTCCAAACAAATCTTAAACCAACCTTAAGCTCTTCCATATTCTTCAGCAGCTCTCCAAGAAACTTGTAGTAGTCACTGGATCGGGTAAGAAGCTCAATGTACTTGGACTGGAGGTCAGCCGCCTGATGAAGAGGAGACAGGAAGATAAATACTGATGTACAATAATCACATTAACTACGTAAGGAAAAAACAAGTCAAGACCTCAAGTGAGCAACCAAAAACCTCTTTTCCTATTAGAACAAAATGGTTAATTAAGCTGCATGGTTAAATATTTGCTTTTGGATTAATTCATTCACCCATTTGTCACCTACTGAAAACAGCCCTGCCACCCACTATGTAGCTTCTTGTAGCAGGCAGATCAATCTTGCAAAGTCTCATAATGAAATTATTGGTCCTGGTAAGAAAATGACCAGGCTACCAAGGACAAAGAGACTGTAGGTACAAATTCTTTGAGCTGTAGGCACAGATTTCTTGTAAGGTTCTGCCTGTGCAAATCCCTTTTCTGTTTGGATACTGACCTGATGGACTTGAAATATATCCCAAGTATATGTGGAAAAAGTCTATCTTGTACATCAGGTTACCAAGTTTGGGCTCTGACACAACAAAAACCTCAAGTTTAACCGTAAATAAGTCCCAAAATTTCAAACTGTTTTCCCATAGCTCAATAATAGAACAGCTCATACCACTGGCATAGACAACAATCATACCTCTTGTCTGACTACAGGACCCGGGGACTGGAGTATTGACCTCTTGATCGGACTGTTCAGCAGAGTTTCTAAGCCTGAACTGTAGGAAGCAAGGCACAGCTCATAGTCCTGAAACACAACAAAATATCATCATGTCAATTTGCATAATATATCACTGACTTGCAACAGGTGACAAGTCGAAGCATCCATTATGCATGGAAATACAAAGAAATCAGCACATTGACAGTCAACCTACCTTAATGGAGGCAGCACAGGTGTTTGCATCCTTCTGTACATCTTCTACTTTCTCTTTCTTTCCCTTGATTTCTGTGTGAAGTGCCTATATGTCAAGAAAAGTTGAGGGAGAAGGTTAATTCACTGTTTTAATGTAACCATAACTTGTCTGATATCTCCTTTTTGAGAAATAAACTACATTATGATACAACACATCTATGACATGACTATCAATATATCTGAAAACCAACCATTATATGACATTTGGTAGATCTTGTTCAAAGATGAGCCAATGTACTTATCCCATTTTAACACTGAAGTGTCACAGACTAAACCACAAAGCTTATTATTAGTAGTAGTAAGCCTCAATCATTTCTGTTAGATTTATGATGCTGATGGAAGTCAACGGTAGGAGTGGGAGAAAAAATCGATTCACATAAGTATTGGAATTTTCGATTTTTAACTCAATTTTTTTGTTAAAAAGTCGTTTTTCCAGATTTAAATGCTTCATTGTAGTCCGTGTTAATAAGCCATTTTTAAATGAAATCCAGACTTTTGAAGAGAGAGTTTGAACAGTTGGTTAAAATATATTGCTGAATTAATCCTAAAAATGGACTCACATGTGATGTGTATTTTTCCTGATATAGTCTGCAGGCATCATCAATCAATGTTCATCTTTTTTGCTGGTGTTAAAAGAGCTAACTAAAGACTGCAAAAATTGGGCAATATTGTAGAATCGCAATTTAAATCAAATTGGCACGTAAAAAAATCATAAAAAATTTAATCAGGAGAAAAGCCTATCTTCCTAGCCCTTGTCAAAAGGCTCATAAAGGGAAAAGGGAGAAATCTGGGATGAAAAAATACACATTAAAACATGCAACCTAACTCCAAGTGCTAAAACAGTTCTATAGTGGATTCAGAAGATGATTCATTTTCATCTGCAATTTAATTCAGTGCAGCTTCCAACTGTTAATTAACACAGCTCATCGGCCTGTCAATAGGAAGAAACCCAATGCATTTAGACATGAAGACAGGGCCAGGACCATTGGTACACATTTTGGGGGTATGAACCTCCCCTGGGGGCACCAGAGGGTCTTGGGGGATGTGGGGCTGCACCAGCTTTAAGGTTGTCTAGACACTTTGAAGGACGTTGCACTCACACATGAATGTAGGCACATTTTGCTTTGATTTTGTTAACTAAAATAATTAAACAACAACTGAGTGTGTGTGTGTGTGTGTGTGTGTGGGGGGGGTGTCAAAGAAAAACAAACAAAGGAAACCACTGGTCAAAACAACGTCCTTAAGTTAATCATCAGAATGGAAAAAAATGTGATGCCAAGAGAGTTTGTTTGGGCCGAGGTTGTTACTGGAGGGGATATGACGAGCTGTGCCTGCTTCTGGGTACAATCCCTAATGGAAAACTAAAACAACTAAAGCGAGCTGAGTTGAGCAGATAGCATGTAGTGAAAAAGCCCATTTGGGCCTGTAAGAACCAATGAAGCATCTTTATATGCAACAGCTTGAGTTTGGATCTCAGACCAGTAGAAGACCTCTGAGCTGTGGTGAAATGAGAGATTTGCATCATGGTTGAAACATAGACTGTAAAAAACATGGACGCCATGATGCTAGGCTAAAATTGAAGCCGCCACAAAAACTGCTCCCCCTGGTGACTGGCTGCAGTATAGGTCAAAAATCCGTCTCCCCCATTCATCTGGACGGGCCGTAGAGAAACTTCAAAAAAATTAATACACCTCGTAGAAATATTTCTCCCATCCGTATGTTGTGGTGACATTAAAGTATTATTGGGCTGCCTGTTTTCCAAGTCCTCTTTTTTCTGAAAAGTTTCTTTTTTATTAGTTATTAGAGATTAAAAATGACCGCGGTTTACGGCAGCTTCACAATGATTGTGTACGGTGTATGCTGCGGGGTGTTGCGACCTTTTACGACAGCTGCGTCCGGATTATGGCCCAAATTCTCTACTGGTTGCACAATGGCGGCGCCCTGACGAGGGATATTCTGGCTTCAAATCCGTTACATGATGGAAGGCGGAGCCACGCTATCCAGTTCTTATAATACATCCATGGGTTGAACAGATAACTAATCTGATGCAAAGACATAGTGCTATCATGTCAATATAGACCAGGATTTCTGAGGATTGTCCCCAAAACTTTAATGGATCTACAGTATGTCATGTTTGTGATATTTAGCACTGGTTGTAAAATAAATTGTACTATCAGATGATGCAATTAGTGAAATCACCCTGTAATGCAGAGGTGTTACCGGTAACTGACAAAGAACTGAAAACAGAAGAGATGAGGTCTTATATCTCCCAAAAAGATGAGCCATATAAAAGATTTCTGATTTAACGACGAACGTGTAAAGGCAGATTATTGCTGTTGTGAACATTTTTTTTGTTTCAACACTTATTTGAAAATTATAACCTTGTGTTCAGCTATAATCACAAGTACATTTTGCAGTATACATTAAATGCTGATGATGAAAGTAAAATCTGACAACATTAAAATCTAGAATGTAGTTTTGTTTGATTTTTTAAATGCCCAAAAGGAGTAATAGGACAATTAAATATAGTTTCAAAGGCTGTATCTACTCTCAAATGTGAATAACAGAGCTTTAGAGTGTTCTCTGATTTGGTTTTCAGCTTTAAACACAATCCAGATGACAATATTTAAACATTTCAGAATCTTTGCCAACTTTAAGAAAACAAAGTCTGAGATCAGTTAGTGTGCGCAGCCCATTGCTGTGTAATGTTGATGAACACAAGGAAATACGTGCCTTCTGTTGGTTGAGGTGATCCATTAAAGTCTGGACGTCGTTGAGTTTAACCATCTGCAGGGTGTCCTGCCGTTTCCTGGCATTGTCTATCCACTGCTCCAGGGAAGTGCTGCTCTGTTGATAATCTCTCAGCTGTTTCTCCTGCTTCTCTATGTCCGACATTCTGGAGGAGGAAAGAGTGGGAGGCAGGGGATGGGATGAAAGGATGTTTGTTAATGTTGATTTTCCCATCAACGGTGCCTTGAGCAAATGGAAAATATTCTCTGGTATATGTGGATGTGTGTGTGGGTGTTCAGACAGTCCTACCGGCTGTCAATCTGGGTCTGGATGCGGCGCCAACGGTCAGACAGCTGACCCACCATATCCGAGTATTTGGACAAATCCACATCACACTTATGGAAAGGCTCTGAGATTTGACTGTTCCAGTGCATAGCTTTAGTCAGGTCAGACTCCATGGCTGTAAGGAGGTCTCGTTTTGAATCCAGATCACTCTTCATGTGCTGTAAAAAAAACACCAGATAAAAATTCAGCATTAAAACAAAACATCAGTCATAACATTAAAAACAATACTGACTTCTAGTACTTCTACTGCAACTATTAATAACACAAGAGCTGCTCAAATATAACAAAAAATCTTGCTCGTAGTGATAATGCCCCAAATGTTTTATCGTACAGCCTGTGATTTATGATATGATCACTCTGTGTTAATCCTTGACAATCTAAGCTGGAACTTTGTCACCAAATGTACAGAGTCATACGTTTTATGAGGCAAGCACTAAATTTACTGGAGCATTGAGGTTAATAATCTCAGGGCTGAAGCGTATCATTGTGCTCGCTTAGCTCAAGATGGCTGATCTTCTTTGGACACTTCAGCCCAAAATCATTAGCAGATTGTTATTTCTAAGGCACTGATTGAATTCCTTCCTCATATTTGTGTATTTCTTGTCATAAATAGTGCTGTAAGCTACAGTCTTGACTCTGGTTTCAGAGTTCTTCTTGAAATGAGTTTAAAATGTATGTTATGTCAAAGTTTCTCAAAAGGTTTTCAATCTGTTGTTCAGGACCTGAAAACTGAAGTTGAAATGACATCAGCTCAAATATAATACTAAAACTGTCTCAAACCCTAAGAGTGCTTCGGTAAGTCTCCAACTCGCGGAGGTCCAGAGAGGAGGTCTCCTTCTCCGTCAGCCGAGCCTCATTGACTTTGATGATGTCTTCAGCCTGGATGAGGCTATGGAGTACACCCTTCAGAGCTGACAACCTGTTAAAGACGTAATACCATAGTATCCATTACATCTGGCTTTAATCATTTCTTTTGATTTGCTTGATGTATATGATATATCCCAGAAAGATGTTGAAAATAAATGAAATGACATAGCAACATATGTCAGCAATATTCACAGTAAAATGGAGACTAACATTAATGTAGATTTAATTTGGCAAATTTATCTGAATCCTATAATTACTACTTCCTTTTTTGAACTTTGTAGTGGGCTACCACTCTATGAGGAAATACTGTTTTTCAATATCATGATAATGAAGTGAAAGGTGGCAAACAAAATAATCTTGATTGGTTAAATTGGTAAAGGAAAAATGGCTTTAATAAATCCTAAACAAATCAAGCATTTTTCCCACTATTAAAAACTGTCAGCCAATGGCTAGCTCTGGTATCATCCCGCTGTGTGAAAATGTCAGAGCAGGTAAAATACATTCATTTTGATAAGTGTATTACCATAGCTCATACTGCAATAAGAAATATTTGAAGCCAAAAGAAATAAACAACTCCCCTCTTTACACATCACTTGGTCTGTCTGGGCCTGGTGATCCAGCTCTTAATCACTGATTAAATTCTGTATTACTTTTTTTTTTTCATGGTAACAGATTGTCCAGTTAATAGCAAACTGCTCCCTCACCCAGTATTCACATTATCCTCTGATTTCAAATTTAATTGTCTTCATAAGCTTTTCGTGCAATAATCGAATATCCCTATGGTGAAACTGTGACTTTATATTATTTGTCATATTGTGTACATTTTCAGACAGCGTATTTCTTGTGTCATACACAAGCAAAACATAGCATTATCTTATCTTATAATAATTATGATTTCTTAAGAGATTCTGTGCTTATTTATTTCTAATTACACTTTAATTTTATTCAACTTCTATATATACTGATGTTACCACTGCTATACCGTTTATAAGAATGTAAAAAACTATTTCTGACTTATCAAATCTGATCAGTTTTGTATCTCTTGGTTAATTCATTCTGTGTTTTATAGAATCTTTTTTCAGAAATCTTACAATTTTATGTGGATGTGATTACAAAAATACCTCTGAATGTAGGCAGAGTAGAGTCCCTGGAGGCCCCCTAGTTTTTGGTTGATGATCTCCAGCTCACAGCGAAGAAACTTTGCCTGTTCAGAGTCCGCTGGTATTCCCTCCAACTGCTTTATTATCTTTTCTCGTAGGCGAAGGTACTCATCATGAATGGAGTCCAAGTCTGTGTGCACCCCCTTAAAAACAACAGGAGAGATTTACATGGACTGGTAGCTCAGCACTGCCAATCTTTAATTTTATAGCGCCAGTTCATTATATGTGTATATATATATATATATATATATATATATATATGTATACACACACACACACACACACATATATATATATGAATATATATATATATATATATATATATATATATATATATATATATATATATATATATATATATATATATATATATATATATATATATATATATATATATATATATATATATATATATATATATATATATATATATATATATATATATATATATATATATATATATATATATATATATATATATATATATATATATATATATATATATATATATATACACACACACACACACACATATATATATATGAATATATATATATATATATATATATATATATATATATATATATATATATATATATATATATATATATATATATATATATATATATATATATATATATATATATATATATATATATATATATATATATATAGTGTAATTATTAGAAGCCCTTAATTTTCTTCAATTTCTTGTTCATTCTAATATCTGGTACCACTAACATAATACAATGAACACAACAAAAAATGGTCACATAATACTTATGTCCTATTTGACATTCTTAAGCTTAATTGATTCCCAGGTATATAAGAGAGGCCATTTCAGTACAGCACTGAGCATGCTGCAGGCCTGATATATTGTGGTTTACTTACTCACATTCAAAGCCAGAGAACTCGCAGACAGTTTCAGCCGCATGCCATAAAACAAAAGAATTATGTGAAGCCAGAAACAAACAGATCTTGGCACTGCTGAAATTGGCATGATTAAAAATGAAGGAAAGACAGATCTCCAAGACAGCTGGATTACAGACAACAACAAAAAATGGCTGAACATGGCACTACCAAACATTGCTGACCTGGCGTGGCAGAAAACTCTTTCTATCCATGCGAGATGACCGTGCACTCATCAGAATTTTAACCTGGACCTTAAAAAGAGGGGCCTTGACTAATGTTCCAAGAGATGAAACCGACTTGTTGAAGCTGTGCTGAAGTCACACAGAAACAGTATAGAAGCCCTTCATCAATGAAAGGCAGAGGAGACACTTACTGTTGCTCGAGACCACAAGGATTGGACTGTTGATGATTGGGCTAAGGTTCTCTTCAATGAACTTATTGATGATATCAGAGAACTTCATTTTAATGAATTGACTGCCAGAAACAGAAAACATGGTGTTGATGAAGTCACAATCTGGGGGTTGATCTGAGTCTGAGTATGCATGTACAGTGACACGGGGCACAATGTGCATGTGGGGTAGCAGGTCATGTACAGGACTACCCTTGAAAACAGTCTTCTTCCATCAGCTGGAAAACTCTTTCCTGCCTCGAATGACTTTGGATTTTCCAACAAAAGTGTTTTCCCTGCCACACGAGGCAAGGTCAGTTCAAAGCTGGGATGAACCTTGCCAGATCTTAATCCAATTGAAAAGCTGTGGAAATCAGATCTACTTAAAATTGAAAACTTGGCCTGCTCATCAAAAAAAAAAAAATCCAATTGACAAGCCAAAAAAAACAAAAAAAAAAAAATGTTTGAATGCCAATTCTCCTCAGGGTTGCGAGGTTTCAGCCTTACAATGCTCTTAGATTTGCTGACCAGACTTTGGACCTGCCTCTTTTGCTCAACAATTCGCTCCTTCTCTCTCTGTGAACATGTAAAAAATGATCTGGGTTTTTGAAAAGTGTCGCTCTGAACTGAAGCCATGATTAAAGTTCATGAGACAGACACACAGAGCCATTCGGTCTGTTTGAAGAACTTGACAAACCAGTTCAGCAGACAAGAAAATGGTGAACACTCAGGTCACTGAACAGAACTTTTATAGCATTTTTCTTTGCTCTTCATACCTGCAATGAGGCATGTTCTGTAGTCATAGGATAGCAATGATACCTCAAGGTTCTTCAGGAGCTCGACAAGGTTCTCCAGTGTAGTGTTTTTGTCGCAGGTGAACTTGCTCCGTATGTTTTCATGCTCCTTCTGCAGCTTTGCATAGGTCTCATTGGCATCTTTGAAAAACTAGAGAATGCAGTAGAACGATTCATTGAGCACTCACATGAAAACAAAGGAGTTTTGTAAATAAAAAGGATATGAGCCCCAGAGTTGGGCACATACGGTCAGCACATTATTTTCTAATATGTTGCATTTTTTTTGTTGGATCAATTTTCAATTTTTCTGGGTTTACCCATAGTCTTTATGTTACCTGATAGAAGGATTCAAGGGCATAAGCAAATACTGTTTGACCCTCATGAACTTACATACATCGGAAACACCTCTAGAGTAAGAACTGGTGATTTATAAAAATATGCATATATAACAAACTGTGGGTCAATATTAATACATGCTTGGGTTTATGTTTGATTTGATTTGACTGGTTGATGACATGTATGATGCAGCAGGATGATTACTGGTGGAAAACTACGATTAGTAAAGCTTCAACTGATAGTTAAATGACTACATGAATCTTGTTAAAAGCAAGTATCATAATCGTCTAGCTTCTAAAGAAATGCTACAAAATCTTTGATGAACTGAGAATAATATGATGACTACATGGTAAAAAAGGAATATTATAGTATTCGTTAAGTATTGAAAAGGATTTGTATTCAAAGGGGTCATATCATGCTTTTCAAGATTTACAAGCCCCCAAGGGTATTTTACATGTCATTTCCACAAACTTTCATTTGTCTATATGCAACACAACAAAGTCCTGGACAAGTCTTCAAGTGTATTAAATGGCTGATCCCCACTGTGACGTCCTAACACTGCCTTGTCAGTGGATGAAGCCAGCTGGTTACAGCTGGCAAGCCCAGTGCAGAGTATAGACTGTAGAAAGAATGCATATACATCTGCTGAGACAAGGTAAGCATCTCTCTCAGCTTTGGCTGAGATATGCATGCAGGTCAAGGTATAAAAAAGGCAAGCCTCCTATTCTTCAGATCTTTTGTGTGTGAGAATTAAAGATCATGCAGGTAGTCTAAAAGCTCTACCTAAGCTCTGAGAGAGTACTGAGCTGTGACTGTGGTGCATGTTCAGGCTCATGCCACATACCTCAAACAACGCTTCAAAAAACCCAGACTATCCCTTTAAAAGTTAAATAAGTTCAACCACTGAGTGTGCCCCCCGTGTTAAGCCACTTACTTGACTGTAGGCAGCATTCTCCTTTAAATGCATAGAAATGCACTTGGTGATCTGGAGTAACCAGCTCCACTGGGTCTGGAGGGTGTCCATGTAGGCCTGTGGGCACATTCAGTCATTAGTACAGAAACCAAACAATCACTGTTGTGCATGGCTGGACACTTGAAAAGAACTTTAGGTCTTACTTCGATCTTATCTGAGGCAGGATGGTTGTTGTTCAGGAGTCCATCTGCTTTTGACTTCAGCTTGTTTAGGTCCTTCTCTTTCTCCTCCAGGTCTCTCATCAGACCCTGTACAGAGAACACAGAGTTAGCAGAGCTAAGCTCAAGAGCATGATACCCAACTCAGGTTTGATTGCTTATTTTGCTAAAACACAAGAAAGTATCCTGGAACCCTTACGGAATAGCTCTCTTGCTTCCGTGGGATGTACTGATCAATGTTCTTGTCTCCCCAGTCAAACATAAGCTCCTCCTCCTCTCTCTCGTTCACCCACATGATGGCTCGGGAGATTTCTTCGATGATGCCCTGAAGCTCCCGCAGCTGCACCACGCGGTTGCTGGACATTTTCTGAGAGAGACACAGGTATTGAATTTATGTATTAAAAAAATTACAATGATGACAAAAGTAACACATTTTCAGAGTTTTGATCTACCTGCAGGCTGTCCCATTCTTGTTCAAGGATGGAGAGGTTGTATTTGTCCCCCCTAGAATGCTGAAGAGACACAGGCCACAGTGATAAAAAAAATATGTAACACTCCTCTATTGACAAGGTGTCTCAAAATAGTGAGAAAGCCTCACCAGTGGAAACTCAAAGAATGAGTCCAAAATGGTGAAACAGGGTAGACAAAGTAAACTTACCAGTTCATCCCTGGCTCTGTCCACTTCAGGACTTCTCTGGATTGAGCTGTGGGTTCTGCTGTGGGTCATGATTTGCTTTTCTATGGCTTCAGAGTCATCACCATATGAAGCCGTCTCTATCATGCGCTACAAGAATGCAAATACAAAGGTGATCAGCTCAAAAGTACAACATAAAATTTATATTATTAACTATCCATTTTTTACAATTTAGAGTTAATTTGATAACATGAATATAAATCTGAGAGACCAGGGCATCTTCCTTAACTGCTTCTGTGGAAAAGGTGACGTGTTTTGCTGGTATTTGTTTGTTTGTTAGTCAAGATGACTCAACTAAATATTCTTGATAAGATTTCAGGCATGATCGTCATTGCAAAAGGAAGCAAGAACTAAATTTTGGTGGTGACCTAACTTGTAAAAATCCAAAAATTTTAAAACTCTTTGTTAACGTTGTGATGGCAGTTTTCTACAATTTTCTTTATTGACTCAGCTAAGAACGTCAGAAATGTGTTGTGCTCTCTGAACACTTCTAGTCCTATATTCTTATATATTAAACCAGAAGTGAAGATGGCCTAAATGAAAAAAACTAACAACGTTCGGATTTCAGTATCATTCAATTACAGTATATTTTATCACAGCCTGAGTCACTACAAACATTGGCATTATACAGTTGGGGCATTTGACTCTATTTGGGGAATGTCCTGAGGTTGCTAACATTATGGGTTCTTGGATTAAAATTGAGTTTTTTGTCAGTTAGCTCCTTGTGTGCTTAAAAACGGCGTGCTTTTCTTGTCTGTTAGTCAAAGCACTTTGTAAACTATTGTTTTTTAAAGTGTTTTGCAAATGTTATTATATACAGTTCAGTTCAGATTGAGTAAAGTAAAACTCATTCATTACTTGATATATAGTTATGTTATCAAGAAATGGTAACTTCTGAGGCACAACCAGACTTGCCTTAAGGAACATCAGTGTAATAAGAACCACTGAACAATAGTACATAGATGGTTCACTGAAAATATATTAAATGTTTTGATTTAAGATCATGACATAGTGCTACTATATAAACAAATATTATAATTTAGAATAGTCAAATTCATGATGAATGCCATGTCAAGCCCATTTTGTCCATAAGTTTTGTCATTTCTTACATGGTTGTTATATTTTGAAGACAAAAAAGAACACTATCTCAAACGTGTTAAGCTGATTTTTTATTTATCTGTCTATTTTCTGTATAAACCATTATCTCAGTAAAAAATAATATTTTGTGGTTGTTTGTTGTCATGGTTGTTTCTATTTTTTTTATTACCCAAAGTTAATTTCTCTGACCTTAAGTCCACTTCCTTCCCCTCTCTGTCCTCTAGGTGTCAGCATATAATCATTAACCTTGTCGTCAGGCAGGAAACTATCCCAACTATTCCCCCCTTGCCTGCGGCCCTCAGCTCTGATAAGCGCTCTGCCAGTAAGTCGACATCAGCCAGGCCCTGCTTTTTTTCTTTTTCTTTTTCTCTCTCTTTTTCTCAAGACTTTTGTTCTCTCGCCACTCCCTTCCCCTCCATGGTTACTTGGCAGACGTTGCACACAACTAAGCTGTTAGGAGACTGTCTGCAGTGGAGTTAATTTCCAGGGGAGAAAGGTCGACTGGTCTCTGTAACTCTAGAGGGAGAGCAGGTTTAATGGCTGACAGTGTAATCCGCAGGGGCAGAAGAGAGTAGTGGCGACTTAAGGTGAAAAATCTTCACCACTGTGATTGTTACACTCACTTGTATTGAGAAATGTTTTATGACAACAGTGAAATAAATGACGGAATACGCAGGGTGAGGCTCGAAGTGTTGACAGACAGGGTGTGTTTTTTCTGTTGTGGGAGGGTATGGGAGGCAGACTGCTCAAGGGCGTTTTCCCATAAGCATGTTAGAGATCTGCTGAACTGCCCCATCCCAAAACAAGTGAGTCAGTAGAAAGTGTCAAATTTCACACTCTTCTACTTCTACTTTACTTTCTGCTCCTACAGAGTCTTTATCTACCTCCCTCTCTCTGTCCCTTGTCTTTGTTTCCATCCCTCTTCACCTCTCTTGGCCTCTTTTCTCTCATGGATCAGGTTTTGGCAGTGTGTCCAGATGGTATCGGTTACAGGAGGTCAGAATACATGCTAGTGTAAGTGCTTCCCCCCTCTGTCCCCCTTCCACTTCACGTAAAACACAGTACACCTTGATGCATCCTACAGGCATGCAGACACATGAAGGTGCAATTTATCACACTGCCCCAACAGGTTAAAACAGTCGGATACAGTCAGAGAGACACATAAGGATGGTGTCGTCATTGAACACGACAGACAATTACGCCAAAGTGTTGTATTCTCAGTTAGTTTTAAAAAGGTCAGTCAAACCATTAAAGCTAATCTGAGCTGTTTTAAGAGGATACGGCAGTGCTTGACACTGAAGTGAGCCGTCCTGCTTTTAAATGCGATCATACTTTCACATTTGTCCAGTGGGTCTCAAAATAACCAATCAGTTATCAAGTCTTTGGAGTGCCTTTACAACCAAGCCTGGAAAATCATGGGAAAAATATATTAGACACTACCACTGCCATAATCTAGGTGAATATAAGCTTTGAGTTTTAATTACCTCAACCAAGGACCATGTGTTTTTGACGGTATTTGTCAGTCAGTTTATTTTTGTTAGATTGTGAAAAGAAAACTCAAAAAGTAATATACGGTAACATTTTTTGAACATATTTTCAGGATATGTTGGTCAAGTCAAAGAGAATATGTGAATAGATACTGGTGGTGATATGAATCCAGATGCAGATTCAGGAGGTTTTTTTTTTAGGAATTGGTTAACATTGTGAGCATGGGCGGTTTTTCACTCGATAACTTCTAAAAGGATTTTGATAACATTTTCTGAGAATGTTGTCCAAGCCACAAAAAGACTAAATATTTGGGGTGGTTTCGCGAACATTTAAATCTATGATAGTTACATTTTTACAGGATATGTGTCTATTTTTACAAAAACATAAAACAGATGTTCCGTCTCACCCATTCACCAAATAATATAAACTCTTAGTTACTTTATTAACACCACTTTGTAAAGTATATCCAAACCAGTATGTCCATTCCAGTAAATACTAACTCCTCAGAAAATACCTAAAGACCAGCTGAGTTAGCTAGTTTCACTAAGCTTATTTTAATTTTTGACAATAGCTATGTTGAAAATGTCTTGGTGAAGATTAGTGGTTTTGGAGCACCCCTAGTTTAATTGAACTTAACTTTGTTTAAGGTGCAAGATAAGTACCAAAAAAGCCAATAGATGGGGATAAATACTCAACACTGTAGAGCCAATTTCACAGTCCTTTTGTTTTGTTTCTTTGGTTTGTTTCTAAAGGTACCAAAAGCTTACCTTCTGTTGTCCAATCCAGGCCATGGCATCGTTGAAGACCCTGCCCCCGTCCAGGGAGCCCACACTGCCCCGGTTCGCTCTGATGGTTTTACCACCAAGCATCTGCTGTCTCAGGGCCATATGCATGCTCCTAAACTGCTCTAAGCTGCAGAGTTGAACAAAAAAGGAGAATAATCTTTGAAGCTTTCGAGAGCTATCACCATCACAGCATAACTTCAAAGAGCTCAGCAAGCCGCCGTAGAAGAATCCTTCCATCTGAAATTCCTTAGTTTTATAGTTTTAGTTCAACCTGACGTGCAGATGTTCCTCAAACATTAGCATGTTTTACAGATTGAGCTGTGTTATATTGAAGACAGGTGTTCTCAAATATGTACACAGTCATGAATGAATGTTTGCAAGGGCATACAGAGTCTTGTCTTACTTTTTGGGGATGTCGCTGGCAACGCGCATCTGCTGCAGCTCTCTGCCACACACGTTCATCTGGTCCATGGCTTCTGCAGCCATGACCAAACACCTTTCTACCTCTACTGCTGGACCCCCCTACATCAACACACACACAGATTAATGCTCAAGTAACTTATGTTTAATATATGCCTATTCATCACATCACGTCTGGATATATTTAAGACAATTTGTTTTCAGTCCAGTATTTCTGCTTAACTTACACTCTGAAGAATCATCTTTGCCCGCTGCAGGTACTCATGACACTGGTTGGTCAGGACCATCGCCTTTTGATGAATAGCCTGTACACTGTAAAAAAGAAAAGAAAACAAATACGTTTTTATTTTATAATGTATATTTTTGGGCATTTATTGCTAGGAGAGAGACAGTGGATAGGCTTGTGAAAGCGGGTGAGAGAGTAGGGGAAGACACTCTGCAAACTGGTCACAGGCGGGATTCGAACCTGGACCGGCAGAAGCAAGTACATGGGGTGCTAACCACTACGCCAAACCAGCACCTCACAAATACGTTTTTAATTTGAACTTTGCTTATATATTAACTGTCTTTTATTATAAAAGTCATTGTCCCTGGGAGGGGTTGCCAGTTGTGTAGAAACTAGATTTTTAGCAGAGGGTGTTAGCAAAGGAAAGTGTTTCTAGGCAGCAGATTACTGGTGGTAGTGTTACTGTTTGTTATTCATGAAATGAAATGTATTTCAAACATAGAAGAAAAAAATAATGATGATACATAAAGTAATAATACCTCACTTAGCAGAAAGCATAAGAGAAAATTTCAACAAGGAATGAGAAGAATTTGACACCTTTACACCCCCGCAGACTCAATAACTCACTCAGTTTTAACTATTGAGCAGTCATAAAAATCAAATAATCAACAACTTTTGATTTCTTAAACTAATGTGAAAGATCATCTCAAATACCACTTAACTTGGTCTTAAAAACATGTAATTCATTGCTTAGATATACATTAAGTGTAAACAAAAAATTAAATCCATAATTTCTGTTTTTTCTTCAAAAATAAGAATTGTTTTTTTAATATCCATGTATTCATTATCGATGCTGCTTGGTCCTTCCCGGTTTGCTGGGGGCTGAAGCATATTCCAGCTGACACTGGGTAAAAGGAGGGGTACATCTTGGACTAGTCATTAGCCAATCACAGGGCCAACATGTAGAGACAGACAACCATTCATATCCACACTCACACATAAGGGCAATTTAGAGTCACCCTTGACCAAATCAGCATGTTTTTGGGCTGTGGGAGGAAACTGGGATTCCCATAGAAAACACAGGCATACACAAGTATCCTGTACAGTGTCTTTGAATGTTTAGAAAGGTGCTTTTAAATAAAATATATTATTATTATTATCATTTTTATTTACAAGGAAAACATTCAGAGTCCACACAGAAAGGCCCCAACCAAGTCAGGGAGTAAAACCAGCAACCTTCTAGCTGTGAGACACAGGTGCTAATGTGGTGCACAGATGCTAACCAGTAACAATACTGTGCTAAAAACAACATGTAAACACGTTTAAAAGTGAGTGCACGTATAAAAAATACATAAAATCAAAAGAGCAGTCTATAAGCATAACTAGATCATACACATTGCTTGAAACTGTGTACATTTAATATTTTCACACCCTTAAACCAAAGGACATATATCACAAAACCCACTTTTTTATTTTCAAACCAACTCCATTAGTCAAGGCTGATTCTTTGAATGTAGTTTGATAAAATGTTGAAAATCAGTACTAAATTTTACTCTAACAGATGATTGACTGACAAAGATTTCACGAGAGCCCAGATCAGAACATCAGTGCTGTATAATAAGTAGAAAACACATGAAGTATTTTGAATAAAGCTAGAAAAGTGTTATTAACATTCAACTGTCATTCGTAACAGTCTGGCTAGAGGTTACTTGGGGTAAGGAGTCGACCTTGGGTCACCGATGCAAGAACTAGGTTGAATTGAGTTCAGCGCTCTGGACTTCCTCTTTTCAAAAAGCCTGAATTTCTCCAAATATGACAACAAAATATGAATTCAACTTTGTATATAAATAGTTCAACATTCAGAGAGGCAGGGAGCCCTTGACAAAAGCACTTGTGTGTCATTTGGCATTGGCCCATGTTGATGAGCCAGGATTAACTTTATTTATAAAATGTTTTTGGAGTACTTGTTAATGTAAATGCAGTTTTAAAAGACATAGATGTATGTGTAATTACATTAGTGTTAAAGAATGAATCAAACAAATGAAGATATGAAATGTTAAAATCTTAATTTGGGCCCAGCTGGTATCTTGCACAGCTACTTACATGGACAATCCTGACCTATAGGTCTACTTTTACTCGGCTGTGTGATAATGGCTGATTCCTTTTTCATTACCTAAGGGGGCCACATGGGGGTGCCAAAGGGCCAATAAGCATCTATGTCAATGTCCTGACTATTCATGTTTTGTATCTAACATTCCTATGTTGGTTCTTTATTAGGAAGTGTATACGTGGTTAAATTGATTGTAAAAATTATTTCTTTAGAATAAATGAAATGATTTTGATTTACAAAGCCCATTATCAACATAATTATAACAATAAGAGAGGCTCATCCCATCATTAAAAAAGGGGCTTACATTTTGTGAAAGCTACAATAGAAAACTATTCATATTTGTTGCTACAGTAAATAATTGTAACAGTTTGGGTAATAATAAAACATTATTAAAGCTTGAACTTTGAATGAACTATGTCTATGCTAAACCACTGTGGGCCCTTCTATGACCCTGTTTCCCCGAATGAGTGTCCTTACTTCTATGCTAATTAAGTTCTTTGAATTCGAAGTGATTAATACTCTGTATTGTTTTGTGTGAGCCGTACTTAACATCATAGTAAGTGATAGAAAAGAATGGACATTCAGGGGTGTGTGATAGTATTTCCTCCAATGTCATTCAGTTTATTGGGCCACAGAGGAATGATGAGAAAAGTTGGGTTACTTGGAAACTCATACTATAAAAACAATTAAGGCCAGGACAGAAACAAAGTCTGAAGTTTGTGAATATTCACAAAGATAAGAGTAGATGTGGTTTGTTCATGGACTTTAATTCTCTTTGGCCATCTTAAATGCGGCTATGTTGTCATTTTGGTTTGTTTTTTTTAGTTTTTGACCAAAATGAACAGCAGTAACAGCAAACAAGCCTTGATATATGGCATGCATTGTGATATGACATATCTCCTAATTCTCTTTAAACTAATGTATTAGACTGCAGTATGAAGGTAATTGTACAAACCCTGATTTGAAATGATTTTCAAATCATATTTGACCTATATTCAATTGAATTCACTAAAAAAAACAAGAAATTAAATATTCGAACTGATAAACTTTTATGTAAACATACTAACAAATTTCCCTTATTTTGACTATGATTCCTGCAACAAAATGGCTCATTATGGGGGGAATAGTCAGGTAGATTCTGTGGAACCATGACTGACAGGGGCCCATAAAAATATCAATATTATTTTTACCATATCAAATCATTGTTCAAGAACAATAATATCTTTCACATTGGTTTACATATTTGTGCACATCCTATTAAAAATATATATATAAAAGGGTCTTAGGAAGGAATGGGTTACATAGCAAGACATATTTAGAATCTGCAAAGATTTTGTATCTTGTACAGGGTAAAACACATAAAGTTCTGAGTATATGATAAACTAAACAATTCCTTTAATGGTCAAAATGACAGATAATATACAAAGTTTAATTCATTTTTTCAATAATTTCAGCTCAAGATTGTCTTTTACCACTGTTTGCGTCTTTAAACAGAATAACTTAATAAGCTCTAACAAGTGAACAAATAATATAATTAACTTCACAGATTATTTGGCTTAAGAAAACAGGCGGAGTTTGTTAGCAATAAGGCCCAGCCTGACATCTTTTCATGGGCCCAAAAAAGGTTGGGGCAATGCTTTACTTTTAAGTGGTACATTATTTTTATGTTACGTAGTCCACATTTAATGGATAATTGCAACACAGTTTAAACTCATGTGAAGCCTCATGGTAATTTCCATTGAACTCGTAAATCAGATGTGGGGAGCCTGTAAAATCACATCCCAGATAAGAGATGGTAAAGTCGGGGTACCCAAACTTTCCTGTGATAATACTTCAGACCTAAGGGGGCGTTTCCGGTGACGTATCTAATTTGCGAGTCGGACAATCCGACTTCAGAGCTCCATTGAAGTCAAAATTGTATCCTACACCTTGAAGGGAAACCTCGCAGTTCATTATAAAAAATGCCGTAGGAAAAAAAACAATGTTAGACTTGGTATTTGAATTACATTGATTTGAAGTGAATGCATTCATCAGACCAACAAATTGAGCAACTATAAGCTGGAGTCCAACCTCTCTCTTTTTAGTGTAGTTTTGCTTGCGTCGGCTTGCAACGCCTCAAACTTTGGTAGGCCTGATTAAAAATGCCTTTTGCTCCTGAACGCACCTTTCATTTTCGGGACATTACAGGGCTTAACTGACCTCCAAGAAAGTTTAGTTTTGTTAACGAAGTTAATACGTTACCTTTACGTTAGAGTGGGCTACGTTTCTACGTCACGTAGCCCACTCTAAAGGCAACAGAGTTAACGCTCATGTAGTGTAAATGGACCAACAGGTGTTTTTTTTTCCGTACCTCATTCCACCACCGGCACGTCCACTCCCAGCCCTGCTAATTTGCACCATCTGTCCCCCTCCTCCGCCGTGCGTAGAGGACCTGGAGAAGGTGGTGTAGGTGTATCCTTCGCCTCCCTGGAAGTCTCCATGAAAGCCGTTTCCACCGACAAACGCGTCGTTTCTGTAGGCTGCGCTCGTCAGATCCGGACGGGAGTTACTCCTCGGACCCATTTGGTTGAGCTGCGGGTTGGAGCCGTACATGCTCATGTTTGCTGTGTTGTTGTCAAACTTTTAATAAGAATAGTTTCTGTTCGTTCAAGTCTCTGCTCTGCTGTCCACACAGAGGACAGAGCGCAGTCCTCTCCCCTCCCCGTCTCCTGTTGCGCAGATAAAGCTGCTCTGCTGTGAATAGACGGAAGCTGGGCGCTTTTGGACACTAACCA